>JABSTQ010010352.1:0-600000 GCA_013358835.2 Ixodes persulcatus
GTTAGGCATAAATACCCTGAAACCTCTATTTATAATTCGTGACTGAAGAATAGAGCTTTGCATACGACAAGAATCTTTTTTTAATAAATCCTCTCGATTAGGTGTAAGCTTGGGAGCAGCCTTTACGAGTTCAACTGGATTCTCGTTTGAGCGTGGTACAGTAGCGAAAGGCTTAAATAAACTATTTTACATTCGAATCGAAAATATTCGGCCAAAACCACTATTCGCTTTGACTCTGCTTCGAACTCAATATCTGCTATTCGCGCATGGCAAAATACAAGTATTCCCAGGACGAATGTATGCAGACGACATAGTACTCATGGCAGATAACCGCGATACATGAAAGGAACTAACTTGAATATATGGAGGGAAAGCGGACAGCTTGGGCCTGAGTTTAATTAGTAATAACGAGTCTGGAGCAGGGGTGGACGCAGGTATTTCTTGAGGGGGGGGGGGGGGGTCAGGTGTTTGGCAGCGTATCATGTTTAAGACCCCCCCCCCCCCTTCCCGTACCCACGCCCTAAATGTTTACACATGCAGAATTCAAGAGGGGGGTCAGGTCATCCGGACCCCCCCCCCCCCCCCCCCCCATCACTGAATCCGCCCCTGGTCTGGAGTAATGGTGTTGAAGGGCGAAAATAGGGAACCCCTAAAAGTACAAGACATTGAAATAGACCGTGTAGAAAATTACCAATATCTGGATTATATGACTCGCTGAGGCATGGAAATATTTGTATTCGAGAGGAAAAGAAAATATATTCAGCTATTGTGAAACTCAAGGCACTATGGAATTATGATTGATACGGAGCGGTCAGGGATATATGAAAATGAGTAATGGTGCCAGGACTGTCTTTTGGCAATGGGGTACTGTGCACGAGATAAGGGGTTCAATCAGGATTGGTTTTCTTTTTTTTGCCCGATCCTTAAGGTCATCTGTTGATAGTGACAAAAAGGCCTAAGGAAAGGAAAAATTCGCTTAGAATGACGAGGGAAGCGATCCTACCTTTACTTCTTTTTGGTTTCTAGGCTGGCACAACCTACTGCTCGTCATAAAGGATACAGCCGTTAGTCATCCGTTAGCTTTGGCGCTGCGTCGATCCAGTAGTGATGACGTTTGAGGGGGGGGGGGGGGGGTGCAGGGCAGGCCTCTTCATCTAGGTTGTATTGCTAAAGCAGATCGAGGCATCGTTTCCTCTGCGCCAAAAGGCTCGCGCAACGTCCCGATCTATCGCGGCGCTGACAGCGGCACAACAGCAGGCGGCACCTGCGTCGTGCACGCGTTCGAAGCGTAAACAATAGCCCAACGGGAAAGGAGCAGACCGTTTCCCATTAGCCTCATCCGACGTCCAGGCTGTCCGTTACGCGCACACGCCGTTTCACTTGGAGTTCGTGATCTCATCTGTGCCGCCGAAGCCGCTTTCGTTTGACCGCGCGCTCGCGCATACATCGTGCCTAGATTTCAGAGTGTTTCCAACTGTTCAATCGGGTTCACGTGGTTTATTGGTCAAGTTCGCAGTACGAGCTGCGAGGAGGTGTCGAAAGCGTCGATCGTCCGTAAGCGTCTCCGCCTCGCCTCGCCGCGCTCAACGCATGCGCACTTGCGACCAATCTGCCCAGAAGGCAGCCGCCATTAAATTGCAAACGCTCTCTATGGTTTGAGGTTGTCCCTCTCTTAAATCTAGGCTTTCTAGTTGCGCATGCAGCGCCTGCAAACGACGTGAAGCGTGGGAAAGCGAAGCGCCGCCAATTCGGAGGCTGTAGTAATTGCACGGGCGCACACTTGTTCGCCTTCCGTGGGAATCCTCGTCGTCGTGCGCTGTGTCGAAGCACCAATCGTCGGTATTGACGCTACGTAGCATAAATCGTGAACAAAGGTATTAGAGCGTCGGCAACTCCTACCCCGTGCGTATTCAACCATTTCCGTCACCAGGCCCCTCCAATGTACGCTGTGCGCTTGAAAGGGCGGTAGCTCGCCGCTTCTTTCCTTCACATCTTTTTCCGCTGGGTGGAGTTGCCGTCTTTGGAGCTGGAGATAGGGCGGTTTGATATCACCGTTGGTTTGATCTTTTAGCCCCATGTTCCAGGAAAGCAAAAAAAAAAAAAAAAAGAAACAGCCCCTGGATGACCAAAAAATATGCTTTTCGTGTAAGGGTCCTCAAACTATTAGATACTGGAGAAAATCGGTCATCTGTGTTATATGTTCCTATTTTGAACTCTTTTTGTTCACGTTCTGCCATTGAAAAGCACGGCGAAAGAGCCCAAGTACGTACCTGATCTCGCCACACCACCGTCTCCTTCCACATGATAAAGTCCGTCTGCTATGGTCACCGAATGTCATTAGATATGCATACGCGAACGCAGTGTCTAAAGCCAGCTACAGCCGCGCCATCTTCGGAATGCCGTCTGCTACCAACGAGACAATGCTAGCTTGGGCTCCAAGCTAGGCCGTGGGAAGGGAGGGGGGAGGGGGGGGGCACAGGTGAAAGTTTTGAGACAACTATAGTCCGTTGCAACTCAAGAAGGTAGGGCGAGGGAAAGGAAAGGAAGGTCGGGGAGGAGGAAGCAGACGGAACGCTGGAGAGGAGAGGGGGAAACCTCCTCCTCTTTCCAGCTTTCCGTCTGCTTCCTCCTCCCCGGCCTTCCTTTCCCTCGCTCTACCTTCTTGAGCTGCAGCGGACTATAGTCCGCACACTTTTGGTATCCAAGGCAGCATGCTAAAAGCCAAAATGAAAGTTCTCAATCGATCGGCCATGATAACTAAGGTAAAATAACCCCCACAAACAATACACACCAAACACTACAAAAAAAAAAAAAAAACAACTCTTAAAACTGTAAAATTGCTTGCAGCGGTTCCCTATTTGCATGGAAGGTTGACTAATGCAATTTCCAACGATCTAATCCTAATTGTTTCTCTTACCACCCTTTTAACATCGTTGCTTTCCTTAACAACTACATCCGTTCCAGACCAATCCGTTGTGCAGTTTCTACACTCCTCCAGATGCTTAGCCAACTCCGAATTTGCTGCATTATTTTTAACATTCCTTTTGTGTTCTGTTAAACGATCGTTCAAACACCGAGAGGTTTGGCCACATACTTAAAACCACACGCCAAAGGAATCTCATACACCACGCCTACGCTACACGGCACCGACTTTTCCTATGCGCCTTCTGACAGCCCCTCTGAACCGTTTCAAAAGGTGTCAATCTATCTAACCTAAAATCCGTGCTGAATACGACATCCACGCCATATTTTTTTCACATGCTCTGGAGCAAAATGAGACAAAAAATGTCATTTCAATGGTCATTTTTAGTTTTGTTTTAGTATTAAAAAAAAACACAGCATGGGAATATTCTTAGATGTCTTGACTTTATGCTCAGTAAATATTACTTAACTGGAGCAAACGAAATATTAAACAAAACTACCAGATCTGAAAGTCACAGATTGTCTCGTTTTGCCCAGCCTTGTGGGGAAAAATGAGACAACGTCAGTTTTTGTAATAGAAAATGAGACGTTTACAACTTCCTGTAACACCGATTTAGAGCGCAGCTCTTGAGAAGGAGGAGGGGAGGGTATGCCCCTCCTCCTCATCCGTACCCTCTCCTCCTCCCCTCCTGCTAGTTTCACGCGTGAAACGCGCGTCGTCACACGACGTTTCGGAGCGGTGCCGAAACGTCCGTGCGGTGCATTATGGAACGTTTCCCATAATGCACCGCGCGATTACGCCGACGCCGCTCATGCCGGAAACGGGCGCCTAAGAGCTGCGCTCTAAAACACTTGAAACGCACTGTGTGAGCTGCAACGCACTCTTCGTGAACCCACTCCTTGCATTCTATGCACTCTATCCATTCCGAATTCGGGGCTGCTTGGCTCCAAAGTTCTTTGCACACCAGGCACTGCGCAGTGTCTTGCCGTGTGCATCGCACGGTCTGTTGAACACTCGGACACTGCACGCATCTTCGAGGAATCAATTCTCTTCAATTTCACGTTTCATTTTTGTTTTGTTTTTTTGTTTTTTTTTTATATATATATATATATATATATATATATATATATATATATATATATATATATATATATATCTCTTCTTTTTATTCTTTTTTTTTTTAAAGGGGGGGGGGGGGCAGTGGAACGCCGGTTTTTGGTTGGTTTCGCCAACATCAGCTTTGCCTTGTGGGGAGATGACGTTAGATCAGTGCTGCTATCCGACCTGGTTGATCTCCTTTCCTGTGGTACAAACGGAATGTTCTTGAAACTTGAAACGTCGGAAAGAATGCGCCTTCTGTAGCCCAGCCATTTCTTTGTAGAGCCGCTGCTCTTCACATTCATCGAACTGTTAGGCTCGCCTTTGAAGCGCATCCTTTGGTACGCCAAAAAGTGTGGCAGCAGTGCGAAAGGACTCGGAAGTGACGCTGTTGCTTGACACTTTCGCTTTGTTCATCTCACTTTCGCGCTGTGAATCCCGTGTTATTTTTATTTATACGTTGGGACCAACCTAGGGAGAAAAATTTTATGGCTCAGGAGCAATCAGGAGACTCGTGCGTTATTCACATGCGCGTCACAGAATGCCAGGTGGCCGCGTTTTGTCCCGCGCGTATCCTGTTACGTAAATAATTATTTCGTTAAAAACCGCAACCACAGATTGCTTATATTTGGTCCTCATGGAGATAGTAAAGCATACCAATAAAATTAAAGCTTACCTTGGCAGAATAGTCGGTGCCAACCAGGGTGCAGGTTTCGAAGCGAAACCTCGCGCTGAATTTCGCGCCTTTTTGGCAGGGGGGGGGGGGGGGGGGGGGGGGAAGGGGGGTGTAGACACGTCAATCCCAACTCCGCATTTTTTTCCAACGGAATACTCTTACCGACAGCTCTCATTTTTTACACACGCAAAGTGTACAGGTCACGGCGCCTCTCGGTGAAGTTTGAACCTACTCCAATTGCGATGGATGCCGCTAAACATAAACTGTCGCATTTTGCCCCGTCTCATTTTACCCCACCTTACCCTACAACCGTCCTCCTGGGGCATTACCCATATCGAACGGTTCCATCAGGCCTCTCAAATTAACACAATGGGCGAAATTGCCGAGGAGTTCCGCTTAAGTCGGAGGCTTCGTCTCCGCGGAACCGGCCGGACTGTGCATTATTTTAGTCCAGATATATGGGAGTGTGTTTTCCAAGTCCCCAGTAATGCACCTCCACCTGCACCGTGGGAGGACACTCCCGTTACAATTTTCGTACCCACCCCCAAAAACACCAGAGCCAAGACCTGCCTCGACGTCGTCAATACGCAGCAAGAGAAGCACCATCAAGACTTGGCTTCCTTGGAAGAGGATCCCCAAAATCTCATCCAGTGCACAGATGCCGCGCATGAGCCCTCCGGGGTCAGCGCCGCCCGCCATTGCATCTAATTCACTTACAGAAGATTGAACAGAGAGCCAAATGACGCCCCTGACTCCCAGCCCCAAGACGGCAGAGCTCTTGGCCATCTGCTGTGTATTAAATTCTAATATAAACCATCACGTCAAACAAGTACATGTCCTTCCCGACACCAAGGAGGCGATACAGGAATGTGAGAGATCGCCCAGTCGCAATCGAATCGTTCACGATATCAAGGTACTCACTAAGACTACCTACGAGCCCATGAAAATCGGATCCCACTCACATGGATCGTAGGACAATATCCCCGGGGAACGAGAGGGTTGACAATGCCGCGAGAGATTTGCTATATATATAATATACGTAGAGCCCTGCGTATCCGCGGATTACCCCCGCGGATCATCAGCGGAAATCCGCAGTAAACTTGCGTATGCGGATAAAAATGAATGAGATTTGGCGGATTGCGGATCGGATGCGGATCGGATGCGGATATCCACGGGTTCGAATCTACATTTCTGCCGAGGTGGCCCATAAACGTGTGCGACCGCACAGAGGTAGAGTGAATAAGTGAGTGATACTACGAAGCAGGGCGGGACATTTGATCGATTAACCTATCGATTCATGCTTTAATCGCGAGTAATTTGTTAAACGATTAATCGGGTAAATTTTGACAGAGAAGCAAAAAGTATAAATTCAACGCTTTAACCACAGACGTGGACGAGTGCACCTGTATGAAGGCAAACTTTAGGACACAATTTGACCTAAAGTAAACTGTAGGGGAGAGATTTGTGACTCCAAACAAGTGGAGAAGGTTATACCTGCCCCAGCCACTTGAACACCGTGCGAGTGTTCGTTTAGCGCAGCAGAGACTATTGTGAACAATCAAACGAGTTCGCTGTTGCCTGAGAATATCAACGAACCTCTTTGCCTCTGCGGCTGAAAGTAATGATTTGTATGAGCGTCTTTTGACTGTTCTCAACTACACATCAAGGTTGATTTAAAATTCAAAGTTGTACTGCGTCGTTTATACATATTCAGCTGAGGCAAAACGTTTAATTTTGACTTTTTTTAACTACTCTGCATCGGAATGAACGAAACCGATTAATCGGTTAATTAATCGATTAAAGGGTGGCGATTAATCGGGTTAAAATTTTTAATCGACGCCCGGCTTTACTATGAAGTGCATCATCGAATGTATTACGGGAGCAAACTACTCTTTTAGATAAAAGGTGCCAATTGGGGAGTAGATTTTTCTTTACGACAAGAAAGATTTTATTCTCACCAAAGGTCGCTTTAGGACGTTCTATTTCGTCAAAAATGCTGTCCCTGGAAAAGGTAAAGAATGCAAGAGCATCAGTCGTCCCGGGAAAGCGTGTTCTTGCTTGGCAGGGAAAGAGCGGAAAACGTTCGGTGGCCGGGCAAAGTAAACCCAAAACGTACAAGCCACAAGAAAGGAGAAGCCTGCAAGTGGCTTCTTCGCCGCAAGTATAGATCGAGGAGACTGAATTCAATCATCTGGAGTGGTGGAACTTGCTCCAGCACGCGTTTCCGAACCTCATTATTGTAGCGCAGTTTGTGCATGCCATACCAGCATCAAGTGCACCAACGGTAAGAGACTTCTCAGTAGCGGGTATTAATTTAAGAAAAGCGAACTAGTCTGGATTCGTTCATGTTGACGGTATTCCATTTCTTCTACACAGCAACCTCGACAAGTGAAACATTGCGCGCGCGAGCGTGCGTGTATGTGTGTGCGTCTTTTTTTTTTTTTTAATTTACAGTTGGTATTGAGTTGTTCTTAAGTTTCGAGCTTGCAGTTGAGGGCTCGTGTTCAAAACTGAAACTGATAGGAGGTGTTGCCATTATTGAATGTTGTGACATTTTCCCAGTGGTGTACTCGCGCCTTACCACATATACACGAGTGCTTTGCTACGGTGAGGGAGCGCCTTTCCTCTCCCACTTTTTTATTGTTTGGCCTAAATAAAATGACACAATGTTAATAGTCTATCCTTTCATTCATTCATTCATTCATTTCATTCATTTGTTTATTTTCTGTGCTCATGAACAGCTTGACGCCTTGGTAATGATGCACAACAAAATATTCACAGGTTAGTTACAAAAGCTACGAAATTTGGGTTAAAAACATCAATATTTGCTCCCCTGAGCAAATATTGATGTTTACTTGATTGTTAATTTTTTCTTAATTTTCATGTTTATAAAATATGCGTGTGCTTAAAGAGGGGTCTAGAATGCAAAAAGTAAAATAAATATCATTTTATTTCTTTTAAGCGCGTCTTCTGGACGAAGTGTCAGTGTCACGCACTGCCAAGATCTCAGAACTGCGATCATCTTTCCAGGGATGCGAAGTATATCTGGAAGGATGATATCGCTTATTATATTTCCGCGTGCGAATAGCTGAGTCAGCAGCATGCTCGACTCCCACGCCGCTGGCTGGGATTTGATCCCCGCCAGCGGTTGTCCTTTTTATCTTTCTTTTGTTTGCATGACTGGAATGTTCCCGATGACTCGAGAATCTTGTTTGTTCGAGCCCAGAAACTTCTAGATACCCACGCGCTTACAAAAGAAGCTTCACATGGCTGCTTGAGTCAGTCTTCCTTCCGTCGCCGTCAAACGATCTTTGTTACTTTATGTTTCTCGGAATAAGTTCGCCGCATTAAACGTTCATTTTAAATTTTATTAATCAAGTTTATGTTTTATTTGTGACAATATAAAGACGATAAAACAAAATATAATAAAATGACTCTCCTTGTATTCGGACACGAAGAGTTCTTTGTACAAAGGTAAGCAGACGGCTTATAGAACACCATCGAGGGCTTTTTTTTAAATTTTTATTTATGATTGGCTTCATGATGTAAAATGAATGCGCGGACTGAGGGTTCCGAATTTTGCGGATGCGTTCCGAATTGGGAACCGGGAAATCTGGTTCCGAATTTCGCGGATGCAGTTTGGACGCGAATACAAAGTTTGCGGAGGCGGATCGGGTGCGGATAGAATTATTTAAGAGAACTGCGGATGCGGTTCAGATGCGGATACGAAGTCTGTAGATGCGGATCGGATGCGCATGATCAAACTCATCCGCGCAGGGCTGTAGCTATACGCAACCACACCCTCGCAAAGGCCCGTTCGCCCTTCGGTCCCCACTGACAATTCCATCCCACCGGATCCAGAAGAGCTCGGACAGGAAGCCAGGAAGCCTCGAAAGGCACGCGTGGCTGCACTGCTGCCCTGCGACGACTCGGCCCTTCCTTCTGGGTACACCAGATGAAAACGGGTCTGCCTTCGCTGGTTACAAACAGAATCAGCCATCACTCCTGTTTGGCTAGCTAGATTCTACCTCCCCCCAGGGGACTCGGGCCCTAGTCCACTGTGCACACAATGTCGAGTGCCGGTCACATGCACCCACTTGATCTGGGACCGATCAAAATTCCTTTTTATTCAAAATCTTCACCTTGGTGCCATGCCCCCGCAGTACCGCCCTCGAAGTTACACCGACTGGACAAGTCCCCCACACCACTAAACCTCCCGACCACCGCAAGCAGATCCTGGACTCTGCTTTCTTACGTGCGAGGGGCCAATCTAACTCAGTTTATCTAATCCCCCATCTTCTCACCCATTTCCCCCGTCCACTCCCCCTCCGGCTCGGATGAATTTAGTCAAGAGAACCGGAGTGTATCCATTTTTTATGTAAATAAACGTTTCCATCATCCTTATTGTCTCACTACCAAGCGCACTTCCAGACTACCAAGCACACTACCACACTACCAAGTTCGTAATTTTGCCCTATTTCGCTACGCTTGAGATAAATTAAAACGGGGAACGATTGTAGTGACGTGATCGCTGTGTTAGAGGGTCTATATTCTGATACACATTTAACAAAAAAAAAATACTTGGAGCCCGCTTAAGCTTCGCCTTTAAGTTCGCATCGCCTTCTCATTCGCCGTGCAGGCTTGCCTTGCGTGTCTGGCTCGCAACCGAAGGGTGGTGGGTTCGAATCCCGCCTAAAATTCTTCAAAATTTTCTTTAAGACAAATGACTTACTTTATAAAGTGAAATCATTTGAAACATGCGGCGACCCTTATTTCGCATTACATGCCGTGCCAATCACTTTCATTCCACGCGTGACGTCGCGTGAGCGTTGTGGGTTGTTTGACATTCCCGCGCGAGGTCATGTGGCTGTCGCGTCATGACCCTATCGACCAAGCAGGATTCGCGTCACGCCACCGACGCCGGCCGGCTTTTCTGCCACGCCACCGAAGAAGGTTTTTCTGCGACACGAGATCCTTTACGCTATCACGTTAAAAATGTAAGGATTATGCGCCAGCATTGCGTCGAAAGTCAATTTCTCTTCCTCGATACTGAAACTATAATAACACGCGGGTCCCACTTCACTGCCCAGTCGTTACGGTAAGGCTGTGCGATTTTGTGATTATCAGTCATAATAACGCACTGTTCGATTTAACGTTCGTGTCGAACACTGACAGTACTCGAAAGTTTCGAATATGCCTCATTGTTCGAAATCTGTTTTGACGGGTTAGGTAGCTCTGCTGAGTGCTCTTCTCGTTGCGCACTGGTGCACGGCGGAGAAGCGACACCCGCGCATTGAATACCGCGTTTGTATATCTGGCTTCGCCGCAGCGCAGCCGCGTGGTTAGGAGAAAAGTGCGCACTGTCGTGGTCGAGATAAGATTCATTGAACTGCGTAGGTTTATTCCAGCATAGCAATACAGGTAGGTGTGAGTCGTGCCGTGTCCGGCGGCAATGGCGATGATGATGATCTCCCGACACGCACGTGCGCGCGTCAGTTATTATATATATATATATATATATATATATATATACAGGGTGTTCCATTTTAATTCGAACAGATTTATTACAAAACATTCGTAAAAGATGCACTAATACGGTTTGTGCGAGTGCGTTATACGGCCAGGGGGACATGATGTGGGTGGCTAATCTTTGCGATAAGTCGGATAATAAACTAAACTTCCTTAATTAACTTTTTATTTAGTAAAAATAATCATATGGTTTCAACTAGAAGCATGCTGAGCATAGTCGAAAACCACTATATCAATCAATTTTAGAACGACTTGAAGCTCGTGAGAAACTCGGGGTGCACCAAAGTTACCACTCGTGCAGCAGGCGCAAAAGTAGCAATGGCGGAATTAACGCGATGATAATCTAATCATCCGCGTTTTGTCACTGCTAGCTTTGCGCCAGCTGGACGAGCGGTAATTTTGGTGCTCCCCCGAGTTTCCCACGTGCTTCAAGTCGTTCTAAAATTGACTGATATAGTGGTTTTCAATCATGCTCAGCATGTTGCTAGTCTAAACCATATGGTTATTTTTACTCAATAAAAAGTTAATTAAGGAAGTTTATACTTCTTGCAGAGGGGCGAGCTCTGATTGGCTGATTGAAAAAATAGTGGCTAGACCTCAAGACATCTAGCATTGAGGTCTACCCGCTGTCCTTCCAAACAAAGCCAATCGGAGTTCGGCGTCGTTTTGGCGTTGCCGAAACTCTTGCGCGATAAGCAGACGACTTGCTCTCCGTATAGCTGGGCTGCACCGATTCCGATTTGTAGCGATCCGGTAAAGATGCGGCCCTTTCTAAATCTTGCACACACATTTGAACGCTAAAACCCGCTGTCCGGTGGGTTAGGCGCTGAAGTAACAATGGGCAAGAACTTGCTTTCTTGGGAAACATGTCCTTTTTAAGCCACCTCTAACTGACAAAGTGACGAGAGAACAATCGAAAAGGATCGACGAAATCGTGAACTAGTCTGTTATGGCGTTCGAAAACAAAGCAACGCAGATAAATTGAGAAATCTGGAATGTTTCTGGCTGTCTTTCCTTCTTTTTTTTTTTAGAGTTTTTTTTTAATATTTTTGCACGCTGAGTATTGCACGTGGTGCACGACTGGCGGCTTCTATTTCAGTGCCTGTTATCTACGTTCTTGCTATCTGGCGCTGCTGTATACACACTTCCCCAGCGTGACACGACGAGTGTTCTGCTATTGAAGACGGATTCATTGTTTACGAAGGAACCGCTCTGGGGTTTCCTGGGCTGCAGGAATCCAGATCTTAGTTTGTGGATTTTTGTAGAATACACTTTTTGCTCCCTTCAAAATTCACGCTAAAGAAAAAAGAAAAGAAAAATCTAGTGTATCGCACGTGTCTGGCACGGTGATGCGTTTCATAACGGCGGCGTGTTGAAGTCGTCCGCTAGGAACGCTTGGCTGTCTGCTACGCTGAAAAAATAACAACAGCCGTTCATGCTTCGCCACGTTAGCGTAAACGCTGTTACGCGTGCAGTAGGGGGAGGTAAAGCGTTGGAGTCTGGCAAAACCTACGTACACTCGCAGCTATTCACCCGTTTCGTTTGTGCTCCAGTTTAGCGTGTTTGTGTTTCTTTTGTGTTTTTTTTTTCTTTTCTTTTTGTCCTCTGCGTTATTGTTTGGGGGAAAAAAGTAAAATGAAGTTACACTGTATAGTTGCATAACGGCGTGCCGAACCGTTGAGCGAGCAAAGAAACATGGCTGCCCATTCACTCGTTCATCGTGTTGCCACACATTTCGGACTGGCGTGCAGTGACCTTCAGGAATTGCTTTACGCCATTGTTATTTTGTGAGCTTTCTGATAGTTTGTAGGGCGAATAATATCCTCTTGGCTTCAGTTCTCGTTGCTCATAGCAACGCACCCTTCTAAAAATGCAAAAAAAAAGTCATAAAGTAACTTTTTTTTTTCATTCTTTAAAAGTATAATTTGAAAACACTACCCGTATAAGGACACAAGCTTAAGTGGAGGTTCCAATAAAAATCTGCAATTAATGTTAAGCGCAGGTTTTTCACTATTTGGTAACTCGACTAGTCTTGGGGTACCCACTTACTCAATGATAATTCTAGAGTATTTCGAGAAGATCGAGAAACTAGATTAAATAAATGCAACGTGTCTCTCCCCCCCCCCCACACACACACACATACACACACAAATAAATAAAATATAACATTGTTTTTTTATAATGGAACAGCGCGAATTTTTGCAAGGACAAAGGAAGGAACTGGACAGGACGAGCGCTCGTCCTGTCCAGTTCCTTCATTTGTCCTTGCAAAAATTCGCGCTGTTCCATTATCAATCCATACCAACTCGCCCAGTTATCCTGTTTACTATTGTTTTTTTAACCGAGAAAATAAATTACGCATCGTTAAACGCTCATTCTCCGGCCAAATGTAGCGCTAGCAGTCCGAACCAGATGTTAAAGTTTCACAACTAACCGCTATCTCATTCAAAATTCATAATCGACTTTTTTTTTTTTTTTTTTTCTAAATTTCAACTGGAAAATTTAGCCCTTTTTTGACCGTTTTCGCCCGTTTTCGGTAACTGGCGCCATTCAGCTTCATGTATTTGAGAGTTCCGCCGGCAGCCATTTTCTTTTGGAACATTTCAGAATATCGCTTCAAACTTTTAAAGAAGATAACCGTTAGTTCTGAAACATTGGCATCTGGTTCGACACACTAGCGTTAGATCTGGGCGGAGAATAAGCGTTCGGTAATGCGTAATTTATTTTCTTTTGCAATAAAAAAAAAAAAAAAAAAAAACGAAAGCAGTGTGCGTATGCGCCGGACTCGTAACTTACGTTTCTCTGTTTTCTATTTCTAAGACGAGAAAAAAACATATGTTTCTTGGTATTGTGTTTCTTCTTTTTTGTTGTTGTTTACGTCACGTCTACTTCGCTGCAAACGCCGCGGTCCTGGCGAGATGCAACTTTAATGTATCCCACCTTTACGGATTTTCAGTTATCTCAGTGATTCGCTTTGGTTGGATCTGGGAGGTTCCCAGTTTTATTTGTGTCTGCTTCTTATTTTGCTGAATTCGTTTGGATGAGAAGATCACAATCATCAGAGGAAGGGAAGTTCAAAATGCATTTGTCTCCACACGTTAATCTTTGGACTCATTTCGAGGAAAATTTGAGTTGCAAGTTGGTCAGGGAAGAGATTATCCCATACCGTACAAAAGTGTTTTGCAAGTCACCACGAGCAAACGCAGGTCCGTAAAATGCAGCGAAGCATGTGTTAAAAAATTCGAAGAAAAATGTTCAGATGGTGATAAACATTGTAAACCTTGATTTCATCCGCATGCATATGCCATTCTGCGCTCCCTTAACAAAAAAAAAAAAAAAAAAAAAAGAATTCTTTTAGATCATATGGCTCCAGCTGCGCGTGATGTTGCGTTGCTTTCAAAATTCCCGTCTGTGTCGTCTGCCCAAAAGCGGCACCAAACGATTCCGCCGCCGCCGCCGCAGCCGCCGCTGCGTATGTTACGCGACGGCTCTTCCGCACATGCGCACTCGCACCTTTTTCTCTCTCTCTCTCTCTCTCTCGGCGTTCTCTTCCTTCTTTCCATCACGGCGTGATTCAATGATGACTGCTCTGCGGCTCGCGGCAGCCCAAGCAAAAAGGCCAAGTTGGTGCGTGCTCAAAGGAGGAGGAGGAAAAGAGGCATCTTTGATGTTCGTTTTTTTTTTTCTTCTCCCGTTTCCAGTCAGTCAGTTATCCCGTGCACGTTGCCGCGTGCGGTAGGCTGCGAGAGCCGACGACGACGAGACGACGCCGACGCCTCGCTGGGGGATTCCTTTCGTCGTGTGTGTTGCTTGCTGCCGGCGTTCGCTCGCGAGGCGGTGAATATACGTGTTATTCGTTTGTGCACCTCGCTGGAACTCGGCCAGCCCGTTCGTACGTACACCCGTGGTGTGTTTGACGAACGCTGTGTCCGCCACACCCCCCCACGCCGTGGTCGTCGTTCGGATAAATAACGCCGGCATCGTGGGATACCGCCGTGCGCAAAAAGGATTGGAGTCGAGTTGTGCGGGTAAGCCAAGGTTACTTCTCACGAACGGAGTTGGCGGTCATTGCCGGAGAGGGGTGGGGCATCAGTTCAACTGTCAACACTGTCTCGACATGACACGGGGAATAACGCGATCAAGTGTGCGAAAGTGGGGTCATTTTTACGGAGTTGTGCTCAACATTTGCCAAATGGTTTGTTTGTTTGCCAGTAAATTTATTTGCTGAAGGTAATTTATTGCGTTATTGTATGTTTTCTGTTGTAGCCTGGTTTGATGGGCTTTATAGCTAGTAAGGGGATCCGGCTGTGCTAATAATTACCGCTTCACTTTTAAGAGAGAGAGAGAGAGAAAGATTGCTTTGTGTTGTTTAATACATTGCACGTTTCATTGTGGTATAATATAATTTATAGGCTTCCGTGTTTTCAGATAATTCCGAAAAAAAATCAGAAAAGCACTCGCCGGCAAATTTTCCGTCAATTCGGATTTATTCGAAAAACTTTTCCTGAGGTCCTGAGGAGATTCCACTTCAGTTCCTTTTGAAATTTAGAACTACTGACAAAAAGCGGTTTGCTTTTTAGCACGTCGCGAGGTTCCTTCGAGACAGCGGGTCATGGTACCCGGACCTTATTTATTTTGTTTTCGAATTTTTAAATTTTACGCAGTAAAATAAACTCCGAATTTCAAAGAATTGGGAATCTAACAAAAATAAACTTCGATAAACACCGAATCCCCAGCGAAAAATAGTATTAAACCCTCCGAATTTCACGCGAAATAAACTCCGAAAACACGGAATCCTAAATATAAATCATGAAATTGCATATTTATTTGTTCATTTCTTTGCACTACCTAAAACCTCTCGGGGCATAAAAAAAAGGGGGGAGGGTTTAAGTAAATGTAATTTAATAGATACAAATAGGGGAGGGGGAGGCATGCAAACATTTTTACATAGATAGTTCTGATTCTGCAAAAAGTATACAAAAAAAAAAAGCTAAGGACAGTTCAAGTGAGGAACAAGACGTAAGGAAATCAACATCAAAATACACAGTTATATTAAAAAAAAAATGATTAAGGAATTCAGCTGAACCGCTTCGAGGAGACTTGAGCGGGAATAATTCCATTTTCAATATGAGGCAGTATCAACGCTGTACTGTTTACAAACAACTAAATGTGCCCCTCGCGAGCTAATACCGTGTGCAAAAACTCACTCATGCCTTGGAGTGCGTGTGTGTGTTGATGGGCCGGCATATTGTTTTTCGATGACCGAAGGGGTCGATATATCGGTAGAATGACATCACACGCGCTGGGACACGTCACCTGGCTCTTCACTGTCCAGTGGTACAAGCGGCGAGCAACTTGGCAGGTACGAAGGTTCGAGGTTCTGAGATAAGCTGCTGAACCCTTCAGATCGCGCACGCCCTAGCACGTCGGCAGCACGTAAACCATGCTTAAAATCTACAAACAATTTGCAATATTCTTTTTTTTTTTTTTCGTTTTACGTGAACTAAGCACTCACTTGAAATTTACATTTAAAAGAAAGAAAGCGTTAAAAAATGTGTCACTCATTATGCTTTAAAAAAAAGTTAGTTTGTTTTATTTTAGTTTATTCTTAGCATCGGATTCTCTGCCGTAAACCTCCACTGCCCAACGCAAGTCACCGGGAGGTCCGTGCTTCGAATGCCGCATGGCAATGAGTTCGAGGAAGAAACTTGCATGCGGCATTCGAACCAGGCATATTGCGTTGAATGATGTCTGACAGACTGTCTTTTGTATGATGTATAAGCAGTGTGATCCCGGCTTTAGAGCGGAAACCAGGATTGGTGTAATTGCAATAACGTCTAAGTGCGGCACATCCTTTCCTAAACTCAGAGTTCATTCTGTTTCCCCACTCCAAGAAAAAGTCAGTTCAAAAGCATTACAGCTACGTTCTGAAACACTTTTGTAGGGCCGACATAGCTCGACTGAGGAACGACATATCCAATGAAAATTTAAATAGCCAGTTGCTAGTAGGTATACACTTGTTTTTTCACTGTCATGTGTTTTACAATGCCCTATCGCGCTGCGTTGCGTTATTCCGTGAAAGCGTGGTCCCTTTATCGGACAAGCTTTCATATCTCCCGTATATAATATCTGTTCGCGGTAATGGAACCCAGATTCCCACGAGAAATACTAAAGCTTTTGTCAGTTTTCTGGAAAAAAAAAAGAAAAAGAAAAAGTATTGTTATTAGGTGTAATGTAGGGTCTGTAGCCTACGTTATTATTGTAACTGCGCACTTTCGAGCGTGAGGTTTCTCTATATGCTGATCAGTAAAACACAGCTTTGAGCGTCTTTTCACATTTTAAAATTTATAAATTGTTTAATATAAAAAATAAAATAAAAAACGCTTTACCGCTTTCTAAAAAAAGGGCAAGCAGGGAGTCTTCGAAGTTCAGTCGTTCTACTCACAACGGTCAAGAAATGTGAACGAGAACTCAACGGCACACACAGGCACTGCAGGAACTTTTATCGAACATTCGACTGGTGTCGGCGAACCTTCTAACTTTTGGTAAAATGCGACTAATGGATGTATGGATGGATGAATGGGTGATTGGATGGATGGATGTCAACGGCTGTGCCCTTTATATAGTGCGGTGGCTTGCACCACCTAGCCTAGAAACAAACAAAAAAAGAACCAAAATTATGATTCCTTTCCCCTCAATTCAAAGCTAATTTTCTTTCCCCTTCAAGCTTTTTGTAACTGTCTCCAGGCAGTGTGGGATATCGTCAGAATGACGGATGAATGGATCGGGCAGTGTTGCGTGATCCCCCAAAGGTAACATCCCATATTTCCCTCAGATTTCACGCACGGCTCCAATCCTGTGCCAAAAAGTTCGGAATTGACATGCTGTCTCAGCCTGTCCATAAGTTCCGGCTTATAGACAGTGTTGTTCGATTTCTATAAATAATTTCTGTATTTTCAGAAGAAAAAAAATCCTTTTAAAGCAGTTTTATTTTATATTTGATAAAAGGATTACCAATGTTTACATAAAATAAGAGCAAAAATTCATACTTTACATGCTTTGGCTTGTTTATTAATGTAAAGCAGTTAAACAATATACCCAACACATACTGAACTTTATCTCCGTTAAATGGCGTCGGCATTTTTTTTTTTTAATTATCGCGCATGCGCACAAAGCGTCGAATTTCAGCCGAACTTTTATCGAACTTCGCGTTAGAGGTTTGAAACAGTTGAGCCTGGTCAAGCTCGAGCCTTGGGGCAAGTTTGCGACCACTGGTCTCTATTGTAGATAGGCTGAATCCCGGATCGGGAGCCCGTCGGTGGCACCACCGGCGGCCATTGCTTGACACCAGACACGCAAATCTATGACAGAAACACACGAAAGTAGGAATATTGAAGCTTGTACGCGCTGCTCGAAGGCCAGTATTTTATGATGCGCTGCGAGCATTATATCGGGTATTTGGAGATCTAATCGGTATTCGTCATGCGTTCGAACGCCGATTAAAAAAATTAAATGTGTCGGAGCACCACCGACCGTGTCGGCGTCGATTGCTTCAGTTGCTAAATAAATTATCCGTTCAACAAATGAACGGCACGCTCCGAGTTTTAGTTCGTCTCAGAAGCCCTTACTGCAGTTCCATCAAACGTTTGCACCAGAAGCTCTCTGTACAAGCGCTTGAAACGATGTCACCAGTAAAGGCCCTCTAACGTGTCGTCTGCTAAGCTCTGATGACTTCGACATCACGAACGACTCCACATTGACTCTCTGCAACCCTTGTCTCATTGAACCGCATCACAATTTACACCAAACAAAGTCGCAACCCTCGACCACAAAATATTTGTTTAAAAGAATGGATTGGTATTCTAATGCTTTTGATATTTGCGCCCAGAATATTAACTGTCATTCCCGGAAAACGCGATAAAAGTTTCATCTTCGAGAACAACCCACCATGGGTAAGACATTGCAGTTTTCCCAGTTTCTTCCATAAAGTCCTATACGCGTTACCTTGTGTCAACACCAGCCACAAGCCGGTGGTGTCGAGCGGCACCACCGGCTTGTGGCTGCCGGTGATGCCGCTCGACACCAGCAAGACAAGTCGCTATCCGCGATCCAGCTTACTACAATAGATCGTATGTATGTATTTATGCGGAGATTCCCGTCGAATCGGGCGTCTACTAAATAGACACGCCGTCCTTTTAAAAATTCAGTGCCGTCTGGTGGTTCATAAAAGCAGTTTCATTTTCGCCAAATTAATGGCAGTTATGAAGCTGCATTTCACCGGGCACCGTCACTTTCGCACGTCAATCGCAGATCAGAATTGGCTCTTCGATCACCTTATAATTCTTGATTTGTTTCAGTTTCGATGATGTGAACATAAGAACTGACCAGTACAAAGCGGCGACCCATTAGCGCCTTAATTATATTTCAGCTGTCAGAATGCTTTAGAGTCAAACTTGTCTCAAGAGATCGACTGGGGCACATTCCGAAATAAACGTTTGCGCAGCCTTTCTGTCTAATTCGTGTGTCGGGTTGTACTGACGTCTCGAACGTACATGCCTCATACAATGTACTACCTCCGCCTGGTAGCATCTTCAACACCGTCCTTTATCAGTCTCAAGAAGGCCGACATTAGTTGCCATCCACTGGGATGATGATGGTGATCAAAGTTGCCAGACTGAATTTCAGAAGCATCCCCATTGAGATCAGTGAGCATCCCTGACATCAGCCGACGCTACGATCCGATGGAGCCAGTCAAGCAAGCAATCGAAATTAGGTGGATGGATAGATAAATGGCTAACGGCCGTACCCTTTATAACGGGTGGTAGCTTGCGCCACCCAGCCTAGAAACTAAGAACCAAGGGTATGATTCCTCAATTCGCCCTCTGCAACTCTGCAAGTTTGTAGCGCGTTCATTGGACGCGTCCAAACCTTAAACGCGTTCCGCACTCCAAGGTTGCTAGCCGACTGCAGAACGCACAGTCACTTTGCGAAACTAATCAAAAGCCAGGAGGGATGGCGGTGTGCTCACGTGATCCGCTTGACAAGGTCGAAGGAATGTCTGCTGCGGTTGTTTTTTAGCTGTCGTTGGTTGATTGATGTGGCGTCCTCTCGTAGACAACGTCGTCGAGGCATAGTCGCCAACTTTCCAGGATTATTTTTCGAGTCTTCCTCGCTCTTGCGTCTAAATTTAATTACTTTGGCGGGGGATTATCTTGGGTCGAGCCGATGGGAGGATTTTTGTCTTTGTTTTGTTTTGCAATTCCGAAGGAGGCGACGCCACCTAACCGAAAAGATGTGAAGGAGAAAAACAGAGCTTAAATTTAATCAAAATGTGGAGCAAAAGCTACCGCTCTCTGGCGGTCAAAGTGCGAAACGAAGGAAGACGGATTCAATGCACGATGTTGAAGTTGGGAATACGCGTGGATTTTTTAAAGGTGTTCACACTCCAACGTACGGTTGTCAGTCGTAGGCTTTCCTTAGGGTCTGCCAGTCTGGAGGATTGCCGGGTTTCTCATCGAGTATTTCTTTTCAAGTTGTCTCTACTGGTTATGTTGTATGCTTTTTTTCGTGAAAATGGCGTACAGAGAGCAATTTACATTTGCCGCGAGGTAGTATTCTATTGTGTTCCCCCATTCAAAACGCTCACAGTGACCCACCGAGTAGGTAACTCGACGTGCAAGCACCGTCCTGCAAGTGCGAAACTTTGAAAGCCAAGTTCGATTATCAGTCCCGCATTTCCTTATTTCGCGCTCCGTGGGAGACGCGATTGGCACCGATATCGGGAGGTTGCGAGCCTGACGGTGCACAGCGGAAACTTTTCGACGAGCCGTATCTGTGTGTATAGGTCACACGGCCGATAAAGTAACCTGTTTTCGCTGCATCTGCAGCTGTTAACACTCGCCGTTGCGCTACACTATACGAGGATATGTATAGTGTACTGTAAAACATAAAAACCACGATGAAGGCGTGACTTATAAACTCATCATCACGAAGAGCATTTGGAAACTAGCTAACGTGGTCTGTTATTACGGACAGTGGCTACGTTTACATGGATGCGACGGCAGCGCATCGGATCCAGTTAGCGAATCGGATCCACTTCAACCACTACGTTTACATGGATTCGGATTGACCAGTAGCGGCACCTCGTGTCGAAGGATCACAACGCAAATCTCGTGACCTTCAGATTGTTATAATGCAATCAAATGCAAGGTGCAAGCGAGCTGGACAAGAATGATGACGAAAATAATCCCTGGAGAAGGGGAACAAGAGGGACAAAGGACAAACACAAATTGTCCTTTGTCCCTCTTGTTCCCCTTCTCCAGGGATTATTTTCGTCATCCTTCAGATTGTTTTCGAGGTGTCCGGTGTGCCTAGCGGCATGCCAAAGCAAAGCTCCCGTAATCCCTCGCTCGAGCACTCGACTCGATCCGCTAGTGTATACATGGAGAGTCTCGATTCGGATTGACCATCTCAAACCACCCCGTCCCAGCGGATCGAATCGGATCCGATCCGATCCGATCCGAGTTGTTTCCATGAACCGATTCGATTCGTTAACTGGATCCGATGCGCTGCAGTCGCATCCATGTAAACGTAGCCAGTGTTATGACTGACGACCGATAAAATCTCCAGCGGAAACGACCATTGTTATTGTTGTCTTATTCTATTCTGCCTGCTAAACGCTTAAGTGATATTCTGGTTGGCTGTATCTTACATAAATGAAAATTCTTTATCCGGAAAAAGGATGGCTCTTCGACCTTATTGGGGCAGCGAAGGGTCAATGAAGGAAAATATCTGCATAGAATTTTTTTTTTTTTTTTTTATGTGACGTTGTGAAACGATTGAATGAAATCCGTATTTTAAAGTGCCGAATCGAAGCACGTAGGTCTCGTCACTTACTGAATGTTCCACGTCGAAACGGCCGCAACACAGTTAAACGTTTACGCACGGCATTGGCATGCACGGCAGCTTTCGACGCTTATCTCGGATGTGACGGGTGGATAAAATGCCCCAACGCTTGCCGTTCGCGTCGGTTAAACATAATTGTCGGTAAGCGTTTGATTTATTACGCGATCCGAGATCCAGGAAGATATATATTAAATGGGTGTTAATTTGTAGGATGCTCTAGTCTGATCATGTGGAGCGATGAAACCTTTTACTGCGTTGCTCTACTATCTCAAGGTCAAAGTCAAGATCGGCGTGTACCCGTTCGGTCTGAAACGGGGGAAAAAAAGTTTCGTAAGGCTTTTTTTTTTTTTTTGGACTTCATCGCCTCATCTGTTCCTTCCTTCTCGCGGCGTTTTCTTGTTATTTTAATTTTAGGTCAGGCTGTCTGCTTTATTTAAAGATATTCTTCTCCAGCGCTAATCGAGGCAAAGAATACCGAGTCACTCGGGTCTGTTTGCATGCTCGTCGTCTGATGTTCCTCAGAACGGAGCTACTGCCCGTACCCAGTAGACAAAGATGGCAGCGAGCAGAAGGTGATTACGGAAATTATGGTACCTCGAACGCGTGTCATCCTGTAGGGTTTACCGCGTCACCAAAAAAGTGGTCCCTCGATTTCCGCCTGATGACGTCACGAAAACATCATTCTGGCGCCGGTGGCGATCCTAGCGGCGTCACAGTAGCGGTGGTAGATGTGGGCAGACGCCTGTTCTGCTGCAGGTCGTTCTCGAGTGCGACAGTACACGGAAGCTTCGCCAGCCAGGAGTTGGGACGCTGCGATCGCAGCGATACTCTCGTTTGCCTGTGCGTTTTGCCGGAACTTCTACGGCCAACCACCAGAATCGCGACATCCGACAGTGTGCTGACTATCCGGCTTTCGTGACGTCATTTGTTGCCCTGATCGGGACCACGTTTAAGAGCGCCGCCGGCGCCACGAGCAATAAAAGAGCTCTAAAAGTGTGCAACCTCGCGGCATTTGTCATCCTGTCGTGCTTCTGCTATAATCGGCTAAACCAGTCAAGCGTAAAGCTCCGTCAAGCGCAGTGAATTGTTTGAACGGGTTCTATAGCCTTTGGATGCGCTCTCGCATATGATGAAACAAAAATTAAAAAAAAAGCAAGAGGTGCCTAATTTTTGGGTTATACCTGTAACGGTTATAAAGTACATATATTGAACTTGGGGTTTGTAAATATGATAAAATATAAATTCAAAAGTCAAAGGAGCAGACGGTCGTGACGAAATTCCGATTACTAGTATTCCTTTAGGCAGATATACGTTCATTCTTCATGTCAAAGCGGTCACGGTCACTGAGTCTATTTAAATTGAGAAGACATCGGTCTTTTTGTTCGACTGCTCGGTGCCGATTGCAGAATTCCTTCCGCAATCGGGACAGGGAAGGAAGGTCAAAATGGCGCCGTGCATGGTTTCCGCGCCGTCTGCTGCCGTCTGCTATCGACCGAGTGGCCGGGTTATGGTGCCATGCGTTCTGTTCCTCATTCGAAGCGTCTGAAGCAACGCCTTCATATATCTTGACATAGCTGTTATTTGTAACTTTGCCTCGGGTTAGAGGCTATAGTAGTCTCAAAATTAAGGTGATGAAAAGAACGAGATTTTGGTCAACCGCCACCGAACGCCCCAGGGACAAGGGGGAGGGGGGGGGGGGGGGGGGGGGGGGCTTTATTAAGCTGATTTTCAAAATGGGGTCATTTGCCACTTCGCCTTGTGGCACTCCCTGTACCACTTTACAGAAACTGCCAGGCACTATATATTGGATATGACTCGCCACAAACAGGCGAAGGAAAAATACAAAAACAAAGCAAAACAAAGAAGCGGTGCTATCCGGAAGATCAATCATTCCCCGCAATTGCCGTTTTAAGGTTAACGGTCTGGGTGGGCTCGGCTTCCCTTTACGCGATAATTGATCGTAGCCTATTAGGGGTCTCTTAATGATCTCACTTCTTCGTAATGCATTTTCTGGGCACATCTGCTAACGGTAAGCGCTTTGCCAAGTGCATGCAACGTAACGATGTTATCAGACGGTTTTGAGCTAAGATGAAACGACAGGTTATTTCCTGTTTTGTTTTGTATTAGGTTTTTTTGTCTTGGTTGGCGTAGGCATTTTAGGTTATGCTAAAATAATTTGAACCCTTTGCGCGCTCTTTGAACTGAACTAATTTATTAAACACCACAAGAACGCTTGAAACGTCGATAGACGGGTTAAGCAAAGTTATGACCCTCCTCATTTGCATGTAGAAGAAGGTAACAATAACAAACGAGTTCTATTGCCAGCATCTAACGTGCGCTTGGAATTCAAACGAATTCGTAGTACATATAATAAAATTTTAGTGGCTCAGATTCAGCCTTCTTTTTTATTATTATATCCGTTGCGTCTTTATTTTCCCCGGCTTTGGTACGTCTCTTACGAATCTGTGGTATACGTTAGTGAAGATGGTTCTTTTCGTGATGTTGTTTCGTGCCCCCGGTTTGGGACACTGGGATCACGGATTCTGTGGTCGACGGGACTGAAGATGATCTGGCGGCCAGTGCTCACTTGTGGTAGCAGTAGTGGTGAATCAGGACTTCCAGACGTTGACTCTTATTGAACGTTTTATTAAGTGCAAATGTAAGGAATTTACAAACTATGTATACATGAGATATTGGTACAAAGTAGGGTTGAATTGATGCGATTGACGGGCAATGGATCGCTCAAGCTCACACCGAAAATTGCTCTTCCTCCGCCGTCTCTGGCTTTTCGAGAGGCCCGCATCCCCTACCTCTGTCCGGCACTGGCCAATCGGTCTCCACCACGTCAGCATCACGTGGTGAGCCCGTGCCCAAGGAACACCTGGGCGCGGTAACCCAGACATCCACCGAACACTTGACGCTCACGTCTGAATTCCTCGTATAGAGCTTTTTCAGGTTATGGACATTGGGACGATCACCTTTTGTTTGTGTTTTTTTTCCCGCAACCTTATTCTCACATGATACGTAATAAATAGAAGCTCTGTACCCTAACCGTAACTCTGTTTTTCCGACCAAAGAATGTTTAGCTAAATGCTTAAAATAATGTATGGGACCGCTCGATCATGTAGAGAGTTTCAGATTCGGCTCCTGAAGTCCGACTTCCGACTGATCTAAGCTCTTTTAAGCATAAACCGCATGTAAGCGATACGGTGAGCGACGAGACAAGCGACGGCGACTTGCTTCGCTGTCGCTCGGTCAGTCGCACGACGAGGAAAACCGCATGAAAGCGACGGGAGCAAGCGACCAAGGTGATGAGCGACGTTTTCTAGAAATCCAAAGTACCGAGCGACGCGACGAGTGACAGTGAGAAATCTCCGTCGCCCGTCTCGTCGCTCGCTAAATAGCTCACATGAGTTTCAGCCTTAACCCCTGAAATCTGCTAACTTCTGTTTCGAATATCACGTCGAGATATACGGGCTTTTTCGTTGTTCATTATGTTCAGAACGAAGCAGTAAAAATGGTGGCTGGATAGAAGTGTAGCGTAAACATGTTTTGACTGAATCACATGCCACTGAAAAGCAATAAAAAACTAAAAAAACTGCGACGTTACTCACGTGCGTGTATACAGGGCTATTAATAATGTCTTTTAAAATAAACAACAGAGTAATACGGGAGTGCCCGTACGACCCGAGTTTTAAACAGCGTGGCTCGTGCGATCCTCGGGTGTATGTAATATAATACAGAGGATCGTGAAAACCTTATGTCAGATCTCAGGGCCTTAATATAACTAATCAACAGTACTCAAGTTCTTTTGATCCGTTGTGATAAGTGGTCACAATAACACAACCACACTAACTGATTATGTTTTTTTTTTTTTAGATAAACAAAATACCGCAGTAAATTTGCTACATTTTTGCCACTAACACGTAACATTGAGTGCAGATACTTATACACAGTATATATACCTTTTTTCAAAAGTCCGCGCCAACGCCTGTCCGCCATGGCTTGATCACGTACTCTGATCGCGTATTGGACACGGGCGCCGAGTCAGCGTTCGGCGAGGATTCGGATCCAATCACGCCCTTTTTGTACTAGCAATGGCCACCGCCAATGTTGCTTGACGGGCTTTTGAAAAATGTCTATTCTGTTTACAAACATAAAAATTCACTTGTTTTTTTTTATATGGTTGCTATTTATTTATTTATTCCGCTTAATGCGTCCACAAACAGCTCTAGGCCTTATTAGTGCGCACATATTACAAACGATAAAATAACAGATACAGACAAACAAGCAAGACGTGATTTAGAAAAGAAAAAAAGGAAATAAATAAAACTACGGAGAACAACAGAGCACAGATGTTCGTCAAGCGGCCAACAATGCTCTGAAAACAATTCTAAATCACTCCTATCGCGAACATAAAGGAGCTAAAGGCGTGTCATCGGGGACTGAACGCCAACTTTTGCAGGTAGAAAAGAAATAAAATCTGATACGCTTTTGAGGAACACTGAAAGAGATCGCACTTAAAAGTAAAGGTGCATCAATTGCAGCGCTCACTATCTTATACATGTCTGAACATGAGCTCTGTGTTCTTACTGATTCCAGCTTGGCACTCAAGGGATTGCCGAGTCGAGACGGAAATACGTTGATATCTACTCCGCGGTGTATACCAAACCCTTTGTCAGTAATCACAGCCCATATTTTAAAAGTAATTAGAAGGTAACGCGGTAGCTTTCAATGTAACTCTGCAACGTGATACATCTAACACCCTATTTCGCGCGTACTAATATATTTAGGTTTTTATACTTTCCACGGACCATAACCGACTGGAATTAATTGCCCCTTGAGTTGTTTTTTTCCCTCGTTTTCGCATCTTTGCAGTTTGAGTGTAGCCCTCTTATATGTATAACCTCCATATTATTCGCAAAATAAAAAAAAAAGAGAGCATGATGGTATTGTTATTGTTATGTGAATTGGATGTGATATAGTAGGTATTGATATATGTATATTTTGTATCTGTGTGCTTCTATGCAGCAGTTCTTTATTTCTTTTTTTTTTTTCGTGTTTAATTATTCCGCCCACCCTGCTTTGACCTTGAGGTCCGCAGATGTACTAAATAAAAAAAAATACAAATTTGTAAGACGTAATTGTATTCGTTACTTAACCACAATTTGACGCTAGTAAATGTATATGGAAATTGATTGTATTTTAACTCAAGTAACGGTTAATTTAACTTCCTTAATTACACTTTCATTGAAGTAACTGTAAATGTAACCGATTAATTACTTTAAAACAGTTACAATGAATTCATCTTAATTGATTACATTTAGATTAATTGGTTTTACTCAATTACATTTAGACCTAATTAACTGTAAATTTAGTTTACATTCAAAGTAATTTCACTACTTTTCTCAAATATTCTGAATGTAACGTAATTACTTTTTAAAAAATTAACTCGGCTATAGTACAACTTTATTACATTTAATCAACTCAGGTAACTGTAGATGACACTTAATCACATTTTGGCTCAAGCGCTGTAAAAGTAACCATCTATAACGTGTTAGATGAAGTGCTGTGAGTTTAACTTAACTACTCGAAAGAGCAACTTTGAGAGCCGTGACTGATCCCATGCTTCGTTTATTTTTCTTCTGCATTCACGCGTCGTAGAGCAACATATATCGGTGTCTGTTGGAAAGGTTGTTTCTCGAACTTCTGCTCAAGCACCCCCCCCCCCCCCCCTCCCGGGTCGAATATTATTAGGGGTAAATATTTACAAGCGTGAAGCCATGACATCGCTGTTATGAAGGGTACCGCAATCGGCGCGCGTGTAAATGACGTCACAAGAGGTAGCTGCTCTCTCTGGGCTGACGTCATCGCTCTGGAATTTCTATTCTGGGTGCGCGTTTTTTTATGTTTTATATTCTAGTTTGTTTTGTTTGTTGCACATTCCCGAGATTCCAGAGCCTTTGTTCCGCACAATCGGCGGTCTGAAAACGGATTCCCATACTTTACAAAGGTACGTCGAAACGATTTTCGGACTGCCGTTCATAAAGAGACGATCAAATTTACGGAATTTCTGCGGCCAATGGGCACTTGCGGCGCCGGACACGTCACTGACGTCACCGCGAAAGGTCCCGATGACGTCACCATTAACCTAATCAACACAGTGAATGTGGAAACTCCGCATTGGGTGCCTATGTTACGACCCGTGCTAACTGGATGTCAAGCTTCCTCGAACGTAACTTTTCGTTAGAATGCTTTGTGACGTCTTCCGTAAAACATTAAATTATCCCTTGAAGGTGAACATTTGAGAGACGTCTCTCTGGTTGGGGAGCAACAATAATAATAAATAAAATATACACCAACCAAATCCTAAAGGCAAACCCTACGTTTCGAGACCGGCTCGGCCTCTTCTTCAGGGGTTGACTGCGGCTATGGCCGTTGAGGAGCAGTATTCTGTTTTCTTCTTCTTCTACGGCAGTGTCTACCGTTTCGCATCGATGAGGTGGCGAAGTCCGTTCACGTAGACGGTCGGAAGTGTGCCGAGGGATCTGTTTGTTTCCTGGCGTCGTTTGTATGTGCCAGGATTCAATAAAAAGTCTATGTCTGGGATGGGTCTCAACAGCCAGGATGCTGGTGTTGGCAAAGTCAATTATGTGGTCCTTGACGTCGCAGTGCTCGGCTACGGCGCTTCGTTCATGGTCGAACTTTCGAACATCGTTCTTATGCTGGCGGATTCTCTCCTGAAAGTTCTTCGTTTCCCCGATGTATGCGACCGGGCAGTCCGCGCAGGGAATTTTATAAATGACGCCTTGTGCTCTTTCCTTAGGCGGGCGATCTTTTGGACGGGGCATGAGTCTACCAAGCGTAGACATCGGCTTGTGGGCCACCTGGATCCCTTCTTTGGCCAGTACACGTGCCAGCGCCTCGCTTGTACCTTTTATGTAAGGAACGCTGATGCGTGAGGTAGGACGGGTCTGTGTGTTTGCTGGGAGTTGCAGGTGTCGGCGATCTCGGGCTTGATGACGCGCAATGCGGCGGATGAAGCTGCTTGTATAACCGTTACGTTGTAGGTCGGCGAAGATGGTGTGTTCCTCTTTTTTACGGTCAGCTTCGGATGAGCAGATATTTTTTGACCTGGATAGGAGCGTTTTAACCACTGATGCCTTGTGACAGGCTGGGTGATTGGAATGGAAATGGAGATAGCGTCCAGTATGCGTTGGTTTTCTGTAGACAGAAAACTGGAGCTCTTCATTTTGTCTTCTGACGAGCACATCGAGGAAAGGTAAGGTATTGTCCTTTTCATGCTCCACGGTGAATTGTATAGACGCTTCAATGGAGTTGAGGTGGGTAAGGAACGTGTCCACTTCCGACGTTTTTAGGATGCAAAAGCAATCGTCTACGTACCTCAAGAACACCTTGGGGGCCGTGTGAAAAGACTGTAGCGCCTTTTCCTCGATGGCTTCCATACATAGGTTCGCTGTTGTGACGGAAATGGAGGCACCCATTGCGGTTCCACTGGACTGTTTGAAGAATTCTCCCTTGAAACTAAAATAGGTGCTGTTTAGGCAGAACTCAAGCAGGCGGCAGAGTTCCTCCACGCTGAGTTTTGTCCTTTCACTCAGGGATTGGTCTTTCTCGAGGGCGTTCTTGGCCGTGGCGACAGCCAGGGGAACCGGGACGCTTGTGAATAGCGAGATGACGTCGAAGGATACGAGGCTTTCTTCAGTGGTCACCTTCAACGTCGAAATCTGTTCCACGAAGTCGTTGGAATTTCGTATATAGGTCGTCGTTTTGCCCACGAGAGGCGAAAGAGTCTGGTGAAGGTAGTTTGACAGACCTCGAAGTGGTGATGTTGTGAAGTCCACGATGGGGCGGAGAGGAATGCCAGGTTTATGTATCTTTGGAAGGCCGTAGAAACCCGGTGCATATCCATTCCTACAAAGAAGTCGCAGGTGAAGGCTTCTCGAGTCTGGATGGTTTTTGAAAATATCCGTTAGCATCTTATTCATCCTGTCCTGTACTTGTGGTGTAGGGTTCTTTTTGAGTCTTTCGTAAGCGGAGGTATCAAGAAGATCCAGAACCTTCTGTTCGTAGACTACTCGGTCAAGGACGACGGTTGAATCACCTTTGTCTGCTGGAAGAATAACGATCTCGTCATCGTCCCGAAGCGCCCGGAGCGCACTTGACTCTTGTTTGAGTAAGTTGTACCGGTGATGTTGAGGTATTTTTGACAGGATGCCAATCACCTTTTGTCGGACCCGTTCACGGGTGCTTGGATTCAAGTGAGTGATTCCGTCTTCAAGGGTTGCAACCATTTTCGGTAGTGGTGGCCTCGTTGTTGTCATATTGAAGCTGTGACCTTTAGCTAAGGCAGCGATTTCACAATGAGAGAGTTGTCGAGACGATAGGTTTGTGACAAACCTGGCGGAATCGGTGCTGTGTTTTGCTTGTTCTTTTTCTTTTAGCCTCAAGAATTTCTTGCTCTGAGACACTCGTTGCTTTTCCGCAGAAGCGGAAGCAACGCTGTCGGCGAAGGACTGTAAATAAGGGAGCAGAGATGGAATACGGTGTTCTAGTTGTCGGCGAGTAAAAGATAGGTCCGATTTCTTTTTCTTTAAGGTGGTATGGCATTCGTGAATCCTAGCTTTAACTAAACGGTGTTCAGCTTGCTCGATGATCTTTTGTCCCTCTGGTGTATGGACCAAACGTTTAAGACGAAGGCTCTGCGGAACCATGTGAGAATCCCGACACGCCATTGTGAAGTCAAGGTGGGTCTTAAATATAGAGATGCTTCGTGTAGCGTTCACATGCCCCGTCCAAAAGATCGCCCGCCTAAGGAAAGAGCACAAGGCGTCATTTATAAAATTCCCTGCGCGGACTGCCCGGTCGCATACATCGGGGAAACGAAGAACTTTCAGGAGAGAATCCGCCAGCATAAGAACGATGTTCGAAAGTTCGACCATGAACGAAGCGCCGTAGCCGAGCACTGCGACGTCAAGGACCACATAATTGACTTTGCCAACACCAGCATCCTGGCTGTTGAGACCCATCCCAGACATAGACTTTTTATTGAATCCTGGCACATACAAACGACGCCAGGAAACATAAACAGATCCCTCGGCACACTTCCGACCGTCTACGTGAACGGACTTCGCCACCTCATCGATGCGAAACGGTAGACACTGCCGTAGAAGAAGAAGAAAACAGAATACTGCTCCTCAACGGCCATAGCCGCAGTCAACCCCTGAAGAAGAGGCCGAGCCGGTCTCGAAACGTAGGGTTCCGCCTTTAGGATTTGGTTCGTGTATATTTTATTTATTATTATTAAATTATCCCCACTCAGAATCGATGAGCTCGTCTCACCTTATGGAACTACGTATCACCGCACTGGCTGTATCACGTGCCAATGAAAAGGGGCTTTTCACCGCCGCCCTGTAGCCTCTCGCGCAATAGGTTTGACGCTTCTATTTATTTTATTTTTTTAATGTTCACATTTTACGGGCTTTTTTTTTGCTTCCATCACTGGGCCCAACTAATTTGGAAATGCCGTCGATAACTTTTTTTTTTTTTCTTGCAGGGATCAGGCGTTACCGAAAGAAAAAAAAAAGTAAAGAAATATGTTACTCGTTACTTTTAAAATAAAGGAACGCGTTATACCGACCTGCGTTACATCAGAATAAAAGGAACACGTACCGTCACAGATAAAAAGTAACGCACGTTACTTTTGCTTTACTTTTTATTTAAAAATTGACGATAACAGCGTTTTTTTTTGTTTGTTAGTTTTTTGTGTCAGCGTTTTTTGACACTGGGATAGAGGGTGTGAGCGTTTTTCTAAAGTGGGACCTTTTGCGCGGGTAAAAGACAGGCAAAATTTTGAAGGTATGTGGAATGAGTGGAATAAGTAATGACTCGGCGCCTATACTTCGTTTCAACTTAAGTCCAGACGCAGCCGACGCTACGAGCTAATGGTACCAATCAAGCAAAGTCAAAAGCGCAAGTCACTGGGCTTTTTGGTGTCTATGATTGGTTCAGCGATGATAGAACACGGACAGAAACATGGCGAGCACCATGACTGTGCCCTTTTGACGCTGTCGTGGTTGGGACTCAAGGTGCAACGAAGTATAGGGTCTATTCATATGACGTCAGACTTCTTTTTAATGTCGAGTCACTGCACACAAGCATGGCCGCCAAAAGCAAATGCGGTTATCTAATTGGCGAGTTTGTTTTGCCTTGTTTTGTTTTCCGCAGAGCTCACGAATAAACGTTTTGTTAGCGGCCATGTTCGTGGGCGATGACTCAGCATCTTAATAGACTCTATAGAAACAGGAAAACAATTGAAGTGTACTTTTTTTCAGGGTTTGGGAGGAAGATGTAACGGGTAACATAAGTATGCGTTACCCGCTACTAGAAATAAGTAGCCTAAGTGCGTTACTTGTTACTGTTTTGACAGCGTAACGAGTACGTTACTACGTTACAGTAAAAAGTGTCGAGTACGTTACTACGTTACCGAAATAAGTTACGCGTAACCGGTAACGCTGTTACTTGTAACGCGTTACCGCCAACACTGTCTAAGACCCGTTTGGTAATTGTATTTCTTTTACCGATTTCTTTCTGTTCACCTTGAACCCTCTTTTTTTCTGCTTTTCCGTTCTTTTTTCAGTCACAGACGTTATTTTCACGGATCTTTTATTTGCTTAAAGTTGTGTCCTCCTCCTTCTGAATAGCTTTGACTTCATTTTCAGCGTGATGAATGTCAAGATATGTTCACGTGCTGTATCCGCTCTCAAAGTGGTACTTTCTTTTTTCTTCCAAAAAAGCGATGCGCTTTTTTTTTATGCGCTCTTTGTATACATAAGGATTTTTTTTTTTGTACCACAAACTTAATTCTCTTGCCAGTGTCGCAGTCTCGCTTGTAATGTAGACTCCGTAGCTAATGCCTCTGCTAATACAAACGATGAGGTTGCAATGACGTCAACAGGACCTAGCGATGCGGGACAAAAGTCACAAAACTTCGTCACTCGAATCAATGCACCACAAAACGGCAGGTTTACATTGCCGTCGAGGTTCAGTATAACCTTCGTTGACGTTTCAGTCTGATATTTTCGCTGCTGGCGTTAAAGCATAGGAAATAAAAAGGTGGCCGGATAGCACATTGCAATATTGGATCGAGACACCGACAATAAATAGCCTGCATTAAATAATAAGAAAAAAAATTGATGGTGGAGGCAAATTCGTAGAAACCGCAGGGGTCATTATCTACGAACACGATAGCATTTATTGTTGCACACACGGGCATGTGTTCAATTCCTCTTTAAATATTGCGGGGAACCTGAATTGGTGCACAGGTCACGTAAAGTCAATTTTCCGCAGCGGAAAAAAATACCTGGGTACATTAAGGTGACATACATAGGCAGAAAGTTTTGATGAGTAACTTAATAATGCATTAAAAATGTGGGGAAAGAGGGGGGAGAGAGAGCGTTGTACTGATCAACTGAATACTTACTACATATTTATTGTCTGATTTATTCCGGGCAGTTATTCCTTATGTCTGCGATGTTTTGATTTTCCCAGGCCACATATTTTTTTTTTTTTTTGCTGAATCATCATAACGTTCGGAGAAGCTTAGTCGCACCATAAAGCCTGGAGCGTTCAGCTTACCCGTCGCATTCCTCGACAACACTTTCACGTGGCGCCTTTACACAAGTTGCGCGACCCGATCTTCCTCGGACAGACAGAGCAACTGGTCACGCTCGAACGTGCTCCTCTATTAATCAGCGTAATCCACGTGCGTCTATAATCACCATGTTACCCAAATAGATGTCGATATAAAGCGACGTTGATTCATTCGAGACACACACCGTTTGTCCTTGTGTAGTAGTTACACGCGGCTATTGTGATTACCATGACTATTTTTGTTACAGTCTGGGGACCTCGTAATGTATACCTGCATAACTTCGTTGAGGAATTCCGCTCTGTGCTTTTTGGCCGATGTTCTGCGGGAGTCTTGGTTGAGTGCATGCGTTCGTATACCCCTTCCTGCAGCGCGATTCTGCGGAGACGATCGTCTTGAGGGCATCTGTTTTTATTTTTATTTGTTTTTCGGGTCTGGCTCGGCAATTCTGGTCCAGCCGGTGGTTACCGTCCATTCTTTGATATACGACCGGGGAAGTGGGCGTGGCCCTGAACCCTGCTGTCCTGCTGCGCACGCCGCCGCATGCGGGCTACCCGTAACCCTTTCGCTATGCGTATACGTATGCAGGTGTATAGAAGACTTGGTGGTTGCCCTGCCTGTAAAAAAAAAAGAGAGCGTGGGTAATGAAGAACTCGTGAGAGGGTTGCTCGTTGTGGACTCGCAAAGTGTTGTAGCCGGATGGCTGGCTGTTTTTTTTTTTACGTTTTTAACGGGTGTTCTTGGGACGCGGGTGGGCAGGGAGTGACAAACTGCGGTTGGTGGCCGGTGTTGTTTGTGGGAGTTTCCCCAAGATGTGTCCTATATAAGTGTTGTGCAGGCGTTCTCTTCAGACTGGTTTCGGGGGTTTGGTTGCCTTCAAGCTCGACCAAAAACTTGACTCATGACTTGACCCGGCGTATGACTTGTGGCCTGACTCTTGTCCTGTCCAGTGACATGTCACGCGACTTTTGCACCTTGGTCTCTAACGACCCCTGGATTGCCACAGCATCATCCGTGGCTTGACCCATTATACTTGACCTATGACACTGACTAATTAGTTACCTAGACATACATGAATATTTATACAGAGTTGTTTGCATACGGGGTTTAAAGCTTACCGCTAAGATGATTAGTTCTTGTCTGAGGAGGTCTGCGGAAGGTTCTTCTGAAACAATTGTCGGGGAATTCTTACAAGGCTTGCTACGAGGCTCTCTGAAGTGTCGTTAGAACACCAATTAGAAGACTCACTTTCAAAACCTCTCTGATGAATTCTCTAAGCACTTCTATGCACCTATCTGAGGACTTGTCTGAAGGCTTGCAGGAGGACTTGTCGAACGTGTCGCAAGACATGCTCAGGACCTCTCTTAAACATATGCAAAGGAAATTTTTGTAAACAGTTTGGACGAAAAAAGGATGTCATACAATAAATTTACAACGCAAATAAAACGTTAGAGATATATTTACGATGCGAAACAAGTTCGTAGTTGGCGCCCGCGGGACCTGGCGACTAGCAGTCACGTGACTGCACACTAGTCACGTGATGCTTGCGCTCTTTCGGTAGCTTCTCATGGGCTCTAAAAGTTACTTATTAATATTTGTTTGTTTTTTTTGTTATTGCGCTTAAAACGAAGATTAATGAATAACGTTTAGAGCTCATAGGAAACCCCTGAAAGAGCGCAAACACCACGTGACTATAGTGGCCAGTCACGTGACTACTAGGTGCCACTTTTCCGCGGGCTCCCTCGGGTGCCAATTACAAACTCGTTTCGCGCCCCTAAATATAACTCTAATCATTTTTGTTTTCGTTGCAGATTCACATTATGACATACTTTTTTCCATTCAAGCTGTCTAAAAAAAAAAAAAAAGAAATATAAAACATTTTTTTTTGCAATATTCGTTTTTTTTACACTATTCTTGAACTAACGAATGACCGATGTTCTTCCCAGTGGTCTGATGGCGACGAGTGACGAGTTCCTCTTTATTCTCTCTTCTCATCCTGATTGTGAACCTGCCTGCCCTTGGCGCGCAAGTCCAGTGTTGGACAAAATACTCGATAAAAGTATTTAAGTTAAGTTACTAAATACCTGCTTCATAAAGTATTTAAAATACTACTCAAGTTACTTTCACTGCAAAGTATCTTGAGTAGAGTACAAATACTTAGAAATGTATTTCAGTTACTTTTGAAGATACTTCCGCATTGCTTAATTTATATCGACGTCATTGACAACGACAATTATGCAGCTACGCAAATCTGGGTTACCAGAATGGTTTATTAGCACGCAACAAAACAAAACGGGGAAGGAAAAAGTATCGTAGAGCTATTTTATGCAGTCCGACTATAAAGAGCAAAATATTGTCACGAATGATAAATGATGAGGCGGCGAATAGCTAAAGAAACTAAACGTTTAAGGGGGCGAACTTGTTCCCGAAACAAAATAGAGAAAGGCTAGAGCGTCGCAGGTGTCGATGTCGGCGAAACAGCAAGATCGACCGCTGGGGCGAAACTGACTCCGGACCGCCACTCGGAGCACCTTTTGTACCCGCGTGGGTTTCTGGAACATTCGGCGTAGAAAGTTCGGCGCGTAGAACATTCGTAACTCGATCAGACGACGAAATTCTCGAACTTACCAGAATGTCAAATTGAAGTAATAAATAAAAGAGAAGTCGGCTTTCCGGTATCGAACCCGGAGCCTCCGCGCGAGAGCGCGTCCACTCGAGAGCCAAGCGCGGTAACCATTCGGCCATGCGCTCGCTGGGCAACGCGCTTGGCAATATCACTGATAGATGTTACAAAACATTTCTGGGACAACAAGAAAGAGGTATGGGGAGGAGATCAGACCGTGGCGCCCCAAGTGGTTAACTTTAGAACTAGATGGATGGGGACAACAAATACAATGGCTCAGCGCTCGGCTGACTTAACCGAACGCGGCGTCAGCGTTCGGCTGGAGTTCGTGTTCTCCGGTGAGGGGAAAGAGGGGCTCTTTTGTTACCACTCCGGCCTGCATGGAACAATGCAGCATGCAAAGTGCCCAGCTCAGCACAAAAACGCAAGTGGGTCAACTTCGCATCCTCTGGCAACTGCTTTCGGGGGAGATCCGGCACTTAACGTCACTTCACTAATTTTTTGTATTTTTTCATTACTGTGCCTTGCGCTCTATTAAAAAGATGACACGAACATGCCCACAAGGCCTGTGGGCATGTGCGCAGGCCTTGTGTTGGGTAAACACCGAGGTGTGGGGGTGACAAGTGGGTCAGAGCGCTTCGACAATAGTGGCATCGCTGAATATCACATCCTGCGGCGCACCTTAGACGCATCGTTTAACTACATATTCCCTATACGGGGAGTTCACTATAAACGCACTTGGGACACGGATATGAGTGAATGAATTACAAAGAGAACCCACATAATAGCCACGGCAGTGGTCGCACCTTCTTCAAGTAGGTTGCGTTCAGAAAATCACTCAACGTCGGGGGACACTTTGTTGGCATTTTGAGAGTCATCCAGCTTCTAGTTCGTTTCCTGTACTGTTCTCTGCTTATCAATGTTCGCTTACAGACAGTGTTCGCGAGAGCAATACGTGCCGGACTGACAACACAAAGAAAAGAAAAAAAAATTTGACGTTTTGCCTTAGCAGGGTCAAATATACAAAAAGCGAAACAAAAATGTCTACTTTTTGTGTGTGTCCGCTTGTCATTTTGTTCTATTTGTTATTTTCTTGACACTCAAGTCTGCATTGTTCTCGTTGGTCGTTTCCCGGTCTGCTTGCGCCTCAGGCTCAGGGTGGCATCTTTACTTCCGTAAAACCACACCTTTTGTTTGAGGATTTTTTTGGGGGAAACTTTATAGAAACAAAAGGCGCCTTTGGGAAGGCGAGGGGAGCACCTTCATTGTACGAACTTTGGGCTGAAATATGAGTCACAGTCGGCAAAAAAGCGATATTTTCACGAGCTCAGTTAAAGTCACCGTAGCTAATCGGAGCTAGCAACAGGATTTGGTTGCTCCAAAGCAGGACCAACTTGAATAGGGGGGAGACCTGTCTATCGCGCGCCCTTCCTATGGGAGAGCTACTGGAGCTCTAGTTGACGTTGCGGCCACGAGGCGGCGCGCAAAGCCCCTCTATCGTTTTCAATGGGGAAGACTGCGCGAGTCACGGTGCGATACTGAAACCTGTGATTTTGTGTTACAGGCGTCTTGAAAACCATGTAATTATTTAACACTGATGTTTATGAGCGTACAAATGTCCTTTTATTGGATTCACACAGTAATATATAGGTACATATACAACATTTTTTACACTAATTACAAAAAGCTTCTATGCATGCTTCTCGCAGAAGTCCTACACCTTCAGAACCTTCCGGGAAGTTGGTTTTTCTTTTATGACTTCTTTTTCCTGGAGGTCCTCTGTGATGTTTGATGCGATGTTTGTCAAAAAAGGCCTCATGAACTTCCTTACGACGAGTGTTGCCAGGGCGGTTCTGTGCAGGCTCCGAGGTACCGTTTCAGAGTTGATCGGCTCGGCAATTTGAGGAGTCCTGAGGCGCGAACTAGCCTGTACGCTGAGGGCGACTTTGCATACCACAGTATGCAATACCTTATTGTCTCCTCTGTCCATTTAGGCTTTTTTGATCGAATGTTTTTCAGCTGTTGCTGAAGAAACACGGCCCTCTTGTTTCCTTCAGCTGTCATACTCTGAAATTATAACAACATTAGTATAACTACAAGGAAACGAAAAGGGAATAACAATCTTACCAACAGAGTGGTGACGTTGTTTTCTCGAAGTAGTTGAGAGGTTTTCTTCTTGTCTTTTTTCAGGGTGGCGACTTCACCACGAAGCTTTTTCAAAGCTATTTGTTGCTTCTTGCACTTTCTGGTTAGTGTGTCTATTTTTGTACGATACGCCTCTATCCTCTTTCCAATCATGTTAGTCTGGACGGAGATATGTCGTGATGACTTCGGCTCATCGTCGTCAGTTGCTGTCTGACGTTGCTGTAATCGCTTATCGAGAGGTCCATCGGCTCCACCTCGGCCCCTCCAAGGCAGCATTCCTCTCGTTCACTGGGCTCGGCGTCCGTAGCAGATGAAATCCTAGTGTCGTCATGTCATAACTGTTGCAAATATTCTGCGAAATAAGTTACACGCAAAAATAAAATGAATGCATACCTTCTTCGTTTGTGCGGAGGTGGTGCGGGAGCCAGACGTGTCGCCGGAGGTTTCCTATTATGCTTCGAATTGCACTGTTTGTGGATCGGATAATTCTCGAACACCGTTGGCACCGCTGTCGTTTTGAGCTTTTTTATTTTCACATTTTCTTTATAGGCATCTGCTGTGAAATGCAGCGAGCATACGACAGTGCGCCCGCTCTCACTTGGGCGCCACAGAGAGTTCTTTTCACCTTTAAAATAATAAAAAAAAAAAACATTAAAACTCGTCCTGACTGCTTTCTTTTTTTTTTTCGAATACAATATGGCGCTATTATTCTTACTCTCCAAAATAACAAAGAAGCAAAAAAGAAAAAAAAAATTGGCACTTACCCGCTCTTGAGATTTTTGTGATCCATTCTTTGCGGAGACTTGATGATGGAAATTCGTGAAATGAAATTCCATTGCCTTTTTTTGCCGTGCGAGGTACACAGCAGCACGCAACAGTGTACCATTTCCCCGCAATTAGAGCTCAAACTTAAATTTTCATCTCGTACCACACAAATTCCAACGGCGTATCCACCTCGCCCCGGTGTTCCCCAAGGCTTCCCGGACTGGATCCGGTAGGGAAGAGTGGGGGGGCTCGAGCGCCACCACGAGCGTTCGTGAGGAATGCGTGTACTTCTAAGCCGGCGCTGAGCCACCGTTCAGTAAACAGGTCTCCCCCTATTCAAGTTGGTCCTGCTCCAAAGAATGTTCACGTTTGCTCGTGCCAAGCCCACGCCACTTCCTACCGAAAAACTCGTAAAATGGCGGAATGTCAAAAACTTATTTAAGATAATGAGTACAAGATACTCGGAATTGTAATTAAAATAGAGTATTAAATACTCTCCATCAAAGGTATTTGCAAGATACCAAGATACTCCAAAAAGTATTTAAGATACAGTATCTTGAGTAGAGTATTTGAGATAGGTACAAGTCTGGCGCAAACCCATCCTTCCCTTCAAAAGCGACAGATGTTTCGCTCCCACTTCTAGAGAGTATGCCATTCTCGCAGCGGTCGTCAGAAGCAAGGCTATCCCAACACAGAACAATACCGGCGCCCTTTCACGGGCACCACGATCATAACCAGCGTCATCGACTCGCCATCGGTGAGGGGAACGAAGCTTTTCCAAGGATCCTGATTCGGACTACCTCCGAGGAATGCGCGCGATGTCGGAGGTGCGTCCCGGAGAATAATGGGTCAGCGCGTGGCGCTCCTACGTCTGCATGTTTTTGTTCTGTTTGCTTGTTTGTTTGTTTGCTGGGCTTGTTTGCATACACTCTGCGGAGTCGGGTTACTCTACGCGAGTTTATGTTGTTTTTTAAAGGGTGTTGGGTTCGCGTTTCGCACCGGGTGTCTGCAATATCCTCGTCGTTTTCCTTTCGCGTCACGAGCCAGCTCGTGACGAGTTGGAACTGAAATATACACACAAACTCGCGCTATAGCCCACGAGAGGTGTTGACAGCGCGCATGCGCAGGAACCTGTTTTCGGAAGAGAGACGCTCTCTTCCACAGCCAGCGCCTCCGTCTTTGGCGTTGCGACAGAAAAACGAGTTGGGGCATATGTATACGAGTAGGACGCCACAAAAACGGACGGTGACGACAATGCGTACGGTTTAAAGCAAACGCGTGCGGCTTTCACGTGACCTCATCAATCGTGACTTACTGCTTGTTCTGTCGAAGATGCACTTATTTGCTGTGAAAACTACATAGGAAAGGGAGGGTGTCCAGTATAGTAAGCCCGCAGATTGAGCATTAGAGTCGGTTTCTCCTTGTGCTATTACATTTGACTTTATGAGCATCTTTTGTTTTCAGGATGTAGCGTATGAGGTCATCATCTATTAGGTAACAGGTTTGTTTTTCTACAGTCGGTTGTGTCTGAACAACCGACTGTCAACTAGAGAAATAGTTTCTGAGGTTGTATAGCTTCGCTAAGGAAAAAAAAAAAAATAAACAAATTACTAGGATGAAATTTATGACCTCAGTCTCACTTCACTATAGTCCTGTGAAGAGTTCCGGGAGACACGTGTTCGAGAGCTTGGCTTTAGGGAGCGCCTATCTTGAGCGTGGGCTCGTGTGCACCAAATAAGTTTCAGAGCTTTAGGGAATATCTCGCTGTGCCTTTACGCATGACTTGTCCCACTCCAGGATCGCACTTGAAAAGTTTAATTGTCGCAGGAATCTTAACTCTAAACCCAAGGTGAACATAATTAATCATTGTCGCAAGCGTGTTAGCAGAAGTTAATCAGCAGACATGTCTTCTACCAACGATCAGAAAAGAAAAAAAAAAGAAGAAAAATAAGCTGCAGGCAGGTAATTGGTTATGTTTTGTATCGTCAAAAATTGAGACACGCGTGACCTCACGGCAAAATTAGATTAATATCTTATACTTTTTAGTCAAAACACTCGCAAAAGACTTTAATAATTACGTCACAGCGAAGCACACGCCCAAAGAGCGTATTTATTTTACTTGATATTTCGAAGCGCGCCTGAGCTGCTGTCGGTTATAATTTGTGGGCGGTAAGCCTCCGCCCTACAAACGTTTTTTTTTTTTTTTTTTTTTTTTTTTTGAGGTCTGTTGCGGTTTATTTAGATTGATGGACTGCGTTGTCGGTCGTCGCTGTGTTATGTTTCATTTGTTGTAGTCCGTTACGTCGCGTCGACAGGAGTGTGGCCTGGAAAGTCCCTTCCCTGCTTTGTTTCGTTGTTAGTGTTTTTATTTTATTTTTTATTCCGACACGATTTGTGGGTACAAACCTGTGGCCGTTGCGTTTTAGTCGGTAGCGTACACAGCATAAGACACTGAACCATTGACTTATAATCTGAATTGCTCAAAATGATTTATTTTACCCAGAGATATTTGACGACAAGAATTCACCCGGGAAGCTTATCCCTCCGGCAGTCAGCATCTGTATACAAGATATTAAAAATAAAACTATCGCAAACGCCCTAAGATTAATCAGAATTTCCGTGCTATTCCCCCCTCCCCCTTAGTTCGCCTATAAAAATGAGATTGTGTGTTCATTTATTGGTGTTTTCCGGTTCATATTATCAAGAACCAAACTCTATAATGTATACACGAACGAAAGAGATGCCGTATTTACTCGAGTAATAGCCGCACTTTTTATGAACAAGGCCCTTGCGTCTGCTTTCCCGCAGAACACAAATACAGCCAATCATCGCGTTGCGCATAAATAACATAGCGAATAACTTCATCGAGAACACGATGCTCCATACAAATGCAATCTTCACAGATGGTATCTTCGCGCGGAGACGTTGTCTCTGTCCTGTAAACCGCTGGAATCATGATGCCGAACGCGGTGATTGGCAAGCCGCATGCTCCGCGGAAAAGCGAACCCTCAGGTTTTCTTCGTAAACAGTGCGTCTATCTACTCGAGTAAATACGGTACGCGAAGGGTAGTTTAGTATCAAGCTGAACAACAGTTCGACATGGCGTGTGCTCTTCCACCACCAGAATAATCAAAGCCCGTGCACCGCGGCATTTCGACGTCATCAGAGAGACACCGAGAGCAGACACGGATTGGTCACGAGAGCTGCGTATAACGTTCGGCTAAGCTATATTGCCCATGGTCAATGCGTCGAAGGACACTCGGCGTCGGGCTCGAGCCCAATAGACTCCTATCAGAAGTGAACGCTATCTCTAACAGCTGCTGAACCACTTGTCCGACACCGCCATCAGAGACGGCGTGAACTCGGCTGAGCTCGTATCAAAAACGAGTACTACGTCAGCATTCGGTGAGTATTCGGATCCAATCACCCGCTCCGGGCCCGATTCGGATTCAGATTCAGGTCTAACCCCTTTGTATCGGGGGATCTCAACTAGGGCGCTTGGGTTTCGAAAATGGTCTATTGCTGAGTTGGCGCCATCGCGCCATCCGAGCGTGATGACGTTACGTACAGGTAACGGAGGCTGTTCATAGCCATTGATCCTATGGGTGTCGTTAACTCCTCCGAGGCACCAGTCTGGGCGCTCAAAGTTGGGAGTTTGTCACAACCTTGTATATACGAGTAAAAAGGCAAAACAGAAGGCTAACTGTGTCGCGCGGTGTAACGACACACACACACACACACAAGACCGGATTTTGACGCGTGCGTCGCCTGGCCGGCTCGCTTCCCGCGCGGGTCTTCGGGAACTCACGGAGATGACCACGCTTCGCTCTTTCCTCGTTCCCCCTTGCCTCCTCGGCACGTCGTCGTGTCGCCCGAACCCGGGTGACCGACGCGCGTAATTGGACTCGCATCGCGCGATAAGCGCGATCGCTAATCACCTCCGCCCGCCCTCCTGCAATTACGAAGCTATGTCAGCGGGCGTCGGCCTACGCATCCTGACTGACAAGGCCGTAGTGCTGGGTTTGTTACGTCACGTGCCGGAGGCCAATGCAAGGCACAGACTAAAACGCGAGGCCAGCGTTCGGTAGATTAACTAAACGCGGACGAGTCGGAGATCCACTAAAGATGACGTCATCAAGGCCTTGTCTTGTACGTGGGTTTGCTGGGACTCGTGGTCAGTTAGCTCCTCTCCATCTTACCATTCCGCTTTTTTTTTTTTTTCTTGTATTACCGGACGGCGAGGAAGTTGATCCGCTGATCTGTGGATGCCGCAATACATGATCTGGGTCTCTTATCGCATCGGAGCCACCGGAAGTAGGCGTCTTTTGTCCCGGAAGCATGCCTTCTTATGCGGTTTGACAATCTTTCCGAACATGTTTTGAATTGGTACATTTGCTAGACGCTCTTTCGGCATTGAGACTTTACGCTCACCTCGCTGGAATTTATTCCCTCGGCGTTTCGAAGCTGTTCATCGCTTCTGTTGTTTGTCGTCGTTTCTGAGAGCTTCTGCATGGTTCGCGAAAATTCAGTTCCGTATTCCCTTCCTTTTTGCGTCTTGGTTTCTCAATTAAATTGTAGCTTTAAAGTTATTTGAGCTGAATTTGCCGTGACTTTCGTGGTGCATGCTTCATCGGCTTCGAGAAGTCTCTAATGTGATGCATCTGAATCAGAATATTCTGGCGGGCTAGTTGGTTACACATACTAAATTACAAATAGCGCTAAGACAAGGACAAACAAATAGCGCCTGTCCTGTCCACTTCTTTGTTTGTCCTTGTCTTAGCGCTATTTGTAATTTAGTATGTGATGCATCTAAACTATGTTAAAGTAGACCCCAGGTTGGCAGTCGCATACTGCGCTGGACAAATTGCCTACCTGCGATATAACACCAGGCGCCCTTGAGGCAGACTGGCTTTCCGCTTTCTAAATATTCATGCAAAAAATTCGACTTTTAACTAAACTATTTCCGGTGGCTTCATGAACGCAAATTACCGCGAGCACTGCGATCTCGCACGGATGTGACACAGATATGACACAGATGTGACACAGATACGAAATACCCGTCGAGAACCGACGGCTGTTTCACGCCGCCCCTAAACTTCGACGGAAATAATTCTGCATTTATTTCTAGCATCCAGTCATCCGCGTTTTCTTAGATATGACACAGATACAAAATAACCGTCGAGAACAGACTGCTGTTTCATGCCGCACCTAAACTTCGACGGAATAAATTCTGCATTTATTATAATATCCAGTCATCTGCGATTTCTTATCGTCAACCAATTAGCACTGTTTTTTTTTTTTTTTCAGGTTGCCATGATTTTTGTTATGTATGCTTCATGGCAACTTCAGCATTCATTTTAAATTCGGTAATTATTAGATAAACCTTTTTTTATTCTTCTCGTCTCTCGGTTTCTAACGGTGACGTAATCGTTAACCCAGCTACCAATTGTTACCTGTAATAGAACGCAAAAAGAGAAACATGTGACTTACCCAAATAGAACTAATCACGTAATGAGACATCTGGATCCCGAGTCTACAAATGGAGACCAAACCCGAAACGTGCTTGCTCCTAGCCCCGTTTTCGTGTGCCGCAGTTAGCTATCTCGAGGATTCAAGATGCAAATGCTGCGCTGATTCAGAAACCCTTCACCCGGCGGCACGTCGGGCACTGATGAAGATTGAGATCGCCGAGTTCTCACAATGCAGTCTTGCTCGCTTGAGGCTGCGAGCGGGTTCTTATTTTTATTATTCTCGATAACCTCCTTTCTTTGAGGAAGCGCTGACGTATACATGCTGCCATTTTCAACAGCTTTCCCTCGGGAAACCGATTGCGACTCCTCCACATGTCGCCGAAGACAGGATTGGTGTTGAACCGGATAGACTATTTTTTTTTCCGATTGACCCCGGCGATAGCGTTCCGGTCTATACTCGACACGTAACCTTTCACACCGAGCCTAAACTCTGGGTGCCAGCCTCGAACCGCGAGGTCTTTGTTGTCACCGGCTCCATGTTCACCCTCAGTCTCAGGATTTTCCAATAAGCAGTCACCAGGTGACATATTTTTTATCAGTATATGTACGCAATCTCGCAAACATCTGCAGTGAATTTCCTGAAAAAGCGCTCAAAACAGTCAAAACGGTCATATTTCTGGATTGTATTAAAGAGAGGGGAATTTTGGTGAAACATAGACGAGGGAGTGGGTCAGAGAAGCAGCGGCTGTTGTTTAAATTACATTGTGGATGTTTGGGTTATGGTGAGAACGACTGCCTTTTGGGGAGTCAGCTGCTGAGCAAGATGCACGCGGAAGCTGCACGCGCCACGTGTGCATAATGAGCACGGGCGCGTGCCCTCTTTACGCCTGGCCGTGTCCACCGTGGCCGTGTCTGAATTACGCGCGGCCTCGCTAAGCGCCAGTGATCTTGGCCGTCCTTTTAAACTCCTTAGGCCGACTTACTCTCTCTCTCTCTCTCTTGCAGCTTTCACGCCCGAGTCACTCGAACTTCTCGCGTTTTCTTTTCTTCTAAAACACGCGGAGTTTTTTTTTTTTTTTTTGCGTTGTTGTTGTTGTGTTCTTGGTCAAACGAGATTTTCGTGATTAACGTACCGTGTATATCGTATACGCACGCTTCTTCTTTTCTCGCCTATTCGTACCCGAGGAGAGAGCGGCCAGCAGAATTCCCGTGCCCGCTGCATGCAATGGGAGAGCAGAGCCTCGGAGGCGGAGTTTTAGTTTTATTTTCTCCTGACTCGATATTTAGACTCGAATTACCGTTTCACAAGGTCTGGGCCAAAACGATCATTGTTGCTTACTTTAGACCAGAATTTTTTTCTCTCTAAAAATGAAGGAAATAACATTTGGTACCTGCCGCCGAGATCATTTTCTCAGGTTAGCGACGGGTACTGCGCTTGCGCAAAAAAAAAAAAAAAAAAAAACTATTTTTTGCTCTGACGTCAGAAACGGGAGCGTTAGCAATAAATACTGCGCATGAAAAAAAAAAAAAAAAAATAGGGGAGCGAAGCACTTGCGTATGCTCCGTTTCAATAGTTTTACAGCCAGCGCCGCCATTTTGGTATGACGTCAGAAACATGGAAATTGGTGTATAATGCGAATAAGCGCTTTCAGCCCGCGCCAAACTTTGGCCGCTCACTGACCTGTCGACGCTCATGCTTGGTTCACACATTTGCGTTTCAGATCCGACATCCGACACTGTTTCTGCTCTAGAATTCTTTTTTTTTTTTTTTCTTCCCGAGTTTGTGAGAACGTTGGTGATGTTTTGCCCGTTGGGTGTGAGCTAATGCCCGACGAGCTTTTGTCCGGCAAAACTTATCCGGGATTCCTGGTGATTCGCTGCCACGTGAGCAGTGCATCCGCACCCATAGAAACGTTTCGTTTCAGTTAAGTCCGGATTAGACTCGCCCGACAGCTCTTGTCCGGATTAGTATCGCGCAGAGTACACGGATTAACTAACTGAGTTATGCCGCAAAGTCCACGATACGCTCCGCTGGGCGACTCTTTATAATCCAGCGGAGAACACGCGCGCGTTACATTTTATCCGGGTCCTCGGTAGGGTTCAAAGTCTCGTCGACTTTCGTGTGAGCGCTGGCGTAACGCATTCTTGCCTTAGTTTCGTTTCTCTGGTTGTTCTTTTTGTTCTCGCCTTTTCTTTGCGGAACGCATGCAGAGCCCCGTGCGTAGGACAACATGCAGCGAGTCTGTGTGCGAGGCGTCAGGGAAGCGATCTGCATCGCCGCATCTTTTGTGTTTGTGCTACCCCTTTCTTTCTTGCTCGCTGCCGCTCCTGATCGTCTTCGGAATAAAAACAAAATAACAAAAATCTCGGCCATTGTTTTTTATTTGATTCTTTGCGGGGTAAGGTTCGCCGAACGACTGATGAAGCCGTCATGTCACCGCCCACGCATGCGTCCCCTCTGATTTCGCGGTCTTAGCAGTCTCACCGCTCGTCGGTACACCTCGCGGACTGAACGGAGACCAGAGGTTTCTACTTATAGCCCGCTATAGGTGTACCAACGAAACCCAAAGTAAACCGACGGGAATATGTCTTTTCCACAACTTTATTTTTAAAAAGGGAACCTGAAATGGAGTTACGAGTTTCATGCAAGATAATTTTAACCAAGTTAGTTACTGAAACATTTTTTTTTTTGTAATTTGGAAATTGATTTGTTGCTAATATGTAACGAATAGAAGTTTCTTACTTAAACATTTATATTAGTTACTCTATAGCTCTATAGTGGAGATTGAAAACACGCGTTTCATTTTGCTTTACTTTCTGTGTTTCCTTCCTCTGCGGCTTATCTTAGCGAGTGTCTTTCGGCCGATGCTGGTTGTCTCGACAGCACGGCTCGTAGTGTCTGCGAGAGTCGGGAGGCTTCAAATGGGAGTGAACGTGAATGCTGTAACGCCACAGTTGTTACAGAGCCCCGAGTCGGAGGTGTTTTGTCTTGTATGCGTGTCTGTTTTTGAGATCTCCCCTTCGGAAATCGTTTTACCCTGTGTATAACCGTTCTTGTGATCGTGGCTTCGAGTGAACTTCGTTTGAATGCGCTTTGTCTTTTATATGCTATTGTTTTTGGCGTGCTTCCGTTTGCTTTGGGCTCCGAGCCTTTTAATAGGTGCTAAAAAATCGGTTGCCTAGAGGACCCCATGTCTTGTCTCCTTAGAGACTAGGCCTTGAGATCATCACCCTGCCTCTCGAGGCCAACCTGTACTACGGCCGACCCCCTTCGGCTGTGGAGTCTTCCACCCGCTAACTCGCAAACTTGGGACGGCTTTTACGGCTGTGGAGGAGTTCGACTCGCTCGCCTTCGTGTGGATCCTTGTTTGTCAAGTTCGGCTGTGGGCGGGGGGCACACGCTGAAGGTGCGGCCGAGGAGGACGGGAGGGAAAGTCTCCAGATTTTAGAAGTATTTCCCTCAATAGTTTATACTCTCATGTATTGTTTATTAGTTGTAAAAATAATTTGTTAATGTTTTTTTTTTTTAAACGGTTATCTTTAAGTTTATTTTTTAAAGTAACAACAAGGAAATGTTTCTTCGTTACAATAGTTCTGACGTTTCCCTCTGTATCTGTACTGGATGTCGCATATTGGTTTGGCTTAGGAAAAGTTCTAAATATGGGAGAATGATGTGGTAATAGAGCCTGTCCCTACCCCAAAACCCAATGTAACTTTCCGCTGTCCGGATTATGGCACAAGAAACATTACTGGATTTTATCTGGATTTTCAGGTTTTCATATTGTATTTCAGGTTTCCAATAACATTTCCTGTCTGATTTCTCGTTTCATAATCCAAATAGCGAAAAGTTATATTGGGTTTTAGGAAATAGCACGCGTCAGGTGTTCCACCTTTGCCTGCCTTAATGCAAACCAGTGTATTACATGACTGTTTGTATATTTCCTGAAGGCATTGATTCTGAAGTTATGATACCGTACACTATTGTGTGGCATTTACGTCAGATCGGTGTCTGCTCATTTAGAGCAGGTTGTGGTACAGTTCGCGCTTGTGAAGCCGCACAAGCATCAATGCATCATCCCTTTTTTAACACCAATGATCATGATCGTGTGTGGCATCACACGCGCGCTAAAACCCTTTAACGAGATGCGTTTCGTTTTTTTTTTTTTTTTCGTATGACTAGTTATTACGATTTGAATCTACTCCCCAAATATATCCGAATCAAACTGTTTCATGAAGCGAATGCAGCTTAACATAGAAAACAAAGCGACATCAATTTTTTTTTTTACGCGATTTAGATCAACTCCGCAAAGTTGCGTTGGGAAGAAGAGAAGGAGAAGGCCACATAGATCCGTTGCACTGCAGTTTGTACGGATATATGTGTGCTAGAAGGTGCGTTTGTTTGTCTCAACGGCACGAAGCGACTTAGCGTTTCGCCTTACCTATGAACCACATGTTGTCGCTACCAGCCATCGGAGCCAATCCAATGCCATCATGCGAGTCACGTCACACTCGGGAGGGGCTCAGCGACCACTGATCTCCACTCGGGGGCTGGATTAGTCGACTAGAATAAGGTCTAGTGTTTGGACCGGCTCGACTCGACAATGGGAACTTGTGAGGCTGCGCGTGTAGAGAACAATCGCGGCGCTGCAGTCGACAGGGCAGCGTTTGACGGGCTTTAAGACTTTTCCAGGCGTTGGTCCGATTAGTCCTATACTTTGTCTCTTTATCTCCAGAGACCCTGCTGGCTGCGCACTCGCAGCGCATTCAGACCCGAGACGTCTTGTGGGAAGCCGCGTGAAGTGTGAGAATTTCGAGATTCTCAGTGTTAGTCGGGTGTGCATGTCCCACGTTCAAATACCCCATTCTCGGTATTTAATTCTAAAGAAAAATATATTAATACACACTTAAAAAAAAAAAAAAAAAACACGTTAGAAAGCATGGACCAAAACATGGACTAAATTCAGTAAGGAGCGCAGTAGGCGCCCTACTTCCGGGACAACTGTCGGACTTCCGGTGGCTTTATTCGCGCCCGGCCCAAAAAAGGTGCTAAGCGTCATCCAGCATGGTCACGTGAAACGTTCAAAGCGCTGGATTGGCTCGTAGCGTCCGCTGTGGTCCATCGTAAGGTGAAACAGAGTAGAGTGGACCACTGGGCATGACTGCACCCGGATAATTATGACAAAGGGCCTTGCCGCCACCACCATCACTACGTCCCGCTTGTTGCGTGCTAGCGCCGCAATGCGGATGGTGGCGCTGCTATTTCTTCCTTACAGCGATGACGATTGTGCGTTCCGTTACGTATGGAGGCGCTTGTCCGTGGCACGCGATGATGCCTCTTCAGCGTCCGTGCTCCTGGTCACGTCTTTTCAGGCTGAGTCTCGGTGTAACTCGTGGCCTCGTCTTTCTTACGGACTTTGCTTTATTATTTTTTTTTTCGTGGCTCATGCGATAATATAGATTCAGACTCGGAGGTAACGGAGTTGATTTCTGCGTCCATTTTTTTTTTTTTTCTCTCACTGTCCCGTTGGCGAGAGATACCTGAAAGTGTTGCGGCGTTGCTTGCTGGAGTAGCCACGGCGCGGCGACGCTCGGCGGCTTTTAACAATCGAGGAAACGCGTGACTGAAGCGTGTCGGTGGGTCGTTAGGGACGATGAAGACCGTTAGATGCGTGCGTTTCTTTTTCTGGCGAGGGCGGTCCGTCTTTTATTCGAGAGGAGCAACTTACCGCGTCCTAGATCCCGTCCTGTGTCTCTTTATATACCCTTGACTTTGTGCAGGAAATTTATTGTTGCTGTTTTTGTGTGGAGTCTCTCGCGGTTGTCTTTTCCCCGTTGTCATTTTCATTCGATTGCTCGCTGCCTGGTTATCAAGCCGCGCTTGGCTGGCGTCCCTGAGTTGCCCGCGCAGACTGGCCTAGCTGCCGCTTGAATTTGACGCGAACAATGACCACGCGACGGATCAATGAGGGAAACGAATAGCGATTGTTGTGGTGCCATCGTTTCAAGGAACTGATGGCGGATTGTTGTGTCTGCATGCATATGTACACATTACTAAACGACGAGTTACTACCATTACTCGTTATTCATCTGGGAAGCAAGTAGTAGATGCTAAATGCGGTCATTCGTTGCGGAAGCTGAAAAGGACTACGAGGGTTTCTTGCGAAAAAAGCCGAGTAAATAGGCTGTGGACGCATGCGCCGCGTCGGATATTCCGCGGAAGAGAGCTACTGCACATGCTCAGAACACGTTTCACAGCCCAGTAGACAAATATGGCTGCGCGCAGAAGGCGATTATGGGTCAATGAAGTTAGGTTCCACACATATACATATAGCGGCATTTTTTGCGGGATTTGCGCAACTTTGAGACGGTCAGCGGCCGTGGCGGCCGCTGACCGTCTCAGCGGCCGCCTGAGGCGGTCTTATTGAATCTCGAGCTCGAATGTCCGAGTGACCTGCCGAACTGTGACGCAGCGTTCGTGTCCAATCTTTCGGTTGCATGGCCTGTCCAAATACGCCCTTTTTTGCCACCACTCGCTCTGGCGCTAGCAGGTGGCCGAGGCGCCTCCTGTTTACTGCTCCAGTGAAAGCTGAGCGAAAGTTTGGGGGGGGGGGGGGCAAAAATGGCGGCATGGCTATATGACGTCAAGAGGTGATAATTTTGGCTATACTTCGTTTCATCATATATCCAGCCACAGTCGAAGGCACGAACAGACGCAACCATGCACACACAAGTATAAGTCATCGTGTGCCCCTGAATAATGTAGGTCACTGGACCTAAGCAGCTCAACGGACCGCCCGAAAGCGCCCGGAAACGACCGGACGTCTGTCCGCGGCGTATCGGCGACTCGGTGGCGTGTACCACGTGGGACAAGCGTATGCGCGGCAGCGCCGCCATCTTGAAGTTACGGCCGCCATATTTGAGTTTTGCCTCCTCCGCGTGGCACACGAATCTTCGCACGCAGTTCCGCGCTTACGCACTCTGCTGGGCCTTTGTTGGCGTGTGTTCACGACAATAATTAGCGGCGACCTTTCTACGAACTCGCTGCTGCCGCAACGCTGCCGCGTCAAAGACAACACCAAAAGTAACAACAACAACGGGGGAACGAATTCCGGGTGCACGCGCGAAAGCGCGCGCTCGATCTGGGACGACACGCGCGAGACGCCTTGACCCTTCCTCCGCTCACGCATCTGTGTTGCGCGGTCACGGCGTGCTGACGTCATTCCCGACGTCACCTTCGACGGGCCCCGCTATGTAATAGGTGCCAAGTCTGAGCGTATATTGTGTGCGTTGAAGATGATTGACTGATCGACGCTCGTGAGCGGAGATAATTTTTTTTTTTTTTCGCGTTGCGGTTGTTTTATTTTTTATCAAATGCTCCCCACAGTGGGAGCGTGAGTAATCTACTAGCTTGTCCGAATACCCGTGTCTAAAATTTCAATGTAAAAAAAAAAAAAGAAAACCGTGTTTATTGTGAATATTCGGCATTTTCCACTGCGACTGCTAGACTGACCTGGTGGTGGTTTAGAGGTGAGGTGTGACGGTTTCTCGCTTTGCCCAACAAACGAGAGCGGTCCCGCGAGGTTCAGCCTGTAGAGTAGTATCATCCTTAAAGCCGAGTTCGCACTGCTTCTACATCTAAAAAAAACTTTGCTGCAGATACTGCTTGAGGCGTGTTGCCTTCTTGTGTGGCAATCCTATCACATTGGTCATAAAAAAATATAAAAAATATTTGCGGACATGTTTGAAACATACGTATCTATACAAAGGCGTGTCCGTATATAATAATTCTGTCATGTCTGAACACCGGGTCTTTTGTATGACGTGAGAGGAGTGTGCGACAGCAGCGAGCTATTTATTCTCTCCCTTCTAAACTCTCACCGCACGCTAGGGTGGCGCTCTTGTCGACCCACGGGGGGAATCGCGGGACTGTTCTCGCCTTCGCGGTTGTCGCACCTCCACTTCTAGCCCACCGTAATTAGTGTGCACGTTTTGAGATCGCGCGTGGCGGTGTATACGCTCCGTGCGGGAACTATAGGGGGCGCTTTGAAAAACGCGCGTAGCGCCGCTAGCGGAGGAGCTGGCGTTCAACAGTGAGGCGCGCTCAGCAGCCTGCGGCGCCTTTTCGCGTGCGAAGCTGTGGCGGCGGAAGCGCATCCGGACATATTGCTTTTTAAACCGACAAGTTGAGGGTGACGTTGCATGAGTGCTGGGGAAGATTTAAGAAGGGCATTTAGCTGTTCTCCGCTTTTTATATATTGAGTTTGACTCGTTATTAGCGGTAATTTCTTTAGTTGCGGTCGAAAAAGGGGTTTGAGCACTTTTCCGAAAAAAAACCGGCCGCCACCATAATTGCTCTCAGTGGGAAATTTGTTTCGCTCGTCGCTGTACACGTCGGACTGCTGGGACGATGATATTTGGAGGCGAGTGAGATGTTCACTAAGTTTGTGCACTAAGTGAGCCAAGTTTTATTAGGACAGCAGGTGTGAAAGTTATGGTTCGAACGAATAAAGGAATAAAGCTGCAGGAATATCTCATATTGAACCCAAAATGTTGTGTTATAACCGGGCTGTGCGAAGTGCAGATTTGGACACACAGGTTCTTGGACATGACCGTAACTTGACACAACAGTTATAATACCGAAAATAGGTGGCATAGGGAAACCAGGGGGAAATTTGGTTTGGGCGCGGCGAAACGGAATACATGGGAAACGGTTTTGACCGTGAAAGGGCTGTCAGAAGAATACCACTCGTCGTAAGAGATGGAGACTTTACAGGTAGGAAGGGACTAGTGCACTGTACTTCCAATTGAAACAACTTTACGAAAGGTGGTTTCAAATCCGAGAAAACCAAGTTGCCGGCCAACACACGGTGTGGCCGTCAAAGGCTTTTGCGGTCAGCTGTTGTGTAGTAATCTGGTTGTGCGAGGTGCTGATTTTCGGCACACAGGTACTTTGAAAACCGTAACTTGACAGAACACTTATTATACCTAAAGGAGGTGGCATAGTTTAACCAGGTGGAAATATTTTTGGGCGGCGTAACTAAATGGGAACCGATTTTGACCATCAAAGGCTGTCAAGAGAATACCACTCATCATGTCCGGGAGGTGCAGCACACTTTACAGGTAGGAAGGGACCAGCGGACGGTAGTTCCAGTTTACACAACTTTGCGATAGGTGGCTCTAAAGCCGAGAAAAAGATTGTTGTCTACGAGACTCGGGGTGTCAGCGTTTTAAACTCCAAAAGGAGGCTGATCAAAAAAGAAAAAGAAAGCACACCACATAAACTTTCATCCTCAAACATCGATTGTCCAGTGATTCCAAGTTTCATTCTAGTTTTCCTTAGATTCATATTTGTCACTTTTTGTACCGTTCGAACCTTTCTTCATGAAGTACAGACTGCGTGCCGTCCGAAATATCATCGACACGTACTATGGGGACGAAACTTCTCTGGAGGGCATTCATTCAACGAAATTCGCACTGCATACCCGCAAGTGCGGGATGGCATTTCAGTTCGAGCTGAGATATGCGGGCGATACTGGTACGAAAACAAACGCAGAGCGCAAAGCGGCAGTGTAAAATATGTCAGCCGTGCCGACACAGTGGCAGACATGATCGGGATACCAAATTTCTCGCGTCGTGCGGCATGGGTCCATCGTTGTCGCTGTCCCACAAAACATAGGCGAGATGAAAAACTGTGAAACTTCGTCTCCACGAGATACGACGCATAACTGTTGGAGCACTTAACGGTTCATGCTGTCAACCCAGCGCAACCGCACCGCTCCGACTTCAATGCGTACAAATGTACGCGGCGTGGTTTCGTTTCGCTGGGGCTCTCACTGCCTACCTTCGGTAACGGCCACGCGGCGGCGCGCCGGTCGCGTCGCACGGAGTGTATACCTAAAGGAGGTGGCATAGTTTAACCAGGTGGAAATATTTTTGGGCGGCGTAACTAAATGGGAACCGATTTTGACCGTCGAAGGCTGTCAAGAGAATACCACTCATCATGTCCGGGAGGTGCAGCACACTTTACAGGTAGGAAGGGACCAGCGGACGGTAGTTCCAGTTTACACAACTTTGCGATAGGTGGCTCTAAAGCCGAGAAAAAGATTGTTGTCTACGAGACTCGGGGTGTCAGCGTTTTAAACTCCAAAAGGAGGCTGATCAAAAAAAGAAAAAGAAAGCACACCACATAAACTTTCATCCTCAAACATCGATTGTCCAGTGATTCCAAGTTTCATTCTAGTTTTCCTTAGATTCATATTTGTCACTTTTTGTACCGTTCGAACCTTTCTTCATGAAGTACAGACTGCGTGCCGTCCGAAATATCATCGACACGTACTATGGGGACGAAACTTCTCTGGAGGGCATTCATTCAACGAAATTCGCACTGCATACCCGCAAGTGCGGGATGGCATTTCAGTTCGAGCTGAGATATGCGGGCGATACTGGTACGAAAACAAACGCAGAGCGCAAAGCGGCAGTGTAAAATATGTCAGCCGTGCCGACACAGTGGCAGACATGATCGGGATACCAAATTTCTCGCGTCGTGCGGCATGGGTCCATCGTTGTCGCTGTCCCACAAAACATAGGCGAGATGAAAAACTGTGAAACTTCGTCTCCACGAGATACGACGCATAACTGTTGGAGCACTTAACGGTTCAAGCTGTCAACCCAGCGCAACCGCACCGCTCCGACTTCAATGCGTACAAATGTACGCGGCGTGGTTTCGTTTCGCTGGGGCTCTCACTCTCATAGCAGCGTACATATCGAACCAGTGAGCTATGGTGGGACAGTGCGAGGAGACACTGTGTTTGTGTCTTTCTTTTCCGTGTCAAAGTTCGGCTCAATATGGGATGCCGTACTCGCTAATTTGCTAACGCAAGCAAAAAAAAAAAAAATAAAAAAAAATCGCGGTTTGAGGACGATAGTAACTGGTCTAGTCTTGTCCTGCCCTACGGTTACCTCACTTCAACAGCTGTAAGTTTGCAAGTTTTCGGTTCACGTGAAAAGGGAGGAGTCAGTAAAGCCACCGAAACATTAAAAAAAAAAAAGAATAAAGGAGAAGCGAAAGGGGAAAGCAAACGCAAATCTAAAGACTAACACTCACGAACACATTATGACTGATTTTTCCGTGGTAGATCAGGTTTTCCTCGGAGAAAAGCAAATAATAATAAATAAAAAAAGCCTACCTCACTTGTTTTTTGTGTGACGGGCATATGCGCTCAAACGCTGATGGCTATGTAGACGTCTCCTCCATCACTAGGGCACGCGTTTGCACTTCTCAGCCGCCCCAAGTTATGAAGCGACGCGAGAAAGAACGCGCGGGCTGATGCTTGTGGAGCGTGACCAGCTTTCGATAGTGCTCCATCGTGCGCGCGTGCCTATGCGTGTTTGCATACTTTTGACACATGTGCATGCATACTTGATATTTGTGTGTGCCTTCTTTTTTATTTTTATTTTACGTTCGGGTTTTTGTGTGTTCTGCGTGCCCAATCTTGCACGTGCATTTTTAATTTTTTTTTGTGTTTTCGAAAAAAAAACAAAAAAGAACGTCAAACAGAGGCGTCGCAAGTCCGTTATGCTGCATACAACCGAACCGCGCAGCATGAATAATCGCGGCGGCTCTCGTCCCAGCGTTTCATGTGAGAGTTCATAGTGCGTGTGTATAGCACGCACGAACATGTGAGTGTGTGCGTCCGTAAAAGGCGTCAGTGTGTGTTTCCTAATACGTGTGCGCGTGTGTGCGTGTGCGTTACATCTGCGACCGAATACGTACATCTACATCCATGGACAGGTATAACAATTATAACGCAATCAAGTTTCAGCGACGCGCTGACCACGCCTGTGTTTGTGTGTCTTTTTTTTTTTTTTGCACGGACGATTGTGATATTGGATGATGATGATGATGGCACTTTTAGGGGCTCCAGACTGATCTTGGCGACAGCGCAGTGCGCGTTTAAAGCCAGGTCACACGTGTCTATATATATATATATATATATACGTGACCTGATTAACGCACTGTGATTTGAGCATCGTGAAGTATATACTTCATGTTGCACAGATCGCAGGTTGTGGGAGCTTGCGCGGATATGCCGATCGTGTTTACTCGACTCGGCTATACTCACCGTGATAATAAATTGGGTTCACATTTTCTAACTGCAGAACTTTGTAACGGGGGCCAAACACAAAATTTTACATTTACAACTAAAAACTTCAACTGTAAAAAGAAAAAAAAAAACAACTAAAATTTTCACTTTATTAAGCAAACCTCTGTCAAAGTTATGTGTTTGCTTGGTCAATTGAGTTTTTTTTTTTTTTTGCAAGTTTAACTTTTTTTTTGTTGCATGTGTTAGTGTGGAGAACACGTTCGTTGACGTGTTCTATAGCGCGCGTGATGACATTGGAAACGGTACGTCCCGCAATGTGTGTGCGCACGAACTTCTGCTTCGTATGAGTAGTACATGCGTGTCTGTCCGAGACAAATGAACAAGTAATAATTCCTGAGCTTCAGGCAAGACTGGACGCGGGCAGTTGCGACGAAAGAACAAAGGATTTTCGGAGGGGGCTGAGAGAAAGGGGATAGATGGATAATGAACGGACAAGCTGAACCGCGTCACGGTTGCTGGACGAAAATGGACATTGTCAACCACGTATTATTGCTTGCCTTTTTTTTTTATTATTTCCATTTCGTGCGTGCGCTTGTCAGGTCTCTCCCAATTACGCTTAATGAGTAATCTCCGTACCGACGGAAGCTTAGTGGCGCGCGGAAATTGTTGTTCTGTTTTCCGTCTTCCCCGATTTGGAAATAGCCCACAACAACAACTCATTATCTACGAGATGACTGACTGATGCTGCTGCTTTAATTAGGTTTTCCCTGCTTGGCGTTTTAAGGGACATTTGTTTTCTTTCGCTCGTTTTTATTATGCGCCGCTAATTTAAAATGCGGCAACCCCCCCCCCCCCCCCCCCACACACACACACACGCACACACACACAGCAATACAACTTCGTGAATAACTTCAAAATGGCCCTAACGAACCAAGGATTGATGATTCTGTATCATGTGCACAGGTCAAGCCATACGCGGTCAGTTATTTTACTTTGCCGCCTCGGTGGCTCCAGGGCAAAGGCACCGGCCTACAAATTGTCAGGTCGCGGGTTCGAATCCCGGCCGAGGTGCCCGCAGTCTGACGGAGGCTTATTGTGGAGCAGGCACCGTGTAGCCGAGGTTTTGGTTGCACGTCGAAACACCCGTAGATGATCGAAATTAATCCCCTGTCCTCCGATAGGGCGTGCCGGATGCCTTTCCTTGGTTTGGCACGTAGAACCCTCAAATTTGACTTATTTTTTTAAATTACTTGTTAACTTAACCTTTTGAAAGAGGCAGCCACGCCGAGTAGGTATACCGAGGTGAAAAAAAAAAAAAAAAACCAAACATAAATTGCGCGCGGACGCGAGCGAAATCTAAATTGACCATGTGTCTGAAAGCTTTGACTGAGAAATGCGGATACCACTTCCATAAACCGTGATCAGCCTTCCAAACACGCACAACGGGGAAGGTGGCCTTGATATCATACAGATTTCCTGGTCCTTTGAACGTGAGTCGGAAGCATTTCCCTTACCTCGTAATCGTGCTACCGCGTGTGACGTACACTTAAAGAAAAAAAAAAAAAAGTACTCGGATTAATTGATGTGACGTCACTGAAAAATCACCTTTAGTTCAATATTTTTAGTTCTGCATAGGCCTCGTCTCGTAATAAATGCCGTAAACAAAGACCTAATTATCGCGTCATAAATTACACGAGAACATAGTACTGATTAAAGACATGTTTTAAACTAAAACAAGTAAACCGGCTTGTCAAAAAAAAAAAAAAGAAGAAATTGACTGCAAGGCATATGTTATATATGGCACACGGAGACTGTAGCCTTCCGACGCCACAGGCTGTTGTGTTCCTGCGCTAAGTTTGCCAAAGCTTTTCGCGAGACGCCGTCAAATCATAATTCGACCTGTTTTATTTCGAGCAAGCGTAGCAACGCGGCGTCAGCGAACTAAAATCTCTTTTTCTCTTGCCGCGTAGAGCGACTCGGAATTCAACGAATGTCTCAGCATTCTCCGGAACTCGGGGGCCGCGTGATTATTTTCATCTCAGTTTCCGCTCCTCAATCCTACATACAGGTATGCGACGATGCCACACTGATTCGTCAGCGCAGCACTGTCGCGCTGTTGTCGCAATACTTGGCGCCCGATTGGGCCACGGGTATTTCTCCCTTCCACGAACGTATATACATATAGAAACTCTTTAGTTATTAGGTGTGTGTAACGATCTAAGGGCAAGACGGAAATAACATTCCACGGGCTGGGGGGGGAGAATAGGTCCCTCGGAATAGCAGGGCGCGGCTAGCACGGTGCTACAAATAAACGCTCTGTGCGCACGCGCGTCGGGAGCACATGGGCGCTCGTTTGTCATCGGTTCCTCGCCACGCCAATTACCGTCGGACGTCGTGGAGTCGCGACAAGGGACAGCCACAACAACACTTGCTTCCTTCCTCACACTTTCCCTCTTTGGAAACTCTGCGTGACTCGGCAGTTATTTTTATTTATTTATTTATTTTTTTTTTGGGGGGGGGGGGGGGGGGCGGGGCGTGGTAATCTTTTGTTTCTTTTGTTAATTTGTGTGCTACTGGTTTCGAGTTCATCTTCTGCTGTGCGAACGGCCCTTTCCGTGATGAACAAGATGACATACTTTTTTCGTGTCCGCGCGCGCGTCTGCGCTTGTCGGTATAGAGATGGTTGTCGGTTTGCCAGTTTGTCGTCTGCGACGGCCAAAACAGAACCACCCGAGACGTTTTGTCAGCTGTCGTGTGTTCGGCAGTCTCGTGCGCGTAGCGCGTTAGAAACTATAACGCCGGACGCTGCAGACGGTGGTCACCGATATGATGAAACAAAAACTGCAGGGCGTCTCTTTCGGATGTCCGGCCTCCGCAGCACGCGCGCTAGTTGCCTTCCGTCGTGCTTTGACTGCGCGTGCGCGCTCGAAGCTGACGAGACGCCGAAGTTTTATCGAAGGTGGGAAGTTCGCGCTGGAGGCGATTGAATTGAAAGACCTCCCTGCCGTTCCCATTCCGTCTCCGACTATGCGGGCAGAAAGTGAGGGAGAGGAGGAGAGGAGAGCGCGCGGGGATGTCCGAACACCGAGCTCTGATTGGAACGATTAGTGGGTGTACCTAATGCTAGCTGCTTTTGTCTCCACTGCACTCGTCGAACGCGGTAGGAATACGGAACGCCGGCGTCAGGCGTTTCGACTCCGCGTTCGAAGAGTGCGTTGGAGACAAAGGCGGCTAGCTTTATGTTTACCCACTATTCATTCGAACCAGAGCTCCTCCTCTCCCTCGGTTTCTGCCCACATAGCTGTAGCTCGATAATCCCACACGTCACTCATAAAGCGTGTGTACCGTTACCCGTGGCTTGATTCACAAGTAGCAAAGTCATATCGACTATTTTCAGTTCGCCATGAAGTAACGTATCTTCGTTACTGTCTCTCAGCCAAATCTCGAATAACGGTATATATTCAGTTACATTCTTTTTTTTTTTTTTTTTTAGGAACGTGCGCAACGTGAACGTGTACACACGATCTGTCGACGGAAGATGCTGCGTTTCCGTGGCCTGGACGGTTGCGGCTCGCGTCGCAGCAGAACATGCGTCCGCCTTGTCCACCTCGGCTGCTGTGTCGCCGCCAGGATCGTGACGCGGGTGTGACGTCATCGTGCGTCCGGAATTCAGGGGCCGAGTGAAGAAGGGGTTAGCACACCGGTCGTAGGAACGCCCCGGACCTCGTATTCTCGACTAGAGATATGGCGAGCCTGCCGAGATTCGAGTACAACGATTTCAAAATTTGTTTTTGAACGTTGAGCGTCAAGTTTGGCGAAAGTCCGACTGAAGAAGTTCGACCATTGTGCGTGTGCGCGGGAATAGAAAACGAGCTGAAGTCGCCTGGCGCTATATATTTATCGGATATATTTTGCTTCAAATTAACGAGCTAACTAAATAATCAGATGTTTATGCGCTTTTATACTGAGTAAAATTTTGATTGAACTACCGTGTAAATTATTTTGCAAGAAAAAGAAAATGTGTAAGGATCGGGCAATACTGTTCAGAAATCGAACTTCGAATTTTTGCCAAAGTTTGAGGGCTTGCCGAACCAGTCGTACCTTACGTTCGGGAAAAGTTCGTGACATTCATAGTTGAAGCGATACTTTCGTGATAAACAACACGCCTGAGCCTTATACATTGTTTCTCCTTCTTTCCGAGAAAAAAAAAAGAAAAAAAAGACACGTTCCACATATGCAAGTTGCCATACTTTCCGCGCCCTTGTCTACGTACATTTGACGCGTCCCCGTTTTCTCTTAATTTTTTTTTTTAATTTTTCTGTAAAGCGGTAGCTTTTTTTTTTTTTACGTTTCATCTAGCGAAGACGTAAAGTCGATGTGTGAAATCGAGAGCGCTGAAAATTTTGATTGGCCGACAAACGTTGCTGCGCGCGAGGAACAAGAGCAAAGCAAGCTGATGCGGGAAAGGAGGAACTAAAGACGTGGGGGTCATCACGGTGCTGCTGCCGGGTGTGTTGTCAGACTAGTCTGGTTTTCGAGCGTAGAGGCAGCGGCCGTGTCATCAACCGTGTCCTCGTTTCTGTTTCTGTTGTTTGTGTATGAGGCTAATTTGTTTCACGCGTTACTCACTGACCCCCCCCAGCCCTGCAGGCCACGGCGAGCTATTTAGATTGCGGCACCTCTGCCTTCTTCTCGACTAAAAACTAAAACACATATATGTGCAAAAAAAAAAAAAAAGGCTTGGCCGAGAATTGTACAAAATTTAAAAACTCGAGAAAATGGTTATTTTAAAAAAGCGGACAAACCACGCGTGATTGTTTATAGTGTAGAAGTCGGGGGCAAATATTCCTTTAGCTAAACCACACCTTTGCGATTGACGTGCATGTAGAAATAAAAAAAATGTGTAGAACGATTTTTGCGTGTTACAAAGTGTCGATTTTTTGCTTCGCGTTTCAGCATTTAACGTTTGAACACATGTGCGAGAGACGTAGTTTTACGAGGTCGAGTCATGCTAGGTTTTATTCCGTGTCAACAGATGGTTTAGAGGCATACGCATTTCATGTATAGTATATACTACATAGACGCATTTTCTGCCTCACCCACTTGGTGACGCATGGATAAGTAGATGCTTAGATTTTACGACCGCTGATCTCCGCGTGTTTTACCGCGTTAGCTGTACACTCTATCTCTTGTCACTCGCGACGATTATGTATTCTGTAATTGTTGCGAGCTGACCAAGTTGGTAAAGATCCGAAAACGGGACAAAACAGCGGGCCTATTTCGACTATTGGCGACGTGAGCAATCGATAGCGTCGCTGTGGTCGGCCTTCCACCATTGACCAAATGCTGACTATGACGTCAGCAAAGGATTTCTCATCGACGGAAATAAGACTAATGTAAGAAATTCAATTTTGACGGTGTTTGGAATGTTGCTTTCAGGGTGCAATGATTTCAAGCTTTCACCGTGCTCATTACAAACACCATCTAACTTGTTCGTCAGGAGAGGTAACCATAGGAGGGCACCACCAAAACATCTCGTTGCACACGTTGCACAGACCAGTAGAAAAAGATGCATCAGCGCGCAGAGGGCGATTATTGGAAAGGTCTATTAGCCCCGTGCGCGACCGAAAGCGTCGCTTTGGTCGGCCTTCCACGATTGGCCGAACGCTGACTATGACGTCGGAAAGGGGATTTATCATCGACGGAAATAAGAGGAATGAAAGAACTTTAATTTTGACGGTGTTCGCAGTGTTCCTTTGAGAGCGCAATGATTTCAAGCTTCCACCATGCTGATAACAAACACCATCGAACTTGTTGTTTGCAAGGTAATGACGTCACAAGGGGGAACCACAGGAGGGCGCCACCAAAACATCTTGCCGCTAATTGTCGTCGACGCCGGGCGTGGCGGCCTCCGAGAATCTCGTTACCGCTCCACAGTCAATGAGATTGCGACGTTCGCCGATAAGGACACCGAATAACCAATCACGAGGCCGGAAGAGTGAACACAATTAGCCGCGCCCTGCGTTCCTTAACGTGTCTGTGACTATAGCAATCGTTTTTAACGATGTCCGGGAGAATTCGGCAGGCCCCTTCCCGGTTGGAAGAAACCTTTGGTCGTTTCCCTACAAAAGCATTTTTTTCTCCCGTCAATCACTCCCAAAGATTCAGGGTTGCAAACTCTATACTACACCAAGACACTTGGTGGCCCAGTCCGGGTGTGGGCATTGCGCGTGCGCAGAAACCAGATTTGCGTCAGGCGAAGCTTCTGCGCATGCGCAGTGCCGACAGCAGCGCCACCGCAGGGACGTAAGGTCAGAGAGTTGAGTTGGTCTATGTATTTTTTTTTTCAGCGCTTATCGTCCAGTCTAGAAATGCCGAGTCACGTCTGATATTCTGCACAGGAGGACTACCGCGCATGCTCAGAACGCGTTTCAGTAGTCCACAGTAGTCAAAGATGGCGGCCCGCAGAAGACGATTGTTGGAACGATCTAAAGAAGTTATTTCTATTCTCGGTTTTCATTATTTTTACATCCGTGTCTTACTCGATGTCTTCGCTAGAAATTGAGGATTTGAGCAGCATCGTCTCTGGAGGACCATCATCTGGGATGTGTACCCATTTCTTTTTCTTACGGATCCAATCTCAAGTTTCATTCGCAAGCATGCTCCCGGCGACTTTCAAAACACCTCGAGGATCTTGGTAAAAAGTTTAAGATCGACTGCCTTTTTATCTCTAACCTATATTACGTAGAGCAAGAAGAAAAACACAGAGATTGGGAGAGTCAACCCAATGACGAGAACAAAGAATTAACAGAATACAAAAGGAGTTGTAAGTCCGCGCGTGTGTTTGTCCTTTTGTCTGTAGGTGTGTGTGATTGATCTTGCGCTGCTAACCTTAGAACTCAGACAAAAGAAAGGAGTTTGTATTGGACCCGGCCTTGCGCAAAATTTGAGTAAATCTTTTTTCCTTGTACGCTGACCGAGCAATCAAAGTTCAACTCGACGAACTTACTCAAGAACGTAACGTGTTTGGTATGTCGATGACTATTTCTTCAGACGCAGCCGACGCTACGAGCTAATGGGACTAATCAAGCTGCGTCAAAAGCGCAAGTCACTATGTCTTGTTTGTGCATGCTTGGTTGAGCGACGATAGAACACGTACGGAAACATGACGAACACCATGATGGTTTGCTTTTAATGCTGTTTGATCGGTCCATTCAGCTCGTAGCGTCGGCTGCGTCAGGACTCTAAATCTACTGTGAAGGCTTTTGCATCTTGTTAGTTGTGCACTACCCGGTCTTTGTCCTTCGAACCATTAACCTCTGGAGGGCTTTAAAAAAAAGAAGAAAAAAAAGAAATTTTCATAAGCGTATTCTTAGTTTTCCACCTCCTATATGTGTATGCCTTTCAGGATTTAGCATAAGAACGTGAACAAGAATGCCTCCTCAAAGCTTGGTGTCCCCGGCTTGGAGCAATTCCTCGAACTTTTGTCGTTCACTTCCGAATATGTGGAAATTTTTATAATTTCCAAGGAACAAACGTTCTGGGAAAGTGGAAGAACAAACTTGGCCATGAAATCCTTGTATTCCAAGGTGACCGGTTCCTTGCATTAAAGCTCCTTTGCTAAAATTCACGTTTGGCGTTTCTTGCAAGAGCCGCTAACAATTTGTTGTGGAAACGCGCGATACACTGTCACGGGCGAGTGCTCCGCCGCCATTCGCTTCCAAGGGTCGCTCATTTCGGTGCATCGCCGCCATTTGCTTCCAAGGGCCGCACCAGGCACGCGCCTCATGCATTGAACACATTTTACGTTACTTCTAAGACCTAGGGCCACTAAATCAGCTACGCTCATTTAGTGGCCACTAAATAAGCGTAGCTTATTAGTGGCTCTAGTAAGACATATGGTATAGTATGGTATAAGACAAACAAACCAAGGGGCTTTATCCTGAATAATGTTCTCGCGCCCTCTCGTACGCTGTATGCAAGGCTCAAATAGCCTTTCAAGAACAATGTATAGTTTATTTGTATCTCCTTGTTTTCTTGCTTTATTCATTTATAAGTATCTTCTTTCTCGCTTTTTTTTCGCCCACTTTGTTTTTTGATTTGGGTAGTGCTGCCGAATTGTGGTAAACACCATTAAATAATCATTTTGCGTGTCAGCGGTGGCGGATGTGGCAGACGCCTTCGGCAGCTAGGAGTTGGGACTTTCAGCACTAGCCGCCAGGATCACGACATCCGACAGCATGACGCGCCGGCTACTGTGACGTCATTTGTTGCCATGCACTTCGGGACCACTTTTGTTGCATGGCGGGATGGGACGGCGAATAAACCAGTCAAAGACGCGATCCAAGCACCGTCATGCAATGCGAGAGCTCCTGAAAGTGTGGGAGCGCATCTCTAATCCGTGGCGCCCGTTTCCTTTTCAAGACCGTTATGTCTGCCAAGGCCTCATGACGGTATACATCTGGCTATGACGGTGCTTCCTTGGCAGACGAACCTGCGACTGTTTTTCCGAGGATACCCCCGCTAAGCTCTGTATTCACGAACATTCCTTGCAGCGTTTCAAGCGGCCCCTGATTCGAAACCGTTTGCCAATGAGTGCTCATTTCAGTGCCGCTGAAGCGTGATTTATTGGTATAGGGCACGCGCGCTTTGACCTATTCATTTTTTTTTTTTTCTCGTTTTTCTTTTTCTAGTCGGGCGGCCTTGCCAGGAACGAAAGGTAGCATCAAGGTCACGCTTCTGACACCGCCGCTGAGATCTGTTTCCTCACCACGTGGACGCTGGTCGGCTGGACCACCAGAGGGACGTAAGTCAGCCCCGCCCTTTTTTTGTGTGTGTAAAAAATCGCGTGGCATAAAAACGTCAAGTTTAATCTATTTCTTTATTTCATACATCGCGCATCTGAGACTCTTTATAGAACACCGAAAGGAACTACAATGTAAGAAAGTTACGGTTACTTGGGCTTAAGTATAACCTTGAAATACAGTTTCACTTTAAAATTGCTCTAGGCACATTCGTACAATTACCCACAAAAACAAACAAAAAATCACGATGTTATCTTTTATTTTTAAAACGTATCGCGGCGTTGAGGTGTGCTGCTAAAAGTTCAGTTTTCAACTCTTAAAACTATTTGAGATCCTAGTTGAGGTTGATAGTCAATATGAAATTATCTATTTAAACTAGTTCATTTTCTTAATTATGTTACCGTAAATTGACTAGTTTTAACGGTAGCTTAGTAACATAACGCGTAACTAAGGTTACGGAAACGTGATTGTAACTAGGAAGCGTCTATACTTCGTTTCAGCTTAGGTCCGAGCGCGGCTGACGTTATGAGCCGAAGGGCCAATCAAACAGCGAAAGAGGCACAACGTCATGGCGTGCTCTCTGCAGTTGATAGGACCAGCCGGTATTCGCCGTCTCTCCGTGCGTGCCTCTCCGCCGGTTAGTCATATCAAGTGCAGAGAGCACGCCATGACGTTGCGCTTTTTGCGCAGTTTGATTGGCCTTTCGGCTCATAACAGCGGCCACGCTCGGACGTAAGGTGAAACGAAGTATAGATACTGAAATTGTAACATTATGGCACTAAGGAAATACTTTTAAACAATGACCTTAAGTTACATAAGCTCCACCATTCGGGGTGGGCGGTGGACCATAGAAGGAACACTGCCGTTTTGGTGTGGTTGCACTTTAGTAAATCTACGCTCTAAGAAATGCCTTCGCGTCTCCTTACCCGCAAAACACTGGAAGAGCCGATCCCTGCATAGCAAAGCGTCATGCTTGCATTGCGGAATGCCGAAGCGCAGACTTCATTTTGAGGTCTAAACAAATGCTCCGCCTCATCATTCGCTGAGCTGATTTCGTAGATCGCAGAGATTGGCTCTTCCAGTGTTTTGCGGGTAAGTAGACGCGCAGGCATTTCTTAGAGTGTAGTTCGAAGCCATCAATGCTGCGAGTTTGGCAGGTGCGCGGAGCTTATGTCCCGCTACATGCAGCGTGTTTTTTCGTATCACAAAATGTCCTCCACAATTTTTTTTGTAATATATTAAAGGGATACTACAACGAAATTTTGGCGCTCATTTTTTTTGGTCTATATGTGTTCAAAGGAGCAGTATCACATCGAACATACCGATATCTTGTTAAAAAAGTCTCGAAAAGGAATTTTAAAACGAATTCAACGATTAGCAAAGAGTACCTGCTGGATGTCGCTAACGTATCGCTTGTAATGCCCGTCTAGGAACCTTGACAGCTAGTGACGGTGAGTGTCTCGCCTCCGGCCACGACGAGAGAAGAGGGGAAGGAGGAACTCCCCTCTTCCCGAGAATGCCTTTTGTGTGTCGCAGAAGTAAGATTATAGAAGATTATCCCGTCACTCAAAATTCGTACAAAAGCAGCCGCTTCGGTGGCTGGAACGACTAGGCCATCCTCTCGACGTCAGCCTCGCCGTAGCTTTGCTCGTCCCGAGACGACCTACGTCACAGTTGCATTGGATGTCACGTGGTCTCCGCTGGGCCTTCTCCGAGCGCTTGCCAGAGTGGGCCGTTTATAACGAAAAATACAGCCATCAGGCTCAAAATATAAACGTACGATTGTCGTTTACGGATATTGTGGATTATATTCAACCTATTTTTGAACACGACGGGAATATTTCAAATTTCGTTGAAGTATCCCTTTAAAGGGGCTGTGCAACGAGTTTTGTATTTTGTGCAAATACCGCTTAGAACGAATCCCTGACGTTAATGACCTGTGAAATACCCGTTCGTTTCTCACCACACGCAATCGAAGTCGCAGAAAAAAAATAAAGAAAAACGAGCAGAGTTCACCCCCTCAACTCGCAACCAGAACAAGCGACCGCGTGATCTGGAGCCGATTATATGCCGCCAATGTTGATCATAGCCATGCGCTGGGGTTGGCGAGGCACAGGACACGCGCTGAGTTCCAGACATTGTTATGGTTCGGCTGTTGTCGTCATTGCAGCGATCGGACACAAGACACTACCCGAATGCTTCTCGAGCTATCGATTATCACGAGTCCAAATCGAGTGTCCACGCCATGCTCGGGTCCAATCTACCGGGTGAAACAAGGAGACGGCAGGCTCTTTAAATCGATCGGAAAATTCGGTTTCTTAACCTATCGCGCTACGACTTTGAGCAGCGTTGCCCACAGATGGTGCATTTGTTTTGTAAAATTTGCAAAGAGCGAACTTACCTGAGAAAAAAGTAAAGAAAGAAAAAGGCTTAGCTCCTATGGAAACGCAGCGACGCCACCGGTCATCAAAGAGCACGGCGCCGTTTCGCACGGGACACAAGAGATGGCGCAACGAACGCCGCCAACGAACGAGTATTCGGCTACAGTGCCTTAAAGGGGGTAGTGTAGTTACCGCGTAGCCTCCACCATGCATCGGGAACGGCCGCTCCTTGGAAGACGGTGCAGGTGGCGCTTCGATCCGCAGCTCCGTTGGGGTGCCTCAATCGGCCGGCAGACAGAGGCACCCTAACACGCTTCATAACTAATATAAATACCTCAAAAACAATTATTTGTTTCCATTGAACTTCCAACGACATGATTTGTGTTTGAACGTGAATAAAAATCTGAAACTAGCAGACGACGGTGTAGTGGACAGGACAGCTGCGAATCGGCCGGAGCTGGCCGGAGCCAAGCTGACCAAGCGGCCAAGCCGGAGCCATAGCCGGAACGACGGTGCTGCAAGCGCCAGCGCCACCCGCGGCCGTCTTCCAACGCTGTGCCGCTTCTCCGGTTTCGTTCGTTACACTACCCCCTTTAAGCCACTGTAATTCGGCGCCGAGAGCCAGCGTCTTTAGCAGACAATCTTTTCGACTTAAAAGCGGCGCGCGTTCCGCAGGCGGCGATAGTCGCAGAAACAAAAACAGGCGCGGTAACAACAAGCAGCTGCAGTTCCTTGTCTGCTAAATACGCCGGCTCTCGGCGTCAGCTCGTTCGTTGGCGGCAGTTGGCGTCGCGACCGCTTGCGCCATCTCTTGTCTTCCGTGCGAAACGGCGCCGTGTTGTTTGAAGACCGGTGGCGTCGCTGCGTTTCCATAGGAGCTAAGCCTTTTTCTTTCTTTACTTTTTCCTCAGGTAAGTTCGTTCTTTGCAAATTTTACAAAAAAAATGCACCATCTGTGGGCAACGCTGCACAAAGTCGTAGCGCGATAGGTTAAGAAACCGAATTTTCCGGTCGATTTAAAGAGCCTGCCGTCTCCTTGTTTCACCCGGTATATGAGCCGCATTCAAATATCGTCACTGTGCGGTAGTGCTACCGCCCAGCTACGTCATCAGGTTTTGCGAAGGAGAGATTGAATGAAAACACTCGGTTTTGCCCTCTAAATTACAGCGCAACAAAGGAGTTTCTTGGTCAGTGGCGTTGCGTTCGAGTATCCCTGAGTCCCACTAGTGCCAGTAAGCTCGTGTAAAGTGAAAAACATTCCAATTGAATATCGTTGCACCGCCCCTTTAAAGGGGCGATGCAACGATTTTTGTATTTTGCGCAAATACCGCTTAGAACGGATCCCTGACGTTAATGACCTGCGAAATACCCGTTCGTGTTTCACCATACGCAATAGAAGTCCCAGTAAAAAAATAAAGAAAAACGAGCAGAGTTCACCCCTCAACTCGCAGCCAGAACAAGCGGCCACGTGATCTGGAGCGATTATATGCCGCCAATGTTGATCATAGCCATGCGCTGGGGTTGGCAAGGCACAGGACACGCGCTGAGTTCCAGACATTGTTAAGGCCGGTTCAGACACTTGCGTTTGAGTGCGTTTGACTGCGTTGCGTCGAGAACCGAAAGCGAGTCACCGGCACATCTGTGCTTCGTATGAAGCGTGGAATCCAATTCAAGGAATCATCTTGGCGCGCGATATAAGCAGCAGGGATGTCCTGGTTTCTCGTTGCCGCAACGCAGTCAAACGCAATCAAACGCAACTGTCTGAACCAGGCTTTAGGGCTCGGCTATTGTCGTCGTTGCAGAGATTGGACACGGGCCACTACCCGAATGCTTTTCGAGCTATCAATTATCACGAGCCCAAATCGAGTGTCCACGCCATGCTCGGGTCCAATCTATGAGCCACATTCAAATATCGTCACTGGGCGGTACTGCTACCGCCCAGCTACGTCATCAGGTTTTGCAAAGGAGAGATTGAATGAAAACACTCGGTTTTGTCCTCGAAATTACAGCGCACCGAAGGAGTTTCGTGGTCAGTGGCGTTGCGTGAGAGTATCCTTGAGTCCCACTAGTGCCAGTAAGCTCGTGTAAAGTGAAAAACATTCCAATTGAATATCGTTGCACCGCCCCTTTAAGGCTTCATTCACTGTGGATGACACAAAATGACGAACAGGCTGTTTGATTTGTTTGATTTCAGTTTCAGGCCCCACTTCAGCCGTTGTTGATGATTGTTGTTGATTCAGCTCAGACAGCTCAGCCGTTGTTGATGGCCTAACATTACGAAGTGTTAGCATAGCGTTGCCATGCGGAGAGACATTGCTACCGGAAGCTCGCGCTGCTCTTCGATTTTATGTGCATTATAATTACTGTTTCTTGGTTTGGGGAAATACAACGTCCACAAATCTTAAGCAGATACAAATTTTGCAAAAAAAAGTTGTGCGTATTATATGCCATGCTCCATACGATGCCCATACAATACCATTGTTTAAAAAACTTAATATTGTACAGATTCCAAATTTCTATAATTTTAAACTTTGTATTACCTATAAAAAGTCGTTTCATCACAAAGAAAACGTATTCCTGTCTATCTCACAGATTGCAATTAGAGACACGATTTATGCTACACGCACGCCGATACGTGGCTATACTTCGTTTCACCTTATGTGCGAGCGAAGGCAAAACTGGAAGCGCGAGCACGGAAGCTCCGTGCGTTCAGGCTTTGCTCGAGCGCGCGAGCTGGGGAGAAATGCAAAAAGCGCTGGTCTCGCGCTTCTAGCTTTGGCTTCGCTCGCAGATAAAGTGAAACGAAGTATAGTGCCGCACTCCAGGACAAATTATGGAATTCAGATGTTGCGAAACACTCTTTCTCGTCTTTTAAATCGTTTGGGGGAATTAAACATAGAACTTTTGACTTCGGTAAACAATTATTTGCTTTCATTTTTTGTTGAGCCTTCAGTGTTAGTGTAGATGCAAGACGTGTGGTGATTTTTTTTTTCTTTTGTTTTAAATCAAACGATTAATTACATAAACCATTTCTTTTTTGTGTTAACTGTTTTGTGTGCTGTCTCGGCTGCTGCTGAGGGGAGATGGAGACCTGTCAAGCAACTGTTATGTTGCTTTTTTCTCTGTCTTCCCTCTCCAAATGGAGAAAAATAAAGCCTTTTGATTTGATTTGATTTGAAGCATGCTCTTCAAAGCGCGCAAAGAGCGTTGCCGTGCTCACGGTATACCCTACGGTAACGCTCCGCTAAAAATGCCTATTGACTGCGTACATGGCCGTTGTCAGTCCCAATTTCCTACAAAAAACAAAACAAAAGAACGATGCAAGTCAAGGACAAGTATCTTGAGCGTTTTTGAATGCGGATATTATTGAATGGCGGCAATTTGGTGAGTGTAGTAAGCGTCCGACGTGTCTCAACATCGGACAAGCACGTGGCCAGAGCCGCCGTCGCCCTCCAAGGCCGTGGAAAAGTGAACTCCGGCGAGGGAAATATAGCGGTACCCTAGACGAAGCCACGGGATGCCGCCAACTACGTACGTTAATGTAATATATTCTTTTCTTTTTTTTTTTCTTTTTGCGAGTACAAAAGAAGCGGGCAGTGTGGTGCCAAGGTCTCGGTTGCGCGAGCGTATGTCGGACCTTGTGCCAAGTGTAGCGGACCGGACCGACATCGTCACCGCGCGGGAAGAGAACGATCGTAAACATGGCGCGAGTGAAAAAGGAAAGAGATGATTCGTATCCTCTTGCCATGCACTCTAAGAAAAAAAGGGTGTAGTCGGGTGCATCGGGCGCACATGCACCCTTTTCCTGAAAGATGCACTCTGCGTTACCCAGCCAGTGTACTTGTACACCGATTATGAGCATCCTCCTCTCCCTTAAAAACCTCTAGGTGTATCAGTGCACCCCCACTCTAGCCACTCGCCCCGATCAGCTTGTGCTTCGATTCCCTCTTGGAGGTCACTTTTTGGGTTGGGCAGTTTCTTAGGAAGTATGGAGCTATCCTGTACACTCGGTATTGACGGTAGAGTAGACGCTATGCTTGTTTTAGGCCAATCGGGTCTCCGGGTAGGATCACGTGACTACAGTCTCCAAGCTAGAGATAAGGCAGAGCACGGCACCTGCCTGAAGGCCAAGGCCACGGGTAGCATCCACTGCACTATTAACTTTTGGTCGAACTTTCAAGAGGATATAATTGACAAATCCTTTCGTTGTGTTCATTGTTGGGCTGCCCCTGAAGATAAGCCCTTGCGAGGGCGCCCCCCTTTTGGCCTTGAAGGAGCTGCTATTTTTTTTTTTTTCTTTCTCTCCCTAAGCTGAAAGCATGGAAGAAGGTGCGCAGTTGCCGGACCAATGAACCGGCAGCTTTTTCATCCCTCGACTCCACTGTCTGGGCGCGGGTGACGGCGGGAGCGTGATCATGTGGTAAAGGTTTAACGGATGACGTAGTAGCTTTTCCCGACCTCGAAATGTCTGCTTCTCGGCATAGTTTCTGGTGTGCTGTGCTGCGACCAGCGGGGCTACCGTAGATTTCGTCCGCGACAACGTATTCGAGTGTACAAAGATTTCGAGTGTTTGAAAATTCCTACGCGTATATCGGCAACAAGCGATTTCTTCAAAAAAGCCCAAGGAATTCATGTGATGCGTTTGTTCGGCAAATTACTGCTTCTGCCATATCGTGTTGAATCTTCACGGACCCCTTTTTTTGTTTTTGTGTTGTGCTGCAGTGCCCGTGTCGACATATATCTCGGATTACATATTTCCAGTCCGGTATTTTCATCGTAAGTGCTCTGCAACCTACTCCTTTGCAACAATTGACCGTTCCGTTCCGGATGCCCTCTAGAATTAGGCAGTGTCTATTTTCTAGCAGCCGGGAAAATAATTTCCCCGAAATTCTATCGGCAGTCGCCTGCCATTAGCTGACTACAATTATGTGACAACTGCAGGTAGAAAACTGACTTTCTTAATCTCCTGGCGTTCTGTGAAAACACATTTTCGTTGATGCACGTTCTGTAGACTCGTTTCATCAACACTGACGTTTCATCGTCACTCGTTAGGCGTAATGCACGCTGTAGGGACATTTTGTCGCGCGTGTATCTCTGAGGCGCGTGCTCACCGACTCAGCACACCCGTTCACGCCGTTTCATGGCGACAGTCTGCGGCGGCTCATTACGAAAATGTTAACCAACCTGTCCCCCCCGTACACGTCACTTCGCGGGTACAGCTGTCGATGAAACGTCGTTCGATGACTGAATGGCGACTGCTGGTGGAATTTCGTGGAAATAATTCTGCCGGCTGCTTGAAGAATAGACACTTCCCAAGACTCACTTCCGTTTCTTGTTTGCTTACTAATCTTCTCAGTTGTGTAACAGCTTCTTCGTACCTCTTCGCATATCACGGATTGCTTGCAAGTTTGTACTTGTTTACGAAATGAGCTGTCTAATAAACTTCTATGAGATTTGAAAACAACCCCGTGTGTCCGTTTACCTGCCTTTTTGCTATCACCGGGGCGCATACATTTTTTAAGGGTTTCCTTGATGTCTGAAATAGGTTTATGAAGTTAGTTATGAAGCGGGTGCTTAAAGTGGTGTGACCATGCACCTTTGAATCGGGTGCATCTGTGTTCTCTTCGAATCCAGTGGGTGTAGAAAGAGGTGTAACAGTACACTATTGAATGGGGCGCTCCTGTGCTCCCTTTGAGAGCAGTAGGTGTAGAAGGGGGAGTAATGGTACACTATTGAGCGGGGTGCATCTGTGTTCCCTTTGAGTGAGGCGGGTTTATGAAGCGGTGCAATGGTACACCTTCGAACGGGGTGCATCTGTGTTCCCTTTCATTTCATTGGGTGTAGAAAGAGGTGTAGCCGTACACCATTGAATGGGGTGCACCTGTGTTCCCTTCGTGTGAGATTTCTGTAGAAAAAGGTGTACATGTGCACCACACCAACGGGTGTACACGTACTCCCATATTTGGGGTGTGCAAGTGTTCCCCCAAAGGGTGTAGTATATGTGACAAGCACTTACACCCCCTATGGGTGTACCCCATGACACCCTTTTTTTTTAGAGTGTGGCATGGCGGTCGCCGACTCTTTCGAGAAGCGGAAGCCCGATCGTGCGCGGAAATGGGTGGACAAACGACTCCCTCTGCTACGGAAGCGCGCGGTGCTGAAAGTTTTCTGAGAGGCGAACCTTGAAAAAAAGTCTTCGTACGCTCTTCAGGCACAGAAGTGGCTGCCACGCCCCAAGAAAAACTAGCATACTAACTTAAACTGTAAACTGCACCTAATATAAGAACTCATTTAGTCGCACCCGATCAACTTTGCCATTAAACCCATTAACCTACTAACTCCAGCCACTAGATAATCCTAACGTATGTTGTTTTAACCTACTAACCTAATAGACTAACTTGACCCGCTAACTTGACCCGGTAACTTGACCCGCTAATTTGACCCGCTAATTTGACCCGCTAATTTGACCCGCTAACTTGACCCGCTAACTTGACCCGCTAACTTCACCCGCTAACTTCACCCACCTACTTCACCCGCTAACTTCACCCACCTACTTCACCCACCTACTTCACCCACCTACTTCATCCACCTACTTCATCCACCTACTTCACCCACCTACTTCACCCATGAACTTAATCCTTCAACTTTTCCCGGAATTTAGTCCTAGCTTGGTCCTTTAGCTTGGTCCCCTAGCTTTCCTCTAGCTTGGTCCCCTAGCTTTCCTCTAGCTTGGGCCCCTAGCTTGGGCCCCTAGCTTGGACCCCTAGCTTGGACCCCTAGCTTGGCCCCCTAGCTTGGCCCCCTAGCTTGGCCCCCTAGTTTGGCCCCCTAGTTTGGCCCCCTAGTTTGGCCCCCTAACTTGGCCCCCTAACTCTGACCTCTAACTTGGCCCCCTAACTCTGACCTCTAACTTGGCCCCCTAACCCTGACCCCTAACTTGGCCTGCCCACTACCTTAGCCCTGAAACCCCCGAGTTCCCTGAGTCCCCTACCTTTGCCCTCTGAGTTAACTCACTATCTCACTATTTCGGCTCGCTTACTTAAGTCATTCACTTAGCTCACTAACTTCTCAACCATTCGCGGAGAACATAAAAGCTGGAAGAGGTCGTGGTTGACCGAAATACTTTATATTGTATTTGTATTGGTCTGCATTGCGATCTTTTACTACGAAAACCGCTGTTCCTTGGGTGACGTCGTCGCTCGGTTGACTCTCATTCTTGTCGCCTCAAGTCTTCACATGTAACAACAATATCCTGAGAGTCGCGAACTCGCAGAAGGAACCGCCGTGCACCTGCTCATGTTGATAATAAAACCTATAAAGTGTCGTTTCGAGGTACAGAAAGGAAGTGTCGTAAAACTTTCGGTGTAATCTTGGCGGAAATGCAACCCCTCCTATCGTATATCATTAGGCCATTTGACACGGGGGTGACGTTTCTTCTTGCACATAATGCTTCTTCGTCTACCTTAGTTCCTGGGGTTTACAGGTATCTTTTTATTTGCTTCGGTTTTCCTACCGCTGGACCGAGCTAGGATTACGTCACGGTCACAGTTGGGTTTAAGAAGAAATATGGAGACCTTAGGGTCACTGGAAGACGGGCACGTTTGCAAGTACGGCCTCTGGTGCCGCCATCTTGCTACTGGTGTGTGCAGATCGTCTGATAGCCAAGTCTGGATGAATGGATAGATGGATGGATGTTAACGGCTGTACCTTTTATAACGGGCGATAGCGTACGTCAATTAGCTTAAAAAGAAAAACACACGGTCCCCCTCCCCCCTGCATTTCTAACGCAATTGTTCTACCCCTCTGCATTTTCGTAACTACAATATCACCAGACAGTGTGGGATATCGCCAGGATGATGTTGCTAAGACTTGCTCAAGGTCGCCAGACTGGCGCCCCAACAAAGTGTTTTCCTCCCACTGTGACCAGACTATAGCTTCCAAAGCGTTGTTGCTTTGTTGCTTGCAAACGAATATATAAGCATTGAGTAATAAGTACCTTGTCATAATATGAACATGTATTTTCTACAAATTTACATTTGGTTGTTGGAGAAATCGACGCGTATTCATCTCAGTCAATTTCCTTAGTGGTTCGCTCATGACTGTGGAAATTATTGGAATGACAAAGAGCAAGCCAACTGATCGAAGTGACTGTGTTTGCAAGTTTTGTTCTATAAGAGCTAGGACGTAAACGAACGAAATATATAGAAAGATCAGAAAGTAAGAAACACGAAAGAAAATTATGTGGGCAAAACAAATTAGAACAGCTTGCAAAAATCAAATCACTGTAACATTAGTTTTTATTATGGACGGCTGGCTCTGACTGATGCCATATATAAAATCGGTTTCATTAATGATTATTATTGATTTTGGTATTTTAACGATTAGGCGACGAGTTAATCGATTAGTTAAGCGGTTGATGAAGCGGGAATGTCTTCATAGTTGATACCGAACTTATTTGTTTCAATGCTTCCAAGCCGGTGATACTCGTCGGGATGAAGAAAATAAGCCTCCCTCTTGTAAGCAACGTACACATTTATTTTAAAGAACCTTGAGACAGATGTGGCGTGACAAGCAGAAATTATAACAATAACAAACCGGTAATTAACGGCAGACCGGGGGGAAGGGCGGGTGAGGGAGGGAATGCAGTGGGCCTTCCAGGAAACCAAACCCTCTCGAAGTTTCTTGAAATGTGAGTCGGTGGACCTTGAAATGATGGACCCGAGGAGCGGGCTCTGCAACCCGATACATGGCGATGAGTTAAAACTCCGCGTACACACACAGGCCTGCACAAGAGAGGCGTTCATAGGGGACCTCTTCTGCGACGATGTCGGGACGCTGTACCCTGGATTAATATTTATCCGCGTAAAGGCCACATCCATTTTTCGTTTACGTTTTTGCTACCGCTGAGGTATATCTTGCTGTCTCCGAAAAAAAGCACCTGACGATGTGTGCTTCGCTAACTGCTCATTACGGTTGCTTGTCCAAATTATAAGTGAACAATTTTATTTTTTGTGTCTGTAGTTCATACATTGGGAAGTTAACCTTGAAGTAACAGCCGCAGCTTCTTTGTATTATATTTACCATGGTTCTAAAGAGTATTAAAACTCGGTTACTTGGGAATTACCGGAAGGCATCGGTACATATTACATGGCCACCGGACACCAATATCGGGTTATTCGGCGTACCCCCTTCCGCGGGAGTTCCACACCTGAGGTAATTTAGTAACGTTGGTCATCAGTTAACGCTGTGACCTAAACATCAATTCAGTTTCTCCGATAAATTTAACGGGATATGGAAGGACGAACGGACAAAATTTCGAAATTAGGGGATTCCATTAAATAAAACATGTAATGCTTCAAAACTCTCGACATCCCTAATCGTCTTGAGTACCATCATTCTTATCATCATCATAATCACCACCACCATCATGTGGTGGATGGACCGCGCCGTGCCTCCCGTGCACGTCGGCACGGAGGCCCTGCCTGTTGACGCCTTGCAGCGGGTCAGGGAGGCGAGGCGGAAGTGACGAAATGCCCCGCGCACACTCGACTGCCTTTATTACTGGCATTGCTACAAACGCAGCCGGCAGGAGGACGGCAGCAGACGAACGCTCGATGCGCTCACGCGTGAAGGAGGCTGTCCTCCGACAAAGTGCTCCCGATCGGTGCGACCGCTGCTGCCCCTCAACTTGTGTATACCCCATGATTCTCTCGTTGTTTGTTGTCCTTGCTTTCTTCCCCAGTTCGAGGGTGGCCCGCATTCGGGGTCTGACCCTCTCCCTGGACAAGGTAGTGTTACGCGATGATGACAATGCCATGACCGTGTGTCTGAAATGTTTCATGACGGAAGAGATTTATTTTTCTTTCTTTATTTTTCACAAATCGTCCGTGATGGATTCCATATACCGGAATTTTCTTGGTTCTGCCTTGTCTTTATTCTCGCTTCCGTATTTTCTTCCTCGTCTTCAAAAAATAAAAAATAAAATAAAACAAGAAGAAATACATGTAGCGATCAAAACACGGAAGGCATTGCGGATATTTTGTTCAGGCGGTCCTGACAATCGTTGTAGCCGAAGTAGTAACAATTGGTTCAATAGACGCACCCTAAGAAAAAAACGTGCTTTTGGGGTGCCGCTTTTGATGTCGCTTTTAGCGTCACTTTTGGTGTCATTTTTTTGTGGTCTTTCTCGGATGCGGGCTCCGATAGCCGAGATTTCAGCGCCAAAGTTTTTTGGACGCCCTGTACCGTGTTCGGTCGTCATACAAAGGACGCGGTGTTTGTTTCGGACACAGGTATTGCTTCGAACTTGTCTAGGAACAGCTTTCGTACGACCAATCTGACGGGATCATCATAACACGCTTCAGATATTTGCAGACTGTCTTCTATATGGTGCAGTGCGACCGTAGCTTAACTTTTTTTGGCGTCAAGCCGTGACTGTAGGCCTCCGAACTGCCCCAAGCGGCTCAAGGATCGATGGACTAGTAAAACCCGTTTATAACGAACAGCAGGAAACGCTACGATCAGTTCGATATAGCAAGTAATTCGATATAGCAAAAACCATTTACAGCGAACTTCTACGATGCGTTCGTTGTAAGGCGAGAGCTTCTCTTCCTTTCTCATCTTTACGATTCCGCCTTGTAACAACTCGCTGGAAATATTTTTTTTTCTTTTTTTGCACGCGTGCAGAGTTTATTTTTTTTCAGCTTATCTCCCCTTGGAAATCGCCTCTCTTCGTGGTCAACCGTTTTGGGATGAAAAGTTTTTTCTTTTGTGTGTGTGTGTGCGCGCAGAGGGCATTTATTAGCTTTCTCCTCTTCTGGGATCGCTTCTCTTTGCTCAATTTTGTTTGCAACTTGAGCTTGTAGAATTTGTTTTCGCTCCCACTCTTTTTTTTTTTTTTTTAGGGGGGGGAGGGACAGGCTAGAAGACGACTGTTTGCGCGTTTTTGGAGGCCTTCCCGAGGGGAAAGGTTCGATATAGCCAATAAGTTGTTCGTTATAAAATGTACTTTTTACATGGATTTTTATTTACATTTTTCGTGAGTTCGATATCGACAATAATTCGCTGTACGTGGGTTCGTTCTAAACGGGTTTCACTTATATAAGAGCGGAATTAATTTCGCGTTCGGGTACTATTTCTGTTGTTTTTTTTTCCCACGTGATCTCCCGTGATATCAGTAACGGGAAGCACCTTCCAGTCTGTATCTATCGGCGCTGCAGACAATGAGGGCGATATAGACAATATCCGCGTCCGATAACCAGCTCCAACCTTGAGTGAGCCTACTGAAGTAGCCACGTGGTCACTACCGTGTTAGATTACCTAACGCTTGTTGCCGATTGCGCACTCGTCACAGGCCGACTGGTAACAGGATGATTTGTCACATAGGAACATCCGTAATAGGGCGACTTGTCCATTGGACAGTTGGCCGCATCGACAGTGCAGGTAAGGAAATAATAATTTACAAACCGCAATTTTCTGAGACTATCTATGTTTCCTGACGACTGTGCAGTTAGAACAACAGAACGGGATGCTGTATTTGAGGGAACACACTTAAATCGTCTCCGTTTGGCTTCCATGATCACGAAAACCGAGATTAGTTCTCTATTTGGTGCACGGAGGCTGCAGAAAATCATTTTCAAAGTACCTCTCAAGCCCCTCCTTCCCGGAGCGTGACGTCATATTAAGAGTTTTTGGAATCTCCGCTCTCGCGCATCTTCAACGCCTATCAAAGCTATGCACGCGCACTCTTGCTATTTTGAAAAAAAAAAAAAAAATGGTAAGAAAAAGACGTCATGGTTTGACTTTAGCAGGTGCTGCACACACGAGCGACACGCGCCTGACGACCGAAAGATCCGAGTATGGCGGAACGACTAGTCGGAGGTTTTTCGTGTTTTCTAGCGTTTAGATACATCTTCGGAGAAAACGAACGTGACATTCAGATTCACGGGAAAAAAATACTCTAGAATTCACCTCTAGCTCGTTTTTTTTTGTTTTTTTTTTCAAGAACCTCTTTAGCTTCCCTTTAATAAAAACTAGTGTGCATGCAAATTTATGCACTCCTGGAGGATGTGCATAATCGTTCGAGCATGATGTTACGCATAAATACCACGTGATGTTTGTTTCAGACTGCTAGAAGAGATGTCTGTGCACAAATGCACTCGGAATAGGAAATGCTTGGGAAAGAAACTTTACTACTACGACATAGAAGTCCAAGACATCAAAACACGGTGTTTCGGACCACTGCACCGGGCTGTCAATGCGGCGGGTGCTGTCGTACTTTCCAGCAGTGAAGTGAACCTGCCTGTTACAGTCAGCGTGTCTATTTTATTTTTAACACGCTCGTGAACGTGGTGCCACCTTCACCCTGTGAGATGTTCATTTCATCGATGTCGAAGGGCGATCAAGCGGGCATTTTAAGCTCGGTGAGATCACTAACGGCGAGAGGAGTGCCCCATAAAATGTTATGTGGAGTTTTACGGTTTTCCACCGTAAGATAAACGAGTACGTAATTTAAAAAGCAAAGTTTGTCAATGCTAAACGTAGAAAAGGTTTTGGCACACACCTGCTGTTTCGACTCCTCAGTATGCAGATCGCGGTTGGGTCCTCCTGGGGGTTCGGTTACTTGAAAGTGTAATCATCCGACTGGCAGACGGATCCGTTGTTAGTTCTGCTTTATATTAAAATATTTTGCGGCGACTTTAATAAAACGCTGCTTTGCCCCTACTGTTGTGCACGTACTTATACAGAATCCCGCCGTGAAGCAGCATCGCTCCACCTCTGTCCGTCGCAATCACCTCTAACTCGTTTTTCTTTTTTTTTTCAAGAACCTCTTCAGCTTTTCTTTTTTTCCCGGTCTCCTTCTCCAAACTGGAGTCGATAAAGATGAATTGAATTGAATATATTTTTGGGAATGAAGTCAGAGTTCGACAATAGTCGCTCTCAAGTTGCCGCAACATTCCTCATTCGGCACACAGCACTTTCTTCACATTTTTAAGGGGGACGAACCATTGTACGACGGGTTTCCCCCATGACGAATCGTCCCTATGGCCAATGTTCCGCTGTAAAAAAACGGGCCTGTTACCAATCGTCCTGTGACGAATCGCCATGCGCACGGATGGACCGTATCCCGCAACACTTTAGTATCGGAGAGTGTTGGCACTGCCGCTGTGGTCTTCCAAGATGGTGCTTGTACGTGCGCGCGTGTGTGCGTGTGTGTGCGTGTGTGTGCGTGTGCGTGCGCGGACTTAGGCAACAGATGACGTCAGTGGCGATTTTTTATGCGAATCACTCAAACGTTCGTCGAATATATACCGCGCATATCACGCATGTGGCGCGGAGGCGTGTTATATCGTTCCGCATTCCTCGAATTCACGTGTACTCTAAACCAACCCATTGTTTATCATTTATAAGCAAGCGCACTCGCCCACGTGTGCGGTGGGCATGCGCTGCGGATGCGCATCAACCGGTCTCTCGGGCAAAGAAGCATCCGCCTGTCCTCGGCTCTCCAACCAGACCCACCACTTTGGCCCGACGTGCATAAACATGACACGCGACGCCATTAGGCCACGTGTGGACGCCTCTGCGCACAGAACGAGACAAGGATGTGTGCGGTGCGTCCAAGAAAATATATACAATGGACGATTTGATACGATCCCTGTCTGCACGAGCTCGTGCGGCGCGGGTCAACAATACGATTATATGCCGAAATCGGCATCTGGGAAATATCCCCCGTGAAAGCTTTCTACAGTTCAAATTCGAAGCGAGAAATGGAGAAAAGAGTCAAGGAGGCACTCCTCGGTCGTTCGAGCTCCTCCCTTCGTTGGCTTCAACAGTTTTGTTTTTCGCGATCGTCGACGGGATCGACGCGCGCACGGTGTCACGCTTGACATCGCCGCTCAGTCGAGCTTCAAATCGCGTTGCTCGCTCTCTTTTGCCGCTGTTGTTGCCGCATATGCTGTTGATCGGATCGCGTTGGGGTCCGCTGCGCACCGGGCTTCCTCCTGCGGTGTTATATACGCCGCCGACCAAGGACAAGCGGACAACGAGACGACACACGACAGGGAACACCGACGATCCGCTCGTTGACTCTTGGGGCGTCATAACGCCGCATATTTGGACGGGGAAATGCGTAATCCAAGCTCTTGGGAGTTGATTCCAGTGCGCGAGCGCTGCATTGGCGCCTCCCATGGCTTCGGCCTCGCGTGCGTAGCATTCGTTTTGCTCCAAGTAAGTGTAAAACAAAGCGTAGTTACGCTTTTTCACCACATGAGCCGAGTCGATCGAATCTCGACTTTGGAGTTAGCCGTTCTTGGAAATATTTCCGCTTCGAAAATTGACAATATTTAGGTTAATCACACTCGGATTATCCACCTTAAATAATTCTCCTCTAACTTGTCCGCGTGTGTAGATTGCTCACGTACATGTTTGTTTACTTTTAGATTGTCGATCTGTGGCTTATCTGTGTTTAGACTGTTTTCGAGATTGCCCACGTTTACATTGTTCCCATCTTTCTGTATCCACTGTACTCGTGATGAGTTTGTATTTAGATTGTCGTCCGCTGGTTTGTTCACCCTTAGATTGTCATCTGCGATTTATCAACATTTTAGATTTTAACTTTTGGATTCTCTTCCACTTGTCCACACCTTGTTTAATTTTATTCTAGATTGTCAAGAAGTTAGGATTGACAGCTGACCGCCATCTGCCTTTCTAAGGCTCTCCAGAATTTTTTTCTGAGATAGCTGTAATGCCAGTTTCAATGCTAATTTGGTTTGTGGTTATTGGCCTAGTATTTAAGCAAAAATGCGTTTATAAAATAACCTTGAAGTCATATCGTTTTTTTTAATTTTGTATGTTTTTATTTTTTTAGTTACACGCTATAATTCTTGTACGGAGGAATGGCGCCTTGAAATAAAACAAACTACTGCTCCCGTCGCAAAAAAAAAAAAAAAGTGATTTACAAAGAACTGTTGAGTGAAGGGTAAAATATCGCGGAGCTTTGAAGAGCTCTTTGTCTTTCTTTCTTTCTTATGATCTCTTTGAGGCTCTTTCTGAGGACACGGCTCTTTTAGATTGATTGTATCCTGGATTGATTATATCCTGTTATTATTTTTTTTTTTTTTCAAAATTAGTTTTTTTGGTTGTGGGCAGAAAAGATATCGGCATTTTTATCTCTTTCCCTCTGTCTCTCTTTCTGGTTAAATAGAACCCCCACAAATTTCGAAATCTCGACCTCCCAAAAGGCGATTTCTTTTTTTCCCGCGGAGTGTCGAATGCTTCTGGAGTGCATTGCTCTTGGCCACTGAGAGCCATTATAGGCGAGAGCACCGCCAAGGATGCCCGCTCGCACGAGCGAGCCGCCAAACAAACTCTCACCGCCACTTTTAATCTTCCTCTTACTCAACCCCTTCTTGCGCACTTATCGCCCAGGCATGCGCGTCTTATTAGGGAAAGCAGTACAACACAAACACGAGAGAAAACGAAACGCTGTTAAGATAATAACAGGCGAGGATGGGTGGACGATAATGGGGCCTCTAATTTTTCGCCATTTCAGGCGTTTTTTTTTTCTCTCTTTCTCTCTCGCACTTTCTCGTTCTTTCCCTCTTTCTTTTTTTTTTTCTGCTTTCGTTGCCTCCTTCACAAAGTCCGCGCGCAGCCGACGCTGCTACACTTCGTTTCACCTCAAGTACAGACGCAGCCGACTCTACGAGCTGGTGGGACCACTCACAGACAGCGCCAAAAAGGCACCATCTTGGTGTTCGTCATGTTTCTGTACGTGTTTTATCATCGCTGAACCAATCCATACCAGAAAAAGGCCCAGTGACGTGCGCCTTTGACGATGTTTGATTGATCCCATTATCTCGTAGCGTCGGCTGCGTCTGAACTTAAGCTGGGACGAAGTATAGGTGAGAGGTGGCCAATCAAGCATCACCGAAAGCGCAACGCCGTGGTTTTTCTGTGCCATCACTGGTTAATCCAATGAAGCGCAGTGAATGAGCCGTGACTTTGTGATAGTATGTGTGTTTGCGTGTCCTCTAGCCTTTCACTTCGCTCGGACTGAATGTGACACGGAAAACTACGCTGAGAGTACCGGTACTCTTTTTTCCCCATTGTTATTTTGAGGCCGCCAAGGCGGGTCATTTGTCCGTCCGAGTCACGTGACATTCGTTTTCGCGCCGGCGGCTCGATGGCGCCGGCCGCCATCTTGCTGCCTAGATGCCTCACGCGTGGGCCGTTTTGGCTGCAGTTATGGTTGAGTTATGGTTTTGAAATGCGACCTATTGAGCGGTAGGGTGTCGACTCGCTCAGTGGACAATGTGAAAGACCGAGGCGCCCCTAGCGGCTCCGGTGCATTCTAGAAAACGTTTGTCCACGAAGATTTACGGTAACTTATTCGAGGCAAAGGCAAGCCTGCACGTCGCTTCAGCGAAACAAAACCTAATGTCGGTCGGCGTCTACGTACCGACTCATTGTGGGTGTTTGTTTTCGACTTCGACAGATTTCAAGGAGGGCCAGCACAATGGATTAGCATTGGCTCTCACAATGTCTCTATGTCGTGTTTGATTCATCGTTCTTGAGCCATCATCTTCTTTCACTTTCATTTCGCCGATTCATTTGGGCACTAGCTGCCATCTTGTCTTCCTCTTTCCCGAACATTCTCTGGGAAACATAAAGTCGCGAGAAGAGAAGTATACTTACTACATCACATGCACACGTAGGTCGACTTGCGAAGACTCCGCGAGCTACGCTGCGTAAGGGCGTGGTACAGGTCGGCGGTGTCCACTTGTGGCTGGCCGCGGTCCGACGGAGGAAACCGAAACTAAAGTCTTCGTTGACGAGTGTTTCCCGGATAGCACCTGAGTTGCCTGAGCCGCTAGGGTCACCACCGAGGAAGGAGAGACGAGAGCTCGCGGGGACGCCAGAGCCGCCGAGCTCTGACTGAAAGTGGACGCAACGCTAGCTAGTGCATTCGTTCCTACTCATTGTTCGAACGCGTTCGAACAGTGAGTGTAGACCACGGCTATGTTTCAAATCTTACCCGAGTAATCTGTCTTCTACGTCAGTGGGTACCACGTGATATCGCGAGTACACGATCCGCGATTCTATTTTGGAACGGCCGGGATAAGCCGGATAATAACCTGGATACTACGCGTATTTGCTTCGTCTTGGGCTGCGGCAAAAAGAAAACATAGCAGCGATGACGGAAAATAGCAGGCGCTCTCTTGATCATAGAAAGAACACCCGAAGAGCCGATATTATTAACCTCTTCGAAGTTTTAATGCGAAAGCATTAGCTGTCCCATGGAGCGAACCGACGTCATCAGCTTTTGAAGCCGCGACAAACGGCACCTTCCCCTGTCCCAATGAAGCGAAGCCTGTCGTCTGTAACAGAAATCTGATGGATAGGCTCCCATTGGCTGGCGCGCGTCATATATAGTTTCAAGGAACGAGGCTCCCATTGGCTCTCGCGCAGTGTAGTTCCAAGGAACGTCACCAGAGAAGCCCTCCCCATGGCGGCGCAGCGCACGCAGCGACCCGGCCGCCGGTAAGAGCTGTGGGCCTGGCCGCAGAGCCTGCCCGGGCAAACTCCTGAGTAGTTGCACGGCCGAGCTCAGCGCTGCGCGGCCACTTCACGACCACGAGAGTGCGCGCTCGGCCGTGGGCCAGTACCTCGGCTGTAGCGAAACGTGGCCGTCCACGCCAGTAACTAAAGGAGCGGAAGAACGACATTCATGCTTTCGCATTCTGAACTCATAAGAAGTGCTTAGGTGTCGCGTGGAAGTTTTCTTTTACAGTGACGACGCGGTGTTTCCTGAGGTGGCTCCATCAGCTCCTTTTGCTCACCTTCCTTTTGGACTGTACACTGAGATCACATTTACTTGCTCCTTTCAGTTAGACATCAAAAATTTGTTTTATTAATCAGCGCGATCGCTGCAAGCAGTCCAGGTGTCCCTAAACGCAAACGTTTCACGCGTCGTAATTTGCACCGATTACGTTTTGCTGAAATTACTTCCACACGGTGTAGCGGTACAGCGCAGGGGCTTTCTCAACAGTGATAACTTATAAGTAACTTACGTTCGCTTTGACGCGAATATGATTACAAAATCACAGAGGAAACTTCCAAACCGCCATAGGCAATTTATTGGGGAGGGAGACGGGGTGGGTTCGTTGACTGATGATATACATAAGATGTTCGAAATCTTCACGGATATACAAGTAATGATGTAGAATATATATATATATATATATATATATATATATATATATATATATATATATATATTTCTACATCATTACACGGTTTGAACATTTTCAACTTTTAACGTAATAATACGGAGTTCCCTCCAACGCCGAGGGCGAGGATGCGGAAAAGCTCCTGTTTACGTGATTTGATCCGACATTACCCCCCGATCGAGGTGGGTAGCTTGAGTGATTACTCCAGAGTAAACAACCCGCTTCTGGAACGCGAGTTCTGACGTCATCGAGTAAGCGCGAGTAAGTTTCGAAACGCCACGGTATGAAACCTTTACTCCGGAGTCGGATCGAGTAAATTTTGGAACACAGCTAGCCAAAGGCAGCTAACTTGGCATCTACCCACTAATCCTTCCAACAGAGCTCGGCGTTTTGACGCCCCCCTCGAGCTTTCGTTTCATTCTCTCCCTCATTTTCTGCCCGGCTAGATAGCGGGACGGCAGAGAACACTGTACTATAGCAACGCTGGTTCTACGTACTAATATAACAGAGCTCCAGGCGGAAGTGGAATATTGTCGCGGGAGGCGACTGGCTAGATCCAGAATCCATTGTGATCGCCCGATAGAAAAGTGGGTAGCCGTAGAATCCACTGCGCTTTTGCGTAAATTGGTGACTGCGTCATTGGCGATTTGTAATTTAGTCATGTCTACGAAATTATGAAAATCGAAAGACTATAAATTTGACGGCCGGTCTAAGATTAATTTTATTTCTGACTGTGTTCATTTATTTATTATCTATGTTTGAAAATCTCGAGTTAGTTATTTATTCCTAAAGTAATAGTAAAGACACACACACACACAAAAAAAACAAATTTTTTCACTTATGTGTTTGAAGGGTTATCAGTAATGTGTGCGGGCATAGCTTTTGGAGTTCGCCAAAATCACACAGCCCGCATTGAACTTTGAAGTCTGCTGTCGCCATCTATTATTACAACCGCTCACTAGCGTTCAGCTTGACTTTTTCTTTTTTGTTATTATGTGTCTTTATGGCGGAAGTTTTGGGACACGTCCAAAGGTTGACGGGGGTTTCTCGTTCTTTTTTTAAAACGGAGCAGAAGAATATACAAAATTTCAAAAGACGGTTCTCCAGCTGCGAATTTTGCGCAACGTAGGATCGAGTTACTCCCGTTCGCTCTTCTTCAGTTTCGCCTTCACTACAATTTTATTAGCTTTCCTTTTTGTAAAGCAGCTGAACTGGAGCCAAAAAAAAAAGCACACACAAAAAAAAAAAACGAAGAAATTGTTCCACCACTCCCAAGGAGGTGTCGCCAGGCGCTCTCCAGGCTTTCCGTGAGCGTCTTTCGCGATTGCTATAAATCAAAGCCCGTCGTCGCGACCGTTGGAAAGGAGGAAAATGTGGCGGATATGTATGCCATAAATCTCGAAAGCTACAGGAAGTTGCGCTAGTGACACCCTCGTAGAAGCATCGAGACCCAGGCAATGGCCACTGAAGAGTATCGATCTTCGCGGTCAGTTGCGTCTATTTTTCACCAAACGCGAGCTACTACTCATGGACTGTCGTCCGGATCATATAAGGAAGGTTGATAGTCTTTGTTTCAACCTTTTTTTTTTTTTTTTTATACTGGCCGAGTGTGCTAACTCACCGCAGCTCGGAGCACGTAGAGCGAAAGCTTGCGCTGCAGAACCCAGGGGTCCCGTGGGTTCGAACCCTACCCCTGCCCGTTTCGATCAGGATGAGCATCGTACCGGCGTGCACTTGTGTGGAGTGGTACTGCACTGGTATGCATTTCTTATCTATATACAGCAGAGTCACGCCAGACTCCCATTGGGGCTGACTAACTTCCAGCTGCGCAAACACACACTTCTTTTTTTTTTTTTTTTTTGTAGCGGATGTTTGGTGGTTACTAAGTGTATCGAGATTTGAGAGGATTTGCCTCCACCACACCATTTGGAGCACCACGAGGATGATTTTATTCAAGTGCTAAGAACAGACGGTTTTCTTCTGAGCAGGGGAAGGTATCATGGCGGACGACATCGCAGGACCAAGAAGTGTCGTCGAGACAATGACGCGCAGTGACGAGGCAGTCAAACGCGCGCCGCGCGCCGTCATTGGGGGAGGTCAGGAGGAAACAAGCGCACGTGGATGCATCTGGCGGGCAAACAAACCCGCAAGGTGCGCAAGATGCAGACGAACTTATTGGACGTCGTATTTCCGGTTCCAGAACTCTGATCACGACAGTTTGCACAGCGGGTGTGTTATGGTCAAGGGGGCGTGGCTGGATAGTCCCAACCATATTTTTATCCTTGGACAGCCTATCAGAATAATGCATCAACTGATGAGTATGCGGCCGCATTTTTTTTTAATTTATTTATTCGAATACCTACATCGCCCAGTTCTGGGCATTATTGTAGGGGGGGTAAGGCAATACAAAACAATAACAAACGATAGATATAGATATACACAAGAACTATTGTGATGCAGAAATAGTGGATATGACATTTTTAGAAAAATACAACACTTTGTACAATATATAAAAACAAAATATAGTGACTGGCACTATTGAAAGAGCACAGTGGAAAATCATTCCAAAAGTAAGTTTTTTAGGGCAGTCGCTATCTGGCCGCGTTGTACGCGCTGGCCTTTTCTACAACGTTTGCCCTACGAGTACAGATTTCTGGACCGATGAGGGACGAGCAATCACGTGATAAAAACTGGGCCAAAATTTGTCACGCTGTGCGTTTTAGGAGATGCACTGGAAGTTTGCTTGGCATACTCATTTCCTTCGTCGTAAACCGGAACGCAGGATCTCTCTCTCTCTCTCTCTCTCTCTCTCTCGACTTGTCAGCGAGACTCCCCTTCCCCGCCGTTCTAGTCTTTCAAATATATTGAGCAGTAGGTGCTTGGTACCACATTGGTCTTGTTTGTGGATTACGCGCTCTCGTTGGCTGTCGAGGTATCTGCAGGTTATCGGGGGCTGATTGTGCGCCCCGAATTTCGTATGAATCGAAATCGAGAAGTGAAATGTCTGAATGTCAATTGGTTTATGCCCTTTTGCGGAACTTGGCTCGCACACTGGGCGCCTACTTTGCCGCAGAGCACGCGGTGGTCCAATCACTGCAATCTATACGAAGCGTTTCCGGATTAATGACGAGGCGCAAAATACGGTCTATACATCGTTTCAGCTTACGTCTAGACGCAACCGACGCTATACAAGCTAATAGGACCAATCAAACAGTGTCAAAACCGCAAGTCACTAGTCCTTTTCCGTTTATGATTGGTTCAGCGATGGTAGAACACGTACAGGCACGTGATGGACACCAGGATGGTGCGCTTTTGACGCTGTCTGGTTGGTGCCATCAGCTCGTAGCGTCGGCTGTGGCTGGACTTCAGGTGAAACGAATTCTGCCGAGCGCATCTTCCTCGTCGTCCCTGCGTAGATCGTTTTCGATTCAAAGTTGGACTTTTGGACTTCGCCGTTCAACGGGGATCCACTCCGTACATCGCAGTGATTGGCGGACTGTCAGTGCTCGGCTGGAATGTAAACGCTCAGGTATTCTGGAGTCTAGGGAGACCCAAGGAGATTAACGTTCACGGTTCAAACTAATCTTGTCGACTACTTGAAGAAAACGTAGTAAGACAGGCGAGCTGGTTAATGTTAGAAATTTCTAAAACCGAAGACCCAAGACGGAGGCTACAAAGAGCTAGGGGACAAACACAAGACGTCTCAATTCGAAACGTCTTCTGCTTGTCCCCTCTTCGTAGCTTCCGTCTTGAGTTTTAGAAATGTGTGACTTGTCGACTACGTTCTTTTTTCTTTTTCTATTTCGCGAGTGCATTAGATTTGTACGGACGTTCTTACGCTTGCAAGTAAGGTTAAACATTGATCAGACCGTCAAGTCACCTAGCTCCTGGTTGTTCAGCCTGGATATCACCGTTCCGAAATTCAGGCTAAGCCCAGGCAAGAGCGACCTAACATTTCACGGTCGGGCGGTTCCTTGTCACCCAACGGAATGCCTGGAATGCTTCTCCGACCGGCCTGTTTTGTAGCGTCTTTACTTTGTCCCCTCGATTTCCGCCCGGTGGTGACGTCACGACTGGGGGATGCTGCGAATCGCCGCCCCCCCCCCCCCTCTTCCCCCCCCCCCCCCCACCCCACCCTACCGGCCAACACCACCTAGATAATAAGGCCGCAGTGCTGAATCGCCTACGTCACCAAGCGCAGGCTAGCGCGGGACACAAGTTCTGCGTTAGCGTCGGCCGAGACTCGTGTCCAATCGCGGAGAACACGATTTTTTTTTTTTTTTTTACGGATCATTCTTTGATCATGGGCTGGAAATAATGCTATGTTATAAGCGACCATTTCTCTTAAATTGCGTAGATTTGATCTCAAAAACACTGCAAAATTTTCACGTTACCGTTAGTACCGGATGCGGTCGTGCGCTACTTGCACACTGGCGCTACCTCGTTTCAAATCCGCGCAACGCGTAGCAGTGGAATCCACAGAGTCGTAGAGCAGTCGGCCGCAATCAAACGCGAGTGTGCGAACCGGCCTCTACTTTTCTTGACGTGTTGCTAGTTTCCGAGGGCGACGGGCCAAGCTTGAGATGGCGCTTTATCCTTGCGCTTCCTGTGATCTAGAGTATATATCTGCGGGATCTGGATAATTCCACGAATATTACGGCGCGTCTTGTAGGTGTTGCCTCGTTCATTGGTCAGTTTTCGGTCTCAGTGTGGATATATATATACGTGAAAAGCGCCCAAGAACATATGTGCACAGCCGCGCAATATCGGCGAAAGGTAGTAAAGGCTGTTGTCTGCTCGCTACTTTGTACTGCCCTCGTATTCGAGTTTCAAAGAAGGGACTCGTCTAGTGATCTCGTTCGCGGAGTGTTTAGTGTGTTTGCAGTTTTGCACCACTGCAACGCCGCGTGTCGTCCTTTCACCGGCCCAAATACCGCACGCTTGAGCCGAACTCTTTTTGGGACCGACCGTACTGGCATAAGCATTTAATTTGAAGCATAAACGCTGTAGAAACAGACGTTAAAAGCAATCACCCCTCCCCTCTTCACCTTCGTTGAAAATGTAGAAACGCGCTTACATCATCTATGTGGAAGTGGGACGTCTTGAAATGTGTGGACAGATCTCGGTCACGCGATATCGACGAATTTCGATAACGGCGTTCGCACCTGTCAATCTTACGCGCCCTACCTTTGGTACCCGTGTTTATAATCGATGCGTTACGCTGGAGAGGAAACAATGACTCGTAAGCGCGCGGAGCGTGGCGAGAAGCTGTCACGGTTTGAGCGTTCTGCAGTCCAGAATTTTTTTTTTTTAAAGACCAGCGCCACGCGCCATCGTTGTTTCGAGTGCCAGATTCAATAGTGGGGACACGTGCTTTTCGTAAAGCCAAGTTTCTTTAGTTGAATATTTAGACATAGAAATTTTTCTGCTTCAAAATGGCGAACGATTTGATTGTACTGTATTTTTTCTCAGACAAAACAAAACAAAAATCTGAGGGGCTGAGTCAAAATAAGACGATATTGTCTTCTGACGGGGCCCTAGAGCCTGGTTTCAGCACTAGCAGAAAAAGAAAAGAGACAAAACATAACACCACCAAAAGATCACTCACTAATATATCAACGGGACATATCAGACACATACCGAATGACGCGCGTAGACCAGCAAGTCGAGGTACCAAGTGCAGATCATAAGATCTGCAGTTGCATGAGATCATGAAAGTATGATATTGTAAAATATTATTTATCTCTTCTTTTTTAAAGCTTTACGGGCGACACTTTGAACAGATTTCGAGTCCGTGGGCTGTCGATCGTCGCCACCATGGAAAAACCTTTCTTCTCTCCCCTCTTAGCGCGAGGAGAGGGAAGTCGGTACCTCCCGTCAGCCGTACCGCGCGAAGAGAGCGAAGAGGGCAGCCCTGGGGGGCGTACCGCCAAGAATGACGCGACAAAGGGAGAATCTTCGTGTCGTTTGCTTCAAATAGTTGTTTTCAAGCATTCCTTCGTAATGCGAAATCCCTGTTTGGCACTTCCAGTTACTACGCGTAATATTGGATGGTTTCAGAAACTTCCACCGCGCTAATTCACTTACTTCACGGATCACTGGTGGGCAGTCGTCAGTGGCAGCCACGACGGCTATGAGAATTAACCACGTCGCACTTCCGTCCTCAGGTACGTGGCGGCACCATTCCACTTTCGCGACCGTGCTCCAGCTATCACTTTCGTTTCTTCGCACATCGTCTAATGTCCGGAATGGGCTGGTAGTTTGAGCCAACCAGTTACGATAGGGTGTCTGTTTAGCTTTAGCACATCGGGAAGATGTGAAAGTTGTTGCAAACCAAAGTCTGTGAGAACTTTGCTTTTTACGTAGTAGTTTCCTGGGGTTGTACGTTTTAAAACGTGAATGATTATTTCTAATTTCATTAAACATTGTTGATATTTTAAGGATCATTACTTGCTCAATAGCTATAGTCTTTAACAAAATGTAATTGAGGGTGATTTATTTATTTATTTAAAAAAAAACACCGCAGCGCCCAAGTAGGCAGAGGAGTGAGTTTTACAAGAACATTAAACAGGAATTGAACAACAATTATATGCATCAATCACATCCACGCGTCAATACACATAAATAAAAGTAAACACACGTAAGCACAGAACACTTCCGTCAAACCAAAATCATCCACACGTCAGTAATTGTGCGCCATCACACGTCGGTATAGATCAGCACAATGTACTTCAATCAAAGTAAAACAACAACAACCAATGCACTGAAAGGTGCATGTTTACATTCGGTTTATGAAGTTAAAACAATCACTATCAGCCGATACCATATCTGCGGGTAGGGCGTTCCTTTCTGGTATGGATCAAGGGGAAAAATATAATTTTATATAGTTCGTGCGACATTTTATTTCAAGTATTCTTCCCCGGCCTTCCCTCCTATTTAAGATGCTGATAGGGTGTTTTCAGATATACCGGTTTATTATAATCCCGGTTCAGTTGTTATTCTATACTATAGCATTCATAACTTTCAGTCTGCTTTTCCCACGTCTGTTTTTAAGTGATATTCCATTTCGGTACAAGCTTTCATCTGCGTGACACTTTCATTTCCCAAGTAATTATTAGAAATGGATCTTACTGCACGACTCTGTATATGCCCTCGATCTTATCTATCCAAAATTCTTGATAGATAGCTGGGTCTTACCAATACACGATATGCCGCTTCTTTCAGAATTCGGGGAGCTGTACGGAGGTTCCTGGTGATTAAGCTAAGAACGCTACCAGCTTTACTCAGAATCGTAATTATGTGCTGATTAAAAGATAAGTCTTCGGAAAGAATAAATTTTATATATATTTTTCGTAGCGGGGGGTCTCTTTCGATAACATAAACCGAATTTAAATTATTTATTTTTACTAAAGGTGACAAGAGCAGATTTACCATGCGTTTAATCGTAGTTCCTAGTTCTGGCACCGTGGACTGGTACGTTGCGAGTCTTGTTGCAACATCATTATTATTACTTGCAATTTTGTAAATTACACCTGCGAATAGCCTAATAATGGAAGAGACGCATGATGCTATATTATTAAGACTAAAAATAATTGCGACCTCAAAACAGACCTTTGGATGTTTTTAAGAAATCGAACGGCCTTCTTTTGCAATATTAAACTTGTTTGTGTTAGTTTGTATTGTTGTCTCTCAAACCATTATGCAAACTGTAGGCGTGAGTAGACAAGACAATAGTATAGTTATAACTGTAAACTTTGCCCCTGGCCTGGATCCCTTGTAGATCGGGAGAGTCTGGCCAGTGCGGAACTACCGCTAACCTGTGGTTTTCAACGTATGTCACACAACCGCGATTCGACGACCGCACGCCGGTAAAATACCCGATTTTAGGGTAAACCGGTGGGAGGTGATGATCTAACTCAGAAACGATACTTTCGGCGCAAGTGCATCCTGTCCCCGCCCTCGCAACTTGTCAGTTGGGGTCTGGATGAGCTTCATACCGGGCTTGCGATCGTGCAATCTGTGCCGCGTGATGCACTCTAAATACCCCAGGTTAGCAGCCGCAGTTAGCTAGTGAAACTGAGTGGAAACATCGGATCAGACCTCGTCTTCAGCCAGACTAACGAATTCCCGCTGTCTAAACCTCCATACCGTGTATTCTAGTTACTTTCTTTAATACGAAATAATAAAAAAAAAGTTGAGACCCCATACCTTACACGACAGGCACTGCAAAAATACAAATAAATAACGGTACCCGTTGCGGACAGGAATAAGCATCGTCTGCCAAGCGTTACCACGAAACGGCTGCACCCATACAAGTCACCTTCCTTTTTTTTTTTTTCTTTCGGGAAAGCGAGTTGAAATACTTGAGACTAATAACCACTTTACAGCCGTTTAAAACTGCTCGTCTAAGCGAAAAAAAAAAAAAATTGAAGTAAAATAAGTGCGAGCGACGTGAACCGGAAAATTGTCCGATAAATGGCAGACGACATCCGGATGCTGAACTGGGGAGCAGACGACGTAGAAACCTGATTGAAATAAAAGACGACCAAAAGTCGTCTGCCTTGCGTAATCCTAAACGGAAAGCACAAGAAAGAAAGGAAACAAATAATTAAAAAAAAAAGTATCGCGAGAGAAAGGAAAGAGCACTCCCAGCACGTGAGTGGGGTGCGTTAGCAGATCTAAAAGATGACTGCATGCAGCTTTCGCGAAGAAATGCGTCTCCCGTGATAAGGGTCCAACTGAAAGGGGTTGCACGGGAAGTCGTCCACATACGCCCCGAGTTATTTAATCTGTGTACGTGCCTTTTATAGACATGAACTCGAAAGAGAAGTAGACTGTCACCAAGCTGTATCATACGGAACAGGTAAACGGTGGCATCGTTCTATGGAATCGCATGCAAAAGGAAAAGGCTAGCATGAATTGCGGTCATCAGTCGAGCCTGAGTGTGAAGGTAGGACTTGTAGACGCGTGCGTAAACCTAAACACGTGTGGAACTACACGACACGCGGCAACAAATGCCTAAGGAAGTGATAAAAATAACAAAGTTAACGATAATAATAGCAAAGTTGTTTCTGCGGCTCCCAAAAGGCAGGATACAGTTCTAAGGTGTACAAAACACTTCCATGAACGCCGTCTCCTGCGGTAGCACATTTCATTCGCTAGCAGATCTAACATAATATAACATGTTTTAATTGCTTCTTTCATAATTTTGAGTTCCTGGTACTTCCCACCTGACACCAAGGTAGTTTTTTTACAAAACATGTCAGCAGCCAAGGTACCAAGCCGGAGTATCCAAAATCAAGGTAACGGAGCGCCCAAAATCAAGAGAGACAAAGCTTTGCTCATTAAAACTAGAGGTCTTCGTGTGCGAATGGAATTCGTTTGGAGATCAAGCTGGGAATGAGGCTACCTTATGCCCGAATAACCCTAATAAGGATTATCACTTTTATTTCGACGCGAAGATGCCATGGCGTTAACGTCTTTGCATAACCCGACTACCATCTGCACACGGCTCGCTCTCGCTCGTGCTGACCGCGGTGAATTTGCCACGGGCCAGCGAACGCGCAAGTTCCATGACCGCGTGCGTGCAGCTTGACACTAATCTCTTTTTTCTTTTCCCCTGGAATTCCATAAGAAATGTCGGTGAAATGCGCTCATTGTTGTTGTGTGGCTATATGCCTATACGCTTTCCAAGGCCTAGGCATTCGACGCCAAACGGCTCCGCGCTGAATGTATGTTTATTCGGATAAGGCTTCGTTACAGATACGTAAGCCAGAAGTGTGCTCTTTCGCGGGGATCTGGGGTAGTTGTTCGTGCGCGTGCGCGGAGCAAATCGGGAGTCTTGGCTTGTGGGAATGCAAATGCTCACGAATCCGCGCCTTTCTTTTTTTTCCTTCGTTTTTTGCGTTTTTTTTTTCTTTTTGGTGGAGACGTGTTGGTATGCGTTTATGGAAATTGTTTGAGGGAGGCGGATTCAGCTAATTGAGAGGTTTAGTAGATCGTTCCGATAACTACGATAACGATACCCGATACTCGGAGGAGTAATATATTTACTCTCATATATGCATTGCTTTTAACTTACGCACCGTAAGCTTAAAGAAAACATACTCAATCAGTACAAGTATATAGGGTGGTCCAAGTCACCAGGCTCGATCTAAAATGGACCGTAATAATCGACTCCTGCACGTAGCAGTCTAAACGTTTCGCCAAATGTGTATTTCACAGGTCGGTTTTTTTCTTGCAAAATTACAAAGCGTAGTTCTCTTTCTGTAAAAAATAAGGCCAAGAAACTTGCCAGGGTCTACGGCGGGCAGCGACGCAGACGACAGGGGTTCAGTAGCGGGGTGTGTTTGGCGTTCGTATTGATAGATGGCGCTACCTCCTTATCGCGACGGCTCGCGACCACCGTTGTTTATTAAAATGACATAATCTTTTTGAAATGTACCTTCGGTTAAAACATAAATGCGGACAAGTAAAAGCAAAACTTAAAGTAAAAAAACGCGTCTGCATAACGGCGGCGCTTTTGCTGCCAACGGATTTCGTCTGCGTGTCGTCTGTTTTCTTTCGCTGGTCGGTCTGCACCATGCACCTTCGGACGCTGCTCCCGACGCCATCTCTCAGTACGAACGCCAAACACACCCCGCTACTGAAACCCTGTTGTCTGCGTCGCTGCCCCCCGTAGACCCTGGCAAGTTTCTTGGCTTTATTTTTTACAGAAGGAGAACTACGCTTTGTAATTTTACAAGAAAAAACCGACCTGTGAAACACACCTTTGACTAAAAGTTTAGATTGCTACGTGCAGGCGTCGATTTTTACTGTCCATTTTAGATCGAGCCTGGTGACTTGGACCACCCTATAGAAAGAATATTGCATTGAAATTGTAAAAATAATAATTGATACCAAGCGTTCGCTCCACCTCTTAAACCCGCACCATAGATGATTTTTGCTATTTTTAATTGTATACATTTTACACAGACGCCTAAAGACTTCGACCAAGATATCGGGAACAGAGGAGGATGAGACACACAGTCTTTGTCGTTTTTCCACAAATGTTTTTTTATTGCGTTATTCTTGCCTCGGTGTCCAGGTTTCTCAATCTCAAGTTGACAGCAAAAAGGCTACCGAAGAAGGCAAAGTCAAATTACAAAACGAACACTAGCGCAGAAAAATCGGAAGTTACCAAAACCCTGTCCCCCTCCAACACGGTGCGGTGCAATGGCCCCTTCGAACATTCTTCCGGCACAAACGTCAATATATTACTTTTCCGAGTATACTTTTTAATCTCGGCACGTTCTCCTGTCGCCTTTCCTTTTGTTTACGAATTCCTACGTTGTCTAAAGCTTTTCCCATTTTACCGTTTCCTTCTTTCTCTCTCTTTTTTTTTGCCGCTCACTCGCTTTAAAGTTTCGCTCGCTAATTACACGCGTGGCGGGAGCGCAGGCATGCGAAGACACGCGTGTTTACCAGGCCTTTTTTTACACTGTACACTGCATTCCGGATATTGTCTTCGGCGACAGTTGACGTCAACGCGTCTACTATAACCGGAGTACGACTATCGTCGAAGAAACGCACGGCTCAATCCCTTAGCGAAACGTTGGCTGCTACGCACCAGACGAGGTGACATTCCGGCTATTGTTTTCGGCGACAGTTCCTGTCCACGCATCTGTTATAATAACCGGAATGTGACTATCGCCGAGGAATCGCTCGACTGAGTTTCTTAGCGAAACGTTGCTAAACTGTGTGTGACTTGTGTTGTGGTTATAATAACTGAGGTGACTATATAGTATACGCGCGCGCGCTCAGCGCGTCACAGAAACATTTAGAGAAAAGGTGCACGTTATGATGAGAAACGTACTTAAATCCGTTGGTTTTTTTTTTGTTCTGGGGCCTCGCAATCATACTTAGCTATTTTTGACCGTCGTGAGGGGAGCATTGCTTCGCAGAATGCACTGTGCCGCATGAGGGGATCGTTGTTCTTAGTAACCCTCGTGTGTGTGTGTCGGAGCTATTATACGAGCACGTTAAAGAGTTTGCAAGATGGCAGATAACAATAGAAAAGCACATGCCAACCAATTCAGATTCCTGAAAGTTTCTCGTTTTTTTTTTTTATTTTTTAAAGCTATTTGTGTATATGCGTTGTTTGTTTTTAGCTTTAGTCGCTTGTTCGAGTGAAGTCTCTTTTAATTGTGTTTAACCATATATGCTGCTCTCAGTAAACAGTCGGGTGTTTCATGAAAAGGACAGTGAGAAAGAGAGAGAGAGGGAAAGGATATCTAAAGACAGAGAGAGGGAGAGACTGATAGGAAGAGGAATTTACCCAAGCTATTACCGAAGACAAGAAAAGTCTTATGGCCGGTGGCGAAACAAAAATGTTGTAACAAAGTTCTTCTGTCCTAAACTTGTCACCTGTTGGAGTAACAGTCAGGTGTAATACTTTTGGCTACTTTTGGCTGAAGGTGCTGTTCTTACAGAAACATACAGGAAGAGGGTGCGAAGGATACACGTGACGTCGGGGTTCCCGTTCGTTGGGGGAAGAAAAATGTGATACCTTAGTTCTATAGTTCCTTGTCGTCTGTGTCCCATACAGTTCCCGAGTCATCCTCACTCTCATTTCTCACCTTCAAAACTAACACGATCATTTGTGGCTACTTTCGTCAGGTATAGATGTGTAGGTTTCAGTGCGGTGACGCTAAAAAGGTCTGGTCAGCGCGGAACAAAAACAACAACAAAAAATGCGCTGAAGTTTGAAGAATCAGCAGTGTCCTTCAGTTGGCAAGCTCCAGCTGTGACGTCCTTCTAACTTGGAAACATTCTGATGACGTCACACGCGACGTCATCGATCGTGTAGGCGAGGGCTATTTTTTTGGGGGCCACAATCGTTTACTTCTTGCGCGACCCTTTCCACGAAAAGAAATATTTAAAGTAACAATATTTTTTTTATTTGTTTTTGGCACGGCGCTTTTTTTTTTTTTTTTTGACGCGGTCTCACTTGGTCGTCGGTTTGCGGAGTATTTGCGTTTCCGCTTTGTGTTCGTTTTGAAAGCGGTTATTCGTGCGTTTTTTTTGCGGCGTTTGAGGCTGGCTGCCGCTCTTGACAAAGACGCGCGCGCGGCCATCGCTTTGCTTCGAGGACAAGAGGCGCGCGTGTCGCTCTTGTTACTGCAGCTTGCTCCTCAGTCTTCGGGGGCGCAGACTCGTTTGTCGCTTCTCGACGCTGCGGGAGTCACTGTCAACGTGCCCGTCAGTTAGCCCTAGTTTTGCTTTTTCCGCGCTCCAAAAATTTGTCGTGGGGACTTGTTAAACTGCAGAAGCGCGCGCGACGTTCGGGAGGGGCGCCGACCGTGGGATCACCCTCTTGTTTATAACGAGTTTTTACGAATGGGCGTCACGCGTGTGCGCACTCCGCGTGCGCAGAAACCAGATGGGCGTGAGGTGAAGCTTCTGCGCATGCGCCGTGCCGACATCAGCGCCACCGCAGCAGCGTGACGTCTGAGCCGCGTGATGCTCTAGATTTACTTGTGTCAGATTTCATTTTCACCTGGCCGAGGTTACTGTGGAATTGAAAAGTCGCGTCAATTGAATAGATGTTTGTAGTGATTTGAGAAGTTTTGCGTTGCAATATAGCACTTTATGTTCCTGCTAGGAGGACATATAGCGGGTACAGTGCCATATACTGCAAACGTCGTTCGCAGCACTGATTCCGGTAATGATTGTGTCCGCGGAGCGCAAGCTTCTGCGTTATGTATGTACCTAATACGGGCTGCGAAAAAAAAAAAAAAGAGAGAGAAACAAAGTTGGGCAGATGTCGCCTGACCAGAATTTGTCAGCCGTAATCCTGCAGTTGGACGTTGTATTCTACAGAAACTTTTCGTTTTCCTTCAGAATGAAACTCCAGCTACGCTATTTAGCTTTGCATTGAAATCGCATGACATTCTTTTATTTAGTTTATTTAACCTAGACTTAGTTCGCATTCTTTACTTATCCGGTGCGCGGGGTCTTTCGAGATTTAAATAGCGAGGTTCCCGAAGAAATCAGAGTTGGCAACGCGAGGTTTCCTTCTTTATTTTTTTTTTTTTTTTTACGTGCCGATTGCCGGAGTGAGATATATTTCCGGGGACTTCCAGAGCCACCCGTCCGGGTGCTGGGGTTTATGTGATCTCTGCGTCGAGACGCTTTTAGGCGGGGAAATGACCGCTTCCACGAACTCGGCTCCCGGATTCGCTTCCTGCTGATGATGCATGCGACGCCGTCTCTGGAGCGCACGGGGCAGACGGAGCACCGTGCAAGTAGAGCAGCGCGGCGGGTGAAGACCTAACAAACGAGAGTGAGAAGGAAACGAGGGGAATTGCGATGAGAAACGCAGTTTGCAGAGAACATAAAGCAGGGCGCATATGTGTGAGCGAGTGAGCGTGAGTAGTGGAGCGTGGGAATGGTTGCGGGAGTAGTTAAAGGAGTCATGAAACGCTTTTCCAACTTTTTCCTGTTTAGCTTTCCTCCTCAACTCACAAATCGTGCATTCTACCAAACAGTTAAAGAAGACGAAAAGGGGGAGTCACCTCTTGCTCGGACTCTCGTTTCTCTAATCCGGACTCATCCATTCTCCCCCTAGAAGATTAGCCGTCGCTCAAAATTCAGACAAAAGTTGCTTTCCCCACCCCGTTCACCCCGAAGGTGACAGTGCTGTGGAAGCTACGTGCTCCTTGGGCCAGCGACACTTTTGCCACGTGATCACGCTCTCTCGCGCATACCCACGCGCAGAGAATGAGGTGAGGTGATGAAAGGGGAGTGGCTGTTTGGTCCGGCAAGCGTGTAGCTTCCACCACAATGTTAGCTTCGGGGTGAACGGATTAAGTGAGCTCCGGTGTCGTGTGACGTTCGTTTGGGCCCGGTGACGCGCTGCGGGGTCCCGATGACGCGCTGCGGGGTCCGCGGATGTATCACAGAGAAAAGCAGCGAGCTTACGAAGGGAAGGAGGTACGAAATAGTCCGCTGTGGTTTTCCAATTTTCGTACCGAAAGTCAGGCTTTTGACTTTCTACCTTTTTTCTTTTGGCCCACTGAACGATGTGCTATTAGTAAAATACCAATATAAATTGATTCATTGCAGTCCAAAATTCGTTTCATGGGCCCTTTAAGGGTGTGAGTAGTTAAGGGTGTGAGTAGTTGAGGGTGGGAATGGCTGAGGGTGGTAATAATTGAGGGGATAGTAATTGAGAGTGTGAGTTGTTGAAGTTGTGAGTAGGTGAGGATGCGAGTAGATGAGGATCCGAGTAGATGAGGATCCGAGTAGATGAGGATCCGAGTAGATGAGGATCCGAGCAGATGAGGATCCGAGCAGATGAGGATCCGAGCAGATGAGGATCCGAGCAGATGAGGATCCGAGCAGATGAGGATCCGAGCAGATGAGGATCCGAGCAGATGAGGATCCGAGCAGATGAGGATCCGAGCAGGTGAGGATCCGAGCAGGTGAGGATCCGAGCAGGTGAGGATCCGAGTAGTAGGTGAGGATCCGAGTAGTAGGTGAGGATCCGAGTAGTAGGTGAGGATCCGAGTAGTAGGTGAGGATCCGAGTAGTAGGTGAGGATCCGAGTAGTAGGTGAGGATCCGAGTAGTAGGTGAGGATCCGAGTAGTAGGTGAGGATCCGAGTAGTAGGTGAGGATCCGAGTAGTAGGTGAGGATCCGAGTAGTAGGTGAGGATCCGAGTAGTAGGTGAGGATCCGAGTAGTAGGTGAGGATCCGAGTAGTAGGTGAGGATCCGAGTAGGTGAGGATCCGAGTAGGTGAGGATCCGAGTAGGTGAGGATCCGAGTAGGTGAGGATCCGAGTAGGTGAGGATCCGAGTAGGTGAGGATCCGAGTAGGTGAGGATCCGAGTAGGTGAGGATCCGAGTAGGTGAGGATTCGAGTAGGTGAGGATTCGAGTAGGTGAGGATTCGAGTAGGTGAGGATTCGAGTAGGTGAGGATTCGAGTAGGTGAGGATTCGAGTAGGTGAGGATTCGAGTAGGTGAGGATTCGAGTAGGTGAGGATTCGAGTAGGTGAGGATTCGAGTAGGTGAGGATTCGAGTAGGTGAGGATTCGAGTAGGTGAGGATTCGAGTAGGTGAGGATTCGAGTAGGTGAGGATTCGAGTAGGTGAGGATTCGAGTAGGTGAGGATTCGAGTAGGTGAGGATTCGAGTAGGTGAGGATTCGAGTAGGTGAGGATTCGAGTAGGTGAGGATTCGAGTAGGTGAGGATGCGAGTAGGTGAGGATGCGAGTAGGTGAGGATGCGAGTAGGTGAGGATGCGAGTAGGTGAGGATGCGAGTAGGTGAGGGTAGAAATACGTGAGGATGTAAATAGACGAGAGAAAATAAGTGAGTGCTTGCGAAAGTTTTATGCAAGTTAGAGTGATCATTCACCTCGTCTCATTGCGCGCGCGTGGGAGAGAAAATTAAGCGAGTCTAAGAAAGTGGAGTAGAAATTAAAACAAAAACACTGATAACAGGAACTGTACTTGGAGAAATATTCCCTGGGAGAATTTTTATGCTGGCTAAATCGAGCATATTTTCGAATATGTACTTCAAAATTTTCATCACTTTGGTAGCTGTCTGCCTTTCTAACGTCGTTGCGCTGCACTTGGTGAAGCAACTTTCCACCCTTTCTACCTTCAAGCCCACGATGTTCAAGCATTGAAGCTTTTGACTTCCAGCGCTCTTTTTCCCTTATAAAGGTTATAACTGTGACGGCTAGGGGCCGAAACGCACGATGACGATAATGGGACACCTTGACACATGTTGATTCCGATCGCAGGACGGTGCACTGATGTGCATGAAGCGGTCACGGCCTCTTCTGTTTCAGGCGGCAACGAAGTATACATTTACATTTAATATCCACTATACTTTGTCTCATCCTACGATGGACTAAAGGCCAAAGCCATGGGCCGCCCGGTCCAATCACGTTGCTTTATATTGATTAGGGGTGGACGAATAATGCTCCGAATAAAAATAAACGCTGCATCATTTCTATAGCTTCGACACTGTAAATAGTCTCTATGTTGTGGCTTTTTTTGCGATGTAAAATTGATGAGCCACAGAGTGCTATTTCATTCGAACCACTGTCCACCCATACCCATTAGTGATCCTAGACGGAGTCACCGCCACGTTCGTCGAAGCGAAATACCACGCAATTTCTAAGTGGCTTGTGATTGGATCTGGTGGCCCGTAGCCTTAGCCTTTAGTCTATCCTAGGGTGTGACGAAGTATAGGAACGAGCAGGGGCTGTAAACGTCTGGCAAGGTTGTAAAAAAAAGAAATGGGGAAAAACTGCGTGACAGCAGAAAAGAGACTGCGAGTAACTGAGAAAAAAAAAAGCCACATCGTTGACGGCTGTCAAAGAGAGGACAGCGACCTTGGTGACGTCAGTCGGTCCTTGGCACTGTTCGAGTCGCGGTTGCAATTGGCCAGAGGTAGTGTATGCGAATATTTAAAAACGCTAATATCGCCTTCGATCAGTGAGTACTCTAGCTATCTGACGTCAACGTTATTAACGCCGCTTGTCGAGATGACGTAATCGAAGACAACATACTTGACAGACGTCACCTAAATTATTGATCATCCGGGAAGGTTATTCGAATGCGCGATAAACATAATCATGTTCGTTTCGCCTCAAGTCTAGACGCAGCCGGCACTACGAGCTGATTGAATCAATCAGACAGCGTCAAAAGGGCACCATCATGGTGCTCGTCATGTTTCTGTGAGCGTTCTATTATCGCTGAACTAACCAATCATAAATAGAAAAGGTTTAGTGACTTGAACTTTTGGCGCTGCGTGATTGGCCCCATTACCTGGTAGCGTCGGCTGCGTTTTCCACGGTAAAATCAATACTCTGTCTCGTCTTGCGATGGACCGCGGAGGGCGCTACGAGCCATTGGAGGTAGTTAGTTAATTCAACGCCGGGTGAGTGTCACGTGACCTTTTGAGGGGCACAGCGACGCGCTCGGCGCGTAGTCATGTGATGCCTTCACGGCTCTAGGATTGGCTGGAATGGCATGTAGCGTCCGCGGCGGTTCATCGTTATTTTCGTGACACCCGTCAAAATATTGAAACGCGCGACTAAAAAGGGACGCGTCCTTTTTAAGGTTTCCTGCTTTCAAATAATTCCCAGAAGGAAAAAAAAAATGAGAAGGGAGATGTGGTGCGGGGAGGATTGAGAGACCATGCAACGAACTGCGTGCTCATTTATAGTCGACCCTCACTTACCCTATTCGCGCCGGGGAAAAAGGAAAAACGAAGGCAACAGTGAATGATATCGACGAGAGAAGCATATCGCCTCTCCCTTTCTTTCTCGACGAGCACGAGTCAGGGCCGGGGCCCTCCCACCGCTCTAAAAATAAGGAGACGGCAGAGACACACATCTGCGGCTCTTCGGAGGGGGACAAGACGGGACTTTTCGATTCGCAGCGGGAGGTCTTGAACTCCGTAAGGAGGCCGGAGCCTGGTCGCCCTACGCAATCGTTTCTCGTGGAGCCACTTAAATAAGCCACGCTCCGGCAGAGTAACGACACTCCGGCCATCTTGGTGCTTCAGATTACGGTTCCCGGTCTCCCGAAGCTTTTGCCTGAAATCGCGGGAAACGCTTTTTCCGTCCTCCAGAAATGTCAAACCGATTCGCCTGAACTTCCTGACAGCGTATACCCAAAGCTCAGGAAGTCTCATTTTCGAATCGTAACTGTGGGCCAATTTTGCCCACTCCGCCCTGAGCACCAAAATGGCGTCCCCCACGAGATAATCGGGGAAAGGAGTTGCCGATACTCTGCATGAGCGTAGTTATTTATAGTGGCTCTAGTTTCTCGATGGCCGGGAGTTTTGGTCTCACTCCGTGGGGTAAATAATCTTAGTGTAGGAATTGGCAAACATTGTGTGTACTTATAAATTCCGTTGGAAAGCAGTTGTTTAACAAAGTTAACTGTGTACGTGAAAACAAGCGAAGTGCAAACACATTATCACGCACAAGTCAACTAAAAGTTAGGATCCCCCATTGCAGCCCATCTACTTTTAATGCCCCCCTCTTACCCCAAACGTATATATTGATTAGAATCGCCTTCCCGCAGTCCTCGTTTTAATTAACACTGGTTTTAGAATTGCAATTACTCATTTGTTTTCAAGAACACAAAGTTAGTGCGAAATTGTTTCGTGCTAATTGTGTATTTTGTCCTATTGTTTTATTTTATGTTTATGTTACAGTATACATTCCTCCCTGAAATGCCTTCCGGCCACAAAAAAAAAAAAAAAGTGAAAAAAAGAAAAAGTGAAGACAGTTTTCATAGCCTCCCGATACCCTGCAGATACTCCCGCCGGCATCGCGAATCGATACTCCGCGCGTGCATGACGGCAGCGATAATCGGTGCTGTATAACAATCGCGCAAGCTATCAAGATGCAAAAAAAAAAAAAAAAAAACTGGCGATTTTTTGTTTAGCGTATGCTGTATTAACTGACCAGCTCAGCACATATCCGTCGCTTGCGTCCCCAAAACACAAAAACTACAACCCCCAACAACTTACCAGGACTTCGCAGTCTCGTATAGCCAGATATATATAGGGTGCGCCAGAAGCTCCTACTACACTCTCGGTAAAGGCCCGTTCACACTCTTGCGACCGAGTAAGACCGAGAGAGACCAGACCGGTTTTTAAGCCTCTTGCGACAACTTAGGACCGGATGCGCTGCAGCGGAGCTGGTCCTAAGAAGTCGCAAGAGGCTTAAAAACCGGTCTGGTCTCTCTCGGTCGTACTCGGTCGCAAGAGTGTGAACAGCGCTTAACGCCAGCCACTATTTTCTACGCGATGTGCAAAATGATTACAGATCGAAGAACAAGTTAGCAAACAGGCGGGTTAGTTTAGACCGCATATAATTTGAACCGGAGACGACGGACGAGACAAGGAAACACAACACACGATACGAGTATATATGTCTCAATGGAGACGTGTTGTCGCCTTTTTTCGCCCGTCGTCTCCAGTTTAAACTCTACGTGCCAATAGTCCGCTGCCGAGGCTCAACCACGAAAACATCGCGCAGACGTCAACATAATTTATTATGGCTACAGTCTACTACAGTGTACCGTGCTCTAGACTTCAGTGTTGGTGGTAACGCGTCGCAAGTAACGGCGTTACGTTAACGCGTTACTTTTTCCGGTAACGTAGTTAACGTACCATTTGCAAAAGAATAACGATTTACTCGTTTTTCATCTTCTCCAAAATCTTTAAAAAAATACACAAATTTTTGCATTTTTAGGTCATGAATTTATAAATTCTTGTCATGAATTCTTGCACTCATCATATACATATGTTAAAGATATTGCTTCTGTTTTCCTCTCGCAAATACTCCTACTTAAGAAACCCCTCCCACGCCCACGCCCTTTGTCGCAATGTCGAAAAACGCTATCGCTTCATAAATGAAATTTAACGCAAAAGTAACTTGCGTTACTTTTATCGGTAACGGTAACGCGTTACTTTTATTTTGGTGTAACGTAGGTTTTTAACGCGTTCCTTTTAATTGCGAGTAACGTATTTTGATACTTTTTTTCGCTAACGCCTATACAACACTGTTTCTAGTACACCACACTGCTTTTGCTCTTTCCCATTGTTGATTCGAGAAGTAACTCGATGCCGTGGCTGGTAGGTACCTGGTGGCGTTTACTTGGCGCGGTCTTATAACTTGTATCTGACAATAGCATGTTACACTTACACTATTGCTTTTTTCCCGACCATTGAGGTTTTGCTTCTGCCCCCGCGAGGAAAGTCGGGTTCGCCAACTCTTAGCCGCGACGAATGAAGCCGGCGCGTCCTCGGTTCTTGGTGACTGCGACCCGGTGGCCCGGATTCGTTTGAGCGCCGTCGCGGCCCTGGCTCCCCTGCATCCCGTGTTTGTCTTCTGCTATCGCCGCCGGAGATGAGAGGCGCCGACACCTCCCTTCGATGCGCACTCTCGCGGCTGGCCCTGAGCGGCGACCATCTCTGCGGGTGTAGGGTTTCTTTTGGTGTGACCTCCCTGCAATTAAGCACGCTTCATCTCACCTGGCAGCGGCCCCGTGCACGAAATGATAAATACAGCTTGACGTCTTTCTATTGGCGACGTGCGCAACCAAAAGCGTCGCTGTGGTCGGCCTTTCAGGATTGGCCATGCGCTCACTTTGACGTCTCTATTGGTGACGTGCGCGATCAAAAGCGTCGCTCTGGTCGGCCTGCCACGATTGGCCGAATTCTGACTATGACGTGAGCAAAAGATTTCTCATCGACGGAAATAAGAGGAATGTAAGAACTTTAATCTTGACGGTGTTGGAAGTGTTGCTTTGAGAGCGGAATGATTTCGAGCTTCCGCCATGCTAATTACAAACACCATCGAACTTGTTGTTCACGAGGTAGTGACGTCACGAGAAGGTATCATTTGAGGGCGCCACCAAAACATATTCACTGGCGACCATTGCCGAGCCACAGAGCGCGAGCTGACGGCAGGGCTTTTGCAGCGTGCATTCCACACCACCAAGGTCGCCAGTCTTCTCCTTCTGTGCGTGCGCTGTAAACAGTGCACTCAAACATGGCGCCCAGTGAAGAGCAATGTCACACTACAGTGTACTCACACTACACTGCAGTGTCATGGGTCGCTAAACTCGTCGAACACAAAGATTATTTGCATTATGACGTAGCGGGGGGAGTGGCCGAAAGAACGCCGCAAAGTTGTCTTTTCTCACAAACCCGCAGATCCGTATATTTTCGAGACGTTTTTCATTGAAGGGGCAAAAATCCCTACTGTAGTCCCTAGGTGCCGAACAAAGCAGCACGAAAGAGCGCGCGGAGACGACCGTGGGTCATACTTCTGACGTCACAACAAAGATTGTCAGCTGCGGCCAACATGTTTGATAGTGTATAGGAACCGTGCACATCTAATTCAGGCCCCGACCAGGGCGCCCCTAGCGGCAAACGGGTCCGTTTCATCGGGGAACTTCTGCCAGTCGCTGCGTTGGTTGTGCGTTGTAGCGGGTTAGCGCTGTAATTTCCAAGGTAGCTATTCCGCACTAAGAAAGTCACAACAATAGACCCTTTCCGAAATTCAGTCTGGCCACTTTGATCACTATCATCATCTGTGGAACGGCATCTATGCCATACGAATGGCGGCCTTCTAGTGACTGATAAAGGAAGACGTTGAAGATGCTCCTAAGCGAATGTTGCGAGGCCTGTACATTCAGGGGGTCAGTACGACGCGATGTAGGTCGCGTCGTACGGGTCAGTACGACGGGTCAATACTGACGGGTCAGTACGACGCGACGACGGGACGAACACAAGAGCTACGTAAGCGTTTATTTCTAATAACCCAGATTCAGTGGGCGGTACACAATCGGCTTTGAAGCACTTTGGTGTATTAGAATTTTCTCGAGGCATCCGAGTGCGTTGTAGCTTTGTTCAGAATGCGGGTTCTTGGTCACCATCGAACTGAGAGTGATTGAGAAAGAACTCACACTGAACAATTCCTCGCATGCCGTTGACTTGCGAAAGTGACGGTGCCGATACAAGTTTATTTCCGCCATTGTTATGGCAAAACCTAGACTGCTTTACAAACCACCAGATGGCACTGAATTTCGGAAAGGGTCTATTGATGCGGCAAACAATAGGCGACCGCCGCGACGCGGCCGGCATGCTCGCTTCCCATAAAAAGAACGGCGGAGATTCATGGCAATTGCTTTTTGAAATGAACACCGTCGAAGTTGACAGTCTGATACCGTTCTTATTTTCGCCGATAACTGAACAACATCCCTGTCGTTTCGTTTTTTTTCTCTCGGCCTTTTGGATAGGATCAAAGTGTAGCCCGACGTGGCTACATTGAGGCACCCTAGACGTGTCTGTATAATAACCAGCCAAGTATAGCATTGTCCGCCTTCGGGTGAATTTCGCCTCCGGGCAGTTGTCTTCCCATCGGCGGGATAAAATTATTTTACTGCTTTTGTCTAAGCAGTGACTGTTGGCCACGTAGGCTTCCAAAAGCGTCCGTGTGGTCGGCTTTCCAAGATTAGCCAATCTGGGAATAATTCTGCTTTCATCAACGGAAATCAGAGCAATGTCTGCTTGCCAATATCGACGGTGATGTTTTTTGAACGCGATGACTCCATGCTTCCATCGTACGCAATCAAATTTGTCACCGTCTATTCAAATACGCACCATCAAATTTGTCGTTCACAACCAATAATCCTGACCCTGACGTCAAGATAGAAGCTATTAAAGGACGTCACTGAACGCGCCTGCACACTACGAGCGCTGGCACGAGCCTCTCGCTTAGAAGTTTGTCGTGGCCGCTCGTGAGCTCATGGAACGCGAACCGTTTAATTTCCAGAGCCTCCAGAATCATTATTTCGAAAATTGCACGCCGTGGTGTTCCTTGTCGTCGCTCAGTTGGAACGCCTCTAAGCAGGGGCGTAGAAACGGGGGGACGGGGAAAGGGACAAGTCAATCCCCCCTCTCCTTCTCTCTCTCGAACATTTTCTACGGCATTTCCTGGCCGCTATGTTTTTTTTTTTTTTTTTTTTTGCGTGTGTGTGTTGCCCGTACTTTTTATTTCCCTTCCGGATTTTTCTCGCCATCCCCCGACGCCCCGTCATCTCTCAAGCACTACCAATGTCACTACCCACACCGCCTCTCGGTGACCCCGGTAGCATTGCTGACAGTGGCGGAAGGTGAGCTCTAAAGCCGCGTGCACCGCGCACGGCTCCACAATATCACAAAGTGCAATCGTCTCCTCGATTCCGAAGCGGAGATTTTGGCCTCAAATAACTCCTTCCCAAAGTTGTGAAACGTCACTTTGTCGTCACCGATAACTTCCACAAGCGACGATCTTGCGACGGGCGCGACGTCATCAGTGCAGCCGTTCAATCGGATGGCCCCACGGTGTTGCACGCGTGCGCTCCGATGAAATGATGATGATGATTAAGGGCTTTATGGCGTAAACAGCAACTTATAGCCCAAAGTGCGCCAAATAAGGTTATATATCATTCTTTTAGTATAGTCGTCACCTGACAGATATGTGTCGTATTAGATCTGGTGTAAAGTGCCAGTCCTAGAAATAAAACTAATTACACGATCCAATGAGATGAGATGGTGATCTCTCAGTAAAATAACAAGGTGAAAGGACATATAATATTTTAAAAAATCTCGGAAAAATGACGCCGTCGTTTTTCCTCAAGACCAGATTCTCCGATGAAGCTCGCTACGACTTCGTGTTTCACAATCCAGGTGGAATTTGAGCTCCGCGAGAGTTCGATGATTGACATCTCGTCCCGCGTGACGTCATTGTCGCGAGAATCTAATCAGCGTGCTCCGCGAACTTCGGCCCCAACTTTGTGTTTGGCGAGTTTCGCGACCATGCTGTCACCTTCGACGCCGCTGGTGAACGCGACAGCTGCAAGCTTCCGTCGTGCTTCATGCGCACACCATTGAAATCGTCGTTCCCAGCCGATGATAAGTAACCAGGTCCCCCGAATAAGCCCCCGAGAAGAAGGCGCAACTGTCCAATAAACGTATTATGAAGAAGATGATGGTGACGTTGAGGATGGGAGCCATAAGAAAGCACACCGAAACATCTCGGTGCTAATGAACACATTTTCGTAAAAGGTGCCTCTCCGAAAATACTGCGATGTGGTGGAGCAGCCAACACCGGCAAACGTGCACACATTACATAAAGGCTTATTCACACATTTGCGACGGTTGAGTTCACAACAAAACGTAACGATTTACAACAAAGTCGTTACGTAAATAAGTAACGAAATTACTTTATAATTACTCTAGCAAATATGCAATCATTCCGTTACAAAATTATTGATAAATCTAAGAAATGACAAGTAGTTTCGTTACTTGTAACGGATTAAGTACGAGTCTGGCTACCGGTGCGATAACGCGCCTGCGCGGTTTTTCCGTCTCTTATCTGCAGTTCTGTGCCTGTTGCATGAGTGGTTACTTTAGCGCACTACCTGCGCCACCCACGCGCTCAGTCTTTCTAGAAATGACTGATTTGGTGGTTTTTGATGACGCTCAGCAAGTTTCTTAATGGAACCATGTGCCTATATTCACTAATTAAAAAAAGTTGATGAACAAATTTTTGTTAATTATTCGATTTATCGTGACGGTGAGCCCCCTAGAGAGTTTTAGGGAACCGTTTTTGCCCATCCGATACCGTATACGAGGGGCCCTCCGGTATGAACTGCGCATGCGCTGCTACAGAAGACTCGCACATGCGCAGTGCGTACTGGAGGGCCCATTGTACCGTATCGGATGTGCAAAAACGGTTCCCTAAAACTGTCTATGTCCCCCTGACCATATATGACTCACCTGCACAAACCGCATTAGTGCAGCTTTCACGGCTTTCTTTAATTGCTCGTTATCAGCGCGGTTGTCGCCCATTGCGGTTGCCGAGGTCACGCTCTTTCACGTTGGACATTAGCCAACAAGTACAGCTAAGACTGTGAAAGTGTTGCGTTCACTCTCGATGCCCCCGTGGGTAACCGGCAGCAACGCATGCCTGTGCAAAGCTCTTGACGGCACAAACACACTGTGCATGCGGCGTATACCATAGCCTCGTCTATACTCACAAAGCCTGGCAGTTCGACGACGGAGCCATGGGTGCCTGGTCGCAGATTGGGAGCGCGAGGTTCTGGTAGCAGAGAGCATTTCTGGTATTCTGCGCACAGCTTCTGCAGCGGCGAGGACCCGAAACATGGTTTTCAAACCCGGCGAGAAAAGAAGCGGTAGCGCTACAGTGTACTAGAATGTAGCGCGAGGAACGCGAGGAGCACGAGCGGACAATCCATCGCTCGGGAGAAGTGTGTTTCGGCGTCTCGCCGCAGCGGGGCGCCCCTTACATGCATGTCCTCTCATCCGTTGTCTGCCGCACAACCTTTTCACTTTCGGTGGCCGCGTCTCGTGGCGATCTGCCAGGCTCTGTCAGTGTAAAGGAGGCTATGGGCATACATACTGGTAAATAAGTGAGCGTAGAGACTTTCGGGGGAATCATGCTCGGACTTGCGATGCCTCCGAAACCAGGAGTTTACACTCGTTCTCGTTCCCATTAAAATATTACGAATTATAAGAAACAGCGATGAAATAATGCGAATTTGCAGTCATCTCGTTTTATTAGCTGGCGCGTTGTGTTATTTGTCGGGGAACTAACGACTTGCCATTTTTAATAAGGGAAAAGCACGAATGAAGTAAACAGCTAGCGTAGACAATGCACCATATGCGGACCATTCAAACAAATAAACACCTTAAGGAAAATTTGCCCCAGCGTACTATATACCCGACTATAATCAATCCGGAATGTAGGATATAGATGTCCTCCAGTATAGCGCACGCTAGTCCACGCGTTGAACCACTGAAAGCCCGCACCAAATCTGAGCTTTGTAATATCGAAGTAAAAGAGTAAACTAAAAGTCAAGGTCCGAGTCAATCTCAGGAATCCGCGAGGCAATGCCAGAGGTCTCTACCAAAGAATTGAAATTTCTCCATCGATGGCATGCAGCCACAGCCATGTATGAGCAGAGGGGCAAGACAAATTTGAAGCTAAAGCCGACTCGGTATGCTGACGTCAGACTTTTCAACTCGAACGAGCCCATTTCGAGTAGAAAAAGGGGGGGGGGGGGGGGGGGGGGGGGGGGCGCTATTTGCGACCTATCGTTCGTTGTCTCTTCCTTGAATGGTCGCTTTCTGCCTCTGCGTTCATCCCTTTGGTCGTTCAATTATACTTCTATAGTATAAGCAAGTGCATGAAGAACACGTGGGGGTCGCCAGAAAACTAGGGGGCGCCGCGGCGCAAAAGCCTGTTTTTAGTCCTCACGACTTCGAATCCGTGCCCACGACGATGAACTTGTTTACTCCAGCAGTCTAAGAATCGCAATCCTTGTTTTCCCACCACGTCCCTTCTGTCGTTCTATTTATTCCCAGTTCTCTCTCTCTCACTCTCTCGACATCTATCTACAATGCGCGGGTGTTTAAGTTTACGTTATTCTTTTTATATTCCTATATTTAGTGCAGAGGGGAGGGCGGGAGACGGCGCTGGTGGTTGGTGGCAAAATGCAAGCATTCCCCACAGATTTTTTTTTTTTTTTTAATTTTACATTTTACACTTTTTTTGTGTGTGCGTGTGTGTGTTTGTTTTCTTGGCAGGCTGGCGCGCGTGTGGGATGCCCTTGCATTCTCGGCGACAGCTTCTGGGTGACATGCAGCTTTACGCGCGGTCACGTGCGGTTGTGGTGCAAGTGGCGTAACGAAATTTCAAGAGCGCGATGGTTGGTGTGTTCTCTGACCGGAGTCAACCCGATATGCTTCCCTAAATACGCGAATCTGCGTCTCGTATGAAACGAAATTCGGCCTTCAGCGGTGATATACTAATCCAATTGAAGTTAAAGGCGGATTGGAATTAATGCCCGTGCCACACGGGCAACTCGAATGCCATTTACAACGAATGACATTCGTGTGATCGACGAATCGGCTCGCGATCTGTCGCGCGTGGAACGCCCCACGCTCGGAGTGTCGCGCGCTGATTGGCCGATCGTTCATATGTCATTCGTTGTGCATTCGAGTTGCCCGTGTGGCACGGGTATAAGGTAGCCAGCCGAATTATTTGTTGTTGGTTTTAATGGCCACAGAAGCGAAAATAAAGTTACCAGCAGTCTTAGTCTTTTTTTATATATATTTATTTGATTTTATTTTGCTATTGAATGCCTAGTACCCGATTTTATTTTATAATAATACAAATAAATAATATTAATATTAATTTTTAATTAAATTTAATGCGAGGTTACGAAGCTGCCGAAAGACAATCGTTGGCGGCGCCTAGCCGTGCCTGACTTGGTAATCCCCTCCGAGACCATTTGAGTCAAAAGCGCCCGTACAAAAATAGAAAGAAAAGGAAACTGCTTCTCAATAAAGCCCAGTCTACTAACATGCAAAAGTAAACTGGATCTCGACCCAACCCTGCAGCCTTTACTCATTAGGAATACGGCTGGTATCACGTGACTGTTTCTTGCGCCGGTTTACCCATGGCAGGTCAGGTCGCCGCTCCGGCCCACAAGATATATGGTGCGGTTTAACAAAACAAAAGCCAACAGACTGGGCGAGGCTCCTTTAAACAATGCAACGATAATGTGAAGCGCTGAAAGGCATCGTACTGATGGCGCTTTGTAACAAAAAATAAATAAAAAAAATAAAATAAAAAACATCATACAAAACAAAGAAAAAAAACAGGAGGGAAGAGACAACGAAAAGTAATAATAATAATAAAAAAAGATTTTAAAGAGCCTCGATCGGTGTCAGCGTCCTCGTGCAAGGAAGTGAGAGTGGAGTGGTCAACTGCAAGGAGCGCCATCTCGTTAAGCGAAATTTAAAAGCACCGAACGCCGTTCGCCTATTGGTCGAACAACCAAGCCACGCCTCGTGACGGTGCTGGCGGCGCCACTTCGACGAGCGTCATCTATCGTCTCGTTGGAGAAACGGGTGGTCTCTGGCGCGCGGTTTGGAGCCTGCTGGCAGCTGTGTCGAATCTCCAGTGTCTTCTGGCGGCCCCGGGTTTGCCCCGGCAGTCGGTGTCTTGGCTCCGAGTGCGGTCGGGGCTGTGTCGAGTTGGGTAACGATAAGGCGGTGGGGGGGCTACGACCGCGCGGCGACCGTTCTTTTGTTTGTTCGGACCCGTCGTCGCTGCGGCTAGACGTGGAGCCAGAAAGTGAAATGATCGTGATCACGCACTTCGCCAAGCCCATGAGCCGAAAGAAAGGTTCGTTCAACTTGTTCACTCGTTCCCTAAACCGCCAGAGATCCCAAGCCTAAGAGCCTAAGCCTTGATATTTACATTTTTCTTAGGAATTATTCGGTGGATCGTTTTTCATCGGAAAGTCGTGAATTGTCTAAGCTTCGCTGGTTGACGTTTGACTTGAGTCGGAAAGAATAAATCAAACTCGGGATAATGAACGACAAACGTACCTTTCAATGAAAGATGTTCGTCGTCTCTCTGTGAAGATATGTTCGTAATCCTTTATCCCGAGTTTTTTTTTTTTTCCCCCGCTTTAAGTTAATTTTGCCAACACGCTCTACAGTTAATTTGGTATAGTTTGCATTTGGCCTGTTTGTATTTATACAGTGCCCCCTTTTTTACCCCGTCTCTTTCACTGTTTTAAGCCCTTGCCACCTTACTCTCGGGGTTTACCATCATGTTCAATATGCACCAGCTCGCCTGCACTTTTAAGCGTTTCCTTTTTAACAAAATATTTATCGTTGCTTGTTTCCTCTAGAGACATTATGCGTGTGATACGCTGATTTTTTTTTAATTGTTTATGCTGGAAAGTTTAAGACGTTAATTACTACCTGGATGCATAGCTGCCAAGGTTAGTGTTTGCGAAATCGGTCTGGATACGACTTACTGAATGCCTAGACGCTGAATCGCTCAGTTACCTTTAACACATCGCTATCGGCTGTCGCCATCGGAGTGCAGAAACCAATTGACTGAAATTATATATTGATTAGGTATAACATACGTGCCGTATCCTCTCCGAGTGCCCCGCGTGTCACCATACAAACATGGCCCCACCCCCTCATCCACCCACCTCCTCTTTGTGTTGCTTTCTTTTCTAGAATGCACCCCTCGATCTTTGCTGAACTTTAGCTGGATATCAGGCCTTTTCACGGTGACTATGTTGCGTCCGGGTTTCTATTCTACGCATCTTCGCGTGATACCGTAATTTTTTAACGTTTCTTGTTCACTCCCTTCATTTGTTTCGTAGAGTTTTTTTTTTTTTTTTTTAACCGACTTTACGTTCAAGTTTTACCTTCTATGCAGACCGAAAACAAGAAACGCTGGGTTATTGCAGCACAACTGCTTTCAAATTCAGCATTGCTGCTGCGCGTGTTTATTCTTCTTCCAGTTTGGAAGGAGTATAATTTACGAAGCGTTTTTTGTTGCCTGGACTGAAATCCGAAACCGTCTGCTCGATATCACTCCTTATTTAATATTTCGTCCGTTGACCTTCCACACTCCCGTATCGTTTTGTTTCCCCTGGGGAACACGAGATAGGAACGAAAGAAACCCGAGAAATACCTGGACACGCTCAAGTCTTACAAAAAACAACCCTGTCCTCGTAGCTTACGCTAGTTTGTTTTGATTTCGAGAATATACTGTTGGTGTCTTCGCATTTTACGGAATAAATCGAGCCCATTTTGTAACTGAGGTCACGAAACTGCTCAACGGATCGTTTAAGTTTAGATTTAACCATCTTTGTTCGCTCGGGCAAAACCTGAGCAAGAGACCTGTGACGTTCGACGTAACGTGTTATATCTACCCGATAAAGTATGCGCAAAAACGATGGTGCGAAATAATTCGATAATTGTTCGTATTTTGTTCAGCTCTTCTCGTGGGTTGTATAATTATACACGCACGAAAATGTCTCGCCCATGACACGTTTCAAAAATAAATTATAAAAAAAAAAACGCCTGATTGTCTACTAACATGACCATTTGCCTACAGAAGCTGTGAGGACTGTGCAGGAACATGTGCGCATGCCTCGTTCGACAAGCAGCGCCCTCATATGACGTCTGATACATGAGTGAAGGTCTACCATCAACCTTCCCCCCCCCCCCCCCCCCAAAAAAAAAAAAAATAGTTTGGTTGGGACACGCGTGTCAAAAAATTAATTTAACTCGAAAAAAAAAATTAAAGCAATATTGACGGCGCGAGATTTATTTAAAATTTTGGGCGCAAAGTCTATGACGTCACGGAATGGTCACACACTCTTCCCACCTCAACGAGATGGTCGGTGTTGGATGGTCATACACTCTCTCCACCTCAACGTGATGGCCAAGCCGGGGCCACATCTCCACCAACACTCTCCACGCGCCCCAAATGCCGAGAGAGAAAACGAGTGGAAAGGGGAGGCGACTACCGACTAAATCGCGTCTCGTGCCGTCAATATTGATCTATATATATATATATATATTTTTTTTTTTGACACGCTTATCTTAACCAGACTGTTTAAAAAAAACATTCTTTTTTTATTTTTAGGGATTCATTAAGAAAAAGCGAAAATAATTGTTTTCTTGATAAGTTTTTTAAAATGTTTAATTATCTATATGGTTTCCTTATCTTTATCCTCATCTTCGTCCATGGTACGTCACCATATAGTCAGATGGCGCCAACTGAGCAATTGGACCCGAGCCCGCTGCCGAGCGTCCGACGACGCGTTGATTGGACCCGAGGCTCAGCCGAATGCTGACGCGGCACTTCTGCCCAATCGGTGTCTTCGCGCTCGATCTCACTGTGGTGAAATTCTAGCACACAGTCTTTTGATTATTCTAGGCTTGGCTAAAAGAAAGAATAAAACTTTTCCCTGAAAAACAAACAAACAAAGAGGATAAAATTGAAAAAGACAGGAATGTGGAGGGTCGCGAGTTGTCAAATATCCCTCGAATTCCTCAAATTAGGGCCCGATTTTGTAGTTATTTCTCTCTTGGAACAATCTGCTTTGGAGTATTGCTCAAAATTGTCAGGTATGTAGCACCCAACATATGTGTTTTGAATGTTTTAATAGAAATGGGTGAGGAAAATTCACAGCGTTTGCGAACTTGCTATTTTACAGTAGGCAACATCGAAGTAAAGCGGAAAAAAAAAAGTCTAATATTGTTCATGGCCATGGCCAAAAAAACAAAAAAGTTGAATATTTTTGTTCACGATCTCGCGAGACATTTGTTGTGGTTTTTATTTTTGTCTTTAAACGGCAGAAGCAATGCCCACACGTCCACAAAGGACAAATTGTATCTTTGAACGAGATCCAGTTGATATCACCGCGAGAAAACGTGAGTTCGAGGTGAAACCTCCGCCGTGTTCAGACGACCTAGTGCACGTTTCCTCCTGGGTGTAGCTGGTGGTTTGTTTCACGAGGTTTTATCTTTTGTTGGTCTGCCTTAACCAAAACGCAAACAAGCTACGGCAGAAAGTAGACTGGCAAGGTTTTTCTTTTTTGTCTTTTTTTTTTCAATTTTAGTGTTTCTTGTTCGCGTTTGCAGAAGACACGCGGAAGAGCAGACGGCGAGCAAAGCCGCTTTATCGTGTGCAAACGCCGTTTTTCTTCGAGTCTCCGTGGCTTCTTCACTGTTATATTTTGCTTCACCATGTAGATTTCTATCCTCTTGCCTTGTTACTTCGTTGCTATATATCCTTTTTGCATGCATGCCTATCAAACCCTTTATTTGCCCTGGTGTCAGTTAATGGTCTGCGCGAAAATACATGGTATGGTTGCTGTTCTCTTTGTCTTTACAACAACATGGCGGCCATCTCCAAATCTGCAAAGGCTGGCTCTCTACGATTCTCGCACGATTGCGATACTGTCGCCTCTCTCTGCCGGGATGCATACAACGAGGGCATCGGGGTGGGGGAGGCCAACCAACATCACATCCGAACAACGAGCTTTACCGTTTTCTTTTTGTCTTCTGGTTCTGTCTCTGCGTTTTCAGGGCCGTGCCCGCTGCTTCGCCTCTATTTCGAGCGATCCTCGTCCACTTTCGTTCTTTTTTTTTTTTCTTCTCCCACACCTTTCTTCTTTTTCTTTCGAAAGAGACGACAGCAGTCGGCTTGCTTGCTTGCTTGCCTGACTGGCCTGACCCCCAAAACTCGTTGTGAGCGGTAAAAACCCGACGGCGGAGGAAAGAAAGAGCCAGTGAAAGTGGACCGAAAGAGCGACAAGACAGAAAAAGAGAGAGCAAGTGCGAGGGTTTTTGCATTATGCCTCATTGTTTCTTCGGCGGTACCAACATCACGCTGCGCGCGGCACTCCTCGAAAAGGCGGTGGTGGTAGATGGTGGCGAAGGGACTCGGGGGAGTCCCATTGAGGCTCAAAGGATTAAGAAAGTTGGTGCCTTTCTTTATCAATCGTTTTATCGATGGTTCTCTACTTTAGTTCTTACCGCAAGCGTCGCTGGTTATAGTGGTGACAAGTTCACTGCTTCCTATCCTAGTCTGTTTCGAAGTGCATGATTTATTTTCCACTGCTTCTGAAGATGACTGGGCAACAGCCGACATGGGCCCGGCCGGTGATCAGTCAATCTGGCATGCGCCCCTAAAGAGGGGAACACGTTTATGGCGGTTGTTGTATAGTGTCGCGGAGGTTACTCGACACCTGGTCGTTTTGGCCTCGAGCAACCTGGGGTTCGGAAATACCCGAGCTTTTTTGTCGGATCTTTCCAGGCTAAGTATTGCCTCGTGGTAAAAACAGTCTTTGTTGTCCTCGCCCTTGTCGAAGATAGACCAGAGAATGGTACAAAAACGTAAGTGTTTCTGTAACACCTTTCAGGTGTTACTTACAGAGGGAGACAAATCAAATGAAATTAATAGACCGTTTTTGTTTTTCCAAACAAGGGGAACTTGTACACTCGCACATCATGAGTGCCGAATAAGCTATGCACGTGCACTTCTTACTGAGAGTATTGCGCGTGCTCATCTTTGATCGGAGCTCAAGATAAGGGAACGCACGGGCGCCATAGTTTTAAATTCATTGCGTCTCCCGAACGCGAATCTTCAAGCTTTAATTGTTGTCTTTTGTTACTACAAGTAATCAGTTTATCCTCCAGATCACTACGACGAAAAAATAGTAAAACACGTCCAAGTTCATCTGTAGTCTCACACAGCGAGCAAATCTGCTGATGCTGTAAGAAAGTAAAAATAATTTCTCGCCTTTGCCACTCGGGGAAACAATCATGCAGTATGCTAGTTTTCTTTTTCACCTTCTGCACCTAAAGGTAATTTATCTGATTTCATACGTGTTAAACGATTATTCTTGACCGTCGGCAGCTATTTCAAAGAGTGTTATCTCCAAGACTAACCCTGATATTAGTAATGAACAAATGTTTATCGTGTTCCGCTACGTGTTATAACATAGGAAGGGGAACTACGGCACCGTGCATAAGCGGCAATAACGTTTGTCTCATTTTAGCTACCAATGAACGTACCATGCCTATGTACATTTAATCCCCTTACCTCCGCTTCACATTTCAGCCGCTAGGCCGCGCAAGTGTCCGCTTCTCACTCGGATAGGTGGCAGTAGGGTGCCTACATGTTTCCGCCGCTCCGCTGAAACATGACGGAAACATCTAGGCACCCTAGGTGGCAGCTCTCCGTTTCTCTCCTTCACACCTTTGCCTAAAGGTGGCGTCGCCTCCTCTGGAGGTGCGAATATCGCTTTGCAGCGTGTTCGAAGGCTAAAGAGCAAGCAACAAATGAGAGAGAAAGAGAAAGAAAGAAAGAGAGAGAGGCTACATATTTTACCTTATGTACTCGTCCTGCTGTGATTGATTACAGCCTGGCAACGCTGGTCGGGTGTAGAAATGCTTCTGTCAAGGCCGCATCCCCAGAGCTGGGGAGGAGGAAAGCATATCGTCACGTCGTCACCGCCGTTGACACTTTTGCATTCCGGAATGTCCGACTTTCGCCGATGTCTCAAGTTCCTTTTATTGTCGGGAAAATATAGTTTTGAGTTTTCGTTCTTTTGCGTCTGCGTCTCACAAACGCCACCACAAAGAATGTAGGTCTAGAAAAAACAGCAGCTAGTATGAACAAAAGGGGCGCCAAGAGCCCGTTACGCCTATTTGCGCAAGTTGACACAAAACTTTTCTTTGTGTCCAACTGTGCTCAGCCTGGCTGGCCTCGAGTAATCTTTTCGCGTGCCAGAAAACTTTGACGCAAGGAACGCCCGCTACTGGGCGATGCCTGTACATTCCTTTGTTCATGGTGTGTAAGCGAGAAACGGCGATGGGACCAGAGCCGTATATTAGGAGAGTTTGGACAATAGGCGGAGCAAAGGCCGCCGCCAGCGCCGAATATTCCCCCCACGCTTAGAGCGTAAACTAAATTTGTGACACAGCGTCGACCAATCAGGAGACGTCTACTCCATCTCACAAATGTCGACAGTGAAGACAAAGGCACAGGCGCGTGAGCCTAGCTCAGCGAAACACTATTGTTTGTACGAGACCTCGTGCATAGGAGGCACTTTCCAAAGTCACGCGCTCGTGCCCATGCATTTGTCTGCACTGCTAGAACAGCGTCCTGAGACTGGCTGAAAGAAAGCAGTGCAAAGGGTGGGGTGCGCGAGCGTCTTGAGACGCGGAGTTCCGCTCGGCACGGCTCAAATTATACTTCGTTTCACTTTACCTGCGAGCGAAGCCAAAGCTAGAAGCGCGAGACCAGCGCTTTTTTGCAGTTCTCCCCAGCTCGCGCGCTCGAGCAAAGCCTGAACGCACGGAGCTTCCGTGCTCGCGCTTCCAGTTTTGCCTTCGCTTGCACATAAGGTGAAACGAAGTATAGTCGTGGCACAAATTTAGAGCACGCGACCAACGCTAGGGGCTGTTTCGCGGCCTGTGGTTGGCCCGAGATGCTCGCCTATTCAAACCAATGTATGGCCAAACTCTCTCAATAAACGGCTCTGGATGGGACTTCATAAAAGAAATGAATCTCGCTTTGAAGACACGTGCAGATGTTGTTTAATGTCTGTACAATCGGTGCCCTAGCACCGCGAAGGTGCGTGTAGGTAGCGCATACTTTCCGAGTAATGGTGACTCATTACATAATGTTGGTCGGGCGACTCACGATTTCACGTCCCGTCCGCAACGACATCTTACTAGGTTAATTTTTTTTTTCCGGCGACGTTGCTGTACGGTCTTGTTGTAAGGGTCTTTTCTTTTTGGGTATGTAGCCACGTCTGGTTCAGCGACCGGAAGTATTATCTTTTCACGAAAATGCGTTTTTTTGTAAAGATGTTGCAATCCTTGCAAGTCGAACTAAGATCCCGCTTTACAGTGCCACGTTCAATAATTTTTGTTTGTTTGTCCAAGCTTTGAATAAAGCAGGCACTTGACGATCGAATGCTATGGTGACTTTATTAATTTATTTATTTACCCAAACTGGAGGGAAAAATTGGTCCAAGCAGATCGAGCGTACGTCTACTTACCGTTAGCTGCTGGTACTTTTTAATATCATATTTGCATATTTAGCTTATTATTAGGGTAACAAGAGGAAAAAAATGAAAGGGGACGAAGTAAGGCAACACTTTCGTCTCAAGTTCCTTAGCATGGTATATTTGAAGACTAGAAAGTTCTCCATTTGCTTTTCTCTTCTCTCTCTCTCTCTCTCTCAGCTGAGCCTTTTGCGCTGACTGGTGTTCTACTGTAGTGCCTTTGTTTGGATGAAGCTGTCGTGCGTATTTCACACAATCTTCCGGCATGTTTTTGTTAGCAAGTTTTATCGCCAGGATATTCTTCTGTTTGTCAAGGACTTTTATGCTTTCATGCGTTTCGACTTTTTCGATTTCCGCCCTTTGCCGAGATGCCACTTCACGTGGGGTCCTCCCAAGCGAGATCGAAAACTTTGCCACTTTGCCTACTTCGCTACTTCGCGACTCTGCTCTCGAAATTCCCTTTCCCGACTTTCGTAACCTCCTTTAACACTGGAGTTAAATCACGTGACCACCCGATCGAATGCATTCGTTTATTGCACGAGTTCCCGTTTGGCAATCACGTGATTCACGCTCTTCAAACGGATTGCAAAGTAGCCTCTGACGTCAGATACTAGTGGTTTTGAGAGTAAATTAAACGAACGCACTCACTCTTGGCTACTTTTAACGCTGCTGCGAGTAGCTGGCGTCGAGAAGGAGTGCGCCACTTTCTCTGTCTTCATCGCGCAACCAACGCAACTGTGTGCACGCCCTTCTTGAGGAGTCAACACTCGCAAACACTACAGGCACAGAGTTGACAGAGTCGCCAGGGTGTTTCGCGGGAGGCCGGCGGGAGTAGGCGGGAGTCATCTTGCTCTCCTCGCCACCGCGCGCCTCCTCTGAACTTGATCTTGAAAGGAATAGAAAGCAAAAGTAGTTCCGTGGGCGGGAAGCGGCGAGTCGTCGTTTTCGGCCGACGCTGGCGGCAGACGACGCGACGACGCCTCGCGATGGCTCGGGCGATGCTTCGCTAGGAAAGCCACAATAACGTGAGTATTTATTCGTCTCACCTCATCCCCCAGAATGAAATCACTTTGCCGGGAACAGCCCTTGTCCCTGCCTCGATTCTCGGGTGCTCGGTTGTTTGGCCCTATCTGTCCGGCGGCGTGGGATAGCGCGCGGATGAGTCACGAAAGAGAGCAGTGCGCGCGCGGTTCGTCTGCAATCGCTGTGCGTTGTGGTCGTCTGCGTCTTATCGCCTCAGATGGAATGCGCCCGCTGTCTAACGTTCGCCCGCACCTTTCTGTTTTCGCGATTGCGCCATTTGCGTCGCTTTGTCCCCGTGAACATGTGATGAAGCTGGGAATTGGACGGGGGGTGGAATAAAACTTGGGTGATTAATTTTTTCCGGTTGTGAGGGTGTCGTAGGAATAAGAGGGTAAAGCGCGTTTTAAGAGGAGAAACCACGTTTCACACCCAACATAAGTTATTGACGGAGCGCGAACGACGGGGCGTGTCTTTTCGAACGCCTGACCTCCAGCACGCGCTCCATGCCTTCCACCGTGCTTTGGCGCGCTCCAGGTGCACGAGACGTCAAAGCGTTGCCGAAGGCAGGAAGCTCACGCTGGAAACGGGGCAACCGGAGCTCCTCTCTGTCGGTCTCACCCTGTCAGTGGCTAGTGAGCACTGACCACATTTGATGGATTCGTCGGGCATTATTGATTATATGTGTTTTAGACACTGAAAGGACGACTCGTTAATTAAAATGTCATTTGATGACTTGACACTTTCCTTCTTATCAAGCTTGCACCTCAGATTTTCAATATTTCGAATTATTATTAGTTGTCGTAATAATGTAAATAATGATGTTATTAGAATGATGAAGGGCTGTGCATGACATTAAAAGCTTTTAACTGATTAATCACAGATTTCTTTTATTTTTAATCACTTGGTTAATTAAATTAGTATTGTGGAGGCCGTCAGAATTGTTAAGGTATTGCGAAATCGGCCATTACACATTTGGGGAACACAGTTGCTAACTGTGTTCCCCTAAAAATCCCCTAATGATAAGCGAGTGGAACTCTCTCCCAGAACAAGCAGTATCGTGTCAATCGCTGGAATCTTTTTGTTCTTATCTTCCATTTGATGACGTGGGCAGTAATCCTTGAAATGGCATGTTTATTTAGTTACTATTCCCTCTTTTTGTCGCGTCATGACTTCCAGCCAGCGTCATTCTTCCAATTGTTGTATTGATTTTACACTTTTTCCCCAGTGCCGAATGATTCTTCTGTAATATATATTTAGGACGGGTTTGCAACGCACGCAGTTGTCAAGTTTTTGTTGTTTGTTCTTGTTTCCTTGTTTTTTTTTCCAGACCAAGTTTCTAATGTTCTTTCCATTTTTTATTTTTTCCTTCAGTGTTTATCAAGTTTTTTTGTTCATGCCCTCCCTATCATAGTCCCATGTAGGGACTGATAGTATTTTGAAATAAATAAATAAATATTCATCTAGCCTTAGCGAGGCAGGAATTAATTGAAGCTATTTAATTTTATTTGTTGATTTGTTTGGCACACATACAAATGCCATGGCTGATAGCAGAAGTGGAGGAGAGGACAGATAAATCTGCACATTTTTACTGATGTCAAGCCACCAACTCCTAAGTACTATTTACGAAGTAATTAATAAGAGTGAGATATGTGGTTTACATAAGAATTTTGAGTTAAATAAGAGAGAGAAGTTTGTAGTTTTGAGGGTGCTTGTAAAACACGTTGTCTCAGAGGACCAGAAGGGTTCACAATGACTGAATTCTTAATGTTGAGTTTGACGACAACAAATGAGACTCGTGACAAACTTTTTGACAGATTAATCAACTGAGAAATTATTCTGCCATTAACTCTTTCCTCACCATGCCCATAGGCGATCGATCACCGGTGATCGATGGTTTGGGAGCACCGTCAAGAAATTAAATTTAGTGCGGGAAATTATGTTTCACAATTTTATGGATAGCCGAAACACTAGTTTCGGTTTCAACATAGGTTTGAGCTCAATCACAAGCTGGTGGGCTATCAAAAATAGTCCTGAAAACGGTGGTTGCACTTGTCTAACATATGGCTAATTGCTTGCACCAGTCTTTGTAACAAAAATGGCATTATTAACAGGTTTGAACTGTATTGTGATATATTTCGTAGACTTCAAGAGCTCTGGGGGACGCTTTAAATGACGTTATAGGCATCGCTTAACAGATGGTTGCCGGTGAGCGTCACTTTAATATCCAATGCTGTCCTAAGTCGGCGTGCACGTTTTATGTTCTCAACAAGGCGGAGAGAAATGCTAAATATGAAGGAACTGCAATCAAGGCTATGACAAAACCAAGGTAGAACACAAAGAAAGCATTTTGCTGGGATGTGAGCTGTACTGTCTGTGTTTCACCAATATAAGCACTCCTTTGTTGAAAAACACACATTTTTTAATGAAGGAATGTCAACTCACCGACAAACCAAAAATAGACAGCATCAGTTAGAGCACACTAACTTTCAGAAGTAATAGCCGTGGGTTTGGGGCACACTTTGTGTATTTTGATTTTTTCTTTTATTTGTCGTTTAATTTGACATAGCTGTAAAGTTTTGGCATTTATACGCCTTCCGCACATACATGTATTTTCAAGAAATAAAATATTAAAATCTTTTTCCCACATTATACCAACCTCTTGTTTCTTTTAGAAGAAAAACCAATTGGCCACCTTTTGATGTGTCATATTGGTCCATACGCAAGTTGGTTAGGAAAATAAAAACATTTGCACGGATCCTTTGAAAATTGCTATTTTTCCCGTGGTCAGGAAGCAGTTTACGCATTCATTGATTGGGCAATAGGTTAGTAATTTTTTAGAACCTAGTGAATACTACTACTATACTTCGTTTCACCTTATGTGCGAGTGTAGGCAAAGCTGGAAGCGCGAGCACGAAAGCTCCGTGCGTTCAGGCCTTGCTCGAGCACGCGAGCTGGGGAGAAACGCAAGAAGCGCTGGTCTCGCGCTTCTAGCTTTGGCTTCGCTCGCAGATAAGGTGAAACGAAGTATAGTAGTTTTTATAGATATTTTTCATTTCCTCTCATTCTCAGTCACATGAGATTCATATCTGGTATGCGGTACAAAAAAAATAATGAGGCACTTCAACCTTGAATACGCGAGAAAATGTAGCTGAGGCAAAACAAGAATGTGTGATAATCACGCATGTTTTGTGAACACCTTCCAGCGGCGTGGGGAGGTCAAAACCGTGTTTCAACACAAACTAGAAGTGACGACATTCAAGATGGCTGCACCCTTGTGGAAAAGGTGTATAGCCCGGTTCTTGTGTGTTTTTTTTTTTATAGAGCCCTATTTAAAGGGAAGATGGGGCACTTCTGCATTTGAGAAAAAACGCTTGAATTGAGTTCATTTAGCCTTTAGAATAACAGATATCACAATTATATTTCAATGCGACGTGCCGGAGAGCCATAAGAGCAATTTCCAAATAGGGCTCAAGCCCCGCCTCCCTAGCCTTGGGCAGCCAAAAGATCCGTCGATGACGTCACGTACAGCAACTGTCTTTCGCGTTTTTCTCGCGTTCAACAATACTTGCGCAGCAAATGGTTTGGGTATTCGGGTTCACGGGGTAAAAATAAACTAGAATTCACTTCTAACTCATTTTTTTCAAGAAGCTCCATAGCTTCCCTTTAACTGTGAATGACATAAATTCAGGAAGTGGTTGCAAGGTACAAAAATGTTAAGGCTTTACTGCCATGCCTTTGTCGACCTGGCCCATCATTTTGAGTGTGGGTATCCGTGGAACTGACAAATAAGATAGTATTCTTGTTTGTTCATTATTATTATCTCCAAGGCATTAGAGAAGAGGATTCAAAACAACATTGGAAACGACCTATACAGGGAACTGGTTGTTATTGCATATCTAACAATGTATGTACATACATTAACAAACATACAGTGAAACCTCTCAAGTCTAAAACTTGTCTATCTAACTCAGCCATGTGGCCCGAGGATTTTGATACGGCCAGGGACATGGTCACACCCCTTAGCTCTGGAAATTCCTGCATTTTGAATGCGGCATCCAGCTAGAGAAAAATGAAATGTATCTGAATCGGACAGATAAAGGGGGACCCGCAGAATGTACAGCGTGGTTCGAGCTGGGCTGGGTGCTCGTTTACGAGCTTTTCTGAGCTCGATAGTCGCACTGAATTCTGATAGGATGTCAAAATTTGAATTGGTATATATAATTATATGCCAAATCAATGCCTTCCTGCTAAATGTAGCATGGAAGATTCGTGTTGCACATTTTTTAACATATTTTTATAGAATTTCAGCCCTAGACAGATTCTGCTTTGAAAGGAAACAGCTTGCAATCGACGAAGGTAGCTTTGTCATTGTTTCATCCCTCGTTTGCCTGCAGGGGCGAAGATGCTGCAGCAGATCCTGCGGGATATGTACATCGAGCCCCAGCTGCTGGCGGAGCTGGACGAGGAGCAGCGGCACATCCTCTTCTGCAAGATGCGGGAAGAGCAGGTGCGCCGCTGGGAGCAGAGAGAGAAAGACTCCAATGGCCTCGCAAACAAGGCCACCCTGTCCAAGAAGCCGGGTGAGCCAGCCAAGCCACTGTAGTGGACGCGTCGGTCTCCAGAGAATTGCTTTACACTGTATGCTGCTTTGTGTGGTAAAGGAGTTTCCCCAGGAATTGAAATTAGGGGGGGGGTCTAAATTTTTAGGGGGGGGGGCATTGAAAATAGAGGAGTCGTTGCGAATTAAGGGGGTGCCTTCAGAAAAACAAGGGGCGGTGTACGTACACCCACCCCCTAGGGGGTGTGTAGGGAAATCACTGGTTTGGTAGTCTGGCAAGAAGTTGACTACTCCACCCTTTGAGTTTCTTGTTCAACTTCTCGGCTCATTTCCTAAGCTATGCTGTGGTCAGGATGTTTGGCACTATGTCCATTCAATGACTCATCTGTATGCCTCTAATACGGAAGAGAGGTTTAAATTGTGTAACTTTCACAAGTTTAGATAGAGCCCATGAAACGAGATCGAAGAGCTTGTGTTCGACGTGAAGTTGTTACCTCTTTGCCTGGCATGTACTCGCTGCTGTAACCAAGAAGATTTGTCCCAAGTGGGTGGGAATGGGTGGGTAGACCCTTGCAACCGAAACAAGAAAAAAAAAAAAGAGCACCGGAACACGCACACATGAACCAACAAGCTATAGTATGGCCAAGAGCTTGTGTAAAAATAAAAACTACATACTATGTATTATGAACAATTGCATATCAAGGTGTATGTATTAAAAAGACATTGGGAGGAACAGGGTGCATCGCAGTTTGCTAAAAATTAGTTGATGGCTTTTCAAGGTTTTGTTGTTTTCAGAAATAAGACTACTTCAAATCTACTGGTGTGACGAAATTGGTTCAGGTTCACCTGTGGCATTTACTTATGCCGTAAAATTTTGGGTTCATCACTGTCCAAAATGAGTAAAAAGAAAAAAAAAAAAACAAAAAAAAAACACAAGGTTCTGCTGGCACAAGTTTTTTTGTGCAGCACAATTTCTAAGGAGAAAACATGTTTCTCTTTTAAAGCGACCAATTCATTGAGGGCAAAACTCTTTCGGAAAGAAACAAAGTCGTTGTCTTTTTGCCAAAGTCGTTGTCTTTTTGCCATTTTGCCTTTACTGCGCACTCTCTCATTGTATGTGTACCTAAACCATGATATCATTGATGCAACTTTAGACTGAGAAGACTGAAGGAGTGCTTTGTAAGCACAAGTTTCTCAAATGCTAGGGTGGAAACGACGACAGGAAAGCAAGCAATGTCGAAAACTTCAAAAGTCTCTGTCACCAAAGGTTAAAACCTAACCACTTCCGAAAAAAACAACAAAAAACAACTAAAATCTCGCGGTCACCCGTGCCCAGCCGGTGAGCGTCGATATCTGCGTAGATATGCGACATAAGGTCTGCGCGGTATTTTTGTCAGTAAACCTTCGACACATTAATGATGGAGTCGTCTCGCCGGTTCTGTCGCAGGCTGCAAGCGCGTGGACTTTCTTCTGGGTGACGACGGTGAACCCTGGACATGGGTGATGGGGGAGCACCCCGAGGATCCGAGCATCGAAGAGATCGTGGAGAGGGAAACAAAAGATCGCGCACGACGGCTTGCCGCCAACGAGGCGCTCCAACTCAGGTGGTCACCCTTGCCCGCATTGTTCTTCTTGCCCATGGAGGCAGGAAGCTTCTGGAGGCGACATGAGGCCAGCAGACGTGAAGCCAGAAGTGTGGAGGTGGGACACGCCCCCAACGATGACCAAAAAAAAGAGACACTATTGGACGAAAAGGAAAGCTGGGCCTGGGGCCCGGAGGGTGACCAAAACAGCTGTTGGTGCCAAGTCAGCTCTTCTTTTCGTCCAATAGCGCCTCTTAGTTTTGTTCATTATTGGGGACGTGTCCCTCCATGCTTCTGGCTTCACCTCTTGTATTGCCTCCGGAAGCTTCCTACCTCTATGTTCTTGCCCGTCTCTTATTTATTTCCTGGGGCAGGAAGTCTGCGACTAGAATTGCACAATAAAGAAAGGTGTAGGGATCGTGGCGGTATGGCTTTAACCCTTTGACTGCCGAGTTCGTTTTCCCACATGCCCAACGCAAATTTTGGTCTTGATAACACTGTAGCATGCTTTTTGAAGGATGTTTACTCATCAAAGGCATGCTATTGTGTGGGCAAAGAGTTCATTCGTCTTGGCTCACCTCCCCAACCTACGATGTATTTCTTGTATTGTACTTTTCCCGACACCGTACTATACAGTGGTACACTGATCTCGCACCCCGGGGGTGGCCTTACTCGGCCTTTGTTTGTTCGGAGCTGTAACTTCCTTGTTTTCCCAGTCGTCGAATACCGAGTTTGTTAGTAATTTCTGGGTCTCTGCGTTCGAAGCACGACGTTGAACGACATAGATTCGCCATTCTATAGCAACGAAGGAGCACAACAAAACCGAAAATTGCGTAAAAAAAAACAGCAAAAAAACTACATGCCACCAAAAAGTGATTTCATAAGATAAAACATTGTTTTCATTACTTGGTCGTATGTGCTGTTACATGTAAAAAAAAGCAAAAAAGATTACAGCTCAGTTAAGAGAGGCAGGGAGCAAACCGAAATTGAGACCACACTTAGTGTGCCCGAGTATGCTTAAGCGTGGCACTTGAAGGGTTAAGAGAAGCAATAAACAGAAGTCTGTCAACTCTCGGAAGTGAATTCGAATTAATTTTTATAAAACGGGTATTTCTCGGTGTCTGTCTTTGTGTACATCCAGCACATTATTATGGTGGAATGTAAAGCGAAAAATTAAAAGCGGCACCTAAATGTGGATGAAAGTGCTGTAGACATAAGATGTGAAGTTGCTTGCCTTCCTTTTGCTACTTGAGCGTCTTTCGTCTTCCTGTCCGTATAAGCTCAGAAGAGCAGACCTTCTCACGACTAAGGTGTATGTTAGTGTGAATCCTGCAGTATTAAGATGCGGGATACTGTAGGAATAATTTATAGCACACCCAATATAGTAGATTCTTTTTTTAAGCGGAGTTCTTTTGATATTGGAAACTTTTTTGTGGAGTAGAACTTTGCTGAACTTGTTTTATTTGATTAGTTATTTTCTTGTTTCCTGTTAAGTGGAAGTTCTGATGGGTGCCTTGTCCCTCAGAGCTCTGCTCGAAAAGGTTTTGCTGCGTAGGGATTACCTGCAGCAGATCGCATAATTGTAGTAAAATATTTCTTAGTCACCGAGCCATGCTCGACTGAATAACGCGTAGTGCCACACAAAAAGTTTCTAAAGCAAGTGAGACGTTGAGCATTTAGACAGTGTCAGATTGGTGTTCCTTTATGAACGGGTGCCCTGTTATGTCGTAGACAAGAATTTTGGATGGTGCAACATGACTGCAAATCTGGTGACTTCAGCGTGTATCTTGCAGTAGCTATTACACTAATGCCTGCTGGACGGAGCCCATCCAGGTCGACATGAGTAAGGGCAGAGATTGAACCATGTCTCGCAAGAAACCACTGGTCGACTAAAACTGAGGTGTTTTGGCCGGTGGTTTACAGGAACCAGGAGGAGGCGGAGACAGAGCCGGTGCCGGCCCTCCCCGCGACCACACCCCCGGCATCTCCACCCCGCCCCACAGCCCTGGAGATTGAGGTGGAAGGGGAAGTGGTGCAGCTGCGGCGCAAGAAGCCGCCCCTGGAGAAGTGCTTCTCCCTCGAGAAGGAGGTGGCGGCCCTGCTCCAGGGCTCCGTGGTGGGCTCCAAGGCCACCTCGCCTACTGTGGACCGTAACACCTGGCTCTCGCAGAAGCAGCAGGAGATCCGGGTGAGCGGGGAGGAGCAAAGGTGGCTCTCGGAGGTGTCATTGTTTGGCTTTCTTTCTTTTTGTCCGACCGTGAGCAGCACTCTGCCTATGTGGTCACCACCTGGGTCACACGCCGCGGGTGAGACGGTACGCCGCCGATCTTCGTGCCGGCTGCTGTGGCACTTTGTGTCTTAATACCTTTTATGTCTGCATATGCACTTCGTGCGGGAACTAAAGGGGGCGATTCAAAAAATGCGCGTAGCGCCGCTAGCGGAGGAGGTGGCGTTCGACAGTGAGACGCGTTCAGCAACCTGCGGCTCCTTTTCGCGTGCGAAGCTGTGGCGGTGGAAGTGCACACGGATGGAACTTTGGCTTTTTGAGCTGATACGTTGAGGGTGACGTTGCACGAGGGCCGGGGCGGACCTACGAAGGACATCTAGCTGTTTGCCGCTTCTTATATATCCCAGAAAATAAATTTTACATCTTCTATCAATCGCACGCATGCTGGCTTTTGACGAGAAACCTTCCCGGCTTCTAGAAAGTGCAACTACTGCATTTTTTCACATAATCGACGTGGCATATATGTTCTGAAATTAACCTACCATGTATTCATATAGGTGAGGGTGGAGAAAAAAATCAAGATGATTTAAATCTTCATTAAGCCTCATCAATATCACTGTGATCATTTTCCACCAGAACACCTTTTTCACCAAAATCATTTCCCGCAAAACTAATACCATAAATATGTGTTTATTATTGTTTGTTTGTAATTTGACGCCGTCCATGTAAATTTACTTTGTTTGAGTAAAAAAAAACGTCGGGCAAATAAAAATGTATAGCATGCCGAGTACGAGCTAATTGCGGTGCTCTTCTGCCCTAATCGAAGAGATGAGCTTTGTATCTATTTTCCACTTCTTTCGGTAGTTATGTGGCATCTCATGCAAGCATATCATGTGAAGGAAACAAACAAAAACTTGCATTTGTGTTTGCACACGCACACAGGCCGACAAAGGGTGCAACTGAGAAATGCAGGCACATACACATACAGATCTAATTGTGCATGTAAGGTTGATCTTACCATCGGGCAGTATATATACGTTTTGGGTTATACAAGCTTGCCTGCTTTTTCATAAAATTATACCACCACCTTGCACACTTTGAAACCAAAGGAAAAAGCCACTGTCGTTAAACAACTCGCGAACTGTGCTCAAGTTTTAAGGCCATAAGTTTACGTCGTTGAATATATATATACCTATATATATATATATATTTTTTTTTTTTTTGCTTTTTACTTTTGGTGCGCCTGAGAGTCCTTTGATACTTTGTTTGGAACCGGCCTAAGAAGCAATGGCAACAGTGGCACAAAGTTCGCGAAGCTAAGAAAACAATCTGGTGGGAACAAGCTGTTTGTTTCCTGGGCATTTTCATGGAAATGCCAAGATGTTCTTTTGTTTTGCTGAAGGATTACAGCAAATAAAGCTTTCTGAATAAAAACGAATCATGCTCTTTTTGTTCTAGTATGATGTGGTTTATGTTAAGAAAAGAAGTTTTGAATTAATCTGCACTTTACAGTATAATTAAATTTGCATTGAATTTTTTGTTACACTGTTTTCAGTGATAGGGCAGATTGAAGAATCCATTTCCCATGCTCAAAAAGACTAGTAAAAAACAAATGACTTGTTTTAGTTAAAATAATTAAAATAATATATATATCGGATTTCTATTTGGTTTACTGTTATACTTAACTTTCTTAAAATTATAATTTTAATAGTTTTTTTTATCGAGATGTACTAGATATTTTGCATTAATTTGATCAAAAACAATTCAGGCGTTTTGTTTTGCAGTCACCTACTGCAAACTGGCAACCCCATATGTGAAGAAAGGTGATTTCCATGTCCGAACGGAGGCTGAAAAAAAGAAAGCACAACACAGAAACTGCCATACTCAAACATTGATTGTACAGTGGTTCCAAGTTTCATTGTAGTTTTCCTTAGATTAATACTTGTCACTTTTTGTACCCTCCGAATATTTCTTCATGAAGTACAGACTGCATGCCATACTGGTCCAGAAATATCATCGACATGTACAATGGGGACGAAACATCTTTGGAGGGCATTCCTCCAATGAAATTGGCACTGGCACCCGCGAGTGTGGGATGGTTTTTCAGTTGGTCCCATCGGCGCTAACATATGCAGGCACTACTGGTACAGAAACAAACTCACAGTGCAAAGCGGCAGTGTAGAATATGTCAGCCGTGCCGACACAGTGGCAGACATGATCGGGAGACCAAATTTCTCGCGTCGTACGGCAAGGGTCCATCGTTGTTGCTGTCCCACAAAACATTGGCGAGTTGAAAAACTATGAAACTTTGTCCCCTTGAGACACGACGCATGATTATTAGAGCATTTAACGAGGCAGCAGTTCATGCTGTCAACCGTGCGCAACCGCACCGCTCCGACTTCAATGCATACCAATGTATGAGGCGTGGTTTCGTTTCACTGGGGTTCTCACTGCCTATCTTCGGTAACGGCTACGCGGCGGTATGCCGGTCGCGGCGCACGGAGTGTATAGTTTGACACCTTGTACATTCTGAGCTGCTTCTTCACTGAACATAATTTTAAGCAACACATCGTATACCCCATACATCTGCAGTCGATTATTCGAATGGTGTGCCGACTCGATCCAAATTTTTTTCCCATTACCCACCCGACTTCTCTAATACCTTCTTTCCCCTGCCCATGCGAGTCTTTTTCTCGTTATGGGAAGGTTACATGTACGCACAGGTATTACCTCTTCTCCTTGTGTAGTCATTACAACAACATTGGATGGACTGAAAACTTTGAACCCCTACTTCTTCCAACGTTTGCCGCTCAACGCTACTTGTAATCTTGGAACTGCAAATGAGAATGAACTGGGCATCTAGACATTGTTAGAGTGAAATTGTCTAGATTTTTAAACTTTGATTTCAAAAACGTCATCGCTCATTAAATTACGAGGGCCAATATGCGCGCACCACGTAAGGGGTGAAGAGAGACAGAACATAGCTTGTAAAAGTAAGCAATAAAAAGGGAACACTAAAATATTGTTTCTATATAAAACTTCTAATTATGTGTTTCTTAACGGGGCATACGGGGGACCGTTCCACAGAAACGAGAGAAAAGGCTCGTGATTTGGAAAGTTTACTTAATAACAGATATAAATTGACAAATTAGCAAGCATATGTGGACGCGAATGATGAAGCCACCGCAGCAATGACTGACCTGTTACGCTCGAACGTGCAGAACCGTGAGGAGAACCTGAAGCAGCTGATGGAGCAGCGGTCCAACGAAATCTACCAAGAGATCAAGGCCCAGCAACGCAAGAGCCTCGAGGCTGCAGAGCGAGAGAGCATGGTTCAGGAGGAACTCTGGATGGAGCAAGGTGCGACGGGCTGCAGCCCTTTCGTTCGTTGGAGATTGTAAAACTTGCCTAGTTGTAGTGCAGTGTGACCTTGGTCCTCAGCCAAAGGAGTCATTCCAGAAAGCACAATTGAATAGACCATTCTGGAAATGAGCAGCATCCCTCATTGCCTTTTTGACACATTGCTGCAATCTGATGTATGGTGTGTGTGAAGGAGCTAGCACCCGAATAGGAGCGGTTCATATTGGTCTATCATTTTGCGATTTCAGAATGCAAAGAAAGCAGAACATTAACAAAACATGGTACGCATAAGTTTTGACATGTGCTTGTTTTGTTTTCTTTGTGTTCTGAACTTATGGTGGTAAGACGGAAGTGATTGGCGCCACTTCCAGGAAGCGTAGAGCATACGAGTCTGCCCGCGCCTACGACGGTTCCCCGCGCCGCGTGGCACAATATGGGATCACCGAGAGGCCTTGCGGGATGTTCCAAAATGGTCTATTGGGATGCCAGGTGTAATCGTGGTACACAATGATTCCATTCAAGCTTATTTCCTGCCAAATTTGTCTCATTTGATGCTTTAAAGGGGTGCAAAATGGGTCTTTTTTGTGGGACCAGTTTCAAGCCGCACACTAACTTCCACCACACCGTCGATGGCAACGTCTGTGCCAACGTCTGTGCCCTCTGTTTTGCAGAGAAGCGTGCCAAGGAGGTGGAGAAGCAGATACGCGAGATTGTGCGTCTGGCACGCGAAGAGCATCGCAGGGGCCTCCTTTATGGGACGAGCCCCGTGGTCACCGCCGAAGCGAAGTCGGAGGACGCTGTGCCGAGGCCTAACGTGCCCTCCAAGGTCGCTCCAGCGGTCCCCCAGGTGGACGTTTCTCTCAATGGCCACAACGAAACTGCACCTCTGCCGTCCCACGCTACCTCCAGGTGAGCTCCCGATTTGGCCTTATCACCCGATTTTTATCTGTTGGGGAAAGAATTTGCAGTTTTTAATCTTTACGTTGTGTACCTCACCAAAAGGGGTGGAAAAACCGCCTCATTCCTTTGAAATATGGAGATTCCATTGCGCAATAGCAAAACAAAGAACAGGAATAATTTGCCTTGGGGTGGCGGCCATGGGAACTGAGCCATGGTGCACACTTGGGTGTGCGTCATGGGCCATGGCTCAGTCCCGTGACGCAGAGTCTAGCATCTGACACCACCTGCTAGTCGTGCGAACAGACGCGCGGCAATGTGCATCGTCGTCTGCTATTCCACCACCCTCTATCGTCATGTGCAATGCCCATACTGCGTGGCGTTGGTGTCCGTTTTCGCCTTCATCAGCCTGCTGTTCCGCCCGTCTAAAAACTTCCGCAACATTCTACCATAAAAGCGGCGTTCTAGCGTTCCATCATGCAGCAGCCATAGTCCATTACAAGTGTCTGTCAGCGTCTGTCGACGTGTGGTAAAAAGCGACGGAGAGGACTTAGTAAAATGAACAAAATAAATTATCAGTCCTTCTAGCTTTTTTGTTCGTCTTTTAATTTTTCTTTGTATAGTATCCGCGAACAAGGTGGGAGAGTGTCATGACGCACAATTAAAACGCAACCTAGAAATATTCGCTTTGGCCTGCCAGGTGCACCGCAAAACTTGAGAGCTACTGGCCTTTTGAAACAAAATGACAGCATCAACACACGCAAACAAACGAATCAAGCCGGATAGTTGACGTGGGACGCTAGGCTTAGGCCAGTCCCGCTACGAAAACAAGCATCTGCAGAGCGCTTCGAAAGGCGCATACATGCGACAGGTGTTTGCTGCAAACTAGGTCGGTTCAGAAGATTTTTCTCTGAACCCCTCGGTGAATGCAGAACGACTCGCATTCATAAATATAGAGCTCAATGAGCTACACTCGTTGAGCATGCCGCAATCGCTGGCAACCATGATTGTTATCGTTTGAAACCGCAGCGGATAAGGCAATCTTAGGATATTTTTAAAACAATAATGACTGTCTGAATCGTTTGATTCTCAAACATAAAAATATTGTCGATGAAAATACTATTACAGCACGAAGTAACAGTTTTAAAATGATCATTTCACGCATCAATCATTTCTTCAACCAATGAGAGCCGAGAAAAGGTACTTAGCTAGCTAAGCAGCGGGCGGGCCTAAAGCAGGGCTTCTTTCACATAAATTGCGACCAGTAGCACAAATATTGCTAAAAAAAAAAACATTTCCTGCAAAGATTTTCAAAAAGATATATTAAATCTCATCTAAACCCCCTTTAATTTTTTTTTTTTTTAATTTTAGTGTTTTTTAAAACATATTTGTGTGAAATAATTCAGTGGCACTGCAACCCTCATCACCTGGTCAGTCAAAGAAGCGCATTTCTTTCACTGACTGAGCGACGAGACTTCCAGACTTGCAGGTATAGGTTTTTCAAACAAAAGGGAGGGCCCGTCAGAGATTGCAATCCTGGATATAAGAGTGATAACTTAAGAAGCTGCAATTTTCTAGGAAAATGCTCTTTCTGTTTTTGTTGCATCTTACAATTTCCGAGTACTTTGCCCACAGAAGGCAGTAAGTTCGAGTTTTTCTTTACTCGACGCGAATTGCTGCTGTCAGCAGATTGGATGACTGTCTGATCCGCCACCAACAGATATATATGAAAACGGTTTGGAAAATGCGGCGCCATTTTTTGCCAGTTTGGACGCAAATCTCTAGGGCTCGTCCTGTCACGGAAATATCTTTAGTACCCCCAATGCTCCTCGTGACCTTGCATCTTCTGGAAATGATCGAGCACCTGCCCTACTTTTAATGTAGTCTCCTTTTTCTGAAGTGCTGGCAGTCAGTCTTTTGGCTCACAAAAAACAATAAGGTGGTGGCAGCTCTTTCGGTCGTAACGCACCGGTGCTTTCATCCGTCCCCAGGAGCAAAGACGCCAAATTATTCAACAAGGCGGACATCATGGAATGGTTCCTGAAAGAGGAGTATCCGAAAGGTGCAGTCATGGACCACAACTGCAACAACCCGGCAATATGGTTCCACGGTGAGTGAGGCATCTTCAACTTTTCTCGTTCCTTTGACGCCCAAGCCCCCCCGCCACAATACTACTATTACAAAAGACGACGGCTTTGGATTCTTCTAGCGCAGAACCTGAACCAGCGAACCCGATTGCAAAACTACCGTAAAATCCAGAGAGATGGCCCACCTAACATCAAGAGCAAATCGAGTGAAATTATGGGGTGGGCTAACTTTCGGTCTACATTCAAGAAAAATTTTAAAAAGTTGCTATTTGTAGGTTGTGTCACTTCCAAGATTGTTAGGTGGTGAGGGGCAACGAAGCAAAGACGACTGTACTTTCCAGTCAGCAACGTTTGCTTATATCTCGCCATAGCTACCTAACTAGCCGCATTTACGCCGAGGCCATAATTGATTCCAACGGTACTCTTACTAAGAGTAGGCTATCTTTTGGTGTTTAAAAAAATATAGAAAATCAAGCCCAAATTAGGGATGCGCTATCTTTCGGGGGTGGGGCATCTCTTGGGATTTTACGGTATACTCGACAACAACTATTTTGTGCTACGCCATCAGGACTAGCATATGCGGAGCGCAAGTTCGTCTGCTTCTTGCTCAATGATCGCGATGTCAGAATGCCGAGCTCTTATTGGCTGATTGAAAAAAAGTAGTGGGTAGACCTCAAGGCATCTAGCATTGAGGTCCACTCACTATCCTTTCATCAAAGCCGGTGGGAGCTCGGCGTCATTTCGACGTCACCGCAACTCCCGCGCAAGAAGCAGACGACTTGCTCTCCGTATAGCTTCCACAGTGCAGCAGCCCTGCACTGTTGCAAGAGCATGTGGCTTTGTCTCGCGTTTCATTCAAAATAGCGAATAGCTTTGACGGAGTTGGGGCATTTCGGAAGCTACGCTAGCCTCGACAACATAGCACAAAATAATTGACGTCGAGTATAGCTATATGTAACTAAAAATGGAGGAAATGTTGGCCGTGTTGCATCTTGCTAAAGTAAATCAACTTCCAATGGTTCGTTTCGACGGCAATTTTTAATTTTCACTCTACCGATGCGGTAAAGTTAAAAGTTAGTGCAGGAATGGCCACATTCTGTGAGAGCTCTTTTTTTCATGTTACTCCCCCTCAAACTGACATGGTTTTTCACCATAAAGGCCATGGACTGCTTTCTCACGAAGGCACTAGACAGAAACATGCCTCCAACCTCAAGTGCCAACCAAAAGTTCTTTTTTTAAGGCGGCAGCCATGTTGGCACAGTATCTTTCCGATTCAGCTGTCTGCTCTTGCTGAAGTGTCGGGCAGCGATGACACATGGTGCCAACGCTTAAATTATTTGCAAATTTATGAAGTTGGCAACACAGTTTTGAGGAAGTAACTACAAATGAAGTAAGTTACAAGTTAACTTATTCTAGTGCGACTGAACTTACAGCTAACTATACTTTTTATTTGGAGCCAGCTTTCCCTCCAACGAGCAAACGGCTAGTCTCGAGTCCTGTGGTCTGCGCTCTCCGCTTCCGCAGGGTTCATCACGAGGTCCGAATCGGAGCAGCTGCTCCAGCGCCAGGCGGCCGGCTCATTCCTGGTCCGCGTGCACGAGCGCATCCGCGGCTACGTCATCTCGTACTGGGCGGGCGACCGCTGCAAGCACTACCTCATCGACGCCTCCCTGGGCCACTGCCAGTTCTTCGGCTCCAACCAGGTGGTCTTTCCCAAGCTCAGGGACCTCGTGCGACACCACACCGTGAGTCCCAGTTGGCTTTGCTGCATCTCATTAGCCTCTTGCTTTGCAATCCATCATTTGGTGGCCTTATGGGCTAGTGCCGCACTCTCACTGGCCGAGAAGAGACAAGACTGTCTGCACTCTCCACGCCCCGCGTTTCTTAGGCTGTCGGTGACTTTCACACTTTGTTTCACCCTACGACTAGATACAGGCAAAGCTAAGAGCTGCCATACAAGCCTTGTGCAAGGGTGGACTTTCCAATAGACATAGTAGGCAGCTGTCTAGAGCGGCACAATTTCGGGGGCGGCGAATTCGTGGCCACCCCCAAAATAATAGGCTCTTTTTTTCTTACATTGAGCTTCAAATTTAGCTATTTTGGGAATTCTAGCTCCAAATTTAGCTACTTTTGAAATTTTCAACTCCAAACTTAGCTATTTCCCATGGTCACTGACCATGTTAAAGATTGCTTAGCGTGCCAAAATGCTAAGTTCGCCTCTGCTTGTGGTATACTATTGTCCGATGCACATATTGGTGCCCCCTACACTACCTGGGAATGTCAACTTTTGGACCGCTCACTCAATCGGCGTGAAATTTTCAGGTGGTGTTTGTAGCCATATAGAAGGAGGGCATGCAAGGTTTCAGGCCGGTGAACCAATTTTGAGATATTACACCTCCAGAACGAAGTAAAGCATAGCTTGGCATGGAACCTGCTCGATTAACCTGTCGTTGAGAAACAGTCTTAATAACCACATATTATTCTGGTGGAATGCTCACTAGAATACCTGTTGCCGGTCACTTATAAAAATTAATTTCAAGAAATATAAAATTTTTAGCTAAACAAAATAGAAAAATATTTTTTTCTTCACTTTCACTTATTTTCGCAAAAAGTCTCGATAGTTTCATACTGAAATGAAAGATTTATTAAAGGGGTGCTCCGGCCATTTTTTAAGCTACCCAAACAAATTGCATTTTCTCAATACCCGGACTTTAGTCTTCACGGTATGCAATTTATTTTCTCGAAATTCAAAATAGCAATTGAGAAAACCGTAAATGAAGATGGTGCCAAAACCAACATTCAAATTTGCATGCGCTCTCCTCTGGTGTGACATCACAAATGGTACAGACTTCCAGGTCGCGCAGGTAGTCTTCAACAGGGTATGTCGAGCGTTTTTTGCGTGCTTTTCAGTGAATCAGCTCCAAGCATTTTTTTTTTTGCACCATCAAACATCTTCTGATCAGTTGGGAACATAACTTACTGCTTACTTTTTGTCATTTCTGTCGTCACATTTCAGTGTTGCCAGTATGGGCTCTCGGTTTGAGAAACGATGAAAACAAAATTAGGAAATTCAATAACTTTGCGAAATGTTTTTCTTTTCACACAGTACTTGGGGAACTGGTACAGCCGTGTCTATCGGTGTGTTGAGCCAATTTTGAGGCAAATCAGTGACCATGACAAAATCGTTGGAGTATCCCTTGAAGTGAAATTTATGCCCAAAAGTGGAACGGAGAAAAATGCGTTCGAAGTGCTCGAACCTCTTATCTTTTCTTTGGCATTGGTGGACTGAAAATAATTTACAAAAAAATAACTATGCTGCGTAAACAAATGAAACTTCCTGGGAATACTCTCTAGATGTTCGAAGATGTAAATATGGCATATTTTAAAAGCGACTTTTTTTCGCAGAAATATTTTCTTGTGGGAAGTGTCCCCTCTTAAAGTTTGAGCACGATAAATGCACCACTTAAAGGGAAGCTGAAGAGCTTTTCGAAAAAAAAATGAGTTAATGGTTGATTCTGACGTGCTTGTGCCTGCTGAGTCCAAATATCACAACAGTTTGACCCAAAATAATCCCTAAACGCGAAAAAAAGCGAAGAAATCATAAGCGATCGCCGCAGCGGCACGCCATTGGCTAGTCGCGCGGCGCCACTACGTCATAAAAGGACCCTCTCGATTCTCGTTTGCTCCGTCGCTTGCGGAAGTAGCCGGGCGGCGGGTCTTCTGCTCTTGTAAATAGGGTTCGGCTTCTGATTTTTCGAAATCTTTCGGTGGATCCGAAAGAGGAATGTGTCCAGACGACCCTCGACGTGACAAAGTATGTGTTCCAGCCGTTGGCAAAGTAGAAAAATAACCCCCCGCAGTAATAAAAGCAGACACGAGGAACCGCTTGCGCGGACGCGACATGGCCGGCTTCATACCTTCAGGAACGTACTGACTGCTACTTATTGTAACGTAAAACGTTGACAATAAACGGAGTGCTATTGACGGAACGCCTCAAGCCGGATTAGCCTGACCCTCCCCAAAACGGTTGTCAGAGGACAAGAATTCTGTGCACGTCGGCCTTCGTGCTTGCCAGCTGCTGGACGCGTGAGCTTGCAGGCTGCATTGTTCATCAAGGCTGAAGTGGTTTGAAGGGATAGTATAATCGGCTTCGGGCGACGGGAGAGCTTCCCCTGAGATGAGACGGATGATAAGACAGGGTCGCCGTTCTGCCACCGCCATGTCCTGGCGCACTATGCGAATAACTGCGCAGAAAGTCCATCCTTGTGATAGCGGTACCCTCTGCTGCGTTTAGTTTGTTTGCCACAAACTATTACGCCATTATAGCTTTAGAAAAAGCGGAGATGTGTGCCCGGGAGCCCTTAATTTGATGTCGAAATCGTGAAAGCTTCCTGGGCCTCTACATTCGCATACTTCTACCAAGATTTGTTGACTGCATCACACCACCACCAAGCATTATCATCGTCCGATCGCATTTCTACGGCACAAAGAATTGTTGCATGACACAAACTTTATATGGAAAACACTGCGTAACTTGTAAAAAAGCACTCATTTCAGAACAGAAGGTCACATGCTTTGTATTTCCAAAAAGCTCTCCTGAAGAGAATATAAACCTTTGGAAGGAAAATTTAACAAAATTTATGCTTACGTTTAAAAAATGTGACCTCAAATAATGTCAATAACTGTAAAAAAAAAAAGTTAATGCTAAAACAAGTTGCACCGTGAAAGTAGCATTATGAATTGCATGACCACTTATTAGAGTAAGCCCTCCTCTCCCAAGTGACTGGGTAGCCGAGTAGATTAAAAGCAAAAGAAAATAATCTTGGGCTACCCAAGATTGTTTTCTTTTGTTTACCAGATTTCCCGGACCGGAGTCGGTCCGGAAAATATGGCCACTTCAACAATATAAGAAACCAACACTAAAATACTAATATAAGGCGGTTAAAACAAGAGAGCCAGTGGAAACCCGCTATTCGGCTAAATGATCGCGGCTTTTCTAGCACACTGCACAATTCTAATAACGTAATAGCTTTTTTCTAGAACAATCGACCTACAATTCCTACCTAGTTACGTTTCCTCTTTGCTTGTGACTTTTAATGCTCTGAATTGCCTCCTTACCTTCAAAGATGGTCGGCAGAGCGTCGGGTTCAGGCGAGCCTTCTTCAGACCCAAACCCATAGGTACATAGTTTTCTAATGCGCCGTCCGAAACACGTTTCGAACAAAAAACGGTGTACTTGCTCAAACCCACCCACCCCTTTAAAATCTCGGTGACGAAGTGGAAAAGACGGTAAGCGGGAAGAAAAACTGCGATGAGCGCTGTTCGTGAAAGCTGGCGGCTACACATGAGTACGGCATCGTGCAACAGCACGAGTCGGTTGGTTCGGTGCCACGAGAAGTCTGCAAACACATGAAGAAACAAGAGAACAATCAACATGTCAGGCAATTGAGTCAGTAGCATGACCGGTCAATGGATGAAAGCAAGCGCACTGCAGCGGCAGAACGACGACGGCTCGAAAAGACACTAGAGCAGCCTACGAGGAAAGCGCGGTCAGCCGCGGCGGGGTCCCTCAGCCGGTCCTTTTGTGACGCCGGCTGACGGGCTTCCTCCTCTCTCCCCTTTCCCTCTGCTTCGGAGAGGCGTGGCTTCGGCGCTACTTTGAAGGCGCTTTTCCGGTTAATCCGCGCAGGAAATGACCAAACGAATACGATATTCGTGATGGCTGAGGTCTCATTAACTAGGCTCAGGTGTTTTTTCTCATATTTAAAACCGCTTCAGCTTCCCTTTAAAGAAATCTTTGAAAGCAGTTTCAATGAACTCTGTTCCTTGGTTTCATTATACAAATTTTTTCATAGCAAAATAGCACTCAAGAACAAATATGTAGAATCCATAACATCATTGCTGCGGTAAATGGACCTTTTTCGAGTGGAGTGTGCCGTGTGGCAGTTTGTCCGCGAACTGCAAATGAAGGGCAGCTTAACAGGACTCCGCTCGTCAACTCATTGACATTGTGCCATTGTATCGCTTTTCATTGCCTTTTACGCCTCGCGCCACCGACACCCAGAAAAGAAATGTCAAAAAAGACGACATACGCAAAAAGATAAGCGCTGACAATGTTGGTCGTGTGGGATGGTGCCGTGCGAAAATGGACAGTGGGAGGCAAGGCCAGGGCAGAGCCGTATATATATATAGAGTTTGGCCATTCATTGGGAAGTATAGGAGACAAATGAGGAGGCGCCATTGGCCGAAAGCGGGCTGAGCGTGTTCCAGGGCATCTTCACGAATTCGAATGTGGCCAGCCAGAAGCCGGAAATAATACCCTGGCGGTGGTCGCGAGAAACAAACTTAATAAGTGAGTTGCAGTAACTCTCAGTGACTAAAAATATGGTCCACTTGATGTTTCAATCACGGTCATCCAAAATCATGGTGGAAGAGCGCGACTACCGAACGACCGACATAATCCGTACGTCAGGCGCCGAGGGCCGAGAATCTGCCGTCCGAGCAAAACGGAGTTTGAACGGCACATTCATTTCTTACATCTTTCTGCATGATCATGATTGAAACATCCCGTGCACCCTATTTTCAACTATACATTTGACTCTTATGCGCTTTTTAAAACTATTAAAACTGTTTCTCGCTACCACCATTAGGGGATTCTTTTCGGCTTCTGATTGGCCAAAAGTGCATGTCAAGCCCTCTTTGTGCGTCGGTGCGTGCCCTGGCCCTGCCTGCGCCTCCCATTGACCAAACTCTCTGTATACACGGCTCTGGGCCAGGGGAGGGGGTGTGCACGTGCGCAGAAGCTTACTGGAAAAAGGTCCATTCTCTGTTCTCCAGAGTAAAGGATTTCTTTTGGTTTCCTTTTGATTGCAGGATAATCCCATCACTGCAGTGGGACAAGAACAGCTCCTAAGCCCGTGTCCTAGGAACAACAACAACAGTCTGCCTTCCTTACTCTCGACGCTCTGATGACGTGTCAGATGTCGAGGAAGTTGCAGCCAGTGTCTTCTCTCCCAAAGTGCCAAGGAACGCTACGTCGCTCTGTGCCAGCGCCGAGGCCAACATCTGCCGAGGAACGGCCCAACAAGTCCAAAGAGCCTCGAGATCATTTTTTTTCTTTGCCCAGTCCACGATCCGACGGAAGTTCGGCACGCCACCGAATTTCTCGGACCGTAACTTACTATATTATATATCGCAATTACAACTAGCCAGCAGCGATTCAACTGGCCAGGTTCGCCGTAACGCGACGGTGATTTGTAACATAGTGTACATATTGTTTTCTCTCTTGGAGGCGACCCCAGGAATGTGGCAAACACAACTGGCGTTGTTTGCGTCTATGTCATACTTTAAAGTGCAATTGCTCGCTGTGCTCGTTCAAATTACGTAGTGACTAGTGCAAGGAATGCGCAGGCATTTTTATCTTTTATCATTGGCCGGGATTCTAGCCATAACCTTCTGGCATTGCTAGCAATAAAGGTCAAATATCTTTTTCGGAGCAACTGTAATGTTTTTAATTATAACGCGAGTCCTTGTGGTATTTTCGGCTGCTTTGTATGCTTGTCTCTCAGTGTGTGTATGTCTAGGAGTGAGGAGGCTGGCAAGGGGTAATACTAAGCAATGGCTAGAAATCAAAATAAGGCTGTAGGAATCTCTCGAGACAAACTTCCCTGGCGGGCTCTGGGGAAAACTGAAGAGCGTTACCTGCGAAGTCTGTTTCTGTTCTGTGCAAAACTTTGCAGAAATAAATGCCCGGCCAGCTTTTCAAACCTGTTGACCATTTCTTCTTTCGTGTTAAACGGCAACTCCGGTCAGTATTTTTGAATTTGGGATTACGACTGTTTTCAGCCAAAGCAGTGTCCTTGAATTACAAGGTGTATATTTTTTGTTTCCTCAATATTGCGTGTAGTTTTATAAATATCACGGCTCAAAGTTTGGTTTCAGGCGTCTACGGCAGAACTGAAACTATCTGCTAGAGGGATGGCATCCAGTGATGTGATTGCTGCACCAAGGGGCTAACCCTGCTACATCTTGCCAAAATATGGGTAATCTGCACCAAGCCTGCGCCAGAGGACCAATTTCGGTTGCCTTTCAAAACCAAAACTAAACAGAGTACCGTAATTGAGCATACATGAGCTAAGTGGCACAATCGTCCATCCGGTCTTGCATGGTTTTTCCCCGCTGTCTCTTGTTTCACGCTCTCGTCGTCTACCTCGCGTCCTTTTAAAATTTTTCACCAATAGACGCGGACATGTGCGGACGCTCCGATGCCGTCATGCTGTGAAATGAAACCACGTTTTCCCGCGGCGGGAGTTACTTTGCTAGCTGAAGCACTCGCTCCTGAAAGCAACGGCTATGGCAAAACTATATTTGGTCCCGCCCGCCAGTCACCGTGGTCGCGCGACGTCTGGTGTTCCCATCCCCATGTCGCTGCAGATATGGCGCTTTCTAAACTGAAACATAAGTACTGTCGCATGTTCATCAACATTCCTGTTCTTGTTTGAATTGTACGCTACTACAAAAATCCCTCTTTAACTGAAAGACTGCTGTGTCAAAGTATTGACTGCCTAGGTTTCTCTCAGTGGGCTTTCTTTTGAGATCGAAAAACGTGAAAAATCTACCACAAAAGAAAGTTGAAGAGAAGTGAGCTAAAGCAAAGAAGGCAATGTCTGCACGCTGAACCCACACAGCGCGCTTGTTCGACTTGAGTTCAGTATTTGCACAAAGCACTCTATGAACATTTTGACCATGGCTCACAATGTTTTGCATTGATGCGCTCAGGGTTTTTTTTCTGTGTGTTTTAACTTGTACCTCGCCTGCCGACCTGTTAAGCATGCACCGCTGGACTGTTTTTGTCTATGCTGAACAGTTACATTAGAAAAAGCATGGTTTCGGTTTCTATCGAACAACCGTTGTCTCTGCTTGCGCGATGAAGCACGTGCAACCGCAAGCCTGCCGAAGTTGCCCTGCGTGTATGCGAACATGATTGCACGACAGAGGCACCAGCCAGGACGCTTGCAATCCACTGTTTTACGTTTGCTTATTTTGACTAAAATCTGGCACGTCGGGAACCAGTAAAACGGTGGCAAGCAGTTTTTCGGAACTGCTCAGCAATGCCTACAGCTCTGTACCAAACACGTGTGGGATGTCTCAGCAGAGAAAACACAAGCAGCAAGTTCCGTCATAACGGAACACAAAGTACCCTTCGTTTGTTCAGCACTTAAAACAAATATGTTTATTTTTCTAAGAATATCTGCTCCAAAAGCCACCTTTGTTGCTCTGAAACAGTTTTGGCTGCTCCAAAGGCCACTTTTGCTGCTTCAAAACACTGTTTTGACTGCTCCGAAAGGTGCTCCAAAATGGCTTGGGCGAATCACATCACTGGGATGGCAACACTGATCATCAGTCGTAAGGCCGCAACGTGCCGTCACAAGGGTGCTGCGGTATGCGGTACAAGTGGGTACAACCAATCAATTGCAGCTCCACCGTGATGTGACGTCGCAAGGGTGCTGCGCCAGTGTTCCTTAACTAAAAGCTAACCCGCTTGCTGCCCGCTAAAGACCTCGCATCTTTAAAATCTGTTTTAGTGGAGTACATGCGGCTTCACTTTGATGTAATATTTCGGCTGCGATCAGAGTTCGTGCCACTAAATCGATAAGAGTAATTTATTCTGGTTTAGTAGTTTCGATCAGATTTGCCCTTTAAGTCAAATCTTGATTACAGCGCGTCGTCTCCTCTCAAGCCAAGGATCTGCCAAGGGCTACTAGTGTGCTCCTTTGCCAGTAGCGCTGATGCCGTTAATGATATTGGTACAAAGGTTGTAACCTTTGTCCAGGTAGTGCGAAAGCAAATGAATGACAGTGCCTAAATACTAGAGGCGAGATGGAAGTGTACCACATCAAACGTCGGCGAATGCAGACAATGTTCCTGTTCATAGTGCCAACATTCTTCATGAAAAGGTTTCCCAGAAGCCTTGGTTTGTACTAATTCTGAGGGCAACTGATGCCACAAGGTAAGATGGAAAGGGTGACACCAAATAAAGTTCAGGGAAAATACTATATGTTATTACCTATGTGTCCTATCCAGGCAATAAAAGACCGCTGCAGGACATAGTCATTTTTGGTTCCGAGACGTCTCGCGAGATGTCATCCAAACAAGATAATTGCTCGCAGGAGAGACTGGTCATGCAGTTAAGCTGGCAAAACAGCATCGAATTTATGTGCTCTTTATTTATTCTGCTTAATGTGCCCATAAACAGCTCGAGGCCTTATTAGTGCGCACATATTACAAACAATAAAAGAACAGATACAGACAAAGAAGCAAGACGTGATTTAGAAAAGATAAAAGGAAATAAATAAAACTGCGGAGAACAACAGAGCACAGATGTTTGTCAAGCGGCCAGCAATGCTCTTCTAAAATTTAAAATGCTGTTTTCTGCATGCTGTTGCTGTTTTCTGCTTAATGCTGTTTTCTGGAGTGGCCAATGACGAAGATAATGCTTCCTGCCCGCCGCTCACGAGATAAATCTCTCGATATTCCTCTAGTCAATGGAGTTGGGGCAAGGGCATGTGCATATAATTTCAAACTTCAGCAAAAGCAGTTCAGAGAATGATCAATGAACAGCTAGGAGAAACACTTGTCCAAGAGGAAGACCTGAATTTTAGAAACATTCTTTTATGACATTTACAAAAGAAAAATAAATAAATAGAATAGCAAATAATTCGGAAAATGATCAAACTATACTCCGCGACAACTTTTCTTGGCAATGCAGTGGAAGGTACAGGCCTGCGTTCCCTCTCCCATTTGGAGTGTGCGCGGGCTCTCTTCCTCTCCCCGGAAATGGGGAGAGGAGGAGAGACCTCGCACATTCAAAATGGGAGAGTGAACGCAGGCCTGTACCTTCCACTGCATTGCCAAGAAAAGTTGTCGCGGAGTTTAGTTGTGCTTTTACAACTAGCAATCCCAAAACATTTATTTCTTTTAATAAATTTACTTTTTTTTACCGGCGAGTGTTTTTCAGATTTTATCGGATTTATACGGAAATGCAGAACCCTACTAGTGGCACCGGTAGTGGTGCAAAGACGTTTAGGGTGCCGAAGCCCAACACTGAGGAGGCCAGTAACAAAGGCAGTGTACAATTCCTACGTTAGAAAGATCAATGTGTTGACTCGGTAGGCTCTTTGCCCACTGAAAATATAATAGAGCCAACAAAACCAATGATTATCTTTTGTCCTTGACCCATCTTTCAAAACGGCAAGTAACTTGTCTATAAGCACACTTTCACCCCGAGTCATTTCCCTTTTCTGAAAAATTTGGCTGGTCTAGCAATAATTACTGCCACACTATATTTGTAATTATGTGGGATGGTGCATGACAGCGGCTTCAGTAAACCTGTCTCGGGTCTGGTTGTACACATCGAGCCTGCATAGAAGCTTCTTCCAAAGCACAGGTTCAAACTTGCCAATCTTGAGGAACGCCCACCCACCTTCATTGACAGCCAAGAAAGACTTTTCCTCTTGGCACTATTACAATAAAGCGGTTCAGAAGCCTACAACCTTCAAGAATAATGCACATACTTGGAATTAGTGCTTCAACTTGATTAAAACATACAGCGCAAACAGACGGGACAGAAGAAAGAAGACAAACAATCGTCGGCGATTGTGTGTCTTCTCTCTTCTGTCCCATCTGTTTGAGAAAATTTGGGTACTCAAGGATTCCCAGTTTGAGAACCAAAGTTCTAAAGGAACGGCGAAAATAATCCCTGGAGAAAGAGAACAAGGGGGACAAAGGACAAACACAAATCTCCAAACACAGCTATGTGACTGATGTGCGACCGAAAAAATCCGCCTGGTCCTGGTATCGAACCAGAGACCTCTTCATTGCCAGTGGAGCGCTCTACCGAGCTAACCAGGAGTTGTAAGTCAGTAGAACAAACGGGTTTTATCAGCTGCTACCAGTCTAATGCCATTAAATGCATTTAATTGCATTATTATCGTAACCTCTAAAGGAAGGCCCAGCAAACCATGCAACTACCAAATGACACCATCGTCCATTGTACGCTCAGAATTTCAATTGGGAGCCAAGGGGGTTGGTCGCTTCTCTTTGTCACCTCAGCACGAGTTCATTTTTTTTTTTTTTTTTTTTGTGTGTGTGAAAACCTACAAGTTATTTTCTGCCTCACAAGTTCCACCCCACTAGCATATGTCGTAGGCCCATGCCTGCGTTCGGGAGTGACGGAGAAGTATGTGCGGTGCAGTGGCGAGGCAAATACCCAATGTATGACAATGTGCCATTCTTTCTAAATGCTTCACATCTAAATGGAAGAGCAGGTGTTCCATACCATGGAACAGCACATTTCCAAATAACTAGCAACACACTGTCTGCCCATCACAGGTGGAAACTGCAAAACACTTAGCATGAACAAGAAATCACTGGCTTTTCATACTCCTCTCTTAAATATAAAGGCTGTCATCATATCTATTAAGCAGAGTGATGGAAGGTGCACACTTAGGGCACCAACTTGAGTGGTAAACCTTATTGCCCGATGGTACCATTTCAAAATAAAACTGAAAACATTGCCGACGTCATGTTCGTGATAACAGTGTCGTGCAGTATATGAAGGATCCATACATTATGTTTGGAAGTGGCAGTGCACCAATTACTACTTAAATATATACTTTATTTTTTTCTATCGCAGGGAGTTGACACCAGGAGAGGGCAGTTGGTAACTTCTAATCGGGGCCGGCAAACAAAATTTTATCCTTTTTCTGTAATATCCATAGGAGTTTCTCGCCCTTCACTTCCTCCTCGATCCGCCGCCAGCCAAGAGCATTGCAATCCTAATGAAGATGTTCAGTGTGTCCAGGTAGATCGAGATGGACCTGCAAAACGACGAACACATAGAATTGCCACTTTCCAGGTGACCTGCATGCGGATTTACTTTCCGAAATATATTGAGGCAACATAAAGCCATCAAATCGCTCAACATTACACACGCTCAACATCACACGCTCGCTTATTCTCCTTCCAACATAGAATTTTGTTGGTTACTTTAAGACCGTCAGTGATGAGCTAGGATGCATGATTTTCGGCACAGGAATGCGTAAAATTGAGGAAGTAAACTAATAACTAAATTGGCTGTGACCAACCAAAGGCATGCAACATGGCAAAAGCAATCTGCACTTAAAGACCAGGGGCTACGCGAAGGAACATGCACGACCTGCTCTTACATGTATTCCTCATCTCTTGAGTGCTGTCTTTTTTTTAACCAGATTGGGAGGTAGATTGCCCAGTTATTGCAAATAAACCGACAACACACCCAAGCAGTCCAAAACCTTTTCAGGATTCCATCAGAGCTCCCGTTGACGTCCAACTTTTACAAATATATCTTATAGTCGGCTCAGCCCAGCGGAACCAATCAAATGCCACACAAGTGTCACGTGACTTTTGGGAGGGTTGCAGCAATGTGGAGGGTGCATAGTCTGTGGAATATTCGCAGCACTAATTCAGCTGGAATGGCTCGTAAAGTCTGCTGCAGTTCGTCGTAAGGTGGAAAGAAGAAGTACAGACGTGCCGTCTCCCGTGGTTGTAAGGGTACTTGCATGCAAAGTTCAGAAACTAACTACCCATGACTTGACTGGAGACGCAACTCACGCATTGATAGGATCGTAGGGCTTGATGGCGTAAGGAGGGTAGACTTCGGCCATCTTGACGATGCGCTGCGTGTCGTACAGGAGGAAGCCGCCGAAGAGGACCAGGCCCCCGTACATGCTGATGGAGTACAGGCCTGCACCGAGGGCTGTACTGGCAGGCAGGAACATGGAGCCTGCAGTGGACCAGGTTGAACCGTCTCATGATCAGTTTAAGTCGCTTACACCCTAAAGAACACGTGCAAAGGAAAAAATCCTTTTAAACAGCCTGAATGGAAAAAGTATGTCATAAAATAAATGTACAACGAAAAAGAAAATTTTTCGAGCTATATTTATGGCGCAAAACGAATTAGTAGTTGGCGCCCGCGGAAAAGTGGCCGCTATAGTCATGTGATGCTTGTGCTCTTTGGGAGCTTCTCATGGGCTCAAAAAGTTACTTATTAATCTTCATTTTAAGTGCAACAAAAAAAAGGAAGAATACTAACTAACTTTTAGAGCCCATAGGAAGCTCCCGAAAGAATGCAAGCACCACGTGATAGACCTGTGCGCCAATCAGAGGTTGACGGCAGATGCGGCAGCGTGGAGGAACGCGTGCGGCGGCGTTGGGGTTCTGGACACTTCAGCGGCAGCACTGAACGGCTCCGGCAACTTGCGGTGGCGGCGGTGCACAGGTCTAGCATGTGACTTGCGGCGGCTCCCGCGGCTGCTAACTACAAATCCTTTTCATGCTGTAAATATGATTTAAAAAAACATTTATTGTAATTTTTTTTTTCTTTTGTGGCATCCTTTTCTTATCTTAAAAAAAATTTTTTTTTCCCCCTTTGCATTTGTGTTTTAAGAAACACAGGGCGTGACTCACTTTACTAAAGTTTATTTCTTCCACATCGGGCTCTTTTTCTGTCATCTGTTCTCTTCCTTTATGTGCCTGTCTGTATTCTATGTTCCTTCCTCTTTTGTCCTCGTCACATGGTGCGCGATTTTTCATCATGTTCTGTGATCACACTTTGCAATTCATTCTTCGACAGTCTTATCAGCAGAAGGCAAAATCATGCTGGCTGCGGAGCGATAATAAGATGCTCGGAGCTCGCCACGCCCGGTTTTTCGCTCTCGGCTGTCGTTGGGTGAATGCGCCGAGAAACTGAGGAAGAGGAGGAGACGAGAACGTGCAGGGACGTCGCAATGCCAAGCTGTGGTTCAAAGGATTAGCGAGTAGACTTAAAGCCTACCGTTGTCTCCACTGCACTCGTCAAACGCGTTTGAATGCGAGAGCCAAACGCCAGTGCTCTACATTCTAAGACGCTCGACGAGTGCAGTGGAGGCAAAGGCAGCTAGCTTTGGGTCCACCCACCAATCATTCGAACCAGAGCTCGCCATTTTGACATCTTCGCACACTGTCGTCTCCTCCTCTCCCAGTTTCTTGGTGCACTCCGAGATGTTGGGTGTAACTTGGCTTGGAAGGGAACCTGGATGTCGCTGCGTGGCTGTTTTGCTCTCGACTGGGACCGAAACGAAATTTTATGTCGTATGTCGCAGGACCTGTGGAATTATTAGGCTACTTACTTTTTCGTTTATGCACAATTAAGCCGATAAATACCAGTGACGGGCCAAACTTTTCTAAAGATTCGGCAAATATAAATTGTTGCCACACTTACAAGTTTATATTTCATTTTTTCCTGGCGAAAAAAGATTTTAGGTTTTTATTTTTCCTAACTTAGTAAATGCAACATGTAATGCATATTGACACAATTACTAAATAAGGGGATATTCTACAAGATAATTGTATCGGTGTTATTTTTGTGTGTTTACTAGCAGCTTTATAGTGACTGCTTGAAGAAATGGTGGAACAATGAGGTTGGGTAGTAGCAGGTGCAGTCACAATACAGGGGTTTCGGTTTTGAGCCCTCATCAAGCGCAAGCCTGCAAGTGTGTGTAAATTGTTAATATAAAGGCAATAACACTGTATTCTTACTTCCTCTGCGAGTCACCGGTCGCCGTTTTGTGTGCGTAAATGAATTCAACGTTTGCCGAGCCTCCTCCAGGACAGATAATATTATTGAAAATATGCATGTCTTTCGATTTGAGCCACTTGACGCCATCTTTGCATGAAAGTGTGCGTCCCATATTCGCAACGTCTCGTTTTTAACTTTTTAAAATGACACTTCTTGATGTTAGGACACACGCGGACATTTCAGAAGATGGGAAGAGTTAGGAATGTCGGATGTGCGACGTCGAGTATGAGACATGTGTTTAGTTTTATGTGGATTGATGAAAACCGCGAAATAATGCTAATTAAAAAGCAATATTATATTATTTTGGCACAAACTACTTGCAAGCTGAAAAACAGGATTATTCTAATTGAGAGGGGCACTTTAAAGTACTTGTCAGTCAATGTCACAACTACCTCATTGCATTGGTGGAAAGATAAAATGAAAACCATGTTATCAAGAATGTACCGCATCATTTGTCACTTGCACGGTGGACTGCAACAATTCCCCGTCAATCTTCTGTTCTTGAGGCAAAAAAAAGGCTCGAGGTATACCTAAGCACTTCTTACGAGCTGTGAATGCAAAAGTATGCACGCCGCTCTTCCGCTCCCTTCTTTCGTCTGCGGCGTATTTGCGTCGCACGCTGACCTCGAGCGTGGAGCGGTGGAGCTGCTGCCTCGCCGACACGCAGCGCCATCGGGTGGTAATCGTTGAAACTGACGCGCAGCGGCCAATGGGAGCCTCATCGACGCGCGACAGCCAATAGAATTGAAGCCGAAATCCATCAGCTTTACTCCGCTCCTTTGGAATCGGGGAAATTAGGTGCCGTTTGGATAGGCTTATCGCGTGGTTTCATAGCTGTGAGCTGGCTTCACTTGGAGAAAGGATTTAAGGTGCTGTTTGGCGCGGCTTCAATGCTGATGACGTCTGCTCGCTCCATGGGACAGTTAATACTTTCGCATTAATAACGAAGAGAACAACACTCGCAAAGGCTCACAAACAGCTACTGCGTCGCCTGCTCCGCACCTCGCCGTAACTGCTGGCAGTACTACCGTACTACACTGTACGACGGTAACCGCACGGCGTCCATTTGCAATCCATGGCCCCGTCACGTTCTCGCGCTTGCACTGACGTTTGCCGAATTTTCACCAAATCCTTGCCGAACCTTCCTTCAAAAGTTCGGAATTTGTCGAACTTTGACGAATTTGAAGTTCGGCAGATTCGGTCCATCACTAATAAATACCAACCCATTCCCCATCAGGCATAGAACATACAACTTCCCAGTCCACAGCCCAATGTTCTACCTATGCACCAGCTGGGAGACTCCCCATGTGCACAGGCTAAGATGTGTGCCCTACGTCTCCTACTAGAGTTATCATGTGCCAATACTCTTCAAAGCACATTGTGATTGTTAGAGAGGAAGGTGATGGCAATTAATAAACAGCATGTATTTCTTTGCTCCCAGAAACAACTCTATAATGTCTTCTAAACAAATGGTCGCTCCTTAAATAATGATTACCAAGCATTACAGAACTTTGGGAATAAAAGTCGCTGCAAATTTTTTCCCCTGCGTGCTTGGTAGCTAAACTGATATGCAGCGAATTTAAGTAGACTCTGACAGGCAAAACATTGTTGATAGACGGAACTGAAAATGTTTGTTTGGCCCCGTCTTCTGACTGGCGTTCGAAGTTTCCGCACAATGGAGCTTCTGCCAAGTTGAACAGTTCTCCCAGGTCTCTCGAATTTCCACCTAAATGAATCCTACGGTACCACACCAAACCTTTAGTAAAGCTTGCTCGAATGAGATTGACTTCGGAAAGCATTTGTTTGGTTCCCCACATCTTCCAAGTAGTGTTCAAAGCTCCTGTAAACCGAGATGAACAGTTTTGCAAGGTCCCTCGGATTCCCACCTACCGGAATATACTAAGCAAGCACCTCACGAAAAAAAGGGGGATGGGTGACTGTTAGGGGCGAGAGTGCAAAAGCTGAAGGGTGCACACGGTAGGGTAGGCCCTAGTATGATCCAATGGAATGGTTTAGGAGCAGTGTATATGAGTCTAATAAAAACCCTAACTAAAAGAAAAAAACAACAACGAAGTGCCATTTTCAGGGGTGAGACAGGTGAAACAGGTTTTGGAGCAATTTTCGGAGCAGAAAAATCTGGATTTTGGAGCAGCTTAGGAGCACAAAATCATTGTTTTGGAGCAGCAGTTTATGCATTTTGGAGCAACCTCGAAGCAGGAAAGTCTACAGCTTGGAGCAGATTAGGAGCAGAAAATGTTAGAGGAGCTTATCAGCATTTCAAATCATAAAAAATCTGATTTCGACCACATGAATCGGATTTTTTTTATTGTTATTTTTTCCCACCTTGGTTCCAATAAGTCATCAGAGCCGATATGCACCGAGATAACATATATTAAAAAAAAAAAAACAACAGAAAAGGCACACACGAGTTTAATGCGCATAGATGAGGACAAGAAACACAGGCTTGCTGCAAAGATAGGTGGGCACCAGGTACCTCAAGCTTATACAGTGAAACCCGTTTAGAACAAACCCCCGTACAGCGAATTATTGTCGATATCGAACTCACGGAAAATTTAAATAAAAATGCATGTAAAAAGTACTTTTTATAACGAACAACATACTGGATATATCAAACTTTTTCCCCCCGGGAAGGCTTCCAAGAACGTGCAAACAATCGTCTTCTAGCCTGTCCCTTACCCCCCCAAAAAAAAATCTAGGAAAGAAAGAAAATTCTAAAAGCTCAAGCCGCGAACAAAGTTGACAAAGAGAAGCGATTCAGAAGGGGAGAAAGCTATAAAAAAAAACACTGCACGCACGCAAAGAAAAAAAAAATTATCCCAAAGCAGTTGCCTACGAAGAGAAGTGATTCGGAAGAGGAGATAAGCTAAAAAAACAAACTCTGCAAGCATGCAAAAAAAAAAACATTCCAGCGCTTTGTTACAAGGTGGAAGCGAAAATATGAGAGAGAAAAAGAAGTTCTCGCCTTACAACGAACGCATCGTGGAAGTTCGTTGTAAATGTTTTTTTGCTATATCGAACTACTTGCTATATCGAACTGATCGGAGCGTTTCCTGCTGTTCGTTATAAACGGGTTTGACTGTACAAACTGGTGCCAAAGCGCAATAGACTTCTTCCAAAACTGACATGCCCCATCGCGGCGAAATACCACGCAGTGCACTCTGGGAACTAGTTGGCCACTCCGTTTCGGTTTCGACTGAGCAGCTTCATCTCATGCTATAACGCCGCGACCGAACGCGCTGCTTGCGTTTTCGATTACGTAAAAGTCAGATTTTCGATCTGACTTTTTACGAATGTACAATACACTCATTCTCGAGCGATACAAAACGAAGACCAGGGCACATTCCTTGGTTCCCAAAACACCGGATATTGTGCGTGCGTATGCAAACGTAGAGAGACGTGGCTTAGTCACCTCACCCTACGAGTGAATCTTTGAGCTCAATGTCATTAATCCCGTTTAGTACCAGTGAACTACAACTGAAATTTGGTCACCCTGAGCCCTACACGTTTTTTGTTTGCTAAACGTCCGCTTCTTGTTTATTCATGGGGCGAAAAGCAAGCCGCATCCTCACAGGAGTCTTAAAGCTGAGCCCAGCGTTGGCGCATGAACTTCTAAGGAAACACAATAAATTAGACCTCACTACTGCACAAAAGTTACTATGATGTCTTCCTCGTGTCATCACACATCTCCCACTCAAATTTTATGCTTACAGAAGATTAAGTTTTCGCAAATGCTGAGATTGGCTAGCTACGACGAAGGCCCTATAACAAGCGTCCCCTACTCCTCGCTAAACCTTTTTGGACGAGCTTTTACTGACGCCCAAGATCTGTGCCTGAAAGGTGTGTCTGAAATTATCTCGGCATACTCAGTCAGGAAGAAAGAAAACACATAACAAATATTATGGCCATTAGCAACCGTCAAATACGCTTTGAATAATTTCGTTCGTTTGGCGCACCACATAGAGGTTCATGCCGTCCGGCGCACTTCCGGCGAACGGTGCGACATTCTTCACACACGTGCTCGACTTTTGCTTTCTTAAAACGTTTTGTATGTGCAAATGTGCCTATATGATTGCAGGATAACTTCATGCGCATACTCGATGTTGAATATTAGTGGAATGCAAGCGGGTAAGGTACTTCACTTCGTGCAGTGCTGCAGAGCAGTACAGATAAGAGATGAGAAGTGTGTTCAAATGCAGCTTTTCAATGGCGACTCAGAGTTTTACCTCGCGTACTCGGGCGTATTAAAAAAAAAAAAAAACTAACTGCAAAAAGTTATATTTCGTCTATGGAAGCACGAAACAAACAAACTTCCTGATCAACAACACGTGTAAAGGCGCGAGCTCGATGCATGCATACTTATTGCTTGCTACAGCTTGTTGATTCGTTCGTACACAAGCAAGATCCCCGAGGTTCGCAGCGTCGAGATTCCCAGCACTGGCTCGTCCACATACCTCGAAACGCTAACAGAAAGGCTCAAGTACAAAAATACAAGCATGCGTTCAGACAAGCTATACGTCTCGGGCTTGTGCTAAAGCTTCGAGGTCTGGCCATTTAGGTTAGTTTATAAGACCCCAAATGAAGCTGATAATGGCCGTTAATAGCCCATGCTCTGTGTATAATCTCTTGTCGACGTGTCGATTGAAACCGAAACTATGCCACTCTCCTCCCTGGCCAACTAGTTCCCAAAGTGCAACGCGCGCTGTGTTGCATGCAGGGATTTATGGAAGTAGTCTATTGTAGTGCAAAACTTTTTAAAGCGGTGATTCGAGAGCCTGAACAGGGAAGCACGGTTTACTACAGCTAGACATCGATCGGACGCTTGTAGAAAGCACGTGCAGATAGAAAAAACTTCACACGAAAGTGAGTCACAAGGTAAATTGTGAATTGGTAGAAATACTATGAGCAGCACATACATGCCAAATACGGGTGTGTGACCGATTCATTCGATTGCTCACGCACTGGAAACACGTGTGTGATAACTGAAAGTACTCACAACGACGGCGCCGTCCATTTTGACGAAAAGATTACGGACACGGATGAACAGTTACACAATGGAGGCGCTCAATGGCACTTTTAAAAAAATGTTTACTCTCAAAACGAAAGAAATACTTAGGTTTGCTCATCTTTATAGCCTGTGCGTCGTACCACCCGCGGCCAAACAGCGAGACCGCGTGACAGCGCACCGGTAGCAAGCAGTCACAAATGACAGCGTAAAGTAGTAGGAAAATGGGGAAAATACCACGTATTTATTTTATTTTTATTTTTACATACTGCAGCCCCGTCGGGGCTATTGCAGGAGTGGGGGGAAAAATCACAGATCACAGAATTCAATATTGAATAGAACAGAAAAAACAAAACATCGTAAAATAGAATCAACCGCTGTCAACCGCACACAGAAATTAGTCTGGAGGTAAGGAACGGATGTTACCGGGTAGCAGATTCCAATGTTCAATTGATCTAGGGAAAAAACTGTATTTAAACATGTCAGTGCGTGCATAAAATGGTGAAATGTTTAGGTCATGGTGGCTCCTTGTTGATGACTCTATGTGAAACCTTAAGTATATCATAGGTATAGAAGGGTACTACAGCTGAAATCTTTGAATCCGGCGGTTGCTTGCGCCACCCTGTACCCGTGCCGTGTACTTTACTACGACGAGATTGAATGTTGCCAACCAAGCTCTCGTTTCCCGCTAAATCTAGCGTCACCGCAAACTTTTTTTTTTAGTTTTTGAGTTACTTTTGGCGCAGTGTGGCGCAATTTCGACCGATTTCGCGTTTATGGCGCAATTAGGTGCAGAAAATTGGGTTTGTATCAAAATGGCGCAATTGGCGCAGATGTCGCACCCCTGCATTTTTGTTGAAGGGCAGCTCCGGTCAATGTTTTTTTAATTTGGGATTACGACTGTTTTCATTTAAAGAAGTGTCCCTGAATTACAAAGTATAACTTTTTAATGGGAAAGCATTAACTTTTCCATGAAGCGGAGCCGGCGGAGTCTGTAAATGCGAAAAACGTGCAAGAAATTCCCACTCTCCCGGCAGCGTCTGTAACCGTGACAAAACATGCAAGAAATTCCCAGCGAAACGACCCCTAGATAGCCATTGGCCGCGGCGCGTCATAGTTCGAAGGAGAAGCCCTCTTTCTGGTGCTGCGGCCCGGACGCCGGTAAGGGGAGAGGGTGGAGAGTGCTCGGCCGCCACTCTCAAGTCAGGCGTTGCCGGAGTGAGGGGGGGGGGGGGGGGGGTGTGTGTGGCTGCGGCCGCTTCTGCTCCTCCCGGTGCCGAGGAACATGCCAGCGCGGCCACAACCTCACCAGTAGTGAAACGTGGCAGTTTTATAAATATCACGGCTTAAAGTTTGGTTTTGGGCACCTGCAGCATAACCAAACTATCTGCTAGAGCAATGGCAACGCTGATAATTAGCAGTGCGGCCGCGACATGATGTTACAGGGGTGCTGCAGTGTGCGGTACAGCCGATCAACTGCAGCTCCACCGCGACGCGATGTCACAAGGGTGCTGCACCAGTGTTCCTTGACTAAAAGGAAACCCCCTTGTCACCCGCTGAAGAGCAGCTGGTCGCATTTTTAAAATCGGTTTTAGTGGAGTACACGGCTTCACTTCGTTGCAATATTTTGGCCGTGACCATGATTCGTGCCAGTCATTTATTTCTGTTTCGTTATCGACCTGAGTTACCATTTAAGTTCGCTTCGTGCCGGCACTCTCGCAGCAAGCTTCACTGCTTCGTATCGGGTTGTCGAAAAAGCAGCTGATGCGGAGGAGCACCTCAATTGCCTACATTTCAAATATTTAAAAATCAAAAGGTGGGCACTCACTGCGATACTATTGCACGCCCTGTACTTTGCGGTAGTGAGTCCCGCTGTGCCACACCGATTACTTCGTAAAGGCTGCCGGACGGCGACGGACTGCAGCTCACCGAGGGAAGAGGCGAAGACAAAGCCGAGTCCAATGGCCAGCGGTCCCCCCATGTTGAGGAACTTCTCCGAAGGGGCGCACGCGGCCACCGTCGACAGACCGGCCACCACCCCAGCAGTGTACCAGGCTGCCCGGACCAGGATGGGGCCCCCCAGGAGGCAGAGGGGGGCCACCAGTGCTCCCATGACACCGCTGTGCAGCATCCAAGCCGCCTGCTTGGCCCCCAAGCCCCTTTCGTAGGGCAGTGAGCGCGCCAGCATGCCGCTGCCGATCATGGCCGCCAAGCTGGCACCGATTGCCTGCAATTGTAAATGTGTAGAAACCGTGCTGCACTAATTGGTGTAACTTTTTTCGTAGACCCGCTAAAGCTAATCATCTTTTTTTTTTTCTTTCATAAACGATAAATTTACTCCTTACCAGCCAGGAGTTTCGCATGACCAGGTTCAGCATAACTGGGTTTCTGCTCACGGCAAATGCGGATGCCGCCGTGATCACGATGCTGCCTCCAAAGTAGCTGTAGGTGTCACGAATCCTCTGCCTCACATACTCCGGCCATAACCTGCGAGACGTGCATGTGGCTTAGGTCCAACACTGCCGTGAGTGTTCACGAGTGTATGCAAAAATATTCTAGAAGCCGGGACTCATCGGGATGAAACAAACTACACCGACTTTACATAACAAATATAACAATTTAATCGGACGTTTTGCCTCCCATACAGGAGACATCATCAGTGATTCCAAGTTGGTAGGAATTAGGGACACCACAACCAGAAATCCTAATCTTTCGGGAAGGCGCCGCAGCTGGAGTTGCAAGCTTGATGAACCACTCCGGATGCACCACGAGTGTGTAAACAATTCTATTAACACACCCCTTCTAAAATGCAGACTGGCCACCTTGATCGTTGTCATCATCTGAATGTATGGTACCTCTGTGCCAAACCATGATGGCAGCCTTCTGGTGACTGATTAAGGAAGAAGTTGAAGATGCATCCAAGCGGAGGTTACGAGGCCTCAACATACGAGACGTTAGTACTACAAAGGGACGCGGAAATTGAATACAAGAGCTGCATCAGCATTTATTCCAAATTCAGGTTGAATCAACCTGTTTGCACATAGTCGGCTCTGAAGCCTCTTAAGGTAACAGATTTTATCGAAGGGTTTACATGGGTCAGCACATCATACTGAGCGGTTGATTTTCTTTTGTCACCATCGAAGCCGAAACAAGTGGAGAAGGTACTGTACAGTAGCGAACAGATTCTTGCCTGCCACTGACGCGTGAAAGTGACAGTACCCGATCCCGTTTTCATTACTGTCTTTAGTAGGGTAAAAGTTATGCTGACGTCTGAGCAACTATATGAAGGCAAATTCTGAATATGCCCGTAACTCATTGTTGAGTTTAAAGTTTACCAACAAAATGCATGAGGGACAAGGCAGGAAGAACTGAGAGGTGCCGAGAGCATGACACATACATGGATCTGTCCAGAGCTCCCGATTCGTTGGACATTCCAAGGCCGTAGTAGCAGAGTGCTCCAACCCCAAAGGCAGATGCACCGGCCAGGACTCCCTTGCCCACATTGAATGCTAAAAAGAAGAAAAATATTATTCACAGTTACTTTGAGAAAAAGTTTGATAATGCATGATTTGCACTCGTTTAGTAATTTTGTAGACTTGTTTCCTTTGTGACCTTCTTCCATTTGCTTGGACCTTTAATCTTATTTGCTTTCTTTACCAGCTGTGATTTGTTTCACTCTTTATTCTTATTTGATTTGTTTGACTATTGCCCTTCTGGCATTGTAGAGTCTGATAATGCATTCTATACCTTATCAAACTTTGTTTTAAAGTAACCATACATTTCTTCCTTCAGCGATGCCTTGCATGCAGATCAAATATCCAAGGTGTCTATACACTCTGTTAGGTATGTATGCTTGATCGACACTTTCCAATTGTTTTATACACAAACTAGGTCACCCTTAAACCACAGTCTATCACAAATGTTGTGCACACTTTTGAATCGATGGTTCTTAAAGTGCTTCGAAGAAGTGCACAATAGCCGTGGTATCGGCGGACGTGCACGGATTACAGGGGGCACTTTTCTAGTTATCAGCATCATCGTTTGTGACGTTGCGGGTAGGACAGACTGCGCAGACCTGCCTTGGATTCGTCAGCTTGCTTCATGCAGTGTTTGGGTAACGAGCGGCAAAGCCTTTTTTAAGCGTTGTGTTTACTTGGTGAAGCGATATTTGTAGTAGGACATTTACCAAAGCTTGGAAACGTAGCACGCAGTGGTCGTGATAACAAACACTTTTGGCGCTGAGGTGTCGAAGCGCTGGGATGGTGGTGTGCTGTTCTCCTTGGCTGTTGTCTACCCCAGTACAAAAATCTGGATAAGGAAAATAGAATATCCAGCTCTTTACCCCACTTCAGCATCTACCACGGCTAATAGCGAATAGGGTCTATATTTTATTATGATTCGGACAAAACAAGACTGAAAAAGGAATACCTCATCAAATTGAAAATATAATAATAATAATAATAATAATAATAATAATAATAAATCTTTCTTTAATGTGTCCAAAAACAACCATAGTGGTCTTCACTTTGGTACACACAATAAAAAGTAAAAACCAAGCGAACAAACAAGGCCGATCAAAGGACGAGATAACATAAAATTGACCAGTGGAAGAGATGCACGGAAAGTAAGCACGCTAAATGGTTGCCGTGTGGTATCTTAACTTTTTACGGAAAACTGAAATGTCACTGAATATATCCATACTAGACAACGCGCTTCTATTGAATGAAGTCTGCAAACGAGACATTGGCAACATTCTACAAATTGAATGCACGTAAAAAATAGGTAAATGTCTAGTAACATGGCAGGGAACGTGAAAATTAACACTTCCCAAAAGCAAGTCAGTGTCAAACACCCCATTCACAACATTGTACAAGAAAACTAGGTTACGTTCCAGCCTTCTGCATGACAAAGGTATAAAAGAAACTCTATTAAGAAGAAATTCATAATTATAATAAAAGCGACGTTGGAAGTGTCTATCATATACAATGCGTATCAGCCTTTTTTGCACGGATTCAATGCTCAACGATTGCGTGCAAAATAGCAAATTCCAAATAACTGAACCGAATTCAAGCCTAGATCGTACTAATGCACAAAATAAACGAATCAAACATGCAGAATTTCTGAACTGCTTAGTCATACGGGATATCATGCCCAGCATTTTCGTTGTGTTTCCAACAATAAAAGACACATGAGCAGGGTTGTAAAAGTTACTTCAAAAATGTACCTAAGACACAGTTACAGTTACTCATAAGAAAAGGTACTTAGGTACGTACCTAGGTACTAGCTTAAAAATGTACCTAGGCACAGGTACAGTTACTTTAAAGATACTTTCTTCATTTATTTTCCCCAAATTCGTCAGAATATGTTGGAAGTAAAGCTTTTTTATGCTGAGGATGCACACAAAAACGAGTTCGATAAATATGCTTTATTGGTGTCAATGTGAGAAATAAGGACAACCGCATTGACATGAGCATTCTAGGACACGTTATCTTTTTCGGTTTCGGTTTGAGATGAAGGAAGCAGGTTGCTACTTTCCCCAAACGGAGTTCCGAAGCGATTCGATAATTGGTGTCGCTAGAACGGCATCGCTAATCCACCGTTCACTCAAACGAACACAGCCATTCGCTAAAGTGTCGTTCGATGAAACATTATGGGCGGGGCTTCGTTCGCTAAAACGTCGTTCGATCAAGTTAATGCCTCCCAGGTCGTACCCAACTCACCGTTAATCACGGCACATGGTAGTGAGTTAAAACTTTCAGATTTATGGTTTCTACCATTTTGACGAAGCGAATAGAAAAGTACCTGTAAAAACTAACTTCACTCAGTTACAAGTTACTAGAAAATGTACCTAAGATACAGATACAGATATCGAGAAATGAAAGTACCTAGGTTTGTACCTCAGGTACAACAAAAGTACCTAGATACTGATTTCCAGTTACTTGTACCTAGGTACTTTACAGCCCTGCACATGAGCACTGAATGAAAGCACGCTATCAACATACACACCGAGATCCTTAACAACAGTCACGCGTTCGATTTGCGTTCCCTCTAAAACGTAGGTGAAAGGTGAAACATCATGGCGTCGGCACAAAGAAAGTGCCTTAGTCTTAAAAGGATTTAGAAGCAAGCTATTCACTGAACACCAGAGCAGTATGTTATTCACGTCGCTTTGAAGTAAGCTACAATCAACAAGAGAATTGACACTCATATAAATCTTGATGTCATCTGCAAACAGTAGTATTTCAGCCTTTTAGGCATATGATGTTATATCGCGAACAAATATCAAAAACAGAAGCAGCCCAAGTATAGACCCCTGGGTTACATCTGAAGTTGAACGAAACATTTTCGAGTGGGTGCCAGAAATGCGAACACTATTTGTACGATGTGACAAATAACTTTTAAACCAGATACATAATGCCGAACAACAACCATATAAAGAAAGCTTGTTCAGTAGCAGCCCATGGTCAACTTTATCAAATGCTTTGGACATGTCGAAGAAAATAAAACAACAACAGGTACAGAATAATTTGAAAAGGAACACAAGTTGGTCTCAGCCGACCGACCTTTCATGAACCCGTGCTGCAGGGCCGTTAATTTCCAACGGAAATAAAACATAGCACGTTTAGGTATGCATCAGCTTCCCAAACACCTTCGAAAACCCGCACAATAACAAAACAGGGCGATAATTAGACAACTGAAGCATCACCCCCCTTTAAAATTCGGACAACAAATGCCTTCTTCCATAACAATGGAAATACACCAGAACCTAGCGATAGATTAAAAATATGCTTTAAAATCGGTGCAAGTCACCACAACCCTTGATAATAAAACTTGGAATGAGATCAGCACCACTAGATAAATTTGGCTTTAGTTGTCTGATAGCCTCTACGATTTCTTCCTTATCTACTCTAAAACCAGAAAACGTGTCCTGGCAGTTAATATGAGCGTCACCGGACTGTGCAACCTGCGGACCTATAGTGTCACAATTGCTGAAGTAGTCAGCAAATACATTTGCGACTTCTGCAGAGGAGGATATATAACCAGCATTTCAATCTGTACAATTTTGCAGTGCAATGCCCTGCCAAATGGTTTTGGGGTCACAATTTAAACTACTTTCCACATCATCGTTGTGTAGTTGTTTATCACGCGAACACAATATTTTAGCAAGAGCACGATAAATACTAAATTCTGTATACCAGAGATTCAAGCCAGTTTTCCTAAAGCGTCTATGAAAATTATCTTTACTTCTTAGGCAATTCTTCAAATCTTTCGAAAACCAATCGGGGTAAATAAAATCCGAAAAATGTGTTTCGGAACAAAAAAATCTATGGCGTCGTTAACAACTGCAGTGAACACCTCTGTTGCAAGATCGGTATCATCCATGGCTAGAACCTCGTTCCAGTTGTAGCTCTGGAGAGTGCTTATACATTCCAAAATAATCACCTTTAGCGTAACAATAAAATTGGGCGCCTGCGACCCGCACAGCTTGCACGGAAAACAAATATTAACCACAAAAGGTGGATGGAACACATCCATCCATATTAAAGCTGATGAAACTGTACTAATGTCATCGATCGGAATGCTAGAAAGAACGAGATCAAGAATATTACCTGCGCTGTTCTCAAATTTGTTTAGCTGATTCAACCCACAAAAATGCATAAAAGATAGCAACCGAGTTGCCTTAGATGACGTAATGGAATTGCTTCTATTTATAACTCCTAATGGCAATCAATTCCTGGAAGGTTGAAATCTTTGTATATTTGAACTCTTTACATATCAAAGTCCACCTGTTGTTCAAGTGACTCGAGATGCTTGATAAATATTGTTTCATTGAATATTGGCGGAAAATAGTAAATACCTACAAGGAAATTAACGCCGTCCGTTGTGCCAACTTCGACCCATAAACATTTAGAATACGACTCCAAGTCAAAACTGCGATGTGACATAAGTGAAGAGTCAAGTGCAATCAAAACACCTCCTCCTAGTTTAAGCCCAGTGCTGTTATACACCTTTCCAAGAAACACTCGACCCCAGGGGCAGCAAACCGTTTTCGAGCCCATTCACTGGGTTTGAGGCTAGGCTGTCGCCGGCGTCCCTGCTAACCCTAATCGAGTGGACTGTGATTTCGATAGGCGCAGCCTGCGTAGGCTCAGTTTCAAACGCTGCTGGCGGCTAAATTCTCGTCTTTTCCAGCTGTATTTTGTGTTTAATGGTGCATGTATTTTCCCGATGTCACTGAGAAAGCATTGTACCACATTTGAAAAAAAAAAAGCAATAAAAAACCTATAAACTATTTTTGTTGGGTACGCTCGCGACAGAACGAATGCGACTGGAATGTATAGTTCTAGTTTTTTGTTGTTTTCTTTACGATCAGTTTTGACGGTACCGCGCGATTCGCCGCATGTCAAACGACAAAACGCTTAGCTGTCAAAAATAATTTTTTTCACGCTCACAAATAAGGTGTTTACCGCTGGACAGGACACGGACATAGAATTTAGCAAGTGTTAACATTCGAACAATATATTGTACGTACCACACGATGCAGCGTTATCCGAAAAGAATTTATTTGAGAAAGATCTCAAATAACACAGTCACAGTCGACGACAGTCACATCTTGACGATCGGACGGAATCCAAGATGACTTCGTTTTGGGGCACGTTTTGGGAAGAGCTTCCTTTTTTCACAACAGCACCAAGGCAAAGGAACGAATGCGACTGACCCGTTTCCCACCCCAACCCGGAAAACTATTTTTGGAGATGACTGAGGATTCTACGCGGATTATCTCTGGGAGGGGGGAGAACAATCTTCGCAAAATTGCGTCGAGGGCCGTTCGGCGTCCTTCACCTCCTCCGTTTCCCGTGAAAGCTTGAATGGCAGACACTCACCAGCCTTATTTCTCACAATGGAAGATAACACAGAAAGGGTACGCAGCACGCATAAAAAAAATTAAGTAGAAACTTTCAAGAGGGGCTAGAAAACGTCGAATGCAAAACCGCAAAAACGTAGGTAGAGAACCGCGCTGAGCGGGTCATCACAGTCCCAGAGGGTGGCAGAAAATTTCTAGCTGATAGAGGGCGCGAGAGTCGCACCAGCCGCATCAGCATCAGCAACATGGCGGCGGCCTGGGAGCGTTTTTTGGAAAGGTGTATAGTCCCTGTCACGGCGAAAGACGTTATATTTGGGTGTAAAATAATTTGAGTTCGGTATACCATTACGAAGCCACGTTTCCGACAAGCAAATAATATCAAAGTTTGTTGTTATAAGATTTAACATGAATTTGTCAGTCTTGGTACGCAGTCTCCTCAAATTTTGGTAAAAAAATGTTACGTATATATGAAAGTGAAATTCGGGAACCTCTAGCATATAGTAAAGACTTCAGCGAAAGCGACTCCGTGTATCCTGTTGGTTCCATTGCGTTCTGTGAGGGCTGGTCTCTTATTAGTTCCAAGTTGATTCCTTTCTTTTTAAACTTTCTAAACCAGTAAACAAACATTTCTTCAAAATAACTTGCAAGAAGAAGCGGTGGTTTGCTTCCCGAGTCGTTTCAATGTAAACCCCTGCTTATTCACCGGTCGACGCAAAATGAGTCAGGTCCCCCACGATCGAGGTCTTTTAAATCTAATAGTCCCGTGACAGCCGAAAAATGACGTAAACACCAGCGATGAATTACTTCAGTTTGTTTAATTTTGCGGACCCGAAGATTAGCGCATAATGCGTGATGCAGTTCTTAGCGATCGATTTTAAATTTGCTTACTATTCTTAGTAAATATTGGATAGAACAAATAAATCAATCGTTCGAATTTGCCGGGCCATGGCCAACAATTTAAGAAGTTATGAAACTTGCTTTTTTTCGTTTAAGCAGAAGTCGCGATGTGATAAACTTCTTTGCCACATATTTGATGCGAGACAAACTAGGCGTCAGTTGCTGACGAGCATCTGCTCGTCAGCAACTGTTGAGTTGCCCTTGAGTAGAAGCGTCGGTATCGGCAAGCTCAATGTAGCTAAAACAAAGGTGCGGTGCTTTGCAACACAACTGTGCGTGCAGGATCTCATTTACTATGCTGAATGCAAAACTTTTCTCTACAGGAGCCTCCAAAGATCCAAAAAGCAATAATCAGAGTGACTCCAAATAGCCCTGAGGCACGCCGCGCAAGCTGTAGTGTAAAGCTCCAGGCCTGCTTTTAAACATTTTAAAGTTTTTTTTTTTTTTTTTTTAAATATAAAAAACAACTTCGAGGTGCCCTTATTTATTAAAAAGACCACTCACAAAAACATCTTTCACGTTTCTTTAATAAATAAACCGTTTTTAATTGGCATAGAAGCAAACTAACATAGCCACACCGTGCTATTACATAGCGCGTCGTCTGCTTGCATCTTACCCGCTACGTCACAGGAGAGCGCTCACGAGGTGGCACTACCAAAACATCTTGTCGCCAACACTCCGACGGATGCGGTGCCACCAAAGTCACCAAGTTGATTCGTCTTCGTGTAGCTTGCAGATGTGACGAAGCACGCTTGCACAAGCTAACAACTGATGCGGTTAAATCAATGCAGTGCAAATTGCGTTGCTATGTCTCTAAAAGGCATTGACATGCGCCGTTGCTTAGCGACGCTGTTCACAAGTGCCGTTGCTAGGCAACGACTGGTGGGCAAACAGACGGACGAAGGAGGACTGATTATGAGGTTTCGTTCCGTACAAATGCATTTCAAGCATTAAAGATTTGATTTACGAACCCGTGTCACCGGCAGGGGCCATCACAATCTCCTTCAGGGTGCGCCGCTTGGGCGCAACGGTCTGGAAGCGTGATCTGGCGCGGGTAGCCATGCTTATGGATGTCTGCACGGTCGGCCATCTCGATGCCACCGTCGGACCACTCAGGACCGCCTTCACGGAGACCCTGCTGACCGGAGCGAGGCAGCACTTCCACGCCACCAGCATCGTCGAAAATCTCTGAAACACACGCCTGCATCAGCGTACCCTCCAGGTCACATCTGTCAGGATTCTATCTATGCAGGCACGCAAGACAGTTAGCACGAACGTGATACTGGCACACTGGCATTTTATTTGCACCGAGCCGTGGTGACATCCTACATATTACTGCTTAAAAACATCTGATGTCGAGGATGCAGGATACGCACGTGCCACCAGACTAGCAGCAGTTTTGATAATTGCTGTTTGTCTGCGAGAGAGAAAGAAAAAGAAAAAAAAAACAGCCAGATACTGGGAAAATTTGTTTGTCTAACTGTCGCGCTTTGTACGTGGCACCTATCAATGTCCATGTGTGTATGCATGTACTACGTATGTATGTTGACATCCCGTTCATGTAACACCCTCGCTCAGAGCTTTAGTATGCTCAGATATAGAGGTATGCCGTCTACTTTCCTGCGGGTAAATGATCGCAATCCAAGCGCAGTTTAAATTTTGTTTTTACCGGAACTGACGAGCGCCGGTGCGTTGAAGCATAACACTAAAACTTCATTAGTTTAACTTTTCTGTTTGAAAGTACAGACACGGCAGGTGCCTGAAATTCAGCAAATAGGAGAGGAAATATCATGCTACTGCTAGGAGGGTGGAATCTGACTTTTTGGGTGATGCAACAGAGGGATCACGTCTAGCTACGCGTTTGAAGTCTCAATTTTACAGGAGATCCATAAATGACGCCAGAAAACGTCCGGGCAACGTCTAAAATATGACAGCAATAGCAAATTAAAAATACGACGCAGTAAGGTTTCTCGAAGATTCCCAAGAAGCATCGAGGCAGAACTCACTCGCTTTAAAACGCCAAAGCCAGAAGAAGCTGGTCGACCAGGATGCTGCCCAAACCCAAGTCAGAGCTTGCTTGCACGAGCTGCAAATCAGGAACCGCGGGACTGAGCTCTAAATGTCTGGCTAACGAACAAATGCAGTAATTTGAGGTGCTAACGATAGCATACAACCTAAAGATGTCCCCCTTGATGCGCCGCTGCTGCTACCAACGTTAGCTGCTACTACCGGAGTGGCTGGAGCTAGAGAGAAGCAAATTGAGATCTTGCTTAACACATGGAAATAAATTTTGTCCTACTTTACAAACTAGGCGGTAGTTAGCGCTACCTAGGCAAGGTCTATCTTGCAAATAAGTAGTGAAAACTTTTTTTTTTTTTTTCTCTAAAATTGGTGGTTTATTGGAGCTTCTCTTTTTTAGTTCTTAATTCTCAGAAATTCAGGATTTAATTTTTTGCTTTGTTTTTATTTTTTTAAAATAAAAATGACTATTGTTTGGACACCTTCGCGTACAATAAATTGATAAGAACATCACCTGTATCGAATGATATAAGCTGAATTTGGCTACAGGGTTATTTGGCATTGGCGCCCTTAGCAGTAGAAATACTAACTGTCCCAGGACAAATCTTAACGTCAATGCGGAGAGCAAGACGTCTTGCACAGGAGTTTCGGTGACGTCAGAACGACACCGAGCTCTGATTGAACTTGATTGAAAGGATAGCGGGTAGACCTCAATGTCAAGTGTCTTGAGGCCTAACCACTGCAAATAAGAACAGTTGCTTTTGTGTTGACCCATACGAAAATAGGCCCGGTTCTCAACGAACCTTGAGCTCCCTTTTGTCAATAGTCTGAGATTTAAAAGGAAACTGAAACGACCTATCTTCAGGAGCGTCGAAACTGTGCTCTCACAAAATCTATTTGCGAAATACTCTCATTTTTTTCTTTTCATTTTACCATCATGACATCGAAATTCAAAGTTTTCGTAACATCGAAATTTGGATTTGACAAAAATTTTACAGGCGTGTGTTTTTCGGAGTTTTTCGGATTTATCTTTCTGGCTTTGCTCCTAAAACTATGCTGAAATCTGACAGAAGCAATATTTTTCAAATTCTCCAAGCAGGAACGAGCAGGAAGGCGCGACTGGTGAGTACTCCTCAAAGAGGACTTCCCCTAGGCGTGAGTGGACGGTATTTCAATCCAGACACATCACCGCTAGGAACTTCAATCGCTGTTAGTCGGTATGGGTTTGCTCCCAAAACAATGCTGAAATGTATCAGCCATATTTTTCAGATTTACACTGCTTGTGTTAAAGGGATACAGCAACGAAATTCTAACGAATATTTATTGTCTAAATGTCAGTCACGTTCTGGCCACACCACAATTAACACCAATTTTTTTGCTCAAAAAGACACTAAAACAGTATTTAAAAGGAATAAACCGAATGTTGTTACATCCAGGGTAAAGACACCGATTGACCCCCGTAATTGACCCCGTAAGTGTGACGTCACCGCTACAAACAAACCGTTGCTAGGGGCGTTGTAATGGACGAATACATGGGACTGGACTAGGGATGTCGCGAACCACCCTAGGTTCGATTTCGAAAGGTTTCGATATTTGCGAAGCGAACTGAGGTTCGATTTCGAAAAATTTCGATATTTTCGTACCGACCGAGGTTCGAATTCGAAAAATTCGCAACTTTCGATCACAGTAGAGTTTCGAATTCGAAAAGTTCGAAGCTTTCACGGTTTCTAAAATTTCGGGTTCGAATATTTCGAATATTTTTTTACTTGAGGTTTGATAAATTCGAAGATTTCGAGCTTTCCTAACTTGAAATTCGAGATATTCGAAAAATCTGAATTTCTTAAGATCTGAAGTTCGAAAAGTTCGAAGATTTCGAAATTCTTCGGAAATAAAAAATCGAAAACTTCGAACGCTTCGAATTTTTATAGACATGAAGTTCAACAATTCGAAGATTTCGAATTTATTTCTGCATAAAGTTCGAAAAGTTCGAAAGTTTCGATTATCTTTTAACGCTGAATTCGAAAAAAAAAAAGCTTCGAAGATTTAGAATTTTTTTCAAGTCCAAGTTTTCAAAGTTCGAAGTCCAGTTTTCAAGTTCCTCCACAGTTTCAGTTTCAAATAACGTTTTCACGACTCACTGGTTTTCACGAAATCAAGTTTAGAAAAGTTAGGGTGTGATACCTAGGCTCTGCGAAGTTGGTCAGGCAATTAAATGAGACGACAAGTGTCCCGGATGTGCTGGAATATTTGCCAGTGCAGAGTGACGTGTGACCATAGATCAGTCATTGTGACCGCCAGCCCGGGGGGGGGTTCTTTAACGTGCATCACGCAGTAGTGATCACACGAACACAGTTTTACGATACTCATCCAGTTCGAAATGGCCAGGGGCGGGCAGGAGGTTGAGGCTCAGAAAAACCTTGAAGCGACCTGGCAAACTACCTCCCCACCCCTTGCACGCTGGTAGTAATCCGATCGAACGCCGCCCGAGTGACGCTGGCATATAGTAAGTTAAGTTTGTAATTGTCTTGGAGTTTTATTTTCTGCGACGGAGGAATCGCCTCACAAAAAGCACAGAAGCCGATACAACTCGAGGTCGAGGAGCGTTCTACCATACAAGTGGCGTCGGAAGAGGAAAAACGGGGGAGGGAAGAGGGGAGGGGGGGGCTCAGCCTTCCTCCCCCCCTTCCAGATATTTCGGACTGTTAAAGAAAACAATACGGGGAAAGAGGGCGTGGTCGAGCTTATTTTAATCTGAAATTATTTATGCCTATGTACAGCTACTGTCGCTCTTCACTGCATAAAAGTTCGCGTAGATGGTCATTGTTAGAAACTCGTTGTCAGAAGGCACTACTCGTCACATGCTTAGTGGTTCGGAAGTTCAAAGCTATGTCTTTACGACCTAAATAACTGTGCCAATGGTAAAAAAAAAAAAAAAAAAAAAAATAATAAATGCAGGGATAAAAAGCTGGAGAAAGAAAAAAACTATCAAGAACTCGCCGGATGTGATGTATTCTTGCATATTCAGAGGTTCATAACTTCGAAACAACTTTCTCCTACCAAAATGTGTACAGGCTAAAAGAAACACGTCCCAGGAACGTGAAGCGAAAAAAAAAAATGTTTCCTATTTAATGACGTGCTGAACTTGAACAATATTAGAAATCTTCTCCCATGAGTTAATTTATTCCTTAACGTGAAAAAACAATAAATACATTATTTTGTATTCTGCAGATGGCAATGATATGTACTGTCTGTGGTGTTAATTTAAATGCGATACCTCAAACAACTTAGACGAAAATAAATACCAAGTTTAGGGCATAATTGCATGTAGATACATGTTTGGACATTTCTTCGAAACTCACCTTGAATAACAATAGTCATATCTTAAGACGACACTTATCTAGGCTATATATAGATCATTCTTAAAAAGTTTAACATCTCTACCATAAATAGCTTTGGCTACATCGCGCTTCAAATCTGGCATAAACGATAATCGTCAAAAACCCGTCGTCCTTCCTCGCTCCTTCGGGAATTTATTTCTTTAAAACTAAGCATGCCAGAACATTGAAATAAACGGCATTGTCTTTCGTAAAGAACGGAACACCACATGTAAAAATTCGAGAAAAAAAAAAAAATTACGAATGTACCTCACTACTTGAATTCAAATGAAACCGTCCGCCGATCTTTCGAAGTTCGACGAACGTCGAACCTTTACCCTAAAAGTTCGAAGTTCGTCGAACTTCTGACTTTTCAGGATTCGAAAGTTCGAAACTTTTCGAATTCTATTGATAAATAAGTTCGAAAGTTCGAAAATTATCGATTTCCTTAGCATAGGAAATTCGAAAGTTCGAACAGGTTCGAACTTTTTAGTGCAAGAAATTCGAAAGTTCGAAAATAATCGAATTTTTTGGTCAGTCAAGTTCGGAAGTTCGACAAGCATCGAATTTTGCAGTGTGATAAGTTCGAAAGTTCGAAAAGGATCGAATTTTTTAGCGTAATAAGTTCGACGGTTCGAAAAGCGTCGAACTTCTTAGCTTAACAAGTTCGAAAATTCGACTTCCGTCGAATTGTACGATATAGAAAATTCGAAAATGCGAAATCTTTCGAACCTTCCGAATCGCTTGATTCGATCATCGAAACTTCGATTCGAAAAAAGTTCGCGGCATCCCTAGACTGGACTCCGCTCCGAATGAACGATCGGTCAAAAATCGGACGTGGAATTCAAACGTCTAAATGTAATACATAAAGGAAGCCGACATTTCACCCCGATAGAAGTTCGCCAAGGATCGGCTGTTTCTAAAATATTTGCGATGGCAACTTCCGGTCCACCGAAACGCCTCGAGATGCTTGTTGCAGACGGCAAACGCATGACGAAGACACACGGAATTACTAAAGTATGCCGTCTGCAACAGTTTGAATCCTTTGCACAATTATAAGATTTTGATTTTGTATTTATTGGAAACATGGCAGGTTTAAGAAAACTAATCAGGGGGTTTATAAAAAGAAAGTGAAAGGACTTTACAAATCTCTGTAATGCGAAATTAGAGCGCACCTCTTGAGGAGGAGGAGTGGAGGGTATGCCACTCCTCCCCCATCCCCTCCTCTCCCCTCCTGTTCATATTCAGTTTCCCCCTTAAATTTAGCGAAGAAAATGACGTCACATAACTTGGTGTCACATTCAGTTTCAAATTCAGTTTCTCCGCTAGATTTAGTGGGAAAATTGACGTCACGTGACCTCAACACCAATTCAATTTTCCGCTAAATTAGCGGGGAATTGAGTTGGTGTTGAGGTCACGTGACGTGAATTTTCCCGCTGAATTTAGCGCGGTTACGCCGACGCCGCGAAACACAGAAACGGGCGCCTAAGAGCTGCGCTCTAAAACGAATTGCATTTACATGCGATACGGGATACTGTCCGACGAAAATCATCCCACTAATGGAGTTCTACTAAAAATACAGCGAGGAAAGCATCTGTCTAGAACATGATTTCAAAGCAGCGTCGCGGGCCCTCTTTCTGATTTTGCAGTTGAAAGAGCAATGATTTGGCTCTAACATGAACGGTTCGAGAACAATTCTTCGTTTTTCAGGCTCGCAGTATAAGTGTGTGTTTCGTACGTATACCTTGTAATAATCAAACAGAAAAAAAAAAATCCTACTGCATGACTGAGAAAGAACGCTTCTCCGTACCGCTATAAGATTCGAGTGTACTCTTCCTACGAGTGTAAAAGATGAGGAGGCCAGAATGACCTTGCCACGGTCAGCCTCGCCCTAGCTTACTAACGAACATTCTAGGTCGAATGCTCGAGATGCCGAGTGTAGTAGGTGGAGCTGAGCACGGCTTTGTCGACTCACAGCCAGCTGTCACGCCGACGCATCGCCTCTCGCTGCTACCGCCGTCAAAGCTCATCATTTCTTTTATTTCTAGGCATAAGTTCACCGATTAAATCTTTATTTTCTGTTTTACGCTGTCGATTCGTTTCCATCTGCGACAAAATATGTCTGTTACGGACCGTTCGTTTGATCACACAGATTCGCGCTGAAGCAACTGTGTTGTCAGGAATCCTTGAAACGTCTGCTGGCCTGCACTTTGACCTTGATACACTTCACGCCGTCGTATATTTTTCGGCTTCACAGTGTTTTCACCTACTCAAATATCGCGGAAGCGAGCTCCAGGGGGCGTTCGCAAGCTCGCGCACCTCGAGCATCGATCAAAGCTGTGCACGGGCACTCTTTGCTTCCGAAACCCCACAGAAAGTTGACCCCGAGGATAGAAGTTTCGTCTATCGTCACCAACCTTCTTCAACGCAGTCCCTTAGAAAAAAAAAAAAAAAACCACTGAACCCGCGAAGTCATTGTGTCGTCTGATAGCAAGGCAAAACCGGTTGTGAAACTTTATTACGGGCTTTTGCCATCGCTTTATGGTACTGAGACGATAGAACAAGTCTTCATGATTAGATATTGAGAAGTCACAATGCTTACAAAAAAATTATCTACTTCTTTAGAATTTCTAACCTTACGTCGAACCCTTATGCATTTGTCCATAAAGAGGCCCTAAAACGCTTTGTTGGAGCAGAGCGCCATGTTGTGACGTCATCACTTACGGGGTCAATCGGGTCAATTTGACGTGGCAGAGCCACATCGGGTCCTCCTTCTTTTGGAGTGTTGATGTAATTCGTGGGCGGACAAATTGTTTTTAGCGCAATTTGGACTAAATTGACTCAAGACAGCGCCGACAAGAGCAGCTGAAAGTTTGACCCAATATGGCGGCTGTCCCCACCCTGAAACGTTACTTTGCCACCCTGGCTGTGTTCCAAATATTACCTGAATAACCTGTCTCCTATGTCAGCGGGGAATACCACGTACCATCGCGACTAAACGATCCGCGACTCGATTTTGGAACGGCCGGGATACAGCGGCAAATGCCCCTCAAAGGGAATCATATATCCCTCCGCCACCTCCGCATCCAATAGCGTCCCATCGTCTCCTTGACGTCGCGGCCAACGCGCGAGGAGGGTCTTGCCTTTTTGTACATATTTGCTTTATCTTTCGACTTTGACTTAGCATTGTGGAAGCCACTAGAGGGAGATTAGAGGTTTCCCCCTCCGATGGAAACAAATACGATTTTCGGGGATTAGGTTCCCCCTCCGATGGATACAAAGGCTGCTTTCAGGGGCTCGGTTCCCCCTCCGATGAATACAAAGGTCGCTTTCTTAAAAAGTGAGGTCGGAGACAAGTTGGCATAACTCTGTAGCCAATATCTATCCATTGAAGCGGAACAAGGAGCGTTTCCAGTAGGGTGCCTTCATGTGCGCTTCGCATGGAGTGATGCCAACTGCCTGTTTCCCTTTCCCACACCCTCTTTCACCGCCATTTTGTTCCTCTCATTGTTTCCCCGTGCGCCGGAAAGTGGCCTTTGTGTCCATCGATCCTCCCATCCGAGGGGGAAAATGCTAATCCTCCCTCCATGGGTCCCACAATGCTGCTCCGAACTTGTGAGATAAGGTGCTTGTAGGGTGCCTTCATGTGCGCTTCGCATAGAGTGATGCCAACTGCCTGTTTCCCTTTCCCACACCCTCTTCCACCGCCATTTTATTCCTTTCATTGTATCCCCGTGCGCCGGAAAGGGGCCTTTGTGTCCATCGGTCCTCCCATCCGAGGGAAAAAATGCTAATCCTCCCTCCGTGGGTTCCACAACCCTGCTCCGAACTTGCGAGATAAGGTGCTTGTTTCCGGGAGGGTTATAAGCCCCACGGATTACCGCCGAAAACCAAAATGGCTACTGGTTTGTCGGCGAGTGGTATTACAAAGGGTGGCATCACCCTAGCAAAGTGCACATGAAGGCTCCCTAGGTGCTTGTTTCCGGGAGGGTTATAAGCCACACGGATTATCGTCGAGAACCAAAATGGCTGCTGGTTTGTCGGCGAGTGGTATTACAGAGGGTGGCATCACCCTAGCAAAGCGCACATGAAGGCTCCCTAGTTTCCAGTGAACCCTTCTTTCGACTGCGGAGGGATTTGAAACGGGCGCATCACGCTTGTGAGAGGAGCTTCTCCTACCCAGAGCCGACTATAGATACTACGCGGACTGGCTTTGCCTTGGGTTACGGCAAAAAAGAAAACATAGCAGCGATGGTTACACTGTAGCGATGGCGAAAATAGCAGACGTTCTCTAGATCATAGAGAAAGCACTCGAAGAGACGATATTATTAACCACTTCGAAGTTTTTTGTTTCACAGTGACGATGCGGTGTTTCTTGAGGTGGCTCCACCAGCTCCATTTGCTCACCTTCCAGAGCAGAGAGAAAAAAATGCCCTCCTCCTCTCACCCCGCGCGTCGTCTGCTCTGCCTAGTGGGCTGTACCTAACATCCGGCTGACGTTCAAACTTGGTTTAAAATCGCGTCATTTTGGAAATTTCAAGCATTGGTACGCGGATTTTGATATGCAAGTTGTCGTGTATTGGCATGCTCGATAAAAATACTAACCCGGTTCAATTGCGCTGCTACTTAAGGGCAAATAAAAAAATAAAAAAAGGAGAAATGGGTAAACTGCGTCAGAGTGGCCGGTCTCTCCGGCGAAAAGTAAATCCGGTTGCTGTAGCTTCTTTACTATACAAAGTTCGTACTGGTGAAGGCGTTTAGCGACCATGAGTGGAATTCTGGAATGATAAATAAAAACACGTGCTCTCCTGACGCAGCAAACGCAGTAGTTGAGGGCAGTTGAGGGTAGTACTGCCGGCTGACTACACTGCTATTGAAGTAACGGAACAAAGACACGCTAGTTGATCATTTACTGAAATAAAACAACAGAGCACTATACGCTGATTTCGGAGTAGCCCTAAATATTCTAAGAACGCGAACCACTTCACAACGGCAACCACGAGCGAGAGTTCGATATTCGGTACAGCCCACCGGTACAGCCCAAAGATGGAGAACGGCGACCACCTGGCTTAGCGGGTTCGGGCGTGTGCCCTCTCTCTCGTTTTACCCCGTCGAACCTGCTCAACTTCCCGGATGCGTGGGGAAGGCGCTGCGGTCTAACAAAATGGCGCCGCCCCGAGATCAAAATTACTTACTCCTTTGAGTTAGACATGAAAAATTTGTTTTTATTAATCAGCGCTATTGGCTGCAAGTCTAGGCCAGGTGCCCTTAACGCATACGTTCAACGCATCGTAATTTGCACTGATAACGTTTTGCGTAATTTATTGGGGAAGCAGATAGGGTGGGGTTGTTGAAGGACGATTAAAATGAAATCTTTGAAGCCTTCACTGCTTTACAAGCGTTATCCTCTCATTACACGCACTCTGTAAAAAAAAAAAAAAAGAAGTTTAAAGTATTTATTGCGTTCAAACATTTTAAGAATACGGAGCTCCAACGCCGAGGACGAGGATGCGGAGAAGCTCCTGTTTACGCTCGCACTCTGATAATAACAAAAAGTATACCTTCCTGGGGAAGGCGCACGGTCTAGATGTGGTGCACAGACAATTCCCGCGTTGAAAACAGCAAATCGCAATTACCACACGTAAATAGCTGCACCTCATTTTTTGTCATTTTGAACGTCTGCCACCAAAGACAACGGAAGAAACTAGGGTAACTCTATAAGCTCTGGTCGCAGAGTCCAGAGTATCGCGTTCCTTTTCCTTTCGCCTTCAACTCCCTATTGGCGGAGGAGCGGTCAGGTGCACCGAGCTGGATCCAACCATCGTGCGGGAAAGTGACCTTGCAGGCACCGAGTTTCGGGCGGTTCATGTTTCTCGCTTTGCATTTGCGAAATATACATCCTACACTAAAATAGAACGAACTGGAAAGTTCCTTGACCATTCAACACTATGTGTAGCCACTGGATACAGTATAATCGCGTTGTTTTATTACGCGAGGGATGTTTAAAACATGTTTTCAAAGTCAGGGAAGGAGACGACATGGAGGACGATCGCGTAGCTCGCGCATCCGGGGTTCTTGCAGAAGCGGCGGTCGCTTCCCGCAGTGCGGCCTTGGATCCAACATGGCCACCCTGGAAGCACCATTGCGGTACTCTGCTCCGCAAGGCGGAGCATATACAGTTACTACAGTGAAACCCGTTCAGAACAAACCCACGTACAGCGAATTATTGTCGATATTGAACTCACGAAAAATTTAAATAAAAATGCATGTAAAGAGTAATTTTTATAACGAACAACATATTGGCTAAATCGAACTTTTCCCCTCCGGGAAGGCTTCCAAAAACGCGCAAACAATCGTCTTCTAGCCTGTCCTCCCCCCCCCCCCCCCCTCAAAAAAAAAAAAAAAAAATGTAGGAAATAAAGAAAATTTCAAAAGCTCAAGTTGCGAACAAAATTGAGCGAAGAGAAGCGATTCAGAAGGGGAGAGGGCTAAAAAATACACTTTGCATGCACGCACAGAAAAAAGAAAATGTCATCCCCAAGCCGTTGCCCACTAAGAGAAACGATTCAGAAGGGGAGATAAGCTAAAAGAACAAACTCTGCACGCATGCGAAATGAAAAAAAAAAAAAAACCGTTCTAGCCCCTGTTACAAGGCAGAAGCGAAGAGATAAGAAAGAAGAGAAGCTCTCGCCTTACAACGAGCCTATCGCGGAAGTTCGTTGTAAATAGTTTTTGCTATATCGAATTACTTGCTATATCGATCTGATCGTAGCGTTTCCTGCGGTTCGTTATAGACGGGTTTGATTGATAGAGCAAACGAGCTTTGACGGCTGTCGGCGCAGAAAGCAGGCGACGAGCAGACGGCGAACAGATCCCGTGACGTATTTACTCGATTTGATCCGACATTACCCCCCGATCGAGGAGGGTAGCGTGAGTAATTTCTTCGGAGTAAACAACCCGCTTCTGGAACGCGAGTTCTGACGTCATCGAGTAAGCGCGAGTAAGTTATGAAGCGCTACGGTACGAAACCTTTACTCCGGAGTCGGATGGAATAAATTTTGGAACACAGCCCCTGGGCGCACTCTTGCTTGGAGTGGGGAGGGGCAACCAAAAACGGCCAGGTTGTAACGCGTTGACGACGCCAAGTTGCAGAGCTGATAACCACGCCAGCCCCCAAGAAGCTTTGCCTGTGCTGTACCAAGTGACGTCATGTCAGTGACGACGTCAGTTGGTCCAGCTCCCGTGACGCATCGCGCTCTTCGATGGCTGATCTTCGAGAGCTCGCTGGAATCGGTCCTTTGGAACAAAACATATAGTCATCCGTTCAAAATACAAGCGTGCAATTCTCATTAGGAGATTGAGTTTATCATGTTTAACTTATTTCTGAACGTGATAGGTGGGGACTCTTCGAAGAAAACTTCCCATGGGCGTGAGTGGACGGAGTTTCAGTCCAGAGGCATCCATGCTAGGAACTTCAATTGCTGTTAGTCGGCATATGGGCTTGCTCCTAAAGCGATGCTGAAATCTATGGGAAGCCATATTTCTCAGATTCTTCAAGCAGAAACGAACACTGCGTGTTCGTTTCTGGCACGGCACTGCGAAGATTGGCGCAGTGAAAGAAGAGTTTCTGTTGTGCTGGAAACTACAGATATAACGAGCATTTAGCAAAGAATACATTAAGTGAGTAATCGGGTAGTTTACGAAATTCCGTTGATATGTGGCAAAGGCATGAAAACGCTTTTGTAACATATATCATGGCAGTCCCATATAAATAATATTACCGCCAAACCAACTGTGCTGTTATATTTCTTAGGGCGTAATATAAAAAAAATGTCTCCCCAAGGAAACCTTACATTTTGCAAATATGAGGCCTATTCTTGATTATGCGTGTGTTTTATGGCATCCCCAAAAAGCAGTATCCTAGTAATGACATTGAAAGAGTTAAAAAAAGGAGGGGGGGGGGGGGGGTCATTGGCAATAGATTCTTTCCGAAATTTAGTCTGGCCGCTTTGATCACTATGATCATCTGATCAGGGGGTAGGGAGGTCTAATGTGCCTAGGTGCACAGCGGGGATCGCCAGCAAGGTCGGGGGACATGGGAGAGTGGTGGCAGCCCTCTCAGGCAGGGGATGAAGAAGGTGATGGACACGGCAGTAGAAGTGCTGACTGTGAACAAGGGGGATGGAAAACCTTGTGGTGGTACATACGGTAGCGAATGACGTCCAGGTAGAAGGGGAAGGAACCTGGCCACACACATCGAGGAGGTGTGGGAAGTAGTTGAGGGTCATAACCTCCGGGATGGTGCACATTGTAATGTGCACATTCCCGGGGGTCAGGGGGCGAGGAGTAGGTACAGAAAGAGCGGTCCAGGGGGCTAACAGGACCATCAAGATACTTTGTGTTTGTCCGTCCCTTCTTGTCCCAGTCTCGGGGTTTTTGTCGAAATGTATAACCACCACCAGCTCGTTTGCGCCCTTACCTTTTGTTCAAGAGTCTGAGTTCTAAGAACGGATATGAAGTCATGAATGTGAACAGCGAGGTATATGAAGAGAGACCGATCTCCCCCTTCAGCCAAGACTATGAGGAAATGACGGGGATGGCGTGTGGGCAGGCACGTAGCCAAGAGGGGGGGGGGGGGGGGGGGCGGGGCGGACTCCCCTGAAACCTTCTATTTTGCTGGGGCCTCCTCTCCCCGATCCCCCCCATACAGCATTTTGTCATGGGCACCCCCCCCCCCCCCCCCCCCCCCCACGCAAATAAAAATCCTGGCTACTTGCCTGCGTGTGGGGCGGAGGATGGGCTCTAGGGCAAGAGATTTTCTTAGGAGCCGGCAGAGCCCTCGGGTACCCGAGGGTTCCAGTGCAAATAGGGAGGGTGGAAGGAAGCATCGCAGAAGGAAAAAGAAGCAGATCAATATAGGATTTATAAACATTCGGGGGGGGGGGGGGGGGGCAGAAATAGGACAAAGTGGGAAGAGATTGCGGAACAATTAAATTATGAAGATTATGTAGTGTATGAATTCGCAGAGGCGCATCTTAGAGATATATGAAGGAACCACTCTACTTGGCAAGTTTTTTTTGGATAGGATGCAATCGATGTGAAGGGGAACGGAAAGCAGGTGGGTTGGGAGTGCTAGTGAAAGGACAGCGCTCGAAAAGGGTGAGGGAAAGCTGCAGAAAACACAAGTGGTTAAAAGGTAATATTCGAGGTTTAGGCACGCTCATAGGATTTATTTATCTGAAAACGGGGACTGATTTACGAGAGCAAAAAGCACAGCACTTGACTTGTATTTTAAAAGATGTTGGAGAAATTGGCTCTAATCGGGAAATAATTATCTTAAAAGACATGAATGCACACTTAGAAGACGTCGACGGATACATATTCAACAGGGACGATGGTACAATAATTTTACTGTGCTCTTGATTTAGAGGTGGTTAACACCCAAGTGGAATGCTATGAAAAATAGCTTGGGAGAGAAAATTCGCACTCGACAATTGATTACTGTCTAATGTCTCGAAAAATTGCATAACAAATTAGGACACATTGAAATAGATGAGGAAGGTACGAAACGCTTAGGGAGTGATCATAAGCGACTTAAAATAAAATTTGTTACAGCCAGAACCAGCCACAAATTTCTTGAACGAGAAAGTAAATAGACCTTAAACTACGCCCAACTATAAGAAGTATCAGAATGAATTGAGACTATAGTATCCAGAAAAATGCAGAAAAAAATGGACATATGACGATTTAGTAAACACTTATAAAAGAAATATAAATTCAAAATCAAACAAAGAGGAAGAAGAAGGAAACACACCGAAAAGCTGGTGGGACAGAGAAGTTAAGGTGGCCGTAGCGGGGCGAAGAAAAGGGGGGCTACACCCGCTGAAGTAGCATCAAAATGGGGTACATTTCAGGAAAGAAAAAAGAGAGGCATCTGCTCTAACCCAGGCCAAGATTGGTAGAGCTGGAGTGAAGTGGATGATGGAGGTAAATCAAAATGATACGAACACTGCAAAGAGGCCCTTGCAACACATTAATGCGCAGGGGAGAAAAACAAAAGGGTTACATTGTTCGTGGACCACACATGAGAAGATAAGTGTAGAGGGTGAGGAGGCAAGATAATTTATTAGACGAACAATCGAGGTATCATTTGCAGAACTTGAACTGAACGAGATTGGACAGAACACAGACAGCAACACTTCACAAGGCGAGAACACTAACCACACAACTGAGACGACCACGGGGGAATGAAGCAGAGCAGAAAGTAAAGTACCGGCTGGAACGGCGACAGGCACAGATGGTATAGGAATGAGACTAGTCAAGGCACTAGGAACAAGAATCAAATTAAATTTAAGACAGGCAACTCATAAAATATTAATGGGGGAGAGGTACCCAAATTTGGGGGGTTTTACGTGCCAAACCAACGACGGGCATCTGGCACGCCCCAGCGGAGGACTGAGGATTAATTTGGACCACCTGGGGATCTTTTGACGTGCAACCGAAAGCTCGGTTACACGGCGCCTCCTCCGCAATAAGCCTCCGTCATATTGCGGGCACCTCGGCCGGGATTCGAACCCGCCACATGGGGATCCGTAGGCCAGCGCTCTCGCCTCGGAGCCACCGAGGCGGCTGGAGAGGTACCCAATGATTAGAAACTGAGCAGGGTGAAATTACTTCTAAAGGAAAGAGAGATAAGGATATCATAACAGCTTACCGACCAATGACAGTAATTTCGGTCCTGTACAAACTAGCGATGCAGGTAGTAAAAAGAAGAATAGAATAATGGGCAGAAAACATTGTAGGTGAGCTACAGAACGGGTTTTGAAGAGATAGAAGATACGACGATAACTTATTCATTATAATGCAATTAAATGCAGAGGTGCAAGCAAGCTGGACAAGAATCACAAAAAATAATCTCTTTGTCCCTCTTGTTTTCCTTCTCCAGGGATTATACTTATTCATCATCACTCAATGTGTAGACGTGGCACGGATAAGCAAAACAGTCTTATAGATAGCATTTCTAGACATTAAAGGGCGTACGACAATGCGAGTCAGGAAAAATTCCTGATACTGCCGAGAGTATATGATTATATGATAAATGAAGGCTGGACTGATGTCCTGAATAAAATTGACGCGAATGATGCTTATGAGGCATTCCTGGATACCTTCCAAACTATCTATAAACGACATTTTCCTCTGAAATCAGTGAGGCGTCCCAGGAAAGCTCGGAAGCCTCGGATAACTGCAGAATTAATTGCAAAAATACAAATAAAAAATAAGCTATATTCGAATTTCATTAAAACAAAAGACCCAGAAAAGGTTAAAATTTTTAAGGCGTACAGAAATAGACTAAACAATGAGTTAAAGAAATGCAGAGCTGTCTACTACCACAATTATTTCAGTACGGCATGAAATCGTACTGATCTGATGTGGAGAAAACGTAATTCTGTTTTACACCGCAATAAGGCGGAAAACAACATTACGTCTATAACCTACAATAGCATTTTATTTTCTGGTAGTTCTCTTGCCAATCTTTTCAGTGACTTTTTTTTTGTAAATTTAGTATCTACTTCAGACACAACCGACGCTCGTAGTTACATATAAAAAAGAGTTGAAGAAACTATTCATTTAAGTCCAGTCACCGAAGAAGAGATAATAACAGTATTTTGCAGCGTAAACATCAGTAATAGCTGCGATGCTGACGACATACAAATACGCCCAGTTTTATATGTTTTGGATATTATTAGTAGATGCCTAGCACATATTTTTAACCTTTGTCTTGAAACGGCCATATTTCCTAAAAAAATGTAAATGGCGAAAGTCCTAGTACTTCATAAAAAAGGTGATAAAAATGATATAAACAATTACAGACCTGTCTCACTTCTTCCAGTTTTTTCAAAAGGTCTAGAAAAAATAATCTACAATCGCCTCACCGTATTTATTGAAAAGCATGACATTCTTACAGAGTCACAGTTTGGGTTCAGAAAGAAACGTTCAACAGAACTTGCTTTGTTAGATCAAAAAGAATTTATCTTACGCAATTTTGAAGAAAAGAATGTAGTACTCGGCATATTTATAGATTTTACGAAGCCATTTGATTTTATTCATCACGAGCCGCTTATTCAGAAACTTCATATCTACGGTATAAGAGGACACACAGCGCTCCTCATTAACTTATATCTTGATAATCGGTGTCAGTATGTCAATATCGATGGTAACGTCTCCAATATAAAACCTATAAAATCCGGGGTACCACAAGGTAGCATACTTGGACCACTGCTTTTTAATATATACATAAACGACATCTTTAATATTGCGCCGCAGGCTAAATTTATCATTTACGCCGATGACACCAGTATTTTCTTATCAACTCGGAACTGTGATGATATCATCCCAATAGCAAACGACGTAATGAGAAGGCTAGAGGCATGGTCCTCGTCAAATAATCTTTTAGTGAAGAAAAATAAAACTAAAGCTATGCTTTTTAGTCCTAAGAATCAGAATATTTCACTATCGAGTGACATCGTTCTATACTCGTCCCCCATAGAAATTGTAAATACTTTCAAGACTCTAGGTGTATTGTTTTCAAATCACATGTAGCTTGGTCTCAGCACATTGATTATATTATTTCAAAACTAGCTGGTGTCATCGGCATGCTATATCGACATCGTTTAATCTTCCCGCAAAGTGTTAAGTTGCTCTTGTATAACACTTCATTTGTATCACATTTAAACTACTGTCATCTAATATGGGGCACCACGACAAAAAACAAATTTTTATAGAATATGTTTATTGCAAAAAAGGGCGATAAGACTTGTGTGCAGTGTACCCCATGGCTTTCACACGGACCTAATTTTTGCTAATCTGGGGATAATGAAAATTCATGAATATTACAAATATAGACTTGCCATGAAATATAAACAAGAATATACCGAGAGTAAAAGTTTCTTATTCGACTTGGCTTCCCTCAGAAAAAAAACGCAAACACATACCCTTCGTCACCCTGACCCTTGGATAATAGATACATCGCGTACTGACTACGGCCTTCAGATGATTAGAAGAACCCTGCCTTCATTGCTCAAGACTTTCTCGCATTCCAATGTTGATATAGTATCTTTAACCCCACGTGAGATCCGTGAATATTTTATTTGAAATACTGTCGTGTTCACTTTTTGTATTTTGCAAGTTCATTTTCTTCATTGTTGTGTGTGGCTGAATCTAGTTGGCATTTTCGGCACAGTGTTTGCTTTTCTTCCTTTTGTTTTTTATTCCTGTTTTGCATTAGTGGACTTCTTTGCTTTGTACAATTTTTGACACCGCTGTGTTCCTGTGAGGGGGCTGGGGACCAGTCAAGCTCCTTGTAAGCTTTTTTCCCCAGCTCCCACCATATATACATGTATATGGTAAATACACTATTATTATTATTATTATTATTATTATATTATTATTTAGATGCCAATTTGATTGGTATTTTGCAACAAGTTTACACAAATAATAGGGTGTCATAACATGGGAAACAGAAAAGACAGAACCGGCAGAAATAAAAAGAGGACTCAGCTAGGCTTGTCACCTATCACCTTTGCTTTTTATAATATACCTTAGTAGAATGAGAAATAAATTAGAAGATTGCAATTTAGGTTTTGATGAATCATATATAGAGCGAGGGGAAAAGTAAACCAAGTTATACCAGGAATGTTCTACGCAGACGACATTGCACTGCTAGCAGATAACCGGGATAGGTTACAGGGGCTGATTAAGATCAGTGGAGAGGAAGGAGATTTTCTGGGCCCAAAATTCAGTAGTGACAAGTCGGGAATCATAGTTTTTAACGAAGAGAAGGGAGACACACTGAAAATTCAAGACGTTTTAATAGAGCACGTAGAGAAGTATAAATATCTCGGAGTATGGCTGAATGAGGGAAAACAACACTTGGAAGAACAGGAAGAAAGTATTATAAAGAACGGAAAAATGAATGCAGCACTTGTGCAGCATAGGACGCTATGGAGTTTCAATAGAGTTGTAGGAGAATGTGGAAATGCGTCATGGTGACGGGGTTATCTTTTGGCAATGCGGTATTCTGCATAAAATCTGAGGTCCAGTCGAGTTTAGAGACCCGGCAGAGGAGCGTGGGCACACTGGCACTGGGGGCGCATACACTAAATGAAGGAGTGTAGAGATACATGGGCTGGTCATCTTTCGAGGTTAGAGAGGCGATTAATAAGGTGAAATTTGAACAATGTCTAGACACAGTTGAGGATACACGATGGGCGAGAAAGGTATATAATCATCTATACGTGAAAGGTCTGAACACCGAATGGACAGACCGAACCCGAAAACAGAAACTCAAATACCAACAGTCATGTGCTGGGGCAGAGCAGACTACCTCTGTGAAAACGAAAGTAAAAGAAGCCGAGAGATAGATATGGGAGGAAAGAATGCAGGGAAAATCAGGGGATGAAAACAAAAAATAAGTCAGGAACATTTGTATGATAATTCATGGGGGAGCTCGTTGTTATTCGAGGCTGGAACAGGAGTATTGAGGACTAGGTCATATAGGACAAAGATACGAGGAAATGGATTTGCATTCGGTCTGTACACGATTCTAGAATGTTTAACCAACGGACCTTACCCTGTTCACTGGGTGAAGGACATTCCCAGCTGTAGACTTCGACTGACGTGTTCAGCGATAAACGTTGCTACACTACCATACTATTTCATTGTTTTTCGGGTTGCCCATCTACCTTTATTTATTTGGTACCTACATCACCCGGTTAGCATTGCAGTAGGGGGGACGGAAATAATTATACAAAAGCGAACATATAGCGGAACAAGCAACAAAACAATAAAAAGTCATACAGGAGAAATATGCTAATAAATACTACATTAATATAAGAACACGATCAACAGCAAGCGCAAGTCGGACAAAGTAAACCGTCAACACAAACTAAAATAACATGATTTCATCAAAAAAGGATTGAACGTTAGGAAGCACTACCAGTGAGTCGGGCAGCAGCACATTCCAGTCATTAATTATACGGGGGAAAATGAATATTTTAGAACGTCAGTACGTAAAACAAATTCTCGGATCTTTTTTAAATTTTTTATTGCTAGTCCTAAAAGAAACATAATGAAGTGCCAATAGGTATCTTGATTTATCTATCCCGATGCTACGGTAATATAGATTATGCATAAACTAGAGACGAAGGCACTTTCGTCTTAGTTGTAAAGGTTTCCATCCGAGCTGGAGCTTTAATTGGGAGATACTATCGTGAAAATGATAGTTATTTAGCGCAGATCTCGCAGCCTGTTTCTGAATTATTTCGATTCGGTTTATACATATTTGCGTGTGCGGGTCCCAAAATAATACATGCTGTCGAAGTCGATGACGTGGTTGTTCTTTTCTGCATGTTCCGCTAGAGCGTTTCCTTGCACGTCCTTATTTTTTGCATCCTATTTGTGTCTGCGAAGACGAACACCCAGCCAAATAAGTCACCCGTGAACAAGCGTCCGAGCAGGCCGCGAAACGTCGGGCAATTTAAACCAGTTGGTTAGAGTACTTCCAGTGTCTTTTCTTGAGACAGGGTGTACAAAGTAATGCACTGCCTATAAAAATGACGGTTCATGTTACTCGCATACACAACAAACTTGTCCAATAAATAAACTAACTAAAAAGAAAAAGCCATGTCACCAGCAAAAAAAGAAGAACTTATGAAGAGGTTCGACAAATAAACACAGTAAACGCAGCGAGAGTTCATGGTTACTTGTTTTCTAGGAATAGAACGGGTTATGTAATCGGTTTAGAACGAAAGAAGTAGAAGACAAAAGTAGGTGATATATATATATATATAAAGGATAACTAATTTGGCACTTTCCATGAATATAAAAAAGGCAGTTCTACGGCGGGTGATATGTTTACCAAAGCCGCAGAATTTTGGACGTATAAAGTCATCGGAAACCCAGTTTTTTTTTAATGTTTTTAAGAATATGAGTTTTTTCCCCACAATTCCAAAGTAAAAACAATATTATTCTAACAAATATTATAATAAAGGTAAACAGAAAAATAACAAAAAATTGTGGTAAGTGAGTTGTCAAGCATTGTTTTAAAGGTTTACATTTTTTATACATAGTACCGAGGACGCTAGCGCACAAGGACACAGAGTTTATGTACACGCGAAATAAATTACGACTGCCAGCAGTATTTGAAAACATAACAAAACAAATTAGAGCATAAAAAAATGACACCGTGATTTTGAACGTGACTTTGTCTTCTCCTTTTGAACTTAGTTTCCGTTGTTTCACATATGCGAAAGAAAGGAGAAAACGGTCTCGATTTTTGGACTGGTGTAATTCATATAAGAAACGCATTATGATACCAAAAAAAAACAAAACAAAAAAAACAACAAGCAAATAAAACTTAGTGGGCGAGTGGTAACATTGGCCAACGTAAACTGAGGAATTTAATAGCGTTAATAAGTTGGTCACTGCCAGGGTGTAAGATAGACAGGTGGGGAAACGGCCCATAGAGGCCTACAGCAATGCCGTGACCGGATTGTGTACTCGTCTGCTTGCGGGTACCCCCGATTTGCGACAGATGGCGCTGCGGCGAGAAGAAAAAAAATCTCCGTTGGTTTAGCCGGTCGCCACCGGTCGCCCACCTGGAGTGAGAGTTCGCGGTGCTCCACATAGATGGCGCCACAAAAAAAGAGAAACCCGAAAGGGACACAATCCGGTCGCTCATTTGGCTCTCGTTTCCCCACCTGTCTATCTTACACCCTGGTCACTGCTCACCGCTCTGCGCTTTAGATTGCTTTCATTGGCTGGATTCTTTCTTCAGTATGCGATTCGTGAAATGTTTGCATCGCTGCTTCTTAAAGAAAGCCAGCTTCTTCCAGAACGATGTGTCAACGTTGACCAGTGATATATTCTGCCACTTCTGCATTTTCATTTGTTCTTTTTTGTTTCTGTTTGGCCGTGCACGCGGCACACTCGAGGTCACCATGCTCCCTCCAAACGTGGAAAAGACAAACGAAGGGAGGAACATTCTAGTGTTTCTTGATTCGACGCACAGTCTTTCGCAAGTGGAAACGATTAGAGTCTGTTGCAGCTTAAGCAAAGCAGGACAAACCCCTCCAAGCTTTCTGCTCGCCATAACATAGTAGTTTCCTCCCCCCCCCCCCCCCCCCGCTTTCCCTCTTCAGCGATCGCTTTGTTAAAGTGAAAAGCGCGGAGGGCCTTGTGTCCTGATAATAGGGAGTTTTCGTAGACCGTTTTCGCCGTCGCGCAACGTTCTCCGCAACCCGCTAGGATACCCAAAACTCTGCAGTCAAGGCCGTCGGCGCGCAGGCGCAGTAGCGGCTTTTTCGTTGCGGAGGGCTTAGCGGAGGGGGAAACGCGGTCTACGAAAACTCCCTATTCTATACAACAGACCGCAATGCGCATAACGTAGTACATTATGCTGAGAAAAATGATTATAATCAGATTAATTTATGAGAAAGAACATGGTGTTTCGCCGTGCTCGCTATAAAACCCAACCCGTCACGCCATAGTCAGGGCTACAAACGAATGACAGGTAAGAGCCACGGAATGCGCCTTGTATCACGCTGAAGATAGACGCGCTCATGTGATATCGCGCCGTCGATGGCGCTGCGGACGACAGGGCGCAAGCGCCAGACGCTTTCATCTCTCTCGAATCTTGTTTTCCGCGCATGCGCAGTGACAAGTAAAAAAAAAAAAAAAAGCACGGAGTAGGTCTTGTGTCTCTCTGCACACCGCACTTGTTGAGCTGCCAAAAGAGCGTTCGTCGTGCACGTCTTGAGTATCTGCTTGGCACCTTCGAAATCCAACGCGATGCGTTTCGAGAATTCGCACCGCGAGGCAGAAAACTTGGCCGAGGGATGTGGAGTGGGGGTCTCATCTGCGCACTCCGAGCACCTCGTTGATCCACGTGACGTACGGTGCGACCCTGGTGAAGACGGTTGGGTAGTGGGCGGAACCGCCGCACGAGACGCCGAAGCTGTAGATGCCGACGATGGTCCACAGCCCTCTCTGCTTCGCCATCAGTGGACTGCCCGGTAGGCCCTGCCGAAAACACGCGTAAAGAAGGGTTTATTAAAAGTGCGTATGTTCCGATTTTGTTAACGACGCAACACTTGGAAACGACCTTTTCCTATAGGTGTTGTTGGAAATGACCTTTCGTTGTTTGTTTAGGTCATGTTGAGGGTCGTGCGTTTCTCTAGGTAGCGCAAAAAAGGAAATAATTAGGGAGTTCGGTGTCCCTTCAAGCCGCGGTCACACCACTATGGGTAGACCTCAAGGCAACTTGCTCTGAGGTCTACCCACTATTCTTCAATCAGAGCCAATCAGAGCTCGGCGTCGTTCTGACGTCACTACATCCCCTGCAAAAGGAGCAGACGAACTTGCGCTCCGCATACATAATAAAATACAGTTTCATCAGACACCGCCTGAGGCATGTGATGTCCCTGTCCCATTGGTCATACAAACACCGCCTGGAGACATAGTCGAAGCACACATATGTATGAAGCAAAAGATGCTTCGAATAGACGTGTGGTCCGCAGATAATTATATCATCATGTCTGCTGCGAAAATCGCGTCTGTTCTATGATCTATGAACACTGTGAATGCGGCTTCAGTACTCTCTCTCGAGGGACGCTTACCACACACTCGTCTCTGTCGGCTTTTTCCACTTCCGCGCAGAGGAAGTCTTCGCCGGAGATGCCCAGCGGGTAGGGAGACAGGTCCACTCCCGCAAATGTCTTGTTGCACACCGTCACCGGGATGACCCTGAAGCGCTTCTCGGTCATCGAGCCGGGATGGAAATCTGGGCAGAGGGGGACTCCGCGGTCAGTGCGCTACTCTCGTAGTCAGATACAAGTTAATGAATGACACGCCAGGACCTCTTCCCACATCCCGATGATACACCAGCCACTGCTCCTCCGAGAATCGCAAAGAGTCCGGTACCGAAGTTATACGGGCAGAAACTGATGGAGTCTCTTCCTCTCCCCCAGTTTCTACAAGCATTGCGTATCGATTAAGAGCGCAGCCATTAAAAAAACAAATAAAAAAAACAAAAAAACGTCGTGCTGTTGTCGCATAACTTGACATGACTACTGCCCTCTTTGGCTGGTCCGCGGGGCGTTTCGATGCTGGTACGTGGGGGGGGGGGGGGGGGGTTCCCCCATTCTTAACTTGTATTCGACTGAACCATGTTAACGATGAGTATCTACAGTCAAATACAAGTCAAGGGCGCGCCTAATGAACACCCGCGGACCAGTCACGGCACTAAATGGCTCCGCGGACCAACCAGGAAAAGCAATGGCCATGACAAGTTGTGACGTCAGCGCAACGTGTGCACGTTGGTAGTGGTCTATTTGCGCATCGCAAAGGAATAGTGTCTGGCGGTAATGAGGGTGTAAAAGGAAATTCTGGTCCATCCTTTGTATCTGATTATGGTTATCATAATGACTTTGAATAATGATCAGCATATCCACCGCAAGGAGTATAGTAGGCGGAGTAAGTATTCATCGGGAACATTGAGATTCACTAGCGTTTCGTGCCGGTTTGTTACACTCCAAAAAAAAAAAAAAAAGAGAATAGAAGAGTTCAGAGAAAGGTAGTCGATGATGACCCTTTAAAGCACTGGGTGTGGTAATGCATTGATCTGCTCCGAGATAGCGGCAATTTTACTTTGAACTCGGATTCTTCGTTGATCGAGTTATCGGTTGTTACAGTTCTTGTTATACTTCGGTCTCTGACGTTCTACTCCAACACTGCGACCTGATGGAGCCAATCAAGCAGCACCAAAAGTGTATCGTCAAGGTGCTTATGCCCTTGTGCGTTCCTTATATCCGACTCGAACCAATCACGCGCAATGAATGTGCGACGATCCTGCGCTTTCTTTCCTACGCGTGACTCGTCGAGTCGGTGATAGCAGACCATCAAAAACGACGAGCGCCGTGACGATGCACGTTTTACGCTGCTTGATTGGTTCCATCGAATCGTGGCGTCGTCTGCGGTCGAACGTAGAGTGAAACGGAGCATATGTAGACCAACCCACTGTTTACAAACAAGCCCGCGTTTGCCCACACCAGGTGTGCGCATTGCGCGGGCGCAGAAACCAGATTTGCGTAAGCAAAGCATCTGCGCATGCGCAGTGCCGACAGCAGCGCCATTGCAGTGGTGTGACGTCAGTGAGTTGAGTTGGTTCTATATACTGTCCTCTCAAAACCTATTTCTTCTTTTTTTTTTTTTTTTTTACAAGGACATTAAGCTATCACAGCGTGTCCTATCCTGATCACTTAAAACTTTTCCGGTGAGTCAGTGTCTCTTTAAGTTGGAACCGAAGACTCACTTCGGGAGCTCTCAATGGCGCAGCTATACCATAGGGTGCCTGGAACGCGTCTCCGACTGTGTTGTTTAGCGTGCTATTGAGCCACCAATACATCGAGGGTGGTCATCGAAGCGCAACAAATGACGCCACGAAAGCCGGAGAGTCATGCTGTCGGATATCGCGATCCTAACGGCTGGTCCTATAGAAGTTCCGGCAAAAAGCACGAGGGAACGCGAGTGACGCTGTTGTCGCAGCGTCCCAACTCCTGGCTGCTGAAGCTTCCGTAGACTGTCAGGATGAAGAGCGATCTGCAGCGGAATAGACGTCTGCCACGTCCACCGCGGCCGGTGACAACACCAGGATCGCGGCCGGTGACAATATGGCAGTTTTATGGCGTCATCTGCGGGCATTGAGGGACTGCGTTTTAGAACGCGGGAAGCACGCTAGTCGAACACGTCCCAGGCTCCACGTATGTATACACCTTTTTTGTTTACTCTCGTCCCCAGCTACCTGGTGGACATATCTGGTATGGACAACGAAAAAAAAAAATCGTTCAGCCTTTCCACTCTCGGGGAGAAGGAAGACCAGCGGAGCTGTACTCGATACACTGTGTGCTTCTTCTTCGTAGTCGTCTGTTTTCGCGCTCTTTCCTACGATGATTTCCCACCAACGCGCCCAACTATCCATTCTTCTATTATAGCTGGAAAGGTTGCCGCCATCTACGAGCGACGGCGGAAACCATACTGGTTGTGTGCTTGCCGCCGTCGCTTATAGATGGCGGTAGCTGTCCAGGCAGGTTTGTGTTGACATACACGGACACGTTAAAGGCTAGGTTCCTGGGAAACCTAGCCCTTAACAGCTCCGCTGTAAAAAAAAGACAATTCAACTTTCAAATAGTAAAAACAATGGATGTAAGGCTGCTGCTGCCGGGACTCCCAACTGCATCCGCTTAGCCCACCATCAACGCTGACAGTGCAGCTACAGCCCGCCGCGTGTGTACACGAACTGCTTCTACACTATCGATAAGAAATCGGCTTCACCCAGCTGGTTCTTACGTCATCCACTCTCCTGGAGTTCAGCAGCCTACAAAAAGGGGTCGTCGCAATTCCAACTGCGGGATTTGCAGCCAAGCTGTCACCAACCTGTCGTGAACTTCTTCCAGGTAGGTTTACGCTGTATGATACTTTGATCTTCTAAGTTTGTTGTTTTTGTCGGCTGGAAATCCCCTTAAGCGTGAACATTATGGGCGTTGATGTCCAAACGTACCGAGCGCGCATTGGTCGATTTTCAAATAGATCAAAACTAAAGGTTGCATTACCTATCAGCAGGACGTTTAAATATTTCCTGTCTTTGCTCGTTTGGTTGTTTTAAGTTGTTTACAGTCGCAACCGTTATGCAGATGTGGCTTTCCGCATCCGGGGATATCGAGACAAACCCTGGCCCTCTGAAATCCGAGGAAAAACAGGATAAGTTGCAAGATGCTATCGAGGCATTAACAACGAGTTCTGCTCGTCACCAACAAGAAAGCTCGCAGAAACTAGACGCAATCAATGCTGGAATTGCCGGTCTTGGGTTACGGGTCACTAACTTGGAGGTAAAGGTTCATTGAAATCACCAGCGTAAAGGAAAATGTTGCCACCCTTACCAAAACGCTGGGTGATGTTCAGCGTGAGTCTGCGATTGTGCATGACATGACTTTGCTTACTGAAGGTCTTGACGATATGAACAACCGAATGCGAAGAAACAAGTTAATTCTGAAGGGCTTGCCCGAAGGTGAAAACGAGTCGTGGAGTGACACAGAGGCGTTGGTTTCGAACTTCATAAAAGAAAACATCATTGAAAACCTAGTGGAAATAGAAAGAGCTCATCGGCTTGGTCAAAGGGGAACCGGTTCGACCCGGCCGGCCATTGTCAAGTTTCTAAGCTTTAAGAGCAAAGATGAGGTCTACGAAATGCTCACACTTAAAAAAATGTGTTGTCTCCGAAAGTTTGGATCTCTGAGGATTTTCCCCCCAACTTGCAATTCGCCAGGCAAAAGTTGTGGGACTTTACGTCCCAATTTCGAGACCAGAATATTAGATAGAAGCTTTCTTTCGACAAGCTACGTGTCGGAAACCAAACGTGTGTGTACGATAATGAAAGCGCGGCTGTCATCCCATTGCTAGTCCCACCACGTGCAAACCACGTCCAGCCTAGTGACGCACTCGAAACGAACTATCTTCAGTGGTATCTTGTCCTAGAAATGTACCAACGTCCTCTTTTTTTGTAGCGAACTTTCGCAGCTTTTTTCCAAACAAGATGCATCACTAGTGCATCACTTCGTCATGCGACCCAGATATTATTCTCGGTACAGAAACTTGGTTGACATCCAGTGTCGAGAACTCTGAACTAATCTTAAATAAAAACTACAAACTTTTTCGAAAGGATCGAATTGTTATGAGGGAAGGGGGCGTACTCATTGCAGTTAAAAATGACATTCACTATTTTCTCGTTAAGTGCGATTCCACCCTGGAAATAATCTGTATCCGGGTAGAGTTGGACTTTCGCCACGCTTTGATTGGTGCCTGTTACCGTCTACCGAGCACTAGTCCTGGTGACTTTAGCGAGAACTTGTACACCTGCCTTGGCACAGTAAAGAGCGTTTACCCAAACGATATTCTGATACTTGCTCAAGACTTTAATTATCCAGGAATGGATTGGGGGAGACACTCCAGCCATTCCCAAACTCTGCTCATTCAAGTCACTACAACGAGTTTCTTTGTTTTTTAGAAGCGTTTGAACTAACACAGATGGTGAACGTTCCAACACGGGATCTCGCAACTTTAGATTTGTTCTTGATATCTAATGCTGAAGATGTAAATTCAACTAACGTCATTGACCTCATTAGTGACCACGACATTGTGCATGTTGAAACATCTTTCTCTTTAAAGCGCTTTAAAAACTGCCGTAAGCAGATTCATGATTACACACGTGCAAATGTTGACGGCTTAAACGCTGAACTAGCTTTGTTTTTTGGCCAATATTTTATAACTTACGCGGGTCGTTCGGTGGAAAACAACTGGATGAATATTAAAACTACGCTGCAGCACCTGCTTTCAGCCTACGTATCCATAATCAAAATTAGATCAAGCGCCCTTTCACCTTGGTTTACGACCAACTTAAAGCGCTTACTAAACTGAAAAGAAACGACTGTTTGCGAAAGCTAAAAGGAGTGGTGATGATTACGATTGGCCATCTTATCGCCTGTTTACGATTCAGACTAAAAGTAAAATAAAGAAAGCTAAGACGAAATTTTTTGTTCCCAAAATATTGCTCCTTCTCCGTTCCGACCCGCGCAAGTTTTGGAAGGCAATCCGAGTCATGGCCGTACTGACCCCGTGTTCATAGGGGACGATTCTCGCCCCATGAACGACAGTGAGGCTGCAGATCTGCTCAACTCGATTTTTCCGAGCATATTCACGGAGTAAGAATCCACCGATTCCACCGATTTCTGAACGCCCAATTATTGCTATGTCTCCCATTGAATTAAGTAGTGATGGCATTATAAAGATAATAGAAACACTCCCAACCAATAGTGCCCCGGGTGAGGATTCCATACCAGGAAAGTTTCTTAAAATGATAAAAGGTTTTGTGTCCCCTCTTTTTTCTAAACTATTTCAACGAAGTCTTGACTCGAGAAGTGTTCCGCCCGATAGGCGTTCTGCAATTGTTAAGCCCATTTTTAAATCTGGCGACGCATCCGACCCGTGTAATTACCGTCCAAGTTCGCTCACAAGTGTCTTGTAAATTAATGGTACATGTTATTTTTACGAACATAATGGCACACTTAGATCAAATCAACTTTTTCTTTCCTAATCAACACGGTTTCAGAAAAAAAACTACTCATGTAACACGCAGCTTTTTGAATTTGTACATGATTTACACTTAAACACCCATGCTGGAGCACAAACTGATATTACAATTATCGATTTCAGAAAAGCTTCTGTTGCACTACCTCGTGCGCATTTAATTTAGAAGCTTCGTCACCTTCAAATTGACCCCTTGATAGTTGACTGGATATCGGCTTTTCTTACCAACAGAACCCAATCAGTGATGGTTAACAATAGTGTTTCTTCTTAGCTGCCCGTGATCTCTGGAGTGCCCCAACGAAGCGTTCTCGGACCCTTACTTTTTTGTATATGTTAACGACCTCCCAGATAGTATTAAGTCAACAATTATGCTATTTGCCGACAATTGCGCTATCTATCAAAAAAATCTTCCCCAGCCGATCACTTAATTCTCCAAAACGACCTGAATATAATCAGCGAGCGGTGTGCTACCTGGCAAATGAAATTAATTCTAGTAAATGTCGCGCATTAACAGCTACAAAAAAAAAAAAAACATTGTCATCTTTCCAATATTCAATTTTAAACCAGGTTATTGAAAATGCACCGTCGTATAAGTACTTAGGGGTTCATTTTAGCGGCAACTTGTCCTGAAAAACGCACATAAAGAGCACAATCGCCAATGCATCTAAGAAGCTCGGTTTCTTAAAACGCAACGTTCATTCCCCTTCACAAACAAGCAAGCTTCTTGCTTATAAATCAATCACCCTTTCCAAACTAAAATATGCCAGTAATATATGAAATCCTAACCAAAGCTATTTAACTTTAAAACTTGAAGCTCTGCAGAATAAAGCTGCGCGATTCATTTGTCACGAGTACTCTACCTTCCCAAGTGTCACAGACTTAAAGAGCAGCTTGGGCTTAGACCCTTTAGGGATTCGGCGGAAAATTGCTCGTTGATGTTTTTTTTTTTTTTATCAAATATATTACGACGGATCATTATTCAAATCATTTCTGTGCACACCGGCATGGTTCATATCTGCTAGACTTGATCACTCTTTCTAGATTTAACCCATTAAAACCTGTTCATGTTTTCACCACACCCTTTAGCCATAAAGGAATGGAATAGTCTCTCCAGTGATGTTGTGGTTTTATTTGACCCGATATTGTTTAAACATAGTTGCGAAGAGTTGTTTTGTTTACCTGCTATTGCATGACGGTTTTTGTATTATTGTTAATTTGTACTGTTCGAGTTTCACAATGTGTGTGCAATTGATTGCACGTTTTCCTCTTTTGTCGTTTTTGTTGTTGCCATGGTCAATGAGTTTGTTTTTATCAAAGTTTCTCATATATGTATAAGTCACGACTTCCCTCCCATTCTTGTCATCCCCCCCTCATGTAATGCATCAATAGATGCTTTTGAGGTCAATAAATGAAATAAAATAAATAAAATGAAACACGAGAATCGGTGGCGGTTGCGCGTCTATCCCGAATGTCAATTCTACCGGCGTGGCGACGGCACAACAACGTTTTCGCCCATGATGCATCTGACAACATTCAAGATGGCGGCACCCCTGTGAAAAAGGCGCGTACGGCACGCACCTTGCTGTCTGTTGGACCAGCTGACGGCGTATAGGAGGCTTCCGTCCGGGACCCTCCTCTCGTTGATGACCCGGGGCAGACAGATGGGCGACAGGGAGCTCGGCGGAAGCGGAGGCACCAGCCGCACCACCGCCACGTCGCTGTAGCCGTCGGGGGACCGGTAGTCCGGGTGGGTCACGGCGGTGACGACGCGGTGAACCGACGGCTCACCCGGCATGTTCAGCTCGGCCAGGCTGCGAGCGCTGTGAGGGGATCGTGCTATACGGGTAAGCTATACATTCCCCGACGTTCTTTAGCCGCTCGCACACTGCAAATACACCCTAAGAAAAAAGAGAGTCTCGGCTGACACTGTCTGAGTCGTGCTTCTTCCTTGTATATGACAGTCCTTTCACACTGGTCATACAAACAAACTGCCTGCAGACATGTTCCGGGCATGTGTAGGAAGCAAACATGCTTGGAACATGGTTGAGGCGCTTCCGCAGATACTAATTTTGTCTTCATGTCCGCAGCGAGCACCGGGTCTGCCCAAATGGCAAATTTCAATGCCCGCCAGTACCTTCTCGAAATAAATTGCGAAGAAGCGCCCAAGTTGTGTTCGCCCTAACGGTAACGTCATGATGGCGCTTAAGACGAGGACAAAAGAGAGACTAGACAACACGGAGCGCTTTGTCCTCGTCTTAAGCGCCATCATGACGTCAAATTCCCAGTACCAACTAGCCCAACAATCTGCATTGGGCCCTAACGGTGTTGCACTCTAAGAAAACGGAAAGGAAAAAAAAAAAGCAATGAAATTGCAGACGAGCAGGTGTACGAAGTCTTCGTAATGATAAGACCTCAAATTAGGATAGAGAAACAAAAAAAAAAAAAGAAAACACAGTGCAAGACCATAAGCCTGTGACTATGGCAAAGACAGAAAGAAGGGAACAGACAGACAGCCTTAAACTCGGCTACGAGGATTATTTTTATATCGTACAAAAGATAGCCCTTGTAGCCGAGTTTGAGACGTTGTCTGTTTTATATTTTTTTCTTTCCTGAATGTGTGTCTTTTTCCCCACCCTGGTCTTAAGACTAACCATCACGAAGAATAGAGGGAGTCGGGAAGAACCCCTGACATTTTCTGTCCGTCCCGCATATGGCTCCCCCTTCAAATGAAAGTTAGACTACGTCTTGAGAGCAGGGTAGAGACTAAAAATCAAAATGATTTGAATCGTGATTTAAATTAAACCAGTTTTACCATCATGATTTAAATCAAATTTTCACTGCAAAAACGATTCCGAAAATTGTTTGTATTTACCGTTGGTCTATCATTTGATGCTTTCTATGTGCATTTGTTTTGTACTGAAATCTAAGAGTTACAAAGCAAGAAAGATCTATATGAGGCTGAACTCGCACGGAAAACACTTCTGAGAAAATCGGAGCATCCAGCTTCCTTTTTACAATTCGTTCGTCAGTCACGTAATGTTCCATTGCAAGTAAATCAGAATGCGAAAGAAAAAAGTAAAACTCGAAAAGTAATGTCTAATTGCAAGCGCTTCAGAACGTGAAAGAAAAGCAAATAAAGCCTTTAGCTAACTAAACATATCAAGCTTTTTTTTTTTTGTTCTGTACGGCGGGGGCTATTTCAATAAAAACTTGCTAATAAAACTTCAGGTCGTGAATCCCTACTGCGCGGTGCACGTTAAAGACCCCAGGCTAGCGGTTGTACCGCACTGGCTAAATTGCTCATCTACAGCTGAGACACCAGACGCCCACCGAGGCAGACTAACTTCCGGCTGTATAAACCTACACACAACACAATTAATTGTTAATTAAACTATACATTTAAATTTACAGTAATTCTTTCTTCCGCATTTTTATCAGTGATCGGACGGATTGATCAGTCAATATGCCATGTTTAAAGATGCATGTAGTGATAAAGAGTAACTATTTTTTAGCTGGAGTTATTTAAATCAAATTAATCTGATCTAAATCAAATATTTCTTAATTAAACTAAATAAATCTGATTTATTTCGTTAAAAATCTTTATCTTTTTTCACCATATTTGAGAGTGACAGTGTTGATGCCTTATGTGATGCTCTTACGTCTACTGATATATAGCTCCACACGACTGAGAGGTCCTTAAATTTGAGAAATAACTTTGCGGCGTTCATATACACGGTCAATTTTAGAAAATCTAACATATTTGCTTCGTTCTTTTGTGGTTCTGGTTGCTGCCATAGAGATAGCGCAGCTCACTCCCCGTCCAGTGGCGTAGACAAAGTTTCAAAATCGAACAACCCCGACCCGGAAAAAATATTTTCGGCGATGCCACTGTTCTCGTCCCTTCAACCTCTTTATCGTGATTCCTCTTCAATCCTGAGAGCTAATTTCTGATTTCCGCTGAGTTAAATGGCTAGTATGACGCGGTACATAAAATACGATCACTTAAGATTACTATTCTCACATTTAAAGGAAAGGCAAAAAGGCACGATCTGCCGTGCGGTATATAGCGTACGTTGTTATTATAAAGAAGTTGATGCTAAGCTTACCCGCGATCTGGGCCAAAGCATTGGGCGGCTGTGAGGACATGTTGACTGTCGAGGAGTACACCAGCGCAGCGTCTTGCAGGGTTTGCCTTGATCTACGATGGCCACCTGTAGAAACAATATCTAACTTTGACAAAACACATACACAAATCTTGAGCTCGCACATAATGGTGCAAATAATTGGAAGACGAGCTTCAAAATACTGGGACAAGGTCTTTGTCCTCAAGGGTGCCTAGCAGCGTGACATATCGGCAAAATAGAGTGACCACATAAGGCCAGTCGAAGACCTTCGAAGAACCTCTTACCAGAAGCCTCGGCAAGCGTTTTAGTGTCACGGAGAGCTGTGCAAGGACATACAATTCTGAGCAGGCTGCAGCCTGAAGACACTCTGCCGCCGTCGATATGAAGATGGCAGTGTGTATATTAGTACACTTTGAGTAGCCATTTTGAAAGAACATATATTTATATATTAACTCTCGAATCACTGGAGACGCCAAGGAGCCCATGCGCAAGGACAAAACATAAAAAAAACATACAATGCGAGAAGCATGCATACTATCTAAAGAATGCAATCAAGAATGATGGGCTTGCTTGTTGTTTGTGAAGCGGAAAAACTCTAGTTCCTCTAGTTCGGCATAGGAGTGAGAATGAGAGAGAAAATAAATGAGGCTTTCGAAGAGCTTAGCAGCCCTAAAATACGGCCCGGGCTATTCCATCAATTTAAAGTGAACACTAAAACAGAGAGAATGGTGCGAGAGGGGCGAAGAAATGAGAAAGAAAAAGAACGAGAAAAGGGGTAACGACAGAGTGTTCGAGGAAGATAAGTATACCCAAGTAGGTAGCGATAAGAAGCTGCAAGACGTATCGATGCAAGACCGCGTAAGTGTAGATTCCTTGTTTTTTGCGCGCTAGCCTTAACCACTGGGAGTTTCCGGCAGCCGTTTCGCAACAGGTTGCTTTCCGTGGAGATTTATTAGGCAACTCACCATCCAGGGCCAGGCGGGAGGGTCCTGCTGTGGCTGGCGGCGCTGCGCGGCCAGTCGCCCGGTCAGACCTGAACGGGTCATGTGACGACCAAGAAATAACCCGCCGGGCGTTGGTCGTCCGTGAAAGAGCCTACCGGGCGCTGGTCGTCCGAAGTGGAAGGGCAAGCGTGGTCGCGGACGGAAGATCCTCCTCGGGTCCACGTAGTAGGCCTCTTCGTCGTCGAAAAAGTGCTTCCCCATTCTCGTGGCTCCCTGGCGGGACTCGGCGTTTTCGTGCCGGACACCGCAGACTGCACGGCAGGACGGAGGTAAGCAGACAATGCATTAATTACACCCGATGCCCGATATGGATGGTGCGTTTTAGCGAAACGTCGGTATAAATGGTTTGCACGTGACGTCATCGCACCATGTTGGTGGTCATTCCTATACATGTTCTTGCCGAGCAAAAAAAAAAAATCTTTGGTGCGAAATGGATGCTGAAGAAGGTACCCGTTCAGCAGTAAGGCCACCATAATGGGAGCTGATGTGACGCCAGTGCAGGCCATGTATGCAGCCATTCTAAGGCTTTCACGTGATTCCTGTCTATCACCGCAGAAGCTAAGTCAGTCCGTGAAATTTGAGCTCCCCACTCACTCTCAGAGGCTTTTCCGCAAATTCGTTTTCATCTAGATGCACATACACACGCATGACTAAGCTTATCTCTCTCTTTTACGCTGCAGCCTCGACCTGGATGTTCACGCCTAATTTGAGCTCTTGCCTTTTGCGCATGAGAGGCCTCGGTCTTCTGATGGAGACGGGTTTTTACCGGTCCCTGGTTGGCCTTGTAATGGCCATTACTTCGTTTCATTTTTACATGGATTGGAACGAAGACTCTAAGCTCAAGTTCCTTACTCTTGAAAACGCCTCAGCTGCACCAACGCTCCTGCCACAGGAGCGCCAACCAGACCTCGCGCTTGTAGCCTTTGCTGTAATCTGTTCGTGTGAGAAGATGTATAGCCTGGACCGCAGTCATTGACAACCTGAGAAACGCAGGGCACGGCGAGGCTTGAGGATTTTATTATCGCTTAGCAGCAAATGACAATACTACTTTAATTGATAAGACCTGCAAAGAACGGATCACGAATCAAGATGCGTCTCTTAATCAATCGATGACTCTTAGCGTGATAAATAGTAAAGTTTCTCCAGCGACAACAGAAAAAGCAGCCATTTCGGCGACTCAGCATTCCTCGTTAATACAGATCATTCACAGGCATGTTTTTGGTGGTCAGTTAATGACGTCCAAGCCCAAAATAACACAGGTTGTTGACGAGGTGTACTCAGCATGTCTCTAAGGAGTCCATGTCGTTAGTTCGCTTAGTGCGACGATGCTCAAATACGAACTCTTTTCGAATAACCGAGCGAAAGGAAGCCACGCGAGACAGATGTCGAAGAACGATGAAGGATAAAGGAAGGGGTGAGAGAAGTCCCGGTCCGAATCCGAGAATGTCAAGGGTGCAACGTCATAGCGGGGTTGCGGCAGCAGAGCTTCGTGGAGGAAAGCGAGGAGTGGAGCGTCCGGAGGAAGGATGGACGTCCTGTCTTGGGGTATACGTTTACGACACTTGCTGCTTTGAGGCCGCCGAAAAAAGAAAATTCCTGTCAGTGGTTGCACGATCCAGCGGTCGCAGAGGAGATGGTCTAAGTGTTAGGTTTTGATTTTTGTTTCTATCTCTTATTGTGTTTCGTACGCTTTTGTCCTGAAATCTAAAGTTTAAACAGCCCAACCACCACCCGTATAATTTGTATTTTTTGGGTATTTTCAGGAGACACGTCCAAACAGATGGTTCCCATGGAGAGCATTCTTGTATAGAGCACCTGCACCAATCGGGAGGTAAATGGTGAGATATCTATATTTCATTCGCTTTGGGCTTGCTCCTCGAAGCAATATTTGTGCTTGCTCCTCGAAGCAATGTTTGTGATAGCTCCTCGAAGCAATGTTTCATCTGAGGGTATTTAATAATTTGTGACGGAGCCAGCCGACCAGAAAAATGGGGTCAGTCTTTTTTGTACTGTTGTACGTACGGGAAGGATAGTTCAAAGCCTTAGACCAAGAGACATTGCCAATATCATAGATCATTAATTAGCCTAACACTAAGTGATAGGGCGTCCGTATGATGATGATGACCTTCCCCCCTACAGTTTCACGAAGGTTCTACTTCAAATGTGTGATTCTGACTGGTGTCAGCGCTTGAACTGGTCGGTTAAAAAGTGAATTTTAGTATGCCGAACATATTGTTTGCTCCACTGAGAAAATAACCTTGAGTGGTAATGCTGAAATTGGGAGTTGGCGTTCCCTAAAAGATATTCGCCCTTGCAGGCATTGTAGAAAAAAAGTGTTGTAAAAAAACAGTTGGCCTTCTTTTGAGGCTTCCTGTGATATTTTAAACGTTTTGCTGGTTTAGTGGGTGCCTTTCACTTTTGGCATCTTGTCTGTGACTGTGTGCAGAACCAGTGTTCTCTCGTATTATGTGGACCTTTATGCCTTCCTGTTCTCTATTTTATCTTGCTTGTCCATATCAATGTCGTGATTACCTCTTGCAGGACTCGCTGGGACCACCTCTACAGCCATCGTGGTGTTGTAATTGCACATTCTGGTGTTTCGAACTAAACTGAAGAAATGCGTGTGGTATAATAAAGCAAAAATAACTCTTTGTAGGTACCATGTCAATGGTCGGGACGTTTCGCCAGTGCAAAAGTAATCAGCTGGACGCATATATGCCATCGAATAGTCAAACTGCGATCGTAAGCTATGCTTGTGATCAAATAATATTCCCGTTTTGTTTATTAAACAACAAACCAATTCTTTATAGAGGATTCAAGCAGATGGTAGCTTCAGAAGGGTTCGGTTTCTTATTAAAGTCCGATAGAGTTTTGAGCTTACTGTCATTAACATTCATTTTAATGCGGCTAATGATCTTCAAAGAAGTACAAAGGACTTGCCGCCGTCACCTTGTGATAACGAACTTCAACCCAGTAGGAAAAAAAATAGGAGGACGGATGGAAAATATTACTTGCTGTGGTGTGTGATAGTCTGGCTATTTGTAATACCAGTAAGGACGAAACCGAAATGTCATGTCAGTTTCTTGCACCGCGTCCCGAAGTTTGTGATGGTCCTCCAGCTGAGACGGTCAATTCTTCAAACCTCACTGCTGTTTCCCCCTTTGTCCAAGTAGTAGCAGTCTGAGATGCGTTGTTTCACCAACCCTTTCAGGATAATGAAGGAAATATTTCATATTGTAAAACTATGCCAGACCCGATTTCTGTACCAAGCGCTGACTGGCGCCGTCTGTAAGAATCTTGTGCTTGCAGCTGTCGTAACACCTCCGGCCACCGGAAACTACGAATTTCGTGTGTGAAAAATATTTGCATTGCGTATGTCAGTCACCATGGCAACCGAGCGTTTCGTCACTCAGTTATTTTGGTAACTGTTATGCGTTTCTCGGCGTAAGCGCCCTCAACGTAATTAAACGTGTGAGTATATTTTACGTTCCACTCAATCACGAAGCCATCAGCATCCTCCGCACGTCTATTCAAGAGTCTTTAGTTCTGTTACTGTTGGCGGTTCGTGAACCGACATGCTGTCAGGTGTGCCAAGCCCCCGACATTGTTGTTTAGCCTATGGTGATCAGTTTAAACAGGTATCTTATAGGAGTGGCTCTCGGAGTAGCGCTGTGGTTGAAATCGTATAGAATCACTGAATACACGGATCCTTCCTCTCGGTTCTAGTGCCCATCGTGTGTTATTTTATTTGAAGCGACCATTTTCAGTTGGTATGACCTCTTAGCGAGTGGCTGGCTTGGCGGTCGTACAGCTTGTGTTGGGGGTGGCCACCGGGGAGCGGAATCCCAGCACTGCCATCTCTTACCATGATCGACAGCTTATTCATCAATAAACATTGTCTACGCCCGTGGGGGCCTCAAGCACCGACCCTCAGCTTGTTCTCTTAGGACAACGCATTTCAGAGTTTGTGAAGCGAGATATGAAAACAGGCAGGCTACTAAGGTCACATGACACGGTAAAGACGTTTATAATTTCAAGAAACTATAAACTAATCGACTGACATGGGATGGTAGGACAACGTAGGTGGTCGCTCAAATGTATATGTGTATAAAAACAGGTCGGACTTAGCCTGTCAACAGTATGAAGTCGTTAAACTTTTAACATGTTGTATTCTCAATTCGACAAGAAAAAGAGGTAGACCTGCTGAAATTTTATTTAGGTATAGAATGCAACGAGCAAATGGAAGAGATGTTGGCATGACACGTCTGGGAGTGCACGGTTGTTTGTGGTTACCGAAGTCTAGCTCCTCTAATACCCTATTCACATGACCAGCATAAAGGTACCTTTAACATAAGTCCCTTTCCAATCGGCGAATCAGCCCGCACTCTTGAGTCGCGAGCATATACCACGCGTGGAGGATCGCGAAATGATTCGCCGCCGACTATAAAGGTCCCTTTGCTAAAGGTACTTTTATGATCGTGATAATGGGCTATAAGATGGAGATCGATTTCTTGGCGAAGAATTATTTAAAACATGTTTTCATCTCTTACAAGATTGATTGTGGTAAAGCTTCAGACAAGATGAAGGGGACAGGGAGAAACTTCAGTGCTCATCTGGCTTCTTAAAATAATCAATACCAACTCAAACAACGACGGGAGCGTTCAAGGCCGGCCAGCGTACACGAGATGCGATGAACCATCGGAGAGCCAAAGACCGCTTCACAGAGGCAACTTTTAAGAATCAAGGAACCGAAACACACAAAAAAGTTAAATCACCTTACTCAAGGCTTTCTGGAAAGGAATCTCTCACCCAGCTGTGGTTTAAATAGCGCCAAGGCGTCACACGTTACCATGAATGGAAACTCTCCAGTAAGGTCATACGACTATATTTGCAGCTTGTCTTGAGAGGCACGACCTGTGCTAAATTATTTACGTTACGTATTTTGCTGAAAATTAGAACTCGTAACCGACACGTTTCGGTCATTTCGTAAAAAGAAAAATAAAACTCCTGGGAAGTACGGGACAACAGAAGCGGCTGCTGTTTTGCTAAGAAAGCTCTTGCTGAATCAAGGTCTCTTAGCGAAACGTTAGCTGACCTTCGGACTTTCCGAAGAGGGTTTCCCTTTCAAGTTTTCCGTGCTCTGTTGGAAGAACCAGCAATCTGATAGTACAATTGTTATTACGGGACCTATTAGGGTTATAGGTTCTGTATTCATAAAAGTGTAGAGATTATTCCACACATTTTATGCTTACTACTAAACGCGCTGTGTCTTACATCAGTATGCCATATTCTTCTCAAAAAGACGGTTAATATATTTTTTTTATGTACCGGGTAGCACTTAGAACTGTATTTTGTACCTAAACATACAAATTATATCCGAAGTGACATTGAAATAATGATACGTCCTTGCTTCAGGAAACCAAGTTTCTTTTTGCAATCGAACAAGACTGACATCGTAAGTTGTTCGGACTATATAGATCCGCACTGGGCGGATATTACTAAAGGGCATTACCGGCGTTGGCAGTACCGTCCGTGTCCGTGTCAACCGAACACGGACAATTCTCTTCGCCCTCGTCCCGAGAGCCGGGCTTCGGCGCTACAGGTCCAGGACTAACTGGCTCCGGGTTAACCGGTTGGGGATTAACCGGTTCCGGATTGACTGGCTCAGGATTAACTGGCTCTGGATCAACAGGCCCAGGAGTAACTGGTTGCGGTTGGACTGGTTCTGGTTGATCAGGTTCTGGTTGATTAGGTTCTGGTTGATCAGGTCCTGGAGGGACCGGTTCAGGATGCGCAGGGTCAGGATGAACGCTGGGCTTTCCGGTTCCTTCGGAGGGTGGCATGTCAACGTTGATGGGTTCTTGACAGCAGACCAGAGACGTGGTCTTCTGCCAGTCGCAGATGATCGGGTGTTGGCCCCGGCGGATCTGTAGCTGTGCCGGACGACACTGCTCCACGGTCACGCAGTGGGGCTTGTCCGGGGGGCACTTGTTCCCATGGTCGTCTTCGAAGACAACTTGTGCTCCTGAAATAAAGGGGTGTTCCACTCATTGGTAACCTTTGATGGTCTATTTTAAACAGGACAGGCGTTCCTTTTCAACTCTCACGAGGTCCAAAAGACGCAAAGCTGCAATCTTACACAGGTATCCGACAGAATTACGCCACCACTCGGGAGACTAAGGCCGCTGCCACACTGTTAATGCATCATATAAAAGACAGCTTGCCGACGCTGCATGAGGCGTGTTTCTTTCTTGTATGAGACTTCTGTCACGTTGGACATACAGAACTTGCCTGCAGACATGTTCCAAACATATATATGCATGAAAAAAAAAAATCCTTTGAACATGCTTAGAGCACGTCCGCAGATCATTCTACCATCATGTCGGCAGCGAACCCTTTAGACGGGGTCACGCTGCTCGTACGTCACACAAAAGGCAGCCAGCAAACACGAGTAGCCTCAATATCCGCGGTTCGAACGCCGCGGGCCAAGCTTTCTACCTGAACTCATTGCCTTGCGGCATTCGGAGCACAGATATCGCGGTGACTCGCGTTCGAACCCGTATGCAGATTGTCTTTTGTATGATGCAGAAGCAATGTGACCCCGATTAAAAAACACACAAAACCTTAAAAAATATATATGTATATATATTTGCTTTGTCATCATGTCTTAAAATGAATGTTCGTCGAAAAAAAAAAAAAACATTTTACCCCTAATATTTATGTTACAATACGAATATTTCGATTCGCGGCCGAAACTGAATTTGTATCCCTAGTGAGATGATGATAATAGCGTTTGTATCCAAGTAATCTGTGCTTTGAAGTCGCTGGACTTAGAGTTCACGGGAGCCAGAGTTCCGTGTCTGTTTTCCACGTGCCGCCGCGCCGCTAGATCGATCACGCGAGCAGCAAAGAATCCTTTGCCGTTCAGGAAAGTCACCGATACGTTCGCTTCGCCAACGTTGCACGCGCCCCTGCGTATGTTCACCTGCTTTTGCCTCCTTCTCCTTTCCTGTTTTCCCAGCGCGGCGGCGCGCGCGGCGCCGCTATTCTCCGAATTCAGTCAGGCGACGAGCAAAGAATCCTTCGCCGTGCAGGAAAGCCGGTGCTGCGGCCACCCGCCGAGGATGAACGCGCAACTCTGGCTCCCGTAGGGAGCCTATACAGGAACTCTCTGGACCTCAAAGAGGTCCTGCTTTAGTATTTTTTTTTAAATATGTATGAGCAGGGGACTACGGCTTAAGAAGATGCGCTGACCTTTACTGCATTCACGGGAAAATAGGGACTTTTAGCAAACCGTTACCATGTTCGCAGACCGCACTAGCGGAGCCTTTGAAGCATGCTTTTAAGCGTGCGTCCCAGTGTCACGGCATCACTCGGGAGAGCGCAAAGCGCGCTTCAAAGCAGTACGCAGAACACGGTAACGGTTTGCTAAAACTCCCTCATATTGCGAGTGCCCGGACGTCGGAACATGAACAAATTAACGTTTGCACATAGGTGACACCTATGCCAAGACACCTCGATTTTTCCTTAGGCTGTCTCCTGCCAGCACATATGGGAAAAGCGCTGGCGCAATACTCGGAAACATGCGATGTATAAGGCCGGGAGAATACCAGCGTACTTTCCCAGGGCAGCAATCCTCCGCAGGAAGGTATACGAGGTATGTGTCTCAACCTTGACCGCTTGATATGGGTTCATGCATCACTCGGCACCCCGCGGGTAAGGCATCATTAGCCGCACGCTCAGACAAAGGAAGCAGAAGTAATAAAAAAAAAAGAAAGAAAAACAAGAACAAACTAAACAAGAAACAACCACCCGTTTTCCATTTCGCGATGCATTGCAACACGGAAGCTCAAAGAACGCTGCGCGCGTTCTTCACTTAGCCTTTCCATATAACGAGGACGAGTGGAAATGAACTTGGTGACCGGTCGTCATGCCACGCGCTACAAAGAAATAAAAATAAATAATAAAGAAAAAGACGAAGCTATTTATACTCTGTTTCACCTTGTGATGTACCGCAGGAAAGGTTACAAGCGCGAGCTCCTAGCTCTAGGGCACATCTCGGCGGCACAAGCTCTCGTGCGTTAAGAGTAGCTCCCAACGCTATGAGCTCGCGCTTCCAGCCTTGTCTGCGGTACTACATAAGGTGAAACGAAGTATAGAAGATTGCAAGAAAATAGTTGCTCGAAAGGAGAAAGTACAGAGCCTAGATTTTAGAAAGGACGCGAGTCAAACCACCGAGAGCGTCTGCAGTTTAATGGCGGATGACTGCCGCGCCGACTGGTCGCAAGTGCGCAGGCGTCGCGTCAGCTTGTGGTGCAAACGAGGTCAATAAAGCACGTGACCCCAATCGAAAGGTTTGGAAACACTCTGTAATCTAGGCACTCTGTGAAAAGGCCGATACGTGTATAGTTTTCGTTATTGTGCTTCAAACTTTCGAATCGTTAGCTGCAAGCTTCCCCCCTCGGGGACTTGGAAGAGAAAGAAGGACGGGAAAAATACGGAATCTGATACACATAGAGCATATAGGGATTTTTGGGTTCGCTGCCGAGCAGATAAACCGTTCTTAGTTTGGGCGGGGCTTATGGAACGTCCAAAAGGCCATCGCGCCCGGAGTGAAGATGGGTTTCGATCCATTCTTTACCAGCGGACGATGGTTATAATCATGGTTATCATCGACAAAAAGTAAACAAATGATAGCCAGAATGAAAACGCCGAAGGAGGCAACGAAATAGATAAAATGAAGGAAGAGGCGGAGGAGGTTTCAAGGAATGCAAGGGCCCCAAAAGGCTAACAAAAGTGAACTCATTGTGGTGCTATACGGTTACGATGGAAGTAATAGCAGACGATCGTCTGGTCGCGGCAGAAGCAATGAACTGAGCTTCCGAAGGCTTGTCTTGCTTTTTGCTCGATCGTATGCGTCGAATTTACTCGGATTTTGGTATTTATTTATGCCTCGAGGGGAGGAACATGGTGCGGCAAATGGAGTTGTAATTTTACGAGCGGAGTTATTTCGCGTGAAAGGGGGACGCTGGTCGAAATTACGGTTATCATCATTTCGATTATACGTGTAAAAAAAGACGCAAAAAAGAGAAAGATTTGTATTGCTTAATGCAAGGAGTATACTAAAACGTGGTTCTGTTTAAAACGTTTTGTGTTTTACTAGGTGTTTTTCCCGCACTTCCGGTTGTAACATGAGATCTGCGATTTTTGTTTTCGTTTCGTTTCGGTCTTCCCGAAATTTCGTAAGAGACTGCACAAAAACTACAAGTTAATTCCACTCGACATTTTCGAAAGCAGATACGTACCAGCGTTATTGTTAAAATCTTCAATTTCTGTGAAATTGTGCGGAGAATAATTATTAGTCGATGCTCTTTAACGAGGCGTCTCACTAAACGGCCTACTTGAAGCATTTGGACTTTTGTATTTGTGACTGTGTTCTGTACATTTGGAACCAAATTTTCGTGGGTCTGCTTTTCCGCAGAGCGCTTGAAAGCACATCACCGCAATCTGCGGAAGAAGTTTATTGAACGACGAGACCAGAAATGTGCATAGAACAAAAATATGAGGTCTGCGACGGGACACTAAGCAATACCTTTCGCAAGTATTTTGTAGAGCGTAATTACGACACTAGAGGAATGAGGTATTTCGGTCTTTACTTTGAACTAGACAAAAAATGCTAAAAACGCACTGACAAAACGTGGTAGTCTTGCTGCTGTGTTCAAATTAAATTGTAAGCACAAAACAAATTCCACGCTAATTACAATCTTTTTCTATTGGTGATCAAAACTTTATAATGACCACCACATGATGGGTAACGCGATTCTCTATATCATGTTAATTTAATCAAGTTCAGGATGTTTTAGTATGTATTAGACTTCCGGAAAAGATGTTTTTGGACAGATTCTTTTTTTTTTTTTAATGTTATGCTACTGTTAAATACATGACTTTGAGTAAAACAAGAAAAGAACGAGGTAAAATCTAGATCCCTTCGTTCTACTTAGATTAATAAACTTAGTTGTTCATTTCCGTGGCCAGATTGCCCTTCGCCCCAATTGATTACGACGGTACAACACAGGCAAAATATATACATCTAGGTCGAGAAACGGGACTATGCAAAACAGTAAATAAATCGAACCGGTATAAATAGAACGTGATCCGACGGGACGTTAAACACAGTGCTATCGGTTCCTCGTACGGGGAGGAATCAAAGCCCCACTAAAAGCCAAAAGCGTCCATAAAACCAAAGTCCCTTTGCATAAAACCAGGCAATCTCATCGCCCATCTCGACGCCGGCTTGACGCCATCTTGACGCAACGGTTGGGGATGGGGCGATAAATGACCGCAGGGATTTAGGGGGAACACATTACTACACTGCAACACGCATCCCGCGCTCGGTTTGTTTTCTTTAGATACGTAATCGACTTTTTTGTTTTTGTTTTCCTTAAACGCTGAGATATTTAGCGTGCCATTCAAGGCGGACGATCTTTCCGGTTTGCAGCCAGTCTCTTCCGAGTTGCCGATGTTAAAACGTGCTTCTTTTATTTGTTGCGCGTTAAACATCCTCAAATAAAACTTTTTTTTTTTTTGTTTCGAATAGAAGCGCAAGATAAACGTTTCAAGTATGCTTATACGGCAAGAACTTAGTCATACACAGCATTGCAAACAAAGCCCCATTTTTGCAACCTTGAACCTTGAACCTTGAACCTTGCAACCTTGAAATGGCATCTTGGGTCTTCGCTGCTGATGGGCCCAATGTTGTCAGTGCTGTACCATTGCCCACTGCGTGCTTTACTTTTACTTAACGTAACTCTGATACGATCTGAACCGCTTTTAGTAACATGAACGCGTTACTAAAATAATGTAACGTACCAATACTCCTTACTCATTCTCGTGAGAAAAAAAAAGGCAACTTCTTTAATGACACACGGTATCTAAAGAAACACGTCAATTTACGCTAAAGAACCCGCGGCACCTTTATCGCCACTTTTCTAGTTAAAAGTGACTAGGGACAAACTCGTCATGTCCGTTCTTGCGTTCATTCTTTTTAGTAACACGTAATTCGACCGACGTGTTCACCTTCTAAACTTGGCTTCTTATGTTCACGTTTCGTGCATCGTAATTGGTTCTCCGCAGCTCTTATCGGTTAAAGACGCACTCTCATTGGTTGTGGAGCGATAAGTGGATGCCTGCGAGTCGCCCCGCCTCGTGTTTCTTAAACTGTCAGTGACTGATACACAGTTGAATTTGATAGTGCACGGGCGTGTATGGGGAATATTACTTGACTCGTGTGGCAGCAGCACATTAGCGCGGTTGTTAACTACGCGACATTGGGAATTCTCCCGTTTGTCCTTTTCGCCCATTCTGAATCGTGCCTCAAAACACAGCTTGCGTTGGGGTTCTGAAATGGCTGACATTGTGCTACATGCATTTCCCGACATAAAAGACTATATTACCCGGACAAAGAGTACACCTAATATATATGTCACTCGTTCAATTTAGCAAAATTTAACCGAGTCGTCACTTGGTTGCCTAAAGGAGTAACGTATTAAACGCGTTACGTACGAGTCTCATATGAACAAGATATAAAAAAAGTCGGTCTTAAATAAAAATAACCTGCGTTGTTCACGTTCTAGTCAATCGGCTCAAAAATTATTCGGCTAGTTTACGGGATTACTTGACACTAAACGTAATCGGACGTCGCGTCACAATTAATGGTTCTAGCGATTATGCTTTAGGTCACTTAGCGCGGTCCTAAATCTTACTTTGATCCTCTAGTATGATAAGCGCAGCACGTGTATAAGTAAAGGCTTAATTCAGGACATATGTAAGCTTGCACGAACCTTATTTGTTTATACTTCCTTTTATGAAGCGACACAACGTATTGGTTGAAAACGTAGCAGCCTCGTTTAGGCTCTAATCGAGGAAAGAGGCATAATTTAAAAAGCAAAAAATATATAGTAGTTTATTTACATTATAAATTAAGATATAAGTACAAATAGAAGGCTAGCGCAAGTATATACAAACTTATAAACAATATAAACTGTCACAGGTACGAAAGCTAAGGCGCGAAATGTCGCTTTTTGATTTATGAAGCACGAAGTTCGATGTAAGTACTGTACCTTGCATTTTTGATCGACCTAAATGAATATTTCAACATTTTGCCGATGAAAAGGCACATGTAAATGTCGCCGATGATGACAGCTTACATAAGTACATACTTTACAAAGAACTCTAAATCGCATGACAACGTCGTTGACCCCGTCGTCATTTTCTTCTCGTAAATTGAACGAAGAGCGCGAACAAGTCAATGAATGACCGAGCGATCGAGTCAACCATTCTATAATACCAATCCATGTGACTTACACGTTTTTTTACACTTAGCCGTTCACGACTGAAGTACCTCTAGTGATTACACACGTGTACATTTATCATCGAATAGATTATTCATTTAGACTTTAGCAGTTCAGATCGCATCGTAATTAATTTCCTGTCTCCTATCCTTAATATTACCAAACGAATAATGACTTGTCACGCCGCATCGTTTAAAAAAGACGCGATTCAACGTTTATATTACGATGATCACACGCATAAATTTGTAATTATTGTCTTCAATGTTCTTATTTTCGTCCACATCGCTCGTACAAAAACTGTCCTCAAACATGCTGGAAGCATTCATGTGCATGAAACACACATGCTTCCAACATTATTGAGGCGTGTCCGCAGATATATCTGACATCAGCAAAGGTCTTCTATCCGAAGGCCTTATAGTCCTTACAAATAATGCACTTTATGCCAAAAAGGTGTCATAAAGTGCATCGAGAGGCGAATCAGCTCGCGATCTCTCTCTAGTGTGCGCGTACCACTCGGCAGTACACTCGTTCATCGAGTGTTCGAAGGACTCAGGTCTGGACTTTGAGGCCTTAGAAATGCCAGTGAGAAGACAAAGAAAATTAATGGCTTATTTTGTATATTTTTTCTCGCTAACGTTGCCCCATTTATATGCTTTTTAATTTAAAAATTTTAGCCCCTCCCACTTTATGTAACACGTCTTCGAAAGACAATTCAGGAATATTGGCAGAAAACAAAAAGAGGTTAGAAAGAACGCAATTTTTTATACTTGTTCTTTATAACTAATCGAGGCGTCCTTGCAAATGTATTTAGTGCGGGAAGCCCCATACTTGACCTGCGTTATAAATGACAAAAAATTCATTAAGAACAAAAAAAAAACAAACGCATCTACATTATTAAGGTATTCCCAGCGCCATCTGCCCAAAGCGCCTGAGGCACGCGCAGCAGAAACCCGCCTACAGCTGAAATTATTCTTTGGGGAGCCGTACATCGTTTGAAGCGCCAACAAGATGTTTGCGTTCCCTCCTCGCTTTATTAGCGCCGCAGTTTTTACCCAGAGCATCGACGGCGTGGCCGCGGCACTCCTTCAAAAGGTCGCCGAATGCGTGCTCTACTTTTTTGTTTGTTTGGGTTTTTTCCTAGGCAGCAGTGCGGTAGGTGCGGAACGGACACTCGCCCAGGGCCAACGTTATTAGATTAACTCAGTTACGGAACTGTTCATAGACGCTGCATGCACGAACAGTACCCCCCCTCACTCACCACGACTCGCCCAGATTCGCTCGACGCGCCGCCGGACGGCTGCTTTGGTAACTGAATCGGGATACGTTCGTTTCAACGTCACTAGAAACGTAAAAAACCAACGAAAAAAACTCTTTTTGTAGTAACTTTTATTGGAGATTAGCACGAAATGGTGGCGGGTGATGTTTTCTAAAATTTTTAGTTTTCAAGGTTTTGCAGCACAATTAATATTGTTTTTATACAAACATGCCTCAGCGGGGATTTCAGGTAGCGCGTCCCGACCTAGGCTCATTTTAACTGTGGGGGGTATTTCGCGGCGCGTCCGCTGGGGAGACGGGGGTGCCACCCCTGTAACCCGATTGAAGCCAAAAATAGATGTCACGTGCAGTTCCTCAAGTGACCGCTGCGGGAGAAATGGCGGCGTTGTGATCGCCATGTGGCGCTGCAGCTGTGCTCTTTAGAATGCACAGTTATGAAACGAAAATATAGATGGCGCTTCGAACTACTCTAGGCGGATTGAGGTGAGTGAGGGGGGGTACCCCCCTCCGCGGGAGTTCCACAACTGAGGTAATCTAGTAACGTTGCCCAGGGCGTTGCCGCCTATGACGTCACGTGATCCCTTCTCGCCCCTCGAAGCACAGCCCACCCAAATTTGACCTACGGATGGGGATTACCCCGAGGTTAAAGTGCGTTTCCGGGACGAGGTCATGGGTTCAGCGCTCCTTAGATAGATCGGGTTTATGACAGGCGCACTCCGGTTATAATAACTAGGCAGATTTGTGTTCTCAATAAGGCTGAAAGTTTTTGCCGTTTTGCGAGTATACCATTGAAACTTCGTTGTCTCTATAGACAGTCATTTTGGCTGTGTTCCATTTAATGTTTATTAAATGAAGTAAAAAAATTTGTTTTTGATATTCTGGGGAGCTTAAAGCAGGCGACTTTAAGCTCGACGAATGGAGAAGGCGTATGATATATAAGGTCAACAATTATGAAGTCACACCGAAGAACGCATCGAACTACAGATACACCTAGTTATCTTAACATTACACGATAAAAGTCATAAAAGACGCGACCACGCACACAAACAAGCGTCACGGGACGCGTGGTTGTACCCTTGCGACTGGCGGCGTGGTGTGTCTCTTTCCGTATTTCAAGTTTTCGTCTCGTCACTATACTCCGTTTCACCTTATGTTGTACCGCAGCGAAGGCTAGAAGCGCGAGCTCATAGCGTTGGCAGCTGCCCTTGGTGCACGAGAGCTTGTGCCGCCGAGGTGTGCCATAGAGCAAGGAGCTCGCGCTTGTAGCCTTTCCTGCGGTACAACACAAGCTGAAACAGAGTATATATGCAATCAGCAAGAAAGAAAAAAAAAATGGCACGTGTCAGAAATATGGCAAGCTATTGGAGACCTCGCGTGCAAGTGTTGTGCAAGTGCAAAATGGCTACGGGAAAGAAAAAAGAAAGAAAGAAAGCGAGTGAGTGACTACGACCGACGCGATGCGTAAGCAAGCGGAGTCGACAAGGCGGTTCCTGCCATTACTTGCCGCGCATCTTGTTGACTTTGATTACGGGGAGTGTTCTCGATGCGGAAAGCCAGACAGTCCTGGTGAGGGGTTTTCGACCCAGGGAATTCCCGCGTGACGTCACAATCGAGAAAATATTTTTTCTTTTGTGAGCAACGTCGAAGACATTTGACAGGTATTATAGCATAAACGGCTTCCATCGACTTCCATCGCTACAATTGTAGTGGCCTTGCTGCTGAGCGCGTACCTTTGGCAGCATACAAATCGCACCATCTAATTGGGATTTCTCTGTCAGAACGAATAACAATGACCACCAGTATGGTGCGCCGACGTCACGTGCAAGACAGGTATATAGTTGCTCGAGAATTCTTTTTCTGAGCAGCTGCGGCAGAGCTGCGGCATGCGCGCAATGCCCGCGACGTGAGCCCGTCACAAGCCGGAAACGCAACCTCGGTGAATAAAAGCAACAAAAACAACAGCAACAACAACAAAACAGTACCTTATTTTTATCTTTGTATCGCACAGTGCAACAGTTATAGTTACGACGACATGCGGCAAAGGAAAGATGGGAGCATTAATGAGCGATGTCGAGATATAATACCCACGTGTATCCCCGTGCTATTTAAGGAAAAGATAAACAAAACGCTAGTGCATGTTGCCTTTCGGTATGGATGCCCTCCAAGAAACACTTTCAGCGTGACGTCGCTTACGCAATATGGCAATCATCTATAGTTTCGAGCAGTATCTGCAGACGTTAAGTAACGCGTGACGACCTAAGTGTTTTTCGTAAGTGATTTTTTTTATGGGCCTAAGGTAATGGATTCGTTACTTTTTTGCGCAACAGCTACAAGTAAAGTGATTAGTTAGTTTCTGACGCAGTAACAATTGTAATGATATTTAGTTAGTACTTTTTCTTGTGAAGAATTTGTAGAAAGCTTTGTCCTCATCGCAACTCTCTCTCTGTTTGCGTCACGACTCAAAAGTAAAAAGAAAAAAAAAGAGTTTAACAGTATAGCCGCGAGTACCGCTGAATACGTAAGCTCGATCCTATTGTTTCTAGTAATTTATCTTTGAAAGCCCGATAAAAAAAATGAAAAATAAAAACGAGCTTTTCTTAAACTGATTTTTTTGAGGAATTCGTCTTGCCTTTTCTATTGCTCTTGTATTTCCTACCTTCACATCAGTCACCAGCTACTATACATCGTTTCACCTTACGCCCCGACGCAGCGGACGCCACGAGCTGATGGGGCCGACCGGGCAGCGTCAAAAGCGCGCCATCATGGCGTTCGTCCTGTACCTGTACGGGTTCTGTCACCGCTGAAGCAAACAAAGGCCTAGCGGCTTTCATTTTGGACGCTGTTTGATTGGTATACCATTAGCTCGTAGCGTCGGCTGCGTCTTGACCACCGTGGTCACGACTGAAGCTGACACGAAGCATAGCCTGAAGGATCACCAGATAAATAACCTGTTACTTTTAGAATAAAGTCACGCATTCTTTTTAAGACTCGTTAACGACTAGCATACCTATTGTCTGTTGCAGCATAGGAACAGCACAGGAGGCTCCGCCCCCAATTGGCTAGCGAGAAATGACGTCACCATACCACGCTCAGTACAAAGAAACTATTTTTTTTTTTTGTTTTAGGGAAAGAGAGGAGAATCCGTTAGCGCCCTCTATTTAAATATCGGCGCCCGAAATTACCAATTCACGATACATTGAGCGGAGGTTCGTTTTCTGTAGACAGAACTAGAGCGACTAAATGAGCTACGCTTTTAGAGCGTCGGCACCCGGTACCCCGATATTGTTGTGGGCACCACCATCTTGGTGCTTGTGCAGAGCAGACGAAGCTGCCGATCGTCATGATTCGAAAATGCGACTTCCTCAGCATTCGATTCGGTGTTAGGAAGCTCATGTAATATTGCTTTGCTTTGTCGCGAACTGTTTAAAGATTTGTGGAGGACGGAAAAGCGTTTTCTGTGATTTCAGATAAAGCTTCAGGTAAAGGGCAACCATGATTTTAAGCCACAAAATGGGTAAGTATCGTTACTCTGAAACGTGGCTTATTTAGTGGCACTAGTCGGAACCTATCCGGCTATCCCAATTTTCTCTGGACAACACCAAACAAACAAACAAACGAGCAAACAAAAACAAACACTCAAGCAAACGAACGATCTGACAAACACAATATTGCCATAATACTAATATTAAATAAGATATACACAAATATGGTTGGTGTATATTTTATTTAATATTATTATTGTTGCTCCCCAACCAGAGAGACGTCTCTCAAATGTTCACCTACAATATTGCCAGTATTTGAGTAAGCAACGCGCAACGTGTAACTGCACTGAATTATTTTTTTTTTGTTAACAACCTGTACATGCCCGTGTTTCTAACAGCGTAATCATGTACATAAAAAGCAGAAGGGCAAACATTCTTTGCGATAAACGTTATTCGCTCAAAGAAAAAACGACATTTATGTATATGCATCGCGGCATTTTCTTTTTTTTTTTCTTGTCACAGTGTTTGTATTCATTCATTAATATAGATTCGGAGCACGTGGAGCGAAACCTCGCGCTGCAGAACCCAGAATCCTGGGTTCAATTCCCACCCTTGCCCGTTTCGATATGGATGAGCATCGTACCGGCGTGCGGTCTTGTATCACTACTGCGTGATGCACGGTAAAGACCCCAGGCGGTTGTACTGCACTGGCTAAATTTCTCATCTACAGCTGGGAGACTCGTCGCCCGTTAAAGGGGGACCAGCAGTCGGGTGCTCGTGCTCAGCACGTGCACCCGACGGCGGACGGACATACGGACATGGCTAGCCCCTAAGGAGCTTCGCCCCTAAAAAAGAGGAGGACTTTCCGCTAGGCTGAAGAATATTTCTGCTGGTCCCCCTTTAAGGCAGACCAAGCTCTAGGCTGTATAAACATACACACCGCCAAATTTTTTTTTTTACTATCTATCACTTTCAAAAATAACGTGCCGAAAAGAAAAATCTGATCCATTGCACAATGATGAAACAACCGACACAGCGGAACGTGTAAGTAGCGCGAGCGGTTAGCTTCGACCTGTGTTCCCGCTGCACGAGGGCCCGTGCAGCTTGGTCGCAATCGAACGCAAGAAGTATAGCAAGAAGCTAGGACTTGTGTCCACCATAGTGCAGGAATTCTACAGCAATTTAGAAAGGGGTCTATACTAACAAGGGCATCAATGAGACGACTGCGGCCGTTATTGGGCAATTTAGATAAAAAAACACACATTTGCGCAAAAAGCGATATTTGTATTTAGTTCCAAAGAATGCCAATGCCACGTTATCGCGCTGTTTGTCATTCGGAAGGGGAAAAAGAGAAAGAAAAGTTGAAAACGTAAGAGGTTTGACCGGTAACTCCTTACTGAACTCTTTAAAAGGATAATGTCCCGTCGGAGTTCGAACCTAATTCGACGAAGCGAGCGTGTGTGTGCGGTCTAATGCCGGTCGTCGTCTCAGCCTCTGAATCCAGTAGTATGGTCACGTTGAGATCGTCTAACTTCCTTATTGAAAGCCGCGCGCTGAGCCCGTGGCCAACGTATTTCAGAGTGTCGTCGAAATCCCCTTTCCCCGTCCTTTGTAATCCACTACTGAGGTTTGTCTGTCCTTTCTGGTTCATTCTTTGCACCTGGATACACCCTCAAGCCGCGGTCACAATGCCAATACATCATACAAGAGAGACTCTGCAGACGATCTTTAGGGCGTGTTTCTTCCTTATTCCGGTGCTGTCACATTGGTTGCAGAAAAACCGTCTGCAGGAGTGTTCGAAGGACACATATGTATTCTTGAGACGTATCCGCAAAAAGTTATTCTGTCATCGTGTCTACAGCGAACACAGTGCCTTTTGTACGCTAGAGCAGCGTGACTATGGCTTAAGAAATATTGGAGTTTCTGCTTTTCCGCAAAGACCCCCCGAAGAACCAATCGCTGCAATCTACGAAGCGATCTCGGCGAATTACTAGGCTGAAAATTTGTTTAGAGAGCTAACAATAGTCTGGGCTGTGGCCTTGGGTACGGTGAAACGTCAGGCTGCGGTATCACTGCCCAGACAATTTTTGTTCTTTACGCTAAACGTTTTTTAGTTGGGTGTTCGACATTTCGTGAAGCCCAGACAAAAGCGTGGCCGCGAGGCTCGACACTGATTGGTTGACGGGTGGGAGAGGAGGAGTGAGGTGGTCGACGCTGATTGGTTAACGGGAGGTCATGTGACCGGAGGGGGTAGGCGAGGAGGAGCTCGACCACCTGTGCGCACAGAGTAAGAGGAGATCACGAGCATACGGAATGGCTATGAGAGATCGTTAGGGTTATCAGCCCGATTGGCGGTAGTATCGCTTGATTCTAGGAACAACTCTCATGTGTGCACATGGTACGCGTTAAACTATTCGAAGAAGAGCGCCGTGAACGTACGCGTCTGGCGTCTGGAAACTCGGAGTATCGGTAACCGATTGTGATGCTAGAACATTTCACGTATGCAACACAATTGCTTAGCAATTTGCTATAAATTATTTAGGTCTAAGCGTATTATCAGCCTCGTCATTAGGCCATGCTCGCCCCCAGACTGCAGCAATTGATTCTTCCAAGTGCTTTGCGGGAAAGTAGACCCCGCATCTTTTTAAGATTGTGGTAATTGTTTTTAGCTAATCTTTTAAAATTTGAGTTTCTGTTTTTTTTTTTTTTTTACGAGTTCAAAGTATTCAACTGACAGCGTGGCCTTAAGCATAAAGTCAAATAAAAAGGCTGTATTTTTGCTTTAGGTTTTAACGTAGCGAAGAATTGTGTGGCTCAAAGACTGAGCGAAAAACAAAGTTCGTAATCAGGGTCTCAAAACTTTCGGTGCAGAAATATATCTGGAACCTGCAACTAACTAACCTTCAAACGGTGAAAAGCAAAATACCGTTTTTGTTCTTTTTCTCTTTGTATCCAGCATAGCGAGAAAGATATGACTCCGTGGCCGGCAGAATAATCTATCATTCAAGGATTTCCCTCCTCTGGTGATTTCAATAAACTCACCCACTAACTTTGCACATCTCAACAAAGTAAAGAATAAAAAAAGAAATATATCAAAATTACAAAACAAAAAAGAATGGACGCACACAATACAATCAGGCATACATCATACCAATATTTTAAACTCCAGCGCATATATCTCTGTACTTGTATTATAAAATAATAATAATAACAAAACAAAAAAAAAAAAAGATTTCGAGCAGCTTCAGTGGCTCCGAGACAAATTGCTGCCCTGTACAGTGTCCGATAAGAAAATTCTAAAACGGCCGAGGGTTTTATTTTATTTACTTTTCCCACAAAAAGTTTAACGTGCCGTTTCAAGTTTTGAATTTCCAGGGCACGAAAAAGGGCTCCATGTCTCGCACGGCTCTAAACATTCCTAAAATTGGTCGATGTATAAACCGCAGACATCTCGAAGATGAATGGTTTAACCTTTTAAGCCGGGGTCACACTGATGCATAACATATCATACAAAATACAGTCTTAGGCGTGCTTCTTCGTTATGCTGGTGCGGTCACATTGGTCGTACAAAAATCGTCTGCAGACATTTTCAAAGCACGCATATATATGTGTGTCATCATGTCTGGAGTGACCACCGAGTCTTTTGCATGACGTATACGAATAGCGGGATAGCATACCCCAAGCAAACCATTGACTCCGAGTGAACACATTCTCAAAGGTCCCGGGAGATATACTGCCCATGATGCATTGCAAACACCAATCATAGGTTTTCATTTAATGACCTTAACCAATAAGAAGAGCGATCGGTGCCGTGCTCCTATTATAACGCAGTCTCATCGGCTAGAGAGTGGATATCATTTTGCAAGTTGAAGATACCGTAATGAAAGAAGCTTTAGCACGTTTGCCGTTGCACGCGTGCTTGCCGCCGTGAGCGGAGACATGGCTGAGGCCATACACTTTGCTCGATCACGCGCATATATGTGTACTGATTTTTTTGAAAGTATATAATGTAAACGACCCAAATCGAATTCTGTCATCTTCGTTTTATGGCTGTTCAGATAACGGGGCGTTGATAAGGTGACGTCTTGTGTCTCCGCTAGGGGATTTGGCCAGTGCAGTACGACTGCTAACCCAAGTGAGGTTTTTAACGTGCACCCTACATAGTAGTGATACACGACCGCACGCCAGTACGATGATCATTCAATCTGAAACAACTTGGGGGTCGAACTTGGCGATTAATAGCTGTATATATATATTTTATATTCATGATTTTCTAAGGATTTTACGACGATTCTGTCTCACTCAAAACTCTTGACGTCGAGGCATTCACATTGCTTGCACAGAGCGCTGGACAAGCTACGAGCGCGAGCGCGTTGTACGAGGCGTCAGCTGCCCGAGCTAGTCTACATGAACAGCATCTTGCAATACCTTGACCCCGCCGCTTTTACAGCTGGGGTGAAATGGGGTTTAGTTTGGCTTTTGGCCGCAGCACGCGTGACACTCGACAAGATGGATGAGAGCAGTTGGTAATTCAGCGCAATCAATCTCATAAGTACTGGAACTCGTACGTTCATATTGTTGTCTCGTAACCAATCCCTGGAATCCCTGGATCAAAACATTGCATTGCCTGCAGTATACTGTGGACCAGAAAATAAACAGCATACACGAAGAAGAAAAAACGGGATTGTCGTAGCGTGAGTTCGTTTCTTCAGCCAGAATATAATATGCTGTATATCAAGCATCTTACAGAGAGTAAAGAAAATAGTGGGAAGCGTTCAGCTTCGTCAATATTATAAAATAAATAATTGATGACGTATATTATATCTAATTTTTGCTTCTGGAGGAAACGCTAAATTGAATCAATCTACTTGAGTTACATTTTGTACGGAAAACAAATTCCCGAGTACCGAACCAGTAAGTTAATATCAATTACAAGTTAGGCGTATGCGTGGCAGCGTCTCGAACACGCGTCGAATTTTCATTAAATTAGACACTATCTGCCAAACGAGCTCCTTGGCATTTCCAGACTACGCGCCCGTTACGAAGCCCGCTATATATAATCAAATATCCACGCGTAGCTACACGCCCGCGTTCGAAACGGCCCTCTTCAAAAGTGATCACAGACGAAGAGAGACACTGTATACTACCGCTTTTACGTACGCCGCCAAACACCATCGTTAACTTTCTCGCTTATACCGATTCAACAGAACTATTTTCCCGCAAATCGAACCAAATCCAAGCGCGCTATATATAAGTGACCGACAACTTTTCGAAACGAAGGGGCGTGGTTTCATTATGCTCATATCCTTCTTGCTTCGTAATTCGTTCATTGACATCTCCTTATCGGCTAATACTGTAATCTCATTGGCAGCGGAGCGGTAATGAGTTGCTTGGGAGTCACATTGCTCGTGCACATCACACAAATGACGCGGAGCTTCTCCGCACACAAGATGACAAAAAAAAAAAAAAATATCTGCGGAAACCACTCAAGCATGGTGGGAGCACGTTTACTTTATATTTATGTGGGCCTCAATCGTGTCTGCCAAGAGTTTTTGTGTGACTAATGTCGCAGGGTCGTCCTACAGGAAATAAACACATCTCAGGCAGTGTCCGGAGACCGTGTTTAACATGATGCATTAGCAGTACGTAACCGCGGCTGTAATTGCTGTCAGCGATTAGAGATATGTATAGCTCGTACGACATTCGAAGGTACTCACTCGACTGACATCTTCCGTAATCCGGCAAGCAGAGCAAGAGGCCCCAGGCAGCGACCAGTAAGACACCACGGCTCGAGGACATGACGGCGGCACGCGCGCGGGGACTGGCGAACAAACAACAGCTGACGGTGGCCGCGTGTCCGCGTGTGTCTTGTCGGGGAGGTCTCTCTTCCCGAAGCCGGTGCAAGAACTCGACTGGACAAGCTGGTTTCTTTTTTTTTTTTTTTATTGTTTCCTCCTCTGCGCTACTTGCCGATCCCTTTCCTGCGGCGACGCCGCCGCCGTCGTCATCTTCGCCCGCTTCCCTTTCCTCCTGCATGCATGGGGTACAAGAGAGCGGCTTGGCGCTTAAATGCACGCGCCTGTGTTACAACATCAAAGCTAAGCGAGCGCGCGAACAAAGCGTAAAAACCCACAAAAAAAAGGGTAACCGACGAAAGTAAACAAGAAAACGTACAAAGAGGGTGACGCGTGTAATAGAGGCGCCGTCTTGGTGAGCGCGAACGGCGCCGCAGTGCGCGCAAAAATCTAAAATCACCGAGCAACCCGTTCGCGTCGACTCGTCCCGGATGGCTCCTCCGAGATGAACTACTGCGTCCTGCTTCCTCTTTGGTGATATTTTTTGTGCGGTGGTTCGCTCGTTCGTAACGGCGGAGGGTTGAATGTCCAGCACCCGCCACACCCGCCACAACGTCCCCGTGCAGAGCGATGACGCGGCATGCGTGAGTTTGCTGAGCGGGTGGTCGTCGTAAAGCTGCGGCGGAGCGGCTGTGTGATTTTCTTCGCTTCGTTCGGTTGTCAGCGTTGTGTCTGGCTTTATAAAATTAAGCTTGATTTGATTATTTATTGTCAGCAGACAGGTCGTCCCCAGGCGCCCGCATAAAACGGCGCTGATCGCGCGCGACTTGTGCCAGTCCGTGTCGTTGTCAGCCTTACCAAATTATCTTGGCGCGCTGCCGATACGAATAAAGGTGGCGTTACAAACGTACGCTGAACTGAGAAGAAACACGTGGGAACGCGGTAACATATCGAGGTAGAACATGAGAAAGATAATGCCAATCCTTCTTTTTTTTTTTTTTGTCCTTTTTGGTGGGACTTAAACGCTGTCATCGCGACTACCTATGTGGTGGAATGGGCTGAACCGCGGGGCATTAACGTCGACGGTGAAAAATAAGTGTTCCTCAATATTTTTTTTTTTTTTTTAGAAAGCAATACGAAAAAAGTGGAGCGCAGATGTTTTGTTTCGCGTCAACTCTCTCGCGCAATGTATGTCATTAAAATAATTATCTAGAAAATAACCGTAACCAGTACACATGATTCTAAACCGGAGACGAACGGACGACAAGAGGACAAACACACACGTGTCAACTGCTGCAGCTGAAAATATTTTATTCGCACACGGAGTTTGCCCACGTTCACACAGCCAGCGTCACGCCCTCCATGCGTAATGTTAAACAGCTCGCCTATTTACCTAATAACTTTGCACTCTAAAAAAAAAAAAAAAGGCCCGTGCGTCTGCTTTCCCGCACAACACTCGGAGAGCCAATCACCGCAACTTACGAAGGCAGCTCAGCGAATGACCATGCCGAAACATACGTTTAGACCAAAAAAAAAAAAAACGCAGTCTGAGTTGTGACATTAAGCGATGCAAAACGTCACGCTTGCATTGCTTAATGCCAGAGCTCAGACTGCGTTTTTTAGTCTAAACATATGTTTTGGCATCGTCATTCGGTGAGCTGCCTCCGTAAGTTGCGGTGATTGGCTCTCCGAGTGTTGTGCGGTAAAGTAGACGCACGGGCTTTTTTTAGGGTGCGTCTTCTACGAGCACACACTTCGTTTTCTTTTTTTTTTTAGATTTATTGGAGAAGCAACAGTGCTCATATCTCTGCGCATGGAAAAGGAACAGAGACAAAGAAAGAGTAAGAAAGTCTGTGACATTTTGGCTCCACTTGCCAAGAAACTTGTGAATGTGTGGAAGGGAGTGGCATCTGCATCTTTTTGATTTATTATATTGCACTTTTTGTAAGTTTCTGACTGATAAAATGCATTGCAAATACTTCATGTAAAATATTTAATACCTCGAATACGCTTACACGCCAGGGAAATAACGCTCATGACCCATCGCTGGCAGCACACGTCGTACACAACATACATTGACGTCACCACTTCATGTGCTGCGTAGCGCGCAGGCTCTAAGCATATTTTAAAGATCAATCCAGTTACTATACTTAAATATACCAAGATATATGTTTATAGATATCTCTTGGTGTACGAGCTATGTTTTTTTGACTCCACGATTCCGATCACTGGCGTTATAGGTGGACAACCTTTACTCCAGCGAATCCGAAATCGAAGGTTGCTTCGCAATACATGGCTTTCACGTGACGTCATCGCACCGTGCTGGTGGTCATTCCTATATGCTTTTTCGCCGAGAAAAACAAATTTCGACCCGCGAAAGGTATGCTGCACAGGGTACGCGCTCAACAACAAGGCCATCACGATGGCTGCGTTTGTGACGTCGATGCAAGCCAGGTATATTTCTACCATATTTTTTTATTTTTCCTTTAACGGGTCAATGAGGTACTACAAGGTTTCGTCTGGCAGCCAATTAAGGCTTGATGACATCACGACACGGGCGTATCCGTTTAAGTATAGGCCATGTCGTATCCGCATTTGCACATATATTTTTCAGGTCACACAATCGCTGCATATCTAAAAACGCACAAGGGTACTTTTTATGTATATAAGAACTTCGTGCATTCCAATCTATCTTCGACCTTGAACGTATAAGCTGGTCGTTAGCTCCATGTGCCGGTCAATGAGGACGGGATTATCAGACATATTACTTGTACACCAACACCCGGTCCTGACGTCAGCGGTGGCGCTGTTGTCGGCACTATGCGCATGCGTAGACGCTTTAGTTCGCATGAATCTGGTTTCTGCTCACTCGCAGTTCCCCCACCTGGAATGAGAAAACGCCGACTTGTTTGTACCCAGCGCGTAGGTCTATTCCTTGTTCGACGAAATAATACGGCATCCATAAAGCAGAAAGCCGTAAATAATAAACGGCCATCTTTGTTTTTGCTAAAAATAAGCAACCGAACCATCCAAGAGATCCTCCTCGGTTTCCCGATATGAGGGATAATCGGTTGCTTAACATTGCCGTTTTATTATAATTTTTTTATTCTTGTTACTGCTTGCGATCATGGTCATTAGATGCCACAGCCTTGTACGATAATACATAAAAAGGAAAAAAAAAATAGTTGATAAAAATGAATAAAAAGACGAACAACACCCTCTCTAACACTATTAAAGGTCGGTTGCTTAAAGCCTTATTTTTTTTCTTCTCAGTTTGGTCAACTGGAGGCTGGCAGCATTCGGGCGAACCGGTTCGCGCACGTAGTCACGATTGGTCAGCGTCCAGTCAAGTGCTTGACCTACCCCTTCCGCGTTCGCGTCGTTACACTACAAAGGAGCATCTATTCCAGAGCGCGGCGTCGAGTGCACTGCCCCCCGCCGAAGTCCCGGATGTTCGACCGAGCGGCCAATTTCCGAGGCACGCCCGGATCGGTCTTCGTAATGATTTGGTTCTCAAGTACACCGACTCTACGAACGCTGTTTGCTCAAGCAGAATTTCGACAATCCAAAATGGCACATGTAACCTCCCCCCCCCCCCCCCCCCCAAAAAAAAAAAAAAAAGTGCGTAGGTTTTTGCCAATTTCATGTTTGCAATTTTTAAATCAGCGATATCAGTAATTCCGACGATGGCCAAGGGAAGGCGATTCCATTCCACGAAGGTTCGGGCAAAAAAGAGGTAATAAAAGAAGCCGAGTTTAATACAATTTGGTTGTTGTGTATCGACCTCATGGAATGGGATTAGAATATGTGATTTACTCAAGCGAATGAAATCAATTTTATTTGCTTTCACCAAGCAAAAACAAAAAAGCACATGACAACAAGAGACAGACAAAAAGTTGCTCAACAGATACTTGATGAAGGTCCCAGCCCCCATGGAGTTCGTAACAGCGTGTACAAAAATAACAAACAAAAAATTGGAATGGAACTAATGGAAAATCCTTCTTTGTGGAGTTTAGGGATTAAATAAGGCACTCTCGGAAGCATTTATAGCTAAATTTAGCCCGCCCCCCCCCCCCACACACACACACACACGCACACACACGCACGTACGCACACACGTACGCACGCACGCACGCACGCACACGCGCACACACACACACACACACACACACACACACACACACACACACACACACACACACACACACACACACACACACACACACACACACACACACACACACACACACACACACACTTAAAAGAAATGCTTGTAGTGTTACATTTTTCCGTGACATTAAAGGGGCACTGACAACCCAAAGGTCGTATTTTTTTTTTATTGTCTAAAACGATGCAAGTTGTAGTCATAGACACGCAAAGAAAACCGCATCGCGAAAAAAAATTTTCCCGCGCGCGCGAGCGCCTTTTTATTTTTGGCGTTTAAATTTTCCGCGCTCACCTCCTCGCTTCTTTTGATCGGTGACGTCAAAAATCAGGACATTTAGAAGCTTTGTAGGTGACATTTCTATAACATTTAATAACGGCAATCGTAAAACATGTTTTTTAACGCAATTGCGAACGCACTCCGGCCCCTCTTTTTGAAATACCAGAAATCAGAGTTCGGTGTGTTGTTGCTTCCTGGATTTGTACCCTCCCTCGAAAAACTTGGCAGCGCTCGTCGGCGAGGCGGGGAAGAACAGGGAAGAAACCGGTTTTTTCCCGCGCCGATGTGATATCACCTCCTCCTCGCATGGGGTCGCCGTGGCAACCGCGCTTTACTTCATAGCGTGGAGATCGCGCGGCAACTTCAAATTCGGCATTTGGAAATTGTTTTTTTTTTTTTAATTCACAAATACTGAATGTTCAAGTTTCGAATTTTGAGGGTAATGTCCCGGCATCGTTTTCAATTGTTTCGGATAATAAAAAAAAAAATATGATTTTGATGTGTCAGTGCCCCTTTAAGTCTCTTTCCAAAATAGCCCCCGCAAAAGAAAACAAACAAACAAACATATATGTATATAAATATCGTAAACGACTTTATTTCCGCGGACTCAATATTTTGCGATTTCGGCGAAGCGTGGTTTTCAGGAATATTTCGCGGGCACAAAATTCCGCGAATCAGAGTGGTATGCTATGCATTTGTTACATTAGGAAAACATATTCGCGGGACCTATTTGTTTGCAATATTACACGAGTCGCGAAATTCGCGAAAATCAGGTCCCTTAAAAGTAGTAATGTGTGCGTTTAGTTCTTTAGTTGTCCGAAAAGCATTGGGAAAGCCAATCACTGCGATATATGGAGAGAGCTAGGTGAAAAGAAAGTTAGAAAAACAAGACAAACCTCGTTTCGACGATTTGACCTGAAAATAACGTTTGAGATGGTGAGTAGCAACAGATGCGCATGAGAGGAGTTATGCTCTCTCAGAAACTCCTGCATGGATACTTTCCCGCAGTGCGCACATAGCACTAATAATCGACCGACAAGGGCGAGCAGTAGCCCGAGTGGCAAAACAAAGATGTTGAATGCTCTCGAAACTGATATCGTATACGGTCATTGAAGGGCGTTACCGACTGACGCTTTTTATTAATGACCTGGTTACAAAAATGAAAAAAAAAAGAAAAAAAAAAGAAAGGTGAATTTTTTGCTTGGGCGATGAGCGCTGTAGAAATGTTTTCGAGCATACGTACACTCAACTACGTACCTTTGAGACTGTGCTCAGGGTCACTTCACAGACTTTAATATCAAAAGACGAAACAACACGTTTTTAGGGGCGAAGCTCCTTAGGAGCTAGCCATGTCCGTCCGCCGTCCGCCGTCCGCCGTAGGCCCGGCGTCGGGTGCTCGTGCTTCTGCTCGTGAGATCACGTGCTCACGAGCACGTGAGCACATGCTCACGTGCTCGCGTAGGGCAAAAAAAAAAAAAAAATTGGAAAAAAAAGACGTAAAAAATTATGAAAAAAGAAAAAGAAGAAAAAAGTAAAAGAAGAAAACCACACATTCTCCTACTGACATGAATGAAAAGGCTCAAAGAAAAAGAAGAAAAAAAAAGAGTAGGGGGTTCTGAGATGCCATCCCATCCGTCTGCTTAAAAAAAGAAGAAAACCACACATTCTCCTACTGACATGAATGAGAAGGCTCGGCATGCTGCGGCTCGGCGTCTACGCAGACAAGCACCACCAGAGCTTCGCCCCAAGCAACATCATTCACCACGTGGAGATGCGGTCAATTTTCTTCACTCTTGCTCATCGTTTTTACTAGCCAAAAGTGATATAGAGCAATGGATAGTGACAGACGGGCCAATTGGTACATGATCTCCTTTGACAAAATGCTCCCTTACTCTGTGAGTGAGTGAGAGAGAGAGAGAAAAAGATAAATAAACAATGATTGTGCAGAATTCGGCAGTCTCAAAGGCGGCCCTGTGGTTACTGCATAACTTGAAAGTGAAAACTGAAATAAAGAATTATGGCGGTTTACATATGAGGGGCAAAGGGATGAGCAAAAAAAGAAAAAAAAAAAGGATGAGGAAAGTAGAAGAAATAAAAGACGTTTACAAATCTATGTAACGCGAAATTAGGGGGCAGCTTTTGAGGAGGAGGAGGGGAGTGTACGGAGGGGAGGATATGCTCCTCCTCCCCTCCTCCCCCTCTTCTCCCCTTCCTCTTCCCGCCCTCCTCCTGCGTACCCTCCTATCCCCGTCCTCCGTACCCTCCCCTTCTCCCTCAGCTTCCCGCTAAATTTAGCTGGAAAATCGGCGCAACATGACCTCAACACCAATTCAATTTCCCCGCTAAATTTAGCGGGGAAAATGACGTCAAATGACTTCTTGTCACGTCACCTATGAACAAATTCAGTTTTTCCGCTAGATTTAACGGAAAAATTTACGTCACGTGACCTCAACACCAATCTGATTCTCCGCTAAATTTAGCGGGGAAACTGAATTGGTGCGGAGAAACTGAATTTACCCCGAAACCTAGCGGAGAAACTGAATTTTTCCGCTATATCTAGCGGAGAAACTTAATTTTCTTGCTAAATATAGCGGGGAATTGAATTTGTGTTGAGGTTACCTGACGTCAATTTTCCCGCTAAATTTCGTGTGGTTACGCCGACGCCGACGCCGCGAAACACGGAAACGGGCGCCTAAGAGCTGCGCTCAAAAGAATCATAGAGATGAGATGGTCGCAGGAGTACAAACACCAAATGAATGAATATGCAGTATCATAACCCTAACTAAAGTGCTCACCACAAAACAGGCAAAGTGCAAGAGTTATTCTTCAACGCAGTAAATTCCTATGCTGCTATCGTAACTGCAGAATATTCTATGGAATACGTACGTCTCGAAGCGCAGCGTCTGCATGGCGTTCCACCGTACTCTATGCAACACACAATTGTGGAACGAATATCTAGGTGGCGCTTCAAACGACGGGAGGCGAACTGAAGTGAGTGAGGGAGGGTACCCCCTTCCGAGGGAGTTTCACAGCTGAGGCAATCTAGCAACGTTGGCGGTGGGGGACGACGGGTGTATCACTGGGGCGCGCGTTAACCCCTTCCGGCCCCCCCTCCAACCCTCGTCAACGCCGCTTGGCGGCGACATTCTGCGGATGGCTCATTGCAAAATATTAACCCACCTGGCCCACCCGTACACATCGCGTCGCGGTTCTTCGCCGGCGGCCCAAGCCCCGCTGTCCCCATTGCACCTACGGAAAGGGAGTCCCGCTGGAGTGTGGTTACTCTGAAGCGCAGCTTCTTCAGTGGCTCTGTGAGCGTCACCATTGGGGTGGGATATTGATCCCGATTATGCGTGTTTCGAGGGCATTGCCGAGCTGTATACACGGGGGAGCCTCCGAGTGCACGCCAGCACTTTTTTCAAGATCGGAGCGCTTTTTTCTTTCCCCCGTTTAATTTCTTGGAAGTGGAGGAAAGGGAACGAACGGAGGCTGTGAAACGGTGAGTTCATGATTCGAGTGTGCAGGATATCCGGGAAGCGGGTTCGGAGGCTTGATCTCAGAGGGAGTCCGCAGGATGCTGACACCAAAAAAAGAAGAAAGAAAAGTAAAAGAAAAAAGCGGAGAAAAGAAGCAAATGAAAGAGGTCGCCGTCGTTTTGTCGACGTAGGCGTCGAGAGGCGATCGCACCGGAATCGCATGTTGAATGTTTCTAGGTCGTCTCTTTAATCTGCACCGCCTCCTGAACCGTGCCTACACATGTAACAAGAGAACAAGTGTATTAGGAGAGAGAGAAAGAGAGGAGAAAATAGTCTAGCGTTCGTAACATATTCACGCGACAGGCTCGACCGTGCTTGGATGGGTTCCGGAGGGAAGTCATAGTGCCATGAGACGTCAGGGTGCCGGGTGACAAACAGTGACGTCATTTTTCTAGCTATATATCTAGGGTAAAATTGCCATTGCGTGACGCCATGACGCCACGTGTCATTGTGACGTCATGTAGTCAGACCAACACAAGCGCATGCTCCACTGTGCATGAGCATATGCTTCTCCCAAATCTGGTTAGTGTGCACGCGCACAGCCCACACCTTGTGTGGGCAAGCGCGAGCTTGTTTGTACCCGGCGTGTTGGTGAATAAAGTCGGAGGCTTTATTGGAGGCTTCACTTCCGTGCCGGCCCTCGTATCAGCAAAATTATGCGCTGTATAGCGAGATGAATGGTAAAGTCCAAAAAAGATTGACAGTGATTGTGCTGAAAAAAAAAAAAAAAAATTCGAAATCCCCAAGTCCCGGACAATTTAATTTGACGCGAAGGAGATGAAGGCGTTCTTGCAAGGTTGCACTTTAAAGGGCAACTCGAATCAAAAACGAAACCAAAATAAATGACAGGTATTGCTTTAGTGACACGTAATATGATCACAGCCGAAATATTACGTCAAGGTGAAGTCGCATACTCCACCAAAAACCAATTATATATATATATATATAACTGGTAAGAAAAAACCCTTGGTGGAAACAGCAACAACGGACGATTTAATCTTCGACGTTTCGGCCGGACTCCGGCCGAAACGTCGAAGATTAAATCGTCCGTTGTTGCTGTTTCCACCAAGGGTTTTTTCTTACCAGTTATATACCCACGCCTTCGGTCTCCCGCCACCATGCCCGTTATATATATATATACATATATATATATATATATATATATATATATATAACGGGCATGGTGGCGGGAGGCCGAAGGCGTGGGAAGGCGACGTTTCGGCCGGACTCCGGCCGAAACGTCGAAGATTAAATCGTCCGTTGTTGCTGTTTTCACCAAGGGTTTTTTCTTACCAGTTATATATATATATATATATATATCAGGGTTGGGCAGTTGGGCATATATATATATATATATATATATATATATATATATATATATATATATACCGGGTGTTCATTTTTAATTCGAACAGATTTATTACAATAAATCCTTAAAAGATGCACTAGTACGGTTTGTTCAAGTGAGTTATACGGCTAGGGGGACATTACGTGGGTGGCTAATCCTTGCGAGAAGTTGCCTAATTAATTAAAAATCGTTAATTAACTTTTTAATTAATGAAAATAGACATATGGTTCCAATTAGAAACTTGCTCAGCGTCATCGAAAACCCCTAATTCAGTCATTTTCAGAAAGACTTTGAGCGCGTCAGAAGCGTAGTAGTGCACTAAGGTTACCACTCGTGGAGCAGGTACAAGGCTGGGGATAGATAAGAGACGGAAAAATCCCACGGGCGCCTTATCGCAACCTCTAGCTTTGTACCTGCTCCACGAGCGGTAACTTCAGTTCACTACTACGCTTCTGACGCGCTCAAAGTCTTTCTGAAAATGACTGATTTAGGGGTTTTCGACGACGCTGAGCAAATTTCTAATTGGAACCATATGTCTATTTTCATTAATTAAAAAGTTAATTAACGAATTTTAAGTAATTAGCCAACTTCTCGCAAGGATTAGCGACCCACATACTGTCCCCCTAGCTGTATAACTCACTTGAACAAACCGTACTAGTGCATCTTTTACGGATTTTTTGTAATAAATCTGTTCGAATTAAAAATGAACACCCGGTATATATATATATATATATATATATATATATATATATATATATATATATATATATATATATATATATATATATATATATATATATATATATATATATATATATATATATATATATATATATGGGTGGTTTCATCTCAAATCGTGCAGGCAAAAAGGGTCGAATTTTTAATTTCGCTGAAAAAAATATATGTTATGGCGTCGTCTCTAAAAACACAGTAGCCACAAACGGCAAGTTCGTCGGATATTTGGTTCTCGACTTACGAATTTTAAAAGAGGCCGCGGCGGAAAGCAGTGTTTTTCACATACGTCGTGGGTCGGATGTTTCGCTCGATCTCCCGTCGTGGATTTTCAGTCCACATTATATTAACTTTTTTCAAGCACTCTGCAGACACAGATAAAACGCTCTAATACCATGAAATAATTTTAGGCGTTTTGCTTTTTTTCTGCAAAAATGTCAAATACGCCCCCTCGGTCAATTGTTGACGAACTTTGACAATTAAATACTGGCGATCTACTTAAGTTACATCAATATTTTTTATGTCCATGGAGAGCCCAAAACACGCTCTTTACAGATATTATAAGATCATTTAGCTGTATTAAATATCCTTTGCGGGACGTATACGTTAATGTTATGCGAAAACCAAAAAGTACCAATTTTAAGATCGATTTTCTCAAAAAACCCATTTTTTTATTTTTTTTATTTTTTGTTAAAACGTAGATATGATAGTTGTCTACTCGAAAAGCAAGTCGAGAAAGTGTATATTTTGTTTGTATGTTCTATATTTAAGCCTCAATATCGGAAAAAGACGTCTTCGTTTTGCAAGACCTAAGTCAGACAAAAAAAGACGTGCGCTTCTATGAATTGTAAAAAAGTTTTCTTGAATTTTCGTCTGCGTTTTTTAATCACTTATAAACGCATTTTGTGGTATTGAATAGTTATTTATGTTTTGAAAAGAGCGGGAAACCACGAGAAACATATCTAATCAAATCAGCAGGCCTTGTAGACCTTCAATATCGAAGAGGCACAGACGTTGTATTTTTTCGATTTATAAAACTTTCACTGTAAACTACCATGACTGGCTATTAGCTGTCATATTACTAAGACATAAAAAATCACCACATCATTGATCTATTATATACCATTCTTTTCGAAACCAAACGCTAAGGTTTGTTCACCGCACATCGCACAGATCACCAGGGAATGGCCTTTCACTTCCGTAATACACAAAAGTGATGACACAAAAACGATCCGAAACACACGGAGAGATTGTGACGGAGAAGGGTAGGGAATAAAAATAAATAAATAAGAATAAAATTACCCAACTCCGATCTTAACGAAAATTGCGGTAAAAAAATAAAAGATTTAGGTTCGAGCGGTGGCAAGGCGATAGGTCCACGCCTGGTGGAGAGTCAGACAAAGAAGTCAACGACACGTAAAGGAAAAAAAAAAAAAAAAATAATTAAGACAGAAAAACTTAGCCGCACGCGGCAAGAATAAAAACCAACTCCTCCGGGCATTCCCTAAACGGGACACAACCAAATGCGTGCGAACACGGTCTCTACAGCACCGTCAGGCCGCTACGCCATGAAGAAATAAACCAAACGAGTAAACAATGCTAACAAACAGTTAGTAACGAATCATGAAAAAAAAAAAATCAGCTGAACCGCACCCGAGAAACAAAGTTCAGCGGAGTGAAGAAACACTCACGAAATAAAATAAAAAAAGTCTTAACTGACCGACGCCGAGTCCAGTCCCACGACACTGAAGCCTGGCAGGATGATGGCGTCCAGATGATGCTCGAATCTATTCTTCACTCTGTTCCGCACATCCGTCGGGGCTGTGCGGAACAAAATCAAGAATAGTTTCAAGCAGCGGTGCGCCAGAAGGTAACCGAGACGTAACATGCCTCGAGCTTCATATCGTGAGAGGAGCTTTCGAGGTAGTTACTGCATGCAGTTACTCAAACTTTCTCTTTCCTCTTCCCTTTTTCAAAAGAACACGTCAGCCGGCGCTAACTTTTCATCTCGGGAGAAGACCACTCTTCACAAACGGTTATAGTTGACAAGGAGGCTGACTTCGACCCAACTAGTCTCCGGGAAGAATAGACACAAGTATATTTACCAACACGCTCGTTTTTGATGCTAGTCTCCGGGCTTTGCTGTTTACAAAAGAGATAACCTTTCGGTGCTATCGGATTTCCGCGGAGGGAGATAGAGTACATAAAATTGAAAGAATAAAACACGGAGGACAAGCACAGGACAACCACTTTGCAGAGCACGGCCATTTCTAGGATAGGGCGTTCGAAGCTTGGGCAAATATGCGGTATCGTTTCACGCGTGCACGGATGGCTGGTTTCAAAATTTTCCCACATCCCTAACGGAACCGGCCCATCTTCGTGTGCGTGCCCGCGCCGCCGGGTTTAGCTCGCAGGCGGCGTTGTCTTCGCAGGTAGAACTGTTGTTGACCGTCGATATTGTAAGGCCGTGGTGTTCTCATCTTCCCAGGCAACAGTTCCTTTGCTTTACCTTCTGCAATACTCTGACTGAATGACTCCTCCTGGGTGGCCGTCACTGTTCGCCGCGTCAACGACACATTCGTACCATTTCACTCCTCGTGACACAGGGTGCGCTGCTCGCTTTACTGTCACGGGCCGTCCTATCTAACACAACGAGCGCGAAAGGTCGTGGTCATCTGCTGGTTCTGAAAGGGCGGGACGTTAATATAGGCCAATGAAGGCCCCGAATCAATACGACGTCTGCCGATTTCTATACATTAAAAATTTACGACGCCTGCTGGTCTGTTAAGAAGTGTCGCTTTCTCTTTTGAACTGCCCCAATGTAGCTTGCCGCCTGTAATAAAATTTAAATGATCAATACATATAACAGGGTGGAACTACTGTATTTCATTTTACGTGGGAGCTTTAAAAAAAATGCAAAAAATATTTCAAAGTTTGTGAAGACGCGCAATTCGCAAGTCCCTTTCAAGCCGTAAAAACACGTTTTTGTACGATATTGATGCTTAAATATAGAACATACAAACAAAATATACACTTTCTCGACTTGCTTTTCGAGTAGACAACTATCATATCTACATTTTAACGAAAAATAAAAAAAAATAAAAAATGGGTTTTTTGAGAAAATTGATTTTAAAATTGGTACTTTTTGGTTTTCGCATAACATTAACGTAAACGTCCCGCTAAGGATATTTAATACAGCTAAATCATTTTATAATATCTATAAAGAGCGGGTTTGGGGCTCTCCATAGACATAAAAAATATTGATGTAACCCAAGTAGATCGCCAGTATTTAATTGTCAAAGTTCGTCAACAATTGACCGAGGGGGCGTTTTTGACATTTTTGCAGAAAAAAAGCAAAACGCCTAAAATTATTTCATGGTATTATAGCGTTTTACCTGTGCCCACAGAGTGCTTGAAAAAAGTTAATATAATGTGGACTGAAAATCCACGACGGGAGATCGAGCGAAACATCCGACCCACGACGGATGTGAAAAACACTGCTTTCCGCCGCGGCCTCTTTTAAAATTCGTAAGTCGAGAACAAAAATTCCGACGGACTTGCGGTTTGTGGCTACTGCGTTTTTAGAGACGACGCCATAACATATATTTTTTTCAGCGAAATTAAAAATTCGACCCTTTTTGCCTGCACGATTTGAGATGAAACCACCCATATATATATATACATTGTAATTCAGGAACATTGACTGCACTGAAAACAGACGAACTTCAAAATTAGAAAATATTGATCGGAGTTGCCCTTTAAGCGAGGCAACAGGTACCTTCTGAATCACCTGCCGGGAGTCCCAGGGAATGTTGAAGCATCCGGGAACGTCTCCTCTCGACACGTCGTGTTAACCTCCCGCAGAGTCCGCGACAACCAGTATAAGAGCCGACGTAACCACTGAGATAACTTCCGTCACTCCACGTGTCCGCCTTACAGACGACAGCTATATTGAATATTATGTTTTTACGTCGATGCATCTCTTTCTTTCTTTTTTTTTACGGGCGCACTTTCTTATGCTTGACAGGCGGCCTCATCACACACACACACACACACACACACACACACATAAAAAAAAGTAAGTTCTATGGAGAAGACAGGTTCGAGCGTCGTCGTCGACGGTTGCCGCCGTGCTTCTACGAAAGCTGTTTTGTCGATCTGACACGCGTCGGCACCGATTACGTGTCACGTGGCAGCACAAAGGCGGGAACCACGCGTGTGCTCTAATGACGCGTGGAGATACGTTTTTGGATCATCCGAGCGCGTTTGCGAAAGACAAAGAGGCCTGCCTATGCCAGGCTCGACGAACAAAGGAAAACATTTTGCGTGTGTGTTTCTTTTTTCTTTTGTGTGTGGGCTGTTTGGGGCTAGGCGGTGAGGTCGATATTAGCTAGGAGGCATTAACCTTCTCGTCAGACGATGCGTGCACAGGGGGGCCTAGTGTTAATAGCGGGTGTTTAAGCCCTAAGCGAGGTCAGTGCGTGTTGTGTTGATGCTGCCCGCAAAGCGTTTGCCCTCTATCCGAACGTGTGTTTGACTTTGGGGCACGATGTCTTTTCACCGTTCGCTTTAAAAATAACCCTCAGACAGGCTACTCGGGGAACCGAACACTAACATTTATTGAACAAGGCGGTGAGCGAATGATAAAACCGGAAAGAAAAAAAAAATATTCCAAAAATGCAGTTTGCGACGTGTCATTCAGCACGTAAGTACGCGAAACGGTCACACTCTGTAGTATAGCGCAAAAGTTAATCTTAGTAAAAAAAAAAAAAAAAAGTTTTTCTAGACAAGTCATTTTTCGAATTTCCTCCGTAGTTTGCAGAGTAATTGGTGCTTCGAGTGATTGGTGAGAGAAGCAGAAGGCACAAATTTTTTTATAGTAATGTAAAAAAAAAAAAATACTAAAAAGGTGTTGCAGCTTAATACTCAAAGAGTGCGATGTTTCAATAATATGTACACTCCAAGCATTTGCAGTCTGGGTTTGGAAGTGACCCCCGCACGCAAGCTCTCGTACAATGAAAGACTTCTGCTGGGTGGGCTCACGCGTCAGTGCCTTTGTTTGCACTGTAGATATCTGCGAGATGGAGTATACTATACAACCTTTGAATATTTTTCAAAGTCGCAGCCCAGCACGCGTCTATTCGTCGCTACGGAAAGCGAGTAATGCGCGTACCAATCGCACGAACACTTAAAATGGCACCGGTAAGAAGCCCGTAATGATTTATGAGCGACTTCTTCGAAATCGATTGCACCTAGCGTCGAGAACAGAAAGCGGTCATGGCATGTCCGCTCGCCAGCTTCCTTGAGCGAGTCAGATTTTCACAGCGCCTGGCGGTCTAAAAACGAAGCCGTGAAAGCAGGTTCGAATACACGCGATGAAAAGCGCAACCGCGGCAACTATCGCTCGGTGGCTGTCTTACGCGCTTTTTTAGAAAGAATTTGAAATGATTCATAATGCTCACGCATCGAAATTGACATTTTTAAATTTTTTGAATCGATACCATTCAAAATGTCAAAACGATGATTTAATGGTGTTTTACTGTATTTAGTGGACTCGGAATTTCAGAGGATAAGTTCTATTACAATTATTTAGATATTCACTACTGCTCTGATATTATTCTATAATATCGTTATGTGTTCATTTTGTCACTTTGCATTCCCAAATTAATTTTGATATAACAGGTTTCCCATTATGAAACTAGGATCTTCATCTCAACAAATAAACACGACCGAATCAATAAAAAAGAAAAAAGAAGAATCGAAGATCTATTAAAACTTTTTTCTCATCGATATAAAAAGCGGCATAGTAAAAAGGTTACAGCGAGCGTCGATTCGGGGACAACACAGTGCGCAGGAAAGCTGTCTGATTCTCCTCCGGACACATATTGCAACGGGACTGGGAAAACAAGGCGCATCGAGCGCAGTCAACGGTTGCGGGAGATTGCACGCTTATGAAGGCGCCTTTCGGCGCGTTGCGAATGCGAATGTTTACGCCTGCCCGATCGTAAGCTTCATCCCCCCGTTCCCGCAGGTTGCACCGCCTAGCGAAAAACTTTTCCCTTGCGTCATTGTGGTTCGTAAGGACCAAGGAAGGCCTAATGTTAGCCATGTCCCCGACAACGACGTGATTCCTACGTTGTTAACGCCTCGGGGTATGTGCGTGCTCCGCTAGGTGGCGTGATTACGCACCAACCCGGTCGAACGTGAGCGTACCTTTCGTATTCCGGGGGCTGGGGAAGGGGAGGGGGGATGAAGCTTACGATCCGGCACACACAAAAAGTTCAGTTGTGCAGAATGCTTTCCTGTGTTAGCTTGGATAGTTGTTAACGTTTTTTTCTTCTTCTCTTTTATGGGTACAAGATGTGAACAGGGACTTGCATACGCTTAGAGAAGGCATTCATGTTCGAGGCTTTGCCAGATTTTGATCTTTGATAAGCAATCCGGACATTCACTGGACGAAATATAATCTTAATCATTCTTTTCACACCGCTGGAAAGACATGTCGCAGCGATCCCTAAGGTTAGGGAATGAAATACATCATGTCTTTTTAATATAGACCCCGTTAATATGAATTCCCCGCTTTTGTAGTGAAAACATTCTGAGACGAACTGTGTAGATAGTAAATACATTCATTTTTGTCTCTTTATTTTGGACGACACACATACGATTTTTTTCTTTTTGAGAACGGAGGTGTTCATATTAGCGAGACAATACTTATACCTTATAATCTTGGACGCTGATCGTGACAAAGCGAATTGTGGCGTGTCATATTTCTTACTTGAGTTGCAACTATAGTTCTGGTTCTCATTCATAAAGTACGTTTGTCGGCAAGAAAAAAAAAATAATATCGTTTTAATGTTTAAGGCGCGGAGATAAAATTCCCCTCACTCGTGATAGAGCTATCACGAGTGAGGGGAATTTCATGAGATTACTCACAAGAATAGCTCTATTCTTGTGAGTAATCCTATGAATCACCTCTGTGTCACGAGCTTGAAAATAACTACGTTTTCAGTGTGGCATGATTCCCAAGATTAAGGCACAAAAGGTAATTTCCCCAAACCACTTCAATAAGTGTGCAATGTGCGTGTTTTGAATCCGGATATCAAAGGGTGCCTAAAGAGTTAGTTTTGCGGCGAAGTACTCCGGATCCATGATTGCACGAAGTCTGTGCATATGTTTACGTGTCCCTGGAGCAAATATTTCTGATCTTGTCTTTGCGGAGGCCCGAGAACCGCCAGCGTTCGTCCTTTGTGCACAAGAGACATGTCGGCATTACTAATTCGCGCCTAGTCACACAGGAGGGCGGGCGTCCGTTATGTCAAGAATTTCTTCGACGGCACATTTGTGTGCTTCTAATCGTATTGTGAATTTGTGTACACCATAATGTTCATTTAAGCCCTGACATAAAGTCCCTTCCCCACCCACCCCTGGCGCCCCTCCTGGCGATTCAACATAGGAACAGATACTTGTGTTATTGAATCCAAAATGTATTTCAACACTTTTGGGGCGAACGTTATGTCTTTGAATCACGTAGAACACGACTACAACAATTCTGTTCATGTTTATACGAGTCCAAAGAATCGACTTTAATGCACTTTTCGTCTTCTGCCCTCACCCTTTACAAATTTAATGTAAGCAACAAAAGCTTTCGGTTCTCAAACCTTACGTGCTCAGAAGCGGCTGAATCGCACGCGATACTTTCAGCAGTCACATTTATTGCTCGTTTCAAATAGCGAGAAATCTGGTTCATACTTAACGATTGCGAGAATGGCTTAGAGCTTCTGAAATGTACTACAATTATGCAGTAATCGAAAACTGGTTCATTCTTACAGATTCCAAGGATGGCTTAGAGACACCGAAAGGTACAATCATGCAGTATTGGTTGGTACCTGTTTTATTCAAGGTTCACATAATATTGGTTAATAATGAAAGGTTTGGACAATCAATATGACTCCATTGGATTCCGAAGAATTGCAACATTAAAGGAAACGTCAAAACAAATCACTTAACTGGAGAAGCTTATTTTTGCTACGTCTGGGAAGTGACTAGCATCACGCCTGCGGATGCCAAGTTTATACTATGACACTTCTGAGAGGAACACTCCTGACAACAATGGTTCACTGAAAATTCTATCTATGCACTCCTAGCCTATAGTTACCCGGACCTCAAATTACCACTATACCATAACAAAATGAAAATACGATGCTATTTTACAATGACAACGACTTGAAGTGGCTTTTATAGGCAACGAATTCGGAAACATGCTCCAACATGTGAATACGGTGATATGTTTGAAGATCTGAATCACGTTCTACTAGACTGCCAACGCATATGCTACTGAAAGGCACAGGGTGAAGGTTTGTCTTGATCTTATTTTCAGCAAAAATACTGGGCCCTCTGCCAAACCGAGAAACGCGCAATAAGACACTTAGTATTGGACTTTTATGGGTTTAAGCGCTAAGTCGCTTGCCCTTCTGTGATTGTGTGTGTTCGTGAACACGTGTGCCAGTGAGCGAGCACGACAGTGGCCATTGTATATGTAAAAAGTGATGTGTATATCCGTAACATAGATCAATCATGAAAAATAAGTCATGAGCTTTACCTGCTTCTGGTGTGCCTTTTATTTATTTATTTATTTATTGATACTGTCGCCCTTTACAGGACCTTTACAGGAGTGGTAATACATACAAGATGTAAAAGAACAATCATGCACCGACACTTCAAGAAAGTGATTCACCCGGAGGAATAAAAATAGCAAAAGAAATATGTACATTCAAAACACAAAGTCACGGCACATCATCAAGCACTATACTCTTTATATTTTTAACAAAATCACAGACATTTGTCATAGTGACGACGGAAGTTGGGAGTGGGTTCCATTTCTTTATGGCCCTGGGAAAGAAACTAAATTTAAAACAATCATTTCTGACAAATGGTTCCCTGGTGTGCATCTATGACGCGGCTTTTTTAATACAGTATTATTCCCACATTGTTTCGTGTTTGTGCTGCTGTCACGTTTTCCTATTCGTGATCCTCCCTTTTGCTCATCTTTTCTTTCACAATCCTTCATCCCCCTTCTATAATTGTAATTATGCACCCTACTTTCCACTTTCAAGTTCAATTCAATTCAGTTCAATTTATTTTATTTACTCCCAAGTTACAAATAGGCGACGCAAGCAGGGAAAAAAGCTGCCGAAGTGCAGCTTGACAAAGCCCCTTGCACCCTGCTGGCAGATCGGCCGACAGTAAACTTTCAAACTTATAATAACGAAATAACAATCAGTGATATATGAATGAAATATATGTCGGAAAGAGGAAAATAGTTTACGTGTTGTTTTCTTATTTATGCCATCACTAAAAGCATTCTGTTTTTAAAGATTCAGTACAGTTAGAAAATGTGCTGAATCATCTGAAGCCCGTAATTTGTTCGAGGACGCGGCACTTTCGAGGATCCAGCACTGCGCACCCTATATATAATATTTTTTACTTAGTTTAGAAATCCGTGGTAATGGATGATGGGGAATTTTAAGCGATGCCAGGTACATTGTCGCAACTTACAGTTGAAATATTTTTCTTACAACTTTTATTTTATGTTTAAGAAATTAAAAAAGCGGTTCAGTATGTGCGCAATACGACACGTTTGCTACGACCCGAATTGCTTTCTTCTGGAACACAAACAATATATTGAAGTTAGTACATGTCGTAGTTACCCACACTAGATGACAGTAAGATAAACGAGAATTGAATATAGCGTTCTGCTTTGTCTTTTGTCACCTTTTTCTTTCTTTTCCATGGTTGCTGTTTCTAGTTTTCTCGTCCCAGTTTCCGGTAATTCATCAAAATGATAAATTAGAAGTTATACACTAGCTGCCAAAATACGGCGATGCTTGTATAAAACACCTATGATATTTGCGAGTTTAAAGTGGCACCGAACCTAGAAAAAAATACTTTTTTTCTACCTGGTTAGAAACCTCAAAATGAATGTTCGTCGAAAAAAATGTTTTTTTTTTGCCTGCCCTAACGAGGTACAAAAAGAATATCTTTTTTTTTTTTAGGTTTAGTGTCTTTTTAAGAGTACTGTTATGAATACAAGACTCTCATAACGCATGTTCGTGAGAAAGCACTCCTAAAGCCGGGGTCACAGTGCTCGTACATCATACAAGAGACAGTCTGCAAACACGAGTCACCGCAATATCCGTGGTTCGAATGCCGAGTGCCAACTGTTCTCCTTGAACTCATTGCCACGCGACATTCGAAGCATGGGTCACGCTGTGACTCGCGTTGGAATCTGTATGCAGACTGTCTTTTGTATGACGCATAAGGAGTGTGACCCCGGCTTAACGTTTTAACAGAAGTTACAAATGCATTGTAACTACTGTTACGAAGAGTTACGAAATAGCCGGCGTCACTTCTAAGACTGCTGGACTCTTAACGACCTTCATTCATTTTCTCTCTTCCCCTACCTCCTCCCTCTCCTCCGGGCACACATTGTAGCGGGGCTGCGCAAGCATGCGCAGCGAGCGAGGCCAATGGTTGCGCCAAATTGCCCCCTCATGACGGCATCTTCCGGAACGTTGCGAATGTTCACACCTGCTCGATCGTAAACTTCACCCTCCCTGCCCGCAGGTTACACCGGCTAGCGAAAAACTCTTCTCTTCCCTTCGTCATCGTGGTTCGTAAGCACCGAGGAAGGCCTAATGTTAGCGATGCCCCCGACAAAGACGATGCCGACGTTGTTAGCGCGTCGGGGTGCACGCGTGGCCCGCTAGGTGGCGTGATAACACACCAACTCGGTCAAACGTGAGCTGCCTTTCTTACCCCGGGGCAGAGATCACCCCAACTTTTCCCGCGCAGAATGTTGCTTTCCTTAATTAGGCTCGATTAAGGTGGGGAGTGGGAATCGAAGCACATTGCAAATCGTTTTTTTATCTTTTTTTTTTTTATAGGTGGAAGTTGTGAAGAGGAACTCGCGTGCGCTTAGAGACGGCATTCTTCTTCGTACAAAAAGTTAAGGCGCAAACAAGCTGGTGAAGGTTTAACATTTTAGACAAAGCCCCGAGACAGGGAAAAAAAAGGAAGGACAAGACAACACGAAGTCTCAACAACACGAAGTCTCTTTTTGAGGCTTGGTGTTGTGTGGTTCTTCCTTTTTTCCCCCTGTCTCGGGGTTTTGTCTAAATGTTCTTCTTCGAGTCGTTTACCAGGTTCCGACCCTTTACATAACCTCCGGGCATTAAATGAAGAAATACAATCTTAATAAGTATTTCTTCTCCGCTGTAAACACGTTTCTTTTGTGTCGACTTAAGACAGGAATCGAAAAAATTGTGGCGAAGCCGGTTATGTTTTCTTTTTTGTTTCTTTTTGCTTGAGTGGCCAAAAGCTTTAGTTCCTGTTTGACGGCTAGAAAACGTTTGTCGGCAAATACAAAAAAAAAAATACGTTCGTTTAACAGCTTGAGGCGCGTTGATAAAATTCCCCCCGTGATAGGTATCAATATTCAGTGTCCACATGAATCACCTCTGTGTCACGAGCTGAAAAAGAGCTCCGCTTCGATGTAGCATGCTTCCCAGGACAGGTACACGATATAGGCAACACCCGCCAACTCCTTCAATAATTGCTTCCTGTGCGTGTTTGGAATCCGGATAGTATCAGCGAGTGCCGAAAAAGTCGGCTTTACCGCTAGGTATACCGGACACATATGAGGTTATCGCGGCGCGCTGCAAGTGCAACACAGCCTGCGGCGAGTTTGTTCTCTTCCTTACAACAAATATATTTTTTGTCGGTCCTAGATTCGTTTTGGAAATCTGCATAACGAAGCAACAAAAAAAAAAAAGATACAAATGTCGAAATTTTATTTAGCGTTTTAGAGCCGGGGGAATAAAAAGTGCCCCTCATTTGAAATGCAAGGTGCATATACGCATTATCAGAGTCAAACGGCTTTTTTTTTTTTCCAAACCGTACACTGAATATAATTAAAAATAAAGAAATGTATGGACCTGGAGGATGAAGCGAATAAATACACTGCGTGGTACCCACCAGGTCCTGCTCGATGACCTCAAAAACAGCAGACGGGTGTAAGCCACGTTTGCTACCTGTTTTGGGCGCGCCTTAATTCTTGACAAACCTGCATACAGAAGGCATTGGAATCCGCCAGCTGACATACCCTTTGGAAACACTCGCGCAAATTGTTCGGAAAATGGGTTTCTAATGAGGAGAGTGTTTACGAGTAATAACAATTTATCTAATCAAAATGAAACTCAAAACGCATCCTTTGTGTTTAAGCGCACTCGTTGTGACAGCAACAATAATTATCGATTTAAACTGATCACGCAGGGAGCTTACAAATACGCTTAATTGCTCGTATCAGCTCACCACTGCTTTGTTTTTCGTTTTTGTTTTGCCGTTATGCAGACTATGGACAAAAAAAAAGAAAAGTTGAACAGGTGATCTTTCTATTTTTGTATTAAAGCCGACGAAGCATTAAACTGGTTCCACTAGTGTAGCTCCCTCAGTGCAACAGCCTCAAGCATGCGGCTTCCGTACTATCTTTTTAATTTTGTTAAAAAAAAAAAAAGCCGCGAACTAAGGCAATAGTTTCAACCGGTCTGCAGTGCGTTAACTTTCCGGCGTAATTTGTATACCAAGCTCACTTTTTGTTTTCGTTTTGAACTTACACAAGTTGAGACGCGCAAGCTGCCACTGAAATCTGCACACGCGTGCACAGTGCTCTGATTGCTTAGGCGCGACACAAACTGCGTTTTATGAGTAGAAACTAAGCGCTGCAGGGTTTGCGCTTACATAAAGAAAAGGTTCATAGGTGTATGAAGAAACGCACCGCAATAATCCTTTTGGCAGCTATAACCACCACGATAGCTTGAGAAACCCTTCATTTCTTAACCTGTCGGTAATTCTATTGTTTTACAATCTAAAAAAACATGCCTGTGAGTATAACTATTTTTTTAGTGTAGCATTCTGACATTCGATCAATCACTTTGATCTGCATGGAAGCTCAACGAACGATGAAGCCGATGATAAGTTTGGAATGCGTTGGAAACGAAGCCTGCGATGCGATTACATTAATTAGAACGTTGATCGTGTGAAGTACCGTATTTACTCGAGTAATAGCCGCACTATTTGTGAACGAAGCCCTAGCACTACTTTCAGCAGAACACTTAAACAGCTAATCGTCGCGTTGCCCATAAATATCATGGCGAACAACTAGGTCGAGAACATGATTCTCGATAAAAAGAAAATGCAATCTTCACAGATGATATTTTTGCGTGACGTAAATCGCTGGAATCAGGTTGTCGATCGCGGTGATTGGCAATCCATGAAAAAGCGATCCCTCAGGTTTTTTTTTTCTTTTTTAATAAACAGTGCGGCTATTTCTCGTGTAAATGCGATATCAAGCTTAGTGTCACATCGCACTGACTTTCTTTTTGCGCCTAATACGCCAGTACTTTTCTTTTTTTTTTTAAGTTCGCGAGGTTGGTTTTAGCAAGTCGTAACAATGGATTGACGTCACACAGGCTTCCATTGGCTGTCCGTAGCATAAACGCGGCCCGCTACATGTCCTCGGGGCGAATTTGTCAGCGCAGAAACAAATGCCCGGAATTTTATTGCCCCAACTGCGCCGTTAAGATACTCCCCTCGTGAAAAGTCGTAATTCCTCCCCCCTCCCCCTTTTTACATTTTAGGGAATCCGCCCAGTTCTACTCTGGTGCTTCAGACTCCTGGAACGTGCAGTGGAATCGATTTCTTCTCTTCAGGAGTTGTGTCTCTCGTGAACTGTACAGCCCAGTAGGTAGTTTCAGACGGCTGGGATGAACTCGCTTTGGTCACGCCCACATTGAGTGAGGAAGTAAATTAATATTTGTTCTATTCTCTCTTTAGAAATAAAGTGCCTCTTACCAAACGTTGCTTGGCACCATCGGATCAAAAGCCTAAACCAGAGGTGTCCAAACGAATTGACTAAGGGACCGGACTGGTGACATGTCGCAGTCGCGAGGGCCGGAAAATAGATAAGGCCGCGTAAATGAGGAGATACTAAATAAATAAGCATAAAAAGTATTTAACTACAACGATTTAAACTAGAGCAAAAAAAAAAAAAAAAATGAAAGACGTTTACAATCCCCTGTAACGCCGAATTAGAGCGCAGCTATTGTGGAGGAGGAGGGGAAAGTACGGAGAATAGGCTATGCCCCTCCTCCTTTCCTCCCATTTGGGGGAAAACTTTCCCGCTAAATTTAGCGGAAAAATTTCTCCGCCAAAATTAGCGGAGAAAGTTTTCCGCAAAATTTAGAGGGGAAATTTTTCCGCTAAATTTAGCGGGGAAATTTTTCCGCTAAGTTTGGCGGGAAGATTTTTCGCTAAATTTGGCGGAGGAATTTTTTTCGCAGCGGGAATATTTTCCGCGAAATTTATCGGGGAATTTTTTTCGCTAAATTTAGCGGGAAATTTTTTCCGCTAAATTTGGCGGGGAAACTTTTCCGCTAAATTTAGCGGGAAAATTTTTCGGCTAAATATAGCGGGGAATTTTCCGCTAAATTTAGTGGGGAAATTTTTTCCGCTAAATTTAGCGGGGAAATTTACCCATAATGCACCGCGCGGTTACGGCGACGGCGACGGCGACGCCGCTGAAGCCGGAAACGGGCGCCTAAGAGCTGCGTTCTAAAAGAAAAGAAAGGGGCATACTTTATCGCTCTTCGGTCAGATTTATTTTCCTCAAATCTATCCCAATTGGCATACATTACATGAGGGGGGGAATAAATACAACATTCAATGTACAATATTAAATGGTAAACAGCAAAACACACAAAAAAACATTCATTGATCACACTTTACAAATGAGAATTACAAACATCGCGAAATTTATTAGTATTAGTTTCATGGACAATGTGAGCGGGTAAGGAATTCCAGTCGGCAATAGCGAGCAAAAGGGTGGAATTTTGAAATTTGTTAGTTCTGGAGAAGAGAGGCTGAATTTTTAGTGGATGATCGCAGCGCTTTGAAATGTAAGATGGATCTTGGAGATAGAGGCTACGAAATTCTGATGATGAGTAGTAGATGCCATGAAGGAAAGCAAGACGGGCTAGTTTGGTTCTAACGGTTAGAGGTTTTAACTCCGGGTTGGTTTTAATACTAGTGACACTCGAGAGGCATATGCTTACATATGCATACTTTATTTCCAAATGCAATATGTGGCTAATTACGACATCCCATAATAATTGTGACCCAGAAAACTTACCAGGCATAAATCTAAGCGCATATGCGCTTTGGTATATTAGCACAAGATAGAAAACTAAGGAGAATGATCGATCTGATTGTGATAATATGGAGGGTGGGGCTCAATATGTTCACGATTCTCGCTCCGTGGTTTGTTCTGAAGCGTTCGTAATAGAAAATGTCCCGTTTTTAATGTTGTCGGAGTTTAGTATACGTTGAAACTCGTGGGACAATTTGAAATGTAACATCGACGCCAGTTTTAATGTCGAGATATAACGGCATCAAATTGCGATTAAAATTTGAGATTATTAAATATTGAAAACCAGCGGATAGCATTTCACAATATTACCTGACTGCTCATAGAAACGCTCAGAGCTAAATTTCCGGATTTTTGCTTACTTTGAGTCAGTTGGAGCCATCTCTGTGCTTTAGGGAAATACGAAACATATCAGACCAACATTAGCAGGCTAACTTTTATTTCAAATAGGACTAGTATTTGGGAGAGAGGACTCATATAGTGGAAAATATACGAGAGAGGTTGGGGGGGAGGGGGGGGGGGGGGTGCCGAGGGTTTACTCTGACTTCGTCATTTCTTGGAGTGTGACGGGACTGAAAAGTACCGCCTGAGATTAGACTTTTCTTTTTTTTCTCAAATGGCAGGGATGTTATTTTCGTAATGATAGTGTATGTTTGGGAGAAAAATGAACCACGTTTCTCTCACCGCAAAACCAAACTGCGCGTCGCCGGACGCTCGATAGCCGACCATTTTATTGTGCTAGCGGCCGGCATCAGATGCCAACGTTTAAGAACTTTTGGTAACCTTATTCATAGGCTACAGAGAAAGGGTCTCCAAACCCCGGCCCGCGGATGGCCGTGGTCTTTCCAGTGTGGCGCCCGGTCCGCGACCTGCTGCTACAAACGCAAAAATAAGCTCGCATAAAAAAAAACAAAAAAAACAGAAAAGAATAAAACGGCGTCGAGAGTAGCATTAAAGCGCAAACAAAAATATTAGAAAGAACGAGGGAAACAAATTACATCAAAACGTTTTTTTTTTGTCATAATATTTATTTTACATTTATATCACCAGCCTCAGTATTCGTAGACCCTTGTTTCATGTCTGTTTAACTACGTTAAAATTTTGTTACTTTTTCACGGATATCGTCCTTAGACTCCCGTCTCACAACCATTGCATTATTGTCATCCTCAGCACTACCAACGCCATTAGTTTTCTGCCCTCTGTGAATATGCCAAAGTTCCTACGCGCTTTGATTTAGGTATGGTGAGTTTCCTAGGACACAATTATTTTTAATGTCTCGACATAATGAGTTTAAGAATAAATTATATGTATTGATCCAATTTACCAATTTCAATTTTCGCTACAAATTAAATTTTCCATTTAAATAATTATTTAGGCGTATTTATTTAGTAATCCTAATTTATATCGAGATATTTGTTATCCGGCCCTTGGGACTGCGACAGATCCCCAACCTGGTTCCTTAGCCGAAAAGTGGGGAGACATCTGCTATAGAGCGATTTGCTGAAATTTCCTATGAGAAAATGGCAGGTCGACGAAGCCCGCGAATACGTGAAAACGAATGGCGTCCGTTTTTAGAAACGGGCCCCAGTTTCTCGTTAAAAATTTCCCAAAATAGTTTTAACTTTTGAGTCAGTTAACAGCAAGTTCGGAAACTTTTGCCTCTGGTCCCAACCGCTAGCGCTACATATATTTTTTTTTCAAACATCTTAGTTGAAGAAGAAGAGAACACAAATCATAATTACAAAAACTTGAGACCATGTCGAACTGGAACGCGCGCGGCCTTCTCACGGCATGCTCAAGCTTTTCAGATCTGTGGCTTCAATCATCCTTTTGATTCTTTATAATGTAAGGTAACACCCGTCAGACACTACAGTCGTGATTAGAAAAAGCAGCGCTCGCATGTGATTCTAAGGTTTCCGTCGTCTTACTCTGTCAAATTTCTATAGAGGTCCCAACAAATATTTTCTTCTAACACGCCGCCAGAGTGTCATGTTTGTTTTGATCACAAATTGCTTTGAAGTTGTACTGCGCGGTCAGGAATAGACTGCGGCCTTCTGTTCACTTCCATTCTTCAGCGCTCCCACACTCTGAGAATGCCCTGAGTGCACACTGCACCCTGACACTCTCGGAATGCCAGTCAGTGATTGGTCCTTCTTTTATAGGTTGCATCCACTGAGACCGGAAATAGCCATTGTGCTCGATAGGTTATGGGGTCTCGGTGTCAAAAGGGCTGGACGCCTTTACGCCAATGATAGGGAATGCTTATTGGGGCGTGATGCTACACACCCTTCTTATTGGCTCACCCGATTCAGCGGCAACCAGTGATTGGTCTTTCGAGTGCATTGCGGTGGAGTACACACTCAGGGACTTTTGGATTCAGGCAAAAGCCATGAACGCATAAAAAACATAAAAAACGACGCGGGAAAATTAGGTATTCCCGTGGACAATCTGAGCTGCAAGAAGCTGCAATACTAACGGCGTTTTATTATCTCTCGGTATGTCATAGAGTTGACTAAACTTTGCGTTTCATCAAAACGGTTTGAACCAAGGTATATTTTTTAGAAACCGGCAGGTTCGCCGAAAAAAGTATAAGGCGCTGAGGCAGCTCATCTTGTCCGTGATAGTAAGTATACATCTGCGTATTCGGGACCGCGACATCACTCTGCAGTAAGTAAACTGATCTCAAAAACTCTACCCAAACCACTGTATTTAACGTGCTCATGATTGTAGTTTGACATCTCGCGGATACATTTAAATGAAATTGTCTTATACTCAATCTTAATCAAACTCCTCAGTATTTCCTACTGACGATTTTCCATACATTTTTCAACCTTTGAAGAAAGTTGTCAAAGAACTAAATTCCGAAGGTGGAGATTATCAGACGCCTCAGCGCAAACGAGGCTGAATCACAAGCAGGAGGCTGGATTGGGGTAGCAACACAAAAGGGTCTACGTTTCTATGACATTTTTATCCTATTTTCTGCATCGTGTCTCTCTTAAACACAAAAAAAACAGGCGGAAATGAGGCGATGACGCCTAAACAGGGGTCACATTTTCTCTACTTTTTCCTGATACTGCTGGGGACATAATGCTAGTTTCTTTCGCAATTCTGCTGCGTAATTATTTGGAAACCACTACTCCTAGGTCTGTCTAGTATCCTATATAAAAAAGAAAGGAAACACAGAGTAGAATTGTGGTGTCTTTTCATGTCAAGATAAAGTGCAACAACAGATGAACTTATGCAACAAAATGAAATGCTTTAGAAGACAAGAATGTTTCCTTCTAAAGTTATGCGGAGCACAAGTTCGTGTGCTTCTTTCGCAGGGGTTGTGGTGACGTCAGAACGCCGAGCTCTGATTGGCTCTGATGAAAGAATAGTTGGTAGACACTAATGCAGCTTGCTTTGAGGCCTACCTACTGTCCTTCAATCAGAGCCAATCAGAGCTCGGCGTCTTTTTGACGTCACCGCAACCCCTGCAAAAGAAGCAGACGAAATTGCGCTCAACATAGAGCATAATTTTACAAACAAAAATGTTTTGAATTTTATTTGCGGAACGCTTTACTGAGCTGGCTTGTCAGCAAAGCAAAATTCAACGTGCTGTCTATTATACAGGAACCCTATCTATACCTGGAATTCTTTCGGATACTAGTCTCTGTTCTTCAATTCCTTGGCGTATTCAAAATTTCTTTAAAGTTAAATTTGCGTTCAGCCACTAGTCTTCTTCGGCGTCAGCATGTTTCTAGGGTATAATTAAGTGTTCATTGATTTTTGGCAAATTAAAAGTATCACCGTCGAGTCACCATTTTTTTTACAAATAAAAATAATTGTTTTGCTTTTCAGCTTGTGAAGTGTATTCGGAAGTAATTGAGTGACATTTCAAAGTGCTTAAATTGCACGGGATAGTTTCCAGTTGAGATAACTGGAGTACCACTTCAAATACATTTTTATCTAAGCGGTTAGTATATTCTTAAATACTTTCATAGCCTTGTTTTATAAGCGCTTTAATTAAAGCTGATTCAGCGCGAATCAGGCTCGCGATCTAGACTCCGCGCATTCCCTTCGGTGTGCGTTGACTCGCCGAATCTATTAAAGAGTTAATGAGTACTGATTACAGACTAGTGCTTATGTCAATTACCCCACTCAAGATAATGTACTTGAAGTATTTTTTTTTGTAGTAATTAGGTATCTTTAAAAACATTTGATTGAAAGTCTTTTCTACTCTATCTTAACTACATTTCTCAGTATCTTGTACTGATTATCTCAAACATATTTCTCAAACTTTGAAATAATTTGTCGCTGGAATATTTCACGGGACTAGAAATCGGCACAACCGAGTGAAAAGCTGAATCGATTGCAAACATGATCTGGAAACGACCCAACACAGAACATGGGAGAAGCCAAAACAAAATATGCAGACTCAAAATGAAAAAAAAAAGCAAAGAAAAAGAAGTGGATAAATAATGAGACCTTTACAATTCTCTGTAATGCGAAACTGGAGCGCAGTTTTTGAGGAGGTGGAGGGGAGGGTACGAGGGGAGGGTATGCCCCTCCTCCTCATCCGTACCTCCCCGGCCCTCCTCCTCCTACCCTCCTCCTCTCCTTCTTCTCTTTTCCTCCTCCTCCTTCTTACTTATTTTTCTCGAAAAATTTATCGGGAAAATTTCCCGCTAAATTTAGCGGAAGAAGTTCCCCCCTAACTTTAGCGGGGATAATTCCCATAATGCAACGCGCGCTTTCGCCGACGCCGACCAACCCGGAAACAGGCGCATAAGAGCTGCGCTCTAAAAAAAAGAAGAAAAGACATAAGGTGTTTTTTTTTCTTGCTTTTTTATGTTTTACCTTGCTATGGCAAGAACGCCAGTTTTTTTCACCAGTCTGGTACTCTCGGGAACACTGTCTGTGGCTCAGTGCCACAGACACCTGTGGGGAAACGATGACAGCCTCACCCTTGCATGAGGACCGATATTCTTACAAATAAGGCAGGAAACAAGATACGATCAGGATGAGCTCTCAAAATGCAAATAAAGAGAGACCTTCCGAAGTTGTACGGCTTTCTGAATGTGCTTTTAAAGCCAAGTATGGGGGGAAATATTGACAACCGTGACAACGACAGCACTGCTCTGCTTATCCGTATGCCTTCCGCACTTGTTTTTGAAGTTTAGTTATCCCTTATGAAACCTTTTGGTAACCTACTCGAGGAAGGTGCGTTAAGTTCAATGCCTACTTTATGCGATCCCACCATGTTATTTACAAAATCTTTTGGGTATCCCACATTTATTTTTATACTTGAGCTTCGAATATAGCGACAACGGCGCTTAGTAAAACGATGCGTCCAAGATACGCATTATACGAGGGTGGATTGAAAAGTTTCCTGGAATAAAAATAAAAACAATATATATCTGATTTAAGTTAAACTTTATTTTTCAACATAATCCCCCCGAAGCTCGACACACTTGGTCCAGCGTTTCTCCAGCTTTTCGATTCCCTCCCGGAAGTGTCTTTCTTCGAGATCCCCAAGATAGCTGTTGACAGCCCCCATCCCCTTTTCGTTCGACAGAAATCTCTTTCCAGCCAGGAAGGTCTTAAGCTGCGGGAATAGGTGGAAGTCCGAGGGAGCCAAATCAGGTGAATACTGTGGATGCGGAAGGAGTTTGAGCTTCAATTCTATCCGTTTTTGCTGAGCGACTACACTTGAACGGTCGGGTTCATTGTCGGGGTGAAACAACACCTGTTTCTTGTCCATTCTCGGGCGTTTTTCTTAAATTAATTGTTTCAGCTTGTCCAGAAGTGTTATGGAGTATTGACCAGTAACAGTGTTTTCCATTTTCAAGATAATCATAAACAAAATATTTTTGGTGTCCCAAAAAACGGATGCCATCACCCTGCCAGCCGACCGAATGGTCTTTGCCTTCTTTGGAGCGGATTCACCGGGTCCATTGTATTGTTTCGATTGACTTTTTGTTTCTGGAGTGTAATGGTGACCCAAGGTCTCGTCCATGGTTACAAATCGTCACTTGAAATCCGTTGGATTTGCCTGAAACACTTGCAAACTGTCGGCTGACGTTCGGGCTCGAATTCGTTTTCGCTCCGGATTGTGAAAGTGCGACACTCATCTTGCAGAACGTTTCTTTAATCCCAATTTATTGTTTAAAATGTGAACAACTCGTTTAGAAGAGATATTCCCACTGCTTCCTCAATTTCACGACTTTTATGTGGCGGTTCTCCAAAACCAAGTCGTGGATTTTATCCACAATTTCTGGTGTGGTAGCTGTTTTTGGACGTTCTGAACGATGTTCATCACTTGTGTCCGTACGACCACGCTCGAATTCGGAAACCCAAAAACTCACGGTGGAAAACGAAGGTGATGATTCTCCAAGAACAGCATTCAACCTGGAGTTGATTTCCGTCGCAATTGTTGCCTCCAAATAAAAATATTTGATGACTGCTTGAATTTCGTTTTTATCTACCATTGAAAATGTTCATGGTTGCTCGACTGGAATACTTCTCTAAGACAGACTTTTTGAGATATCAATCTGACATTTGTGGTCATTTCATACAAACAAAAGGCCAACACAGCGACATAAAAATATTTTGAAAAAAAAAGTACCTTAACTGCGATTCCGAAACCTTTTCAATCTAACCTCATAAACCAAATAATGATGTGATACTTAGGGATGTGAAGCTATAAGGTTACCTTTGCTCAATTGTTTTAAAGTGGCATAGTATAACGGTAGCCAGTAACGCTACTTGTACTGGTACTGCATATAATATCAAGGCGTGTTATAATTGCTTTTGTTGCATAAAAAAAAAATTCTGGTGTCAACACATTCGACACAAATTACGCAATGCATAAGTGTATTAGAAAGTTATGGAATTACCTAACTAGTTGCACTCTACTCCAGATATGTGTTAGGAAAGTAACTTGAGTAGTAGTTTAAATACTTTTTGGAGCTGGTAATATAGTAATTTATCTTGAATACTTTTGTCGAGTATTTTATCCACACTTCTGAATGCCTTTTATACCCATATTTCATGGGCAATTAATATATCTTAAAGGTCGACGCACAACCTCGGTTTTCTGCAGTGAAGATAACCATCTTAGCTCCCCCTTTTCCTAAGCTGCGAGGGGAGCTAATGGCGAATTCCCCTGGTCGTTTTGGAGCGCGCCGGGATCGACTTTTCTGGAGCAAGCCTATTTCACTGGGCGATCGGGATCGAGACGGACGTGTTCCACTGGTCGTTTTGAACTAGTTCCCGCTCCAGATCTCGATCTGGATTCGAGAAAAGTCGCTTTGATGATTTCGGCAGATTCAACCGGAAGCCAGCCGGGCCATCCCTCGGCGCACACACGTGACTTCCTTTCTCGCGGGGCATCTCGCCTGATCTCGCCCATCCCGCCTCAGAAGAATTCGTAATGGACGCTTGCTTACCCCTTGGCTCGACAGCCGGTTCGTTTCCCAGGAAGGAGAAGAGGAGGTTTCGCCGCGCTACGGGCATTCCGGCTATTTTTTCTAGAAGCTCCTGAGCCATTCCTGCCGCTCGTGTGTCGAACACGTGTTAGCACCGCGACTGCGAAAACGTCTTCGAAACGACCGCGGCGGCCGCGGAAAGGGGATTCCCGGGCAGGTGAATGACGGGAAGGCATCCGCCGATCCCGGAGCAGTGGTCATGTTCCACTGGGGATCCGTAGGCTGCGCGACCCCGTTCTGATCGTGTGCTTCATTTCGGATCTGGTGCACCCAGATGCGATTTTTTTAAGGGTCGTGGTTTGTTATGTTTACCCCCCTTTGCCTTGTGATTGGTTCTTCGGCATTCTTCTCGGCCAATGCCACAATCTCATTGGCTGAGGAGCGATAATGAGATACTCAGGATTCGCCACATCCTGCATTTTTAAGCTCTGGTGTGACTATAGTCAATGTTCAGAATTCACAAATAAAATGACATATTTTAACTATTTTCCTAATAAACCTGCAATGTCGAAGCGTTATAGTAGGTGAAGCCAAGATAAAAAATAACTAAGTCATTAGGGGAACAAAAATGATGTAAAAAAGTTGCGTACAAACTATAAAATTAAAAGTCAGAATCACCTTTCGAAGGGAATAAACCCACGTTATTACGCGTAAGACTTATTTGCGTAAGACGCCATCCACTTGGTAATTATGCGAGAAAGAAATAAAAACATAATTTGTGCAACAAAATGTTTTCGTGCGTTTCTTGGACGGTCCACAGGACTTAAGATATATAGAATTGATTGATTAGAATTATCTAATTTTTACAATCCCCGTCAGGTCACTGAAAGCTGGGCACAAAACTTTCATTTGAAACTTCTTCCGTTCATAAAGAATGGAACACGTACGAGCTCCCGCTTTCAGGCGGTGGTTTTCGCCGAAGAGAAAGTGCAATATCATGTGGAGAACAATTTCTTTTAGTTCTCAGCTACCTCTTCACCGCCCCTCCCTCCCCCCCCCCCTCCTAAAAATAGAAAAGGAAACGGTGACATTTAATATCGAAAATAATAAATTATAGAAGAAACTTTTGGTCCACCGTGTTTTCGTAGAACGGTATTGGTATTGCGATCCGCTCGAGATTCCATGTCGGGGTGGTTTCATCTCAAATGACGCAAGAAAAAACGTTGGGTCGTTAAAAACGTTTGGAAAAAAATATGTGTTGTGGGCAAACTCTTCGTTAGAATAAAATCAAAAACGTTTCTTGAATAATTTTTTTTATTCGTCAGTTATTTTTAATTGACCGAAGGCTGATGCTAGAGATTTTGGCGATTGTCAGAGGTCGCATGTTTGAGAGTCCCGCTACGCTGATATATTGGCTTCACAGAAATCAAACTTTTTTTCACTTGTTTTACACTTTAGGTCAAATTCCTGAATAACAACTAAAATATTATTCTGTTATATTTGATAAAATAAAAATGACAAACCTTGTCCCTTTGACAAATATTTGCAGAACTTGAGTGATTATAACTTTCGTTTCGTTCAACGTTTTGGAATGAACAGCGCATCAAACGAAAGCTTAAAAGACTATCTATTTCGGGAAAAAAATATAATCGGTATTGTCAATTAGGCGTAATTCAATGAAGCAAACATCTGAAGACAAGAGGAATTGCGTAAAGTACAAAATTCAAAGTCAATTTTCTAGAAAAAAAAACATTTTTAATTTTTTTTTATCTTTTTGTACGGAAACATTTTAACACAATCTTGAAACTTTGATGAAAATTAGAGTATTTTGTTTTTTGATGTAATGCGTAACCTTACATCAAAAAACAAGATACTCACTCTAATTTTTATAAAAGTTTCAAGATTATGTTAAAAACTTGATATTATCCGGTCTGCTATGCAATGACAATCTGGATCGTTACCGATTGTTTTGCGTGGCCTCTATTATTTGTCGAGATCTAACTTATTGCATTTATGAACTGAAATATTTCACATATATTTAAGCAGAATTGATACATGAGAGATACGTAGAATAAAATATGAGTTTATTTTTTATGTTCGAATGATTTACCAGGCTATAATATATCGCACTATTTTTGCTCGAAATGTGGTGACTAAGTGTTTGTAAACACAGGAGCCGAGAAGAGTGTTTGAAAAAAATATATATATTGATGCTTACGAGAAATTTTATTATTACTTGCCCAAGTAGTCAGATTATTACTCTTGTAAATAGAAGTAACCTAGACATTAAAAAGATTACTCAAAAAGTAAATCATTACAAATTATAATTACAGGTTGCTCGTAATGACCATCGCACAGGTCTGCGTGAAACAAGGGTATTGGTGAGAGTATTGTACAATGTTCACAGCACGTAAAGGTGCCAAAATCTAAAAATCTAAACGTATACACTCCAAGAACAAAAGTCACGCTGGAGAGAATAGCCACGTGTCGTCATTTTCAGATCAATAAAACTATACACGCTGTCACCCAGCAACTTTACACGCGCTCCTTTAGTCTGTCAAAAATGCGCAAACACACTTGTAGAGTTTAATTTATAAAATTGCATCAGAGACCACAAACAAATCGATGCGCGAGCCGAAAAAAAGATTGTGGGAAATTGCGTCATTCACAAATTGCGAGAGAAAGCGCGTTCGATCTTATCGGAATTAATCTCGTGACAGCCGACGACTGAGCAGGCTGCCAGCTTGTTCATTTTTTACAAAGTTGATTGCTTTCTTAGCGTAATCAATATTGTGACAGCCAACGACTGGAACTGTCGTTGGCTGTCACAACGACATAGCGTAATCAATATTGTGACAGCCAACGACTGGAATATGTTATGGGTAGACTATAAAATTTGTTACAGTCGTATATGTTATGGGTGGACTATAAAAGTTGTCACAGTCGTATATGCGGTGTCGCATCGGTGGTCGGTTTTATCACCATCTACTCTAGCGACGTGTGATCCATATTTCAGTTTCGGAAATAAAATGTCACTTAAAAAAAAATGGGAGAAATGCTGTTTTGTTCTCTTCTATTTTACATCTACAGGAAGCTTACACCGGAGTTGAGACGCCTACTCCGACTTGTAGTCACTTTTTCAAAATCGTAAGTGTACGTAGCAATTGTCAATAAAGTTAATATGGGCCGAAAATAATCCCTAGAGAAGAGGAAACAAGGGGGACAAAGGACAAACACAAATCTCCAAACACAGCTTTCGTCCTTCTTGACGAAAGCAGTGTCTCGCTTGCACCTTTGCATTTATTTGCATTATCACCTTAATATGGGCGCCTCTTTCCTACTTTGACTTCCTCGATTAAAAGGTGAAGTAGAACTTCAAATGAAGTGCAACTTCCCAGCTCTGCCTTTCTGCTAAAAAGTGAGTTTCACCTGAGCGGCACTTTATACCGACCTTTCCGCCTCTCTCTATCTCGCAGCACAAAAACTTTGGGTTCTATTTTATTCGCACAGACAGATACTCTACGGCTTGAAATTGTTACAAATAATACACCAGTACAGTCAGGAATGGTATAGGAAAGAGTTACGTAAGAATAAATTAGCTTTCACCAGAAAAGGGAGTGCATATTGCGCCCTATAGGCGGCTGGAGGCCACTGAACAAATCCGCCTGGTCTGGGATTCAATCCCGGGACTTCTCAAATACTAGCGGAGTGCTCTATCAACTCAGCTGACCAGAAGCTAGTAGACAGTAGAGCAAACGGGTGTTAACAGTTGCCACCTGCCTTGAACAAAATCACCGCAAGGGTGAGATCAGACGTTAATGACCGATAAAAGGATTTTAGGAAAAGTCTTCAAGGTGGAGAAGATTCAAGTAAGAATAAATCGGCTTGCATCTGAAGTTGGAGACCTATTCAAATGAAGCGCTTCATTTGAAGCTGGAAGTCAATTTGTTTTAACGAAAATAATATCCAGCTTGAGAACTTTCACTAAAACAATTATATAAATTATAAAAAGAAGTTGGAAGAAAGGCCTCCTGGAATCCTGAGAACGGAAACTGACGTTTAGCTGAGAGAGATCCAAATAGATGTCTCTCAGCGACTTCCAAAAAGTTTACATTCTTGAATTCGCTGAGAGACAAGTGATTCTGAAAGTAACCAGAACGTTCCAACTTCCAGGTAGTTCATTCTCTGAAACTCCCCAAATAGTTTCAAACAGTTCCTCTACTGAAAGATCCCTGAAAGTTTATGGGGACTTTCAGAAAGTTCCTTTTCAGATTGAAACTGTCGCGGTGATTATAAGCAGAGCGGCGCGCAAGAATTCCGGACAGAAGCTCACCGGAATTTTGACAGACCCAGACAAAAGCTCACCACTTGTACTCGTAAACGCCGAAAAAATTTGTTTGCTTTTGTACATGAGCATTTAAGTAGCGCCTTTTATGGAATAGTATGTACGACTCGGTCTAGGTATGTTTCTTGTTTAAGAACATTATATTTATTGGTCAAAAGTTTAAAGGCGAATACAGCCTCCCATTGCCTCGAGCAGTTTTGAGATATCTCTGTGAGGCTGATCCTCATCGGAGAGCTTCCTCGGGCGGTTCTGAAGACCTTTTGTTGCCTTTTCGAACCCTGTTCACCGGGGGTTCACTTTGGCGTGCTTGCAGCAAGGCTGTCGTGACCAACACTTGATTTTGTTGAAGACATTCAATAAGCCTTCAGAGACTTGGATGGTCCTGTCCCACAAGCTTCTGGAACCCGTTGTTCTACCGTTCCCATAAGTTGTTGGGTACACATGACTATGCATCGTAGAAAAAAGTGCAACTATACTTGGTTTCACCTTACGATGTACCGCGATGAACGCTACCAGCAACACGAGGCAATTTGTAGTTCGTAGGGTGTCTCGTGACTTCGCGCTCCCCGTGGAAGGACACGTGACATCTACGAGCTAAGAATTGGCTCCGGTGGCTGGTGGCCACCTTTGCGGTCCACTGTGAGGTGAAACAAAGCATAGTAGTGTCGCAAAGTTGCCTTATGCTTATGATGAAGCTAATGTGCTTCATCCACCCACGTGGATAAAGCACATTAGGAAAAAACCCTGCACAACATCTGAAAGTTTGACCTTGGTTTTTAGTTAACCGGGTTCGAAAAATATACTTCTTTGTATAGTCTTTAATGAACGGAGTCACTTACATAGAATCACTTACGTGACCCCATTTAGTCCAAAGTTTGGGCCAGCTTATTGTACGCCAAATAAACTTTCGTCCGAATTGTCAAAAAAAAAAAAGAAAAAAAAAGAAGGTTAGCTTTTGTTTGGGGGTTTGCCAAGGAAGGAATAGATTAGCTTTTGTCTGGTGAGCTTCTGGCCGGTTACCGGCGCACTAGGCGACCTTCTACGTTTGCCTATTTACCCCCCCCCCCCCCCCCCCAAATATCGCACGATTAAAACAACTCGCTACAACATCAATATGCCCGCGTTGTAAAGCCCGCACGTACAGCGTCCATCTCCTTTTCAGGGTCGCCGCGACGTACGGAATCGATGGTTCTTTAGCAACAGTCGAAGCGGGGCCCGTCCGTCGCATGTGCGGCCGGTCGTCAATATCCCCGCAATGTCGAGAAGCGAATGGAGAGGGAACGTGTCTCGCCCCTGATTAGAGCCGGGCGGGTGGAGCGGGTGCCGGCGGATAGAACAATGGCGGTCACTTAACGCCAGGTGTACACAACAGAGTTCGCGCTGCCGCCGCCGGCCTGCAACCGCACCATGGCGACGGCGCGGAAAACAAAGCCGGACGAGCGATCGGAAACGGACACACAGGAAAGGAGACATCAGTCATGACCCGCTGAAGGGGGCCGGCTCTCAACAGCACCGTGGCGTCCGTGTCTGCCGTGGCGACTTCGTCGTTCTGCATGCGGCCCAGAAACCTGTCGGCGCGAATGGACAGCGGTGGCACCGAAGCCGGGAACGGCATCTACAGTGAGTGCACGCGCCCAGATGACCCTGTCGTGCATTGAAGGTCGCTGTCACACGGTTCATGTGTGACACGAAAGACGCGGTGTCTGTTGCAGAGACGACGACGAAATTATTTGAGCACACGCCTTAAGCATACTTCAAAGCGTGTTGGCTTCACACATTTGTATGCTTCAAATATGTCTACAGAGGGTTTGTGTATTAGTAACAGTAATACAAAAAGAAGCACACCTCGGAGAGTGTCTGCAGACCGTCTTTCGTATGATGTATTAGATATTTACACAGATACCTGCTGCACCGTTTTTCTGCATTACGCAGGAGGTACACAATAACATGGCGAGAAATCAACGTACAAGCATAAAACACCAAAAATATTTTTAATCGGGAATGTTTCTTTGTAGTCTACCATTAGAAACATCATTATCAGTAATCAAATTTCCGGTAGTGTATTTCACTCAAAAACGGGTTGCGCAAAAAATAAATAAATAAGAAAATCAATCGGTGCAATCTAAGAAAAAGGAGAGTAATATTGAGTCCCTCCAAGGACCAAATTCGCTGCCACCCTCATTAGTCTCTTAGGGGATTAGCAGGGTAGAGAGCAACTTTTGGGCCCTTCCCGTTAGTCCCTCAAAGTTGAAGCCTCAGGACTAACCTTTGCACCTTTGCATTTAGGCAACTGGAACTAAATGTTGAAGGTGAACATTTCGGCAGGCGTCTGCCTGGTTGGGTCCCTTACCTTTGTTATTACGAAATTGCGCCCTTACAGACCCGGGTGGCGCTAGTCAAACGTCAAATTCAAAATTGGACAAAAAAATATTATTGCTGGGACAGATTTTTTTTTCACCCTGATTACATTCACATTTGAACAGCGGTTTTTTTTTTTCACATTTGCACACGCATTATAAATTTAACATGGACAAAGAATTATAACACAGACGACCCATGCGCGCAAGACACACACGATGACACGCAAATCTAATTGTTTTTATTTATTGCCGGACATTTACACTGCCAAATAGGCACGCATGCCGCTCAAAACACAGGAAAAAGGGCGAGGCTAAACTAAGCCAGTCTGAAGTGACTGGTGTCGGGAGCTAAAATATTATCATGGACAAAAGTGCCTCATGCGCGGAAGCCACTCGTACACGCACGTTTGTGCTGTTGGCTTCAACAAACAAAGATACACTTTCACAAAAATATTCCCGCATCTCGCGCACATTATTGCCGGCGTTGTGTAAAGCCCTTCAGGACTTTCAAATGCTGTGCAGCGCCAACATCATAACCAGGTCAAAGGGAAACGCTTCCTCGTTTTTACCCGAAAGAAAACGTATTTCATGCGCGTCTAGGGGGAGGTCTTTCTCCTGGGTATGTTAGACGACGTTCCAGAAGAAGTCCCTATCTCAGCACTCAAGAAACACTTGTTGGATTGTCTCTGGCTTCTTGCATAAAAAACAGTGATCCCCCCACGATACGAAAAGCCCCCTCTCGTTGAACCATGTCCTGACCGGCAGGGTACCCGAATGTGATTGAAAGGAAAAAGTCTTGATGACCGCGGGCAGCACCATACTCTTAAATGCGGTTCAAAACGTCTTGCCATAAGCCTGTATAGTATAAGGCTCTGTATAGAGGTACAATGAACACATTATCGCACACATCCTTATACAATCTTTTCCGAGGACCGTTACTCAAATACTCAACTAAAAAAACGGGTTATCAAAAATTTACGTGACGCAACCACTTCGTTTAAATAACCATGAATGCCACCAGACATCGAAGACGTAAAAATCAACTTAGGAAACCCGCTTGCAAGTCTCTCCTGACAAACGGTGCGCAAAAAAAGAGTTATTTATGTCCCGAAAGCATAGGAACCGATTAACAGCCTGGCGTACAAACAGATGCGGCAAACTAAAGACTCTGTTATACCTACTCCGTCGTCGAGAGTAGCAAACGTGGCGTAGCGCAGCGCTCACAGATGCTGATTGGTCAAAGATATCGAGTTCCTGCTCGCCGGCCAATCAAAGGCCGACATTTAGCGCGACGCTAAGTTCGCTGCGCTCAACGTTGGAGTATAAAAGAGCCTTAAGCCTCCAATCGCGTATTCGCCGGAAAGATCCGTCCTACTCGATCACTCCCAGGTGGAATCCCAAGTACCCGGTGCAATTTCTGCACATTTGCCCATGAACAATCAAAAACTTGTAGAACGTACCACAGTTTGCTGACAAAAATGATTTGCAAACTGTGGTAACTCATTACGGGGATTAGCTGAGCCAGTTGGGTATTATGCATCACTGGTGGAACCAGCTGAACAAGGAAGGAAGGAGAAACAGAAAAGACTACTGACTGCTGCAACGTCCTCCTGTTCTAGTTCTTACGCGTATCTTTTTGCTTCTGTTCTTTTCTTTTCTTTATCCTGAATCGTGTTGCCCCACCCTTCTATTTATACTTAGCAGGAAGGGCGCCCTGTAGGAAGAGCTTTTCTCGAGGATGCAGGATTATTGAGGCGGAGCTCACACCGTTTCCTTTTTTTACAACCAAGGCCTCCAACATCTCCCTTACAAACTGGTTTTTATGGAGCCCTATGGTGCGTGCTTGGTCAAGCTTTTCTCTACATTGAAAGTTTGATCATGGGCAGCGAGGTGTTCTGGTTCCGCGAGGTTTTTTGGTTTGCTACATGTTCACTTGAACGGTCGTTTATGCAGCGCCCGGTCTGTCCAATATAGCAGAACCGACATGTCAACGGTATATGCTGTAAACGAGTTCTTTTTGCCATGGAACGGACTTTGTCCTGTGCCTGGGGTCACACATATCTTTTTTGTCGGTTTGTGCATGACTAATCTTTCGGCATAAGGAATAAGCTTTATTGGGTGCTGAGCACACAACTTGAACGTTTTTTCCGGTTCGTTATCTTTTTCAATTTGTGGGTGACCCCATGAATATATGGGACCACTGCAAAGGGGCTTCTTGAAGTTCCTTGCTGGCTCTTCACTGTGGACATTATTCCTCTTGACAGTGCGGCATATTTTTTCACAAATGGGGGCCAATAAGGGTCTTGGATACCCGGCATTGTAAAGTCGGGAAATTTGAGTATGAAAGCTTTCTTAGACTTGATGTGGGCAGGTATTCTTTAGGCTTGCGGAGAGGGCTTTGATGGCTGTTCTTGCTTAACATTTTTTGAGTGTTCGAATTCATAGGGAAGAAACCATTTCTCCGATCGTGTTTGGTATTGCCAACAGACATGCCCTGCTTGGAAATCCAATGCCAAATCAAGGAACCGAATTGATTTATCCACTAGAGTTTCATGGGTTATGGTGAGGCCCATGCATCTTTTTTGCAATTGTGTTAAGATGGTACGACATACTCGGGGGCGAAAGCCTTCCAAATTGTGGCGTTCGACAGGTCGAACGCCGCCCAGCGCAACTTGATGCGCACTTGTTGCCTAGAGGGGTCCACGACAATGCAGGTGCGTCCCTTATAGCCCATTCACACGACGGACCGAATCGCGATTTTCGTCCGCAAATCCGTGTACCACGTGACCGTCACGTCACCGATTTCTGCGATCCGCGCCTCGCCCTCGGACGCGCAGGCTGATAAAGTCGAGCGCCTTTTCACTCGCGGATTTTTGGCGGGAGATTGACTTGAAAAGCGTTTAGTCTGGCAACGGTTCTGTTTTCTTGGTTTCGTGTTTTTTGACGATTACATTTAAAACGAAAATGGCGCATCGTTGTGTTTTGTGCAGTTCATTTTGTCGCGCCATTCTTGGTTCGCGCGTGAAAGAAACTGCAGAAGCTTTGCCCGGCTGACGCGACGCAGCTTCCGGTACTCCTTCGGGTCCGTGTCAAGAAGCTTCAGACAAAACTCGTCTAGCACGCCACGATAAATTTTGCACTTCCAATCAGGCTTTCACCGAGCAAGACCTTTCTTGTGGCCGTGGAGTACTTGAGTGTTCTGCACGAGCATGGAGTGCGTGAAGGCACCTCCAAACGCCTCTCCGCGAGCGCAGAACTTCGTCGCTTTTACGCCGAAGCCTTCTCGAGCAGGACCATGCCTGTGTCACTGTCATGCTTTGGGCTAGTAAAACTAGTGGCGCTTTACACAAAGCCTATCACGGTGCTTCGTCTCGTTCTGTACGTAACAGCGGCGTTCGATTCGTTATCGCGGTAGCAAACGTCGATTTATCTCTTAGACAACGGTGCCACGGTGCGACGTTGGAGTTTCGAGGCACTCTAGGGTGGCGAACAGGTTTGGTCCGTCCTTGCTGGCGTCTGCTCGTCGTCTCTCTCGTGGGAATGCGCTTGGGAGACTGACGAACCGCGAACATGTCGCCACATGATCAATCTGTCCGCGAATCAGTCCGGCGTGTGAATCGGGCATTAACAGCGAGCCGCCCTGCATCCATCAGCTTATGGCTGTGTCTGTCCCTAGGTTAAGTAGCCAGACGTGGGAGAGCTGGTACGCCCCTATCCCGGCTACTTACAAGTCCAGAATAGGGGCATACCTGAGGACCCCCAGTGCGTCGAGCGGTTGCCTGAAATCCTCAATCCTGTAAGGTCTTCCGGCCATGTCACAGTGAAGGACGACCGCTTCCTTCATTGCATAATCTGATGAAACTGGGGTAACAAAAACGTGCGCTCACTTGAGCCGGGAAAAACAGTATCACCGTGGCCGGGGAGGGCCGTTATCGCCGCTCATTTGGAGCTCACGATTCACCGTCCGATGCGCTCAGCAGCCGGAAGTAGAATCGACACGCTAATCCAATCGCAACCCTCAAAAACAACCCATGCGCCTTTTATACTGATCATTTGAAAGAAGTCGTTTGGTCAGTGACCACCTCGTCCGTGAACGATGTTAAAAATATGGTGCGGCTTTCGCAATAATATTTTTTTTCCAGTATTGTTGCTAAACATTCCAAGAAATGTATTTCTTACTAAGAAGGAACGGTACACACAGTAATAATTCGCGACAGTGTATAAAACAGCGTCCCCACAGATTCCCAGCAGCAATGTTCTCGCTTCCCTGTAAGACTTTCACACTTTACGCATGCGCGTCTCTGTGGCAACCGCAAGGCGAAAGAAAATCATAAATTATAAATAATAATAATAATAAAGAAGTATAAACTTGTTTGTCTTTGTAAATGTTTTTAGCGTGGCTATGTTCACCCCAGTTAAACCAAAAAGAAAATACAACCGTTTCCTAAGAACGTTCCAAAGAATGCAAAGGGAGAGGACGTCAGGACAGCGGTCAAAAGCCGCATGGCCAGTGCATCAAAGATGACCGTGCTCGTGGCAGCACTGGCTTCCACGACGTGCTGGAACAGAGGCTGCGACGCTTATAAAGTGAGCTCCATCCCTTAAACATGATCCCTCCTACAATATTTGATTCTACGATTGTCTGTGAATACCTCCCCCTGCGTTCTGAAACACTAAGTGCGTGGCTAACGCTGGCCATCGGCGATGCAGCAGACGCCGCCATCTTGTCCGCGCGTTTGGAGGAGGACTAAATTACACAGATCAACCTTAGACATCCCCAGCATTCCTGGACACGGTCTCCTTGCGCCCTCTCTTGGCTATTCTCAGCAAAACGCAGTAAAATGATAATGTCAGCCAAACTACTGCAGAAATTCTTAAGTTTCCCGGTATAGAGGACACGAATAGACTATACTATAGAGGGCACTAATAGACTTTTATTTAATACCTACTTGAACCTCAGGATTGTATACTTTTTATTCCTGGGCCCGATATAATATTGTTGCATTGGGTCCTATGGGCCACTTTGACAAAACTTTAAATTTCTTCTCACTGAAATGAAGAACCGCAAATTTCCCGAGGAATATAATAGCTGCCGACTCGTAGCACACACCGCAGTTAAAATTTCGGTATTTTAATTAATACGTTTTATTCCTCGAGACTTTCAAATTCGGCCCGCTTTTAGCCCCTGTAAAGTTAGCACTCCGCCGTGCACCAAGAAGCTTGCGGCCAAGCTACCTTTACATAGGCTTATCGAAAAGATGATTTGTACGATGCGGTTGTGACAGCATATTGACTGAGAATGTGGCGGTTATAATATTACTATATAATAATTAGATGCTTACAATCAAAATTTGTGCCCTGGATTTCAAATATAAGCAATTGTTATGTAGGGTCAGAAACACTTGCATTGTATATATTTTACTTTGAATTTGCCTATGCACGAAAAGTTTTAACTCGGTTACAGACACAAACTGAACAAAATTCTTTCAGGCGTGTATAACTAGAAATAACTATCAATAACTAGAAATATAACTAGAACGGCGCGCCGCTGGCCATTCGATTGCGTGTCTTTTTATCTATCTTATTTTATTTATACATATATACGCGTATAACTAAAGAACACAACGACGACGACGTTGAGAGGATGACACACCGGGCGACGGCGGTGCCTCAATCTGAGCCCTGGTTCCTCGGAAGCGGCAGCTTCTACTTTGACTGGGCTACCTCCTTGGAGCCTGATGCTTCAACCCCAGTGGACCCCAGTGAGAAACAGCGCCATCATGTTCCTGGGGCGCCTTCATGTACCGATCGAACGGCCGGTGTGGCGGCTCGCTGCTGACCCGCCACACTCACCTCCTCCAAATCTGGACTTCTGCGAATCGGACTGCCATCCTCCCCAATACCAACAACCCATGTCGTCGTCATCATGCATGTATATACTCATCACATTATCATGTTCACTAGACGCGGCACCGCGGGCCTCCATGGTACGGGCTGCTGCCTTTCCGCGGTACCGCGGCTCTCCAGAGCCAAATAAATAAAGACTAAAAACTAAGGACTAAAGACAAAATGCTTTGCTGACCAACAGCCGGTTGCGCCTTAAAAGAAAGAACAATAGTGTTTCTTCGTTTAGAGGATACAAATCCCAACACTCTACCATACTAGTGGCGCACATCACTGAAATAACATACGCAATACAGAAAATAACAGATTGCCTCTTGAACGCAAAACGGCGAAATACACATAATGGGGCAGATTTTTTGTTTCTAAAAGCCAAATTCAGAAACATAAACTAAACTAATGTTTGCTGAAACTCGGGGTATGTTTTGTGCATCGTTTCGAAAAAGTATCAAACGAAAACAACACGTTGTTTCACACCTTGAGACACTGACTTGCACTGGCGGACCGACCGCCGGCGTAGCATAGCCCGCAGTCGTGAAATGTCTGCGACTGATGATCATGATAGCTTATTTGCCAAAAAAAAAAAAAAAGAAGACTCGGCGTGGAACTCCCCTCTGTCAGGGCTGAATTCGGCGCTGTAGGCGTTCCGTCTAATGCAAATGAGCGGAGTGGAATGTATTCCCCTAGTAAAGTAATTGGCCAGAAGCAAACGGTGAAAAGGGTGGGAGGCTGGAGAGATGCACAGGAGAAGAGCTTCAGGTGGCGGTCGCGCGCTTCGAATTCTCCGTTTATCTTGCTCTAGAGTGCCTACATGTCTGTCTGTCTTAGGGTGAAGACATCAATTGTTGCCCTGAATGTGCCAGCGCGTGACGCTCTGACGCACTCGGTGCGTGACTTGGGCGGTAAAATGGCGTCTATGCATTAGCCAAAGCTACGCGCTCGAGCTGAGTGACACCAGATTGCGCGCGCTTCAAAATGCATAAAAAAGTGATTGGGCGGAAAAATGGCTGAGTGTCACCACTCAAGCAAAAGCGCGCGTGTGTATGAAGGCACTCTATCTTGCTCAAGGTTGATGCGCCACGTGTCGTGAGAATCGGGAACTAAAACAGCGTGTCTCAGAAAGCTGGCCATGACAAATGGCTGCTTTTGCTCGCACGCCTCTCGGTTAGTCCCGGTCACTGATCTCAATGACAAATGCATGCTGGATCGCGCTTCCCGCTCCCGCGAGTGAAACAACCAGATGGCCATCTTGCTCGCAGATGATTTGCGGTTTTGCTAGCGTTATAGAGGCTGGCGGCAGCGTGCGGAAGACACGTTTTCTACTCATTCGTGGTCATTCGTCGAACAAGATTTTTAAGGCCCTGTGTAAGGGTTGTAACCTGCCGTTGAGAAAACTAACCACGGGAAAGAGTTGAGCACGTTGGTTAAACATATTTAGGAGACGCCAGCTGAACAAACCAAGCATACAAATGTAAGGAGGACGAGAGAGACGCATTCAACCGCTGGGAACACGTTGCCGTTGAGAACACGTGGAAATTTTTACGAAAGCGCAGTGCAGCAGGAAAAAGCAACAAAAAATAAATAAAGATTTTGTACTACTGATTTGATTGCCTTAAGCGTCTAGGAAACAAAACAAAACAAAACAAAAACGCGCCGCTGATGCCGCCCCCTTCCCCCCCCTCTTCCGTCGCCACTGGACACTGGATCAAGCTCCTTTCTGGACCGCGAAAGCCGCAAGTTACAAATACAGTCAGAGTAAAAGTTAAACGCTTCCCAGAGGTACATACGGCTTCACGCACATTGCACTCGCAAAACACATCCACACGGCGCCGAAACGACACTTGATCGGCATCTTAGCGTGCGAAGGCACAGAGACGCAGCACCTTGGCGTGCCAAGGAAGCTTTGATCAGGCCGCGAGACCGGTGACACTTGCTTTCGACGAGTTAATTGTGCCTTTACTTACGGATTCACGAACATTGCACTCGCAAAACACATCCACAAGGCGTCGATTCTTGATCGGTATCCAAACGTGCGAAGGCACAGAGACGCAGCACTTCGGCGTGCCAAGGAAGCATTGACCCCGCCGCGAGACCGGCGAAACTTGCTTTCGACGAGTTGTGCCTTTTTCCTGCGGCACTGCGCTTTCCTAAAATGGTTTACGTGTTCACCACGGCAAGTGTTAACGGTTTCACAGAGTCTTAGAAAACGTCTTCGGCGAATGACGACGAACGTGTAGAAAACATGTCTATAGCACGCTGGAAAACCGTAGCAAAACGCTAGCAAAACCGCAAATCATCTACGAGCAAAGATGGCCGTCCGGTGGCTTCACTCGCGCTGCAGCGAACAAGCGGGGACGCGCGATCCAGCAATTGACATTGAGATCAGTGGTGCCGGTCGACTTGACTATACTCGTTTCAGCTTCCGTCCGAGCGCAGCCAAAGGCTGAGGGACGGTTCGCAACTTCGAGAAGAGCATTCCTACGCACCACAAAGTAGTCCGTAAAAGTTCTTTTTTCTTCAATTAACTGTTTTGTGCGTAAACATTGCACAACGCTCCAGATATGTACCGCTGAGAATGATTTGCAACAATAGGAATTAAATATCTGAAGTTTGTGTTTTTATTAATATATGTAAATGCATGTGCTTTGGTGAAAACACGTACATCCGCTGGCAACACGGCTGCTGCGCTTGGTTTTTTTGTTTGATTTCGTTCCCGTAATGGCCAAATCATGTGCTTCGCTGGTTTCCTCCTCACCGAGTCGCTTCAAAACAATGCCGAACAGGTGGAAAGCTTGGACACAGACGCCAGCGGCCAGCCTACGTACTGACATTCCCTCTGACTGAATTTCAGAACGTGAAAGGGCACTTTTTAAACCTGTAGCAGACGATACTGTTGATACACCCACGGACGACCAGCGGCACAGCGGAGTGATACAAAAGGGCAGGCGAGATCGCGTGACCTATTGCCGGCGCGTGACTGCCTCCTACCACACGTAGCTTTGGCTGCACTCGGACGGAAGCTGAAACGAAGTATAGAACAACTCATTTGGGAAACCGCCATAGAGCCTGCTATGGAAAAGTGTCTCCGACTCGTACTCGAAAACCGACCTAATGGTGATCGCAACGCCGCCATTTCTCCCGCAGCGGCCACTCAGGGAACTGCACAGCTGTGCGTATTGCTTCAGGTCGAGTCGCTCGAGGGCCTGTGGTGCCATCTCGGAGTGCTATTTCGCAGTAGCTATATAAATCAAGTTCTATGTTTTGATTCGTCGTTAAAGGGCGGCGCTGTTATCGTATTTAGTTTGGTCTTGGTGGTCGCCAGCGGTCCGGGTTTCAAGGGTGAGTTTCCGAATTGAGTGTTTCAGTAACTTTGGTCCCGGTCGAGCGCAGTTAGTCCTCAGCATTTGCACATGATAGCTAGCTCGAACCAGATGGTACGTTCGGAACGCAAACGGGAGTTAAAGGACCAAATGTCCGTTAGGTCTTTGAGACCATCCTTTTTTCTTAGAGTATGCTGATATCGATATTCTGCCGCTGCTTTACGACATCAACGACAACGGATTCCGTCTTGAGGGTATATGATATAGCTCCAGAATGTGAAGATCTCTTCTAATACTTGTTTCCCCGTGATATATATTAAGAAAAAAAAAAAAAAAAATCATTCAACCGCAAACACTTTGTACAACGCTTAACCCCCCCCCCCCCCCCCCCCAAAAAAAAAAAAAGTGTTTTTTTAACTATTTAATTGGGACACGCGTGTCATTAAATTAATTTTACGCGAAAAAAAAAAAGAGCAATATTGACGGCGCGAGACGCGATTTAGTCGGTAGTCACCTCCTTTCCCCTTGTTTCCTCTCTCTGCATTTCGGGCGCGTGGAGGAGAGGTGGATCGGCTTCGCCTTCATGTTGGGGTGGAAAGAGCGAATGACCATTCCATTACGTCATAGACTTTGCTCGCAGAATTTCAAATAATTCTCTCGCCATCAATATCGCTCTAAAAAAGTTTTTTTTTTTCGCGTAAAATGTATTTTTTTGACACGCGTGTCCCAATCAGACTGTTATTTTTTCTTTTCATAAAAATATTTTAGTGTTCTTTGAGTTGTCAGTGAAAGTTATCGTAGAGAACAACAACGTAGATAATGTAGGATGCACGCTGTGGAAGCTTGCATTCACCATGGACGAAATAGAGACGCTTATATAGCTAGGGCAACCAATATGTATAGAGCCTATAAAAGTACCCTTTTTCTTCTAGCAGAGTGAACATTCAAAGAAGAATTTGGTTCGGGAGCGCTGAGTCGGCAGAACACGAGGACTGTAGTAGCGTACACAAACCATCGCAACCTAGACGACGCAAGAAATGGTCCGAGCGCTGCCTAGAATTCGCCCGGGGCTCTCTCCTGGTTGCCGCGAAGGAGAAGAAACAAGCCTCGTGCCGGATTCGGTCGTCACTGCGTTCGTACAAAAATCCACAGAGGTTCGGAGAGTGGACTTGTGTCGGGGAGCATAAACATCAGTTTGGTTTTTGCCTCGCCTCGTTGCCCCCCTCTTCGTCATCTAGTCGATGGTATTTTTACTTTCTGGGGGGGGGGGGGGGGGGGGGCGGGAGATTTGAGCTTGTACGATGCAAAAATACACTCTGCTGCTTTCGGTGAAACTGGACTATTCGCAAATCCAGGGGAGGAGACGCCACCCAGCGGGAAAGACCTGAACGAGAGGAGCGGGGAGCTACCGTGCGGCCTATCCAAGCGCGCAGCGAAAACTAGCGCTGCTTGGCGGTCGAATTGTGAAACAAAGGAAAGAGGATTAAATTCGCGCTGATGATGGTGCTGGGAAAGTGTTGCAAACCGAGCCGAGATTTTGTATGGGAAGCTACAAGGACGCGAGTTGTCGTCGATTTGTGGGGTATGTTCATGACTCGGGTTCCGTATTTTTGGTATATAGCCCGATAACCCCCGGAAATTACTCCCCGAATCATATTTACCAAACTTGAAAAAAAAAAAAAAGAAAAAGAAGCAAATCTGAAATGAGGCAGTTCTTGAAGAAGGAAAACCCATGCGTCACGGAAATAAATCTTTACCTTCAGCTAAATTTTGTGATGACGCGGAACACGATCCAGACTGAACTCCTGGAAGCTGCGTCTTTTTTTTTTTTTGAAACTACACCCCAGTGTTGTACGGAACGGCGTTCGAAGGCACAACGTTCTGGGACGCGTTTTTTATTTCCATTTTTTTTTAGGCACTAAGAATCGCTGTTGTTTCATTTCGCATCGGTGAAACTGGAACGGGAATTCTTAACGGTTTCGAGGGAACGGCAGGTGGGACGGCTTTCCGTGATGTTTTTTTTTGTCTATATAGCTTTTATATCTATATGTCTATATATATTTAGGCTTTGTATTATACTTCAACGTCCAACTTCAACTTATGGGAAAGTGTCCGAGAGATGGTTTGGAAAACAAATAAAACTGGAACATGTGTTATCGTGGCTGACACGACGCGTAGTTCGGTGTGAATATTTTCACTTGCTCGCTTTATTTTATCCACGGAGTATCCAACAGAACATTTGATTAAAATATACAAACATCCCTTTCATGTTATGACACGTTCTAATCTTAGAAACGTAACGAAAACACGTTTCTTTCAAACTACTGCAACTTGTGACCGGAACTGGTTCAAGATTGAGGAGAAACGAAAAACGAGCTTTCGTTCCTGGTCTGCAGGAACGCGTACAACACTGACACACACCTCTTATCTTGTTTCTTTGAGTGGGTATGATTTTTAGGTATTTAGGTCACGCCCTTGTCCCGTTTTCTTCAACGATAAACGCCGATTAGTGTTTGACGACAAAAAGTTATACAAAAAGAAAACAGGAAATATTTGTAAAAAGAAACACACACAATAAAACATAAACCCCGATAAGGCTCCCTTTCATTTCAAAGAAAAAGAAAACAAAATGGCTGCGTGCTTGATTATTTTGTTTAACGCGCTTAAATGCGGTAGCTTCATAGGGTGGGTGCTGGTCTTAGTTGGGTAAGGCCTATGTCAGGATGACCCTTATTTCTTTAGTGCCTGGAGCGAGTGGTTCCCTTAGTTCAGGTGGTGCCTAGGGCAGTGTTTTGTATGGAAACCGATTACGTCACATCATTGTTTCGCTGCGCGCGCTTTCCTTCATAACCGAATACAAAGCCTTTGCGTTAAATTTTCTGGGTCACCAATAGAGGGGAAGCGTGCTTTCCTGTCCTTTCCACTCCACCTCGTTCCGCGCGATTCTTTCTACACCACTTGTTTCTGCTCCTTTCTTTCTTGCCCTTTCCTCCGCTCCGCGAGCTTGCTCACACCACCTGCTTCTGCTCTTCCCGTTCCTTTGTGCTGGGTTTTTAGCTCAGTCGGCAGCGCACCCTGCTTAGACGACGGTGACCGGGGTTCAATCCTTGGCACCGGTTGCCTTTTTTTCCAAGATAATTCGGCGGTTACGAACTGACCGACCTACACATTTTGTGTTTACGCGGATCCTAAGGTTGGATGGCCCTCTAATACTTCCATTTCAATAAACCAATAACACATGGAACCCTATGCTTCGTTTCACCTTAAAGGGCAACTCCGGTCAAAAACGAAACCAAACTAAATGACTGCATGGTATCGCTTTAGAGGCAGGAAACATGATCACAGCCGAAATATTACGTCAAATCGAAGCCGGGCACCCCAGTAAAGCCGATTTTAAAGACGTGACCAGCTGCTCTTTAGCAGGTGGCAAGCGGGTAAGCTTTCAGTCAAGCAACACTGGGCGACGCGTACCGCAGCACCACCGTGACGTTACTTCGCGGTGGTGCTGCGGTTGATTCCGTACGTTGTACCGCATACCGCAGCAAAACCGTGACATAACGTCGCGGCTGTACTGCTGATAGCCGTCTTGCCATCCCTCTCTATACTTCGTTTCAGCTTCCGTCCGAGCGCAGCCAAAGCTAAGTGTGGCCGGAGCCAATCACACGCCGGCAATAGGTCACGCGATCTCGCCTGCACTTTTGTATCACTCCGCTGCGCCGCTGGTCGTCCGCGCCAACCGCGCTCGCCGAGTATTTCGTCTGCTACAGGTGTATCAACGGTATCACCTGATACAGGCTTAAAAAGTTCCCTTTCACGCTCTGAAGTTTAGTCACAGGGGATGTCAGTACGTAGGCTGGCCGCTGGCATCTGTGTCCGAGCTTTCCACCTGTTCGGCATAGTTTCGAGATGAAAGTACACAATGCAAGTTGCCCGATGACCCGGCCGTGATTAAGATGCAATTAATGCACAGGTGCACTGTTTCTTTGTATTGTCTGGATATACCAGGGCTCGAGGCGCAGTCCTTTCAACCAGCTTCTCGGCGTTCAATGTGATCGGCAGGTAAAGGGGAATTGTAGTGGCCCGGTCGCTTTTCGTGTTTACAACGCATTCGCGGTACGACGCGGCCAGAGTCTTGCCGAATTTGAAAGTAGACATCCATCACAACCTCTCGCGCCTGACGCTCAAACGTGCCTTTGCGAAAGCACATTCTGAAGCGACTTGGTGAGGAAACCAGCGAAGCACGTGATTCGGCCATTACGGGAACGAAATCACACAGAGAAAACGAGCGCAGCAGCCGTGTTGCCAGCGGAGGTACGTGTTATCACCAAACCACATGCATTTACATATATTAATAAAAACATAAACTTCAAATATTTAATTCCTTTAGTTGCAAATCATTCTCAGCAGTACACATCTGAAATGTTGCGCAATGTTTACGCACAAAACAGTTATTTTAGAAAGATTACTCTTGCGGACTACTTTGTGGTGCGTAGGAATGCCCTTCTCGAAGTTGCAAACCGTCCCTCAGCCTTTGGCTGCGCTCGGACGGAAGCTGAAACGAAGTATAGCAGATAGTTTAGGTTTTCCCGTGGACGCCCGAAACCAAACTTTGAGCAGTGATATTTATAAAACCACACACAATATCGAGGGGAAAATAAAGAATGTGTATATATGCCTTGTAATTTAGGCACACTGACTGAGATGATAACAGTCGTAGTCCGAAATTCTAAAATATTGACCGAAGTTGTCCTTTAAGTTCAGAATCGCACCTTATGGTGTTCATCATGTCGTCATGTTTCCATAGGGAGCATTCACTGGCGGCCATAACTCTGTGCGCGACTGATGAGTCCGTCCTGAGAGCGAGCTTCCACCGTTCTTCTAAAACGTGCATTCCGCACCATCAAGATTGCCAGTCTTAGCGGCCCTATTAAGGCCTGTTCACACATGCAGCGGAGCGCTACAAGCGTAGAGCTGACCTCGCGCTAAGCGCGTGCTGACGGAAGCATTCACCAGCTTTGTATCGCACCGTCAAAACTGTTGCTCATGGCAGATGATAAGTAGCTGACGGCACGTGAGAAGCGCTACATCAGCGCTTCGCTGCATGTGAGAACCGGCCTTTCATGTGAGCTCGTTCTGAGCATGCGCTCTAAACATCGCCCTTAAATATGGCGTCCAGTGAATACCCTTCTTCTATTATCACTGGGCCAATCATAAACAAAAATATGCAAAGTGACTTGCCTTTTGAGGCTGCTTGATTGGTGCCATTACCACATAGCGTCGGCTGCGTCTGGACGTAAGCTGAAACTAAGTACTTAAACGCTGCAGTGACGGCGCGTGCACCTTGTGAGCGCCAAGCTGCATGCCCGGTAAGCAGACAGGCTTCGCGGGATGATGATGACGATGATCCGCAGCATATTCGTTTAGCGTGCAAGATGTTGAATCAGGTGAAGACGTGCCTGTGAGCCACTCTTCGTTGATTTTCGCGATATCATCGATCGAACGCCTGTCGGCCAAGCAGTCGCGACTCGCTACAGGAGGCATTTCTGCCATTTTGTAGGTGTTTGTCCACACCAAGCGCAATTCAGCGAACTGGCGTTGTACGCAAACGTTTCTTTATTGTGAAAAAAAAAAAAAAGCTGTAGAGCACCTTTTTTGGTTCTTTTTTTTTTGGTTTTACTGAACAAAAAGGCGTTCATTGCTTAGTTGAATTTTTCTTCATGTGCAACAAGCAAGGATTATACGGAATTGTTGGAGAGAATGATAACTTTATATGAGAACATGGCTAAGGAAGGCTGTCTTCTGGTTAATGAAAAAGACAACCATAAATATATCTGGACGCCATGCGAAGTGAGGCTTCAGATAATTTTTAAGCTCCTTTTCTGCCTCATTCGTCTCTCGAGTGCCCTTCTTTTTTTATTGATATGAATTATTTTTGCTTTACTGGACCGAAACCCCGTTAGTAAGCGCGTGCGTTTGGAAACCAGAGGTATACGTCTAAAGCGGGGTTGGATTTTGTAGCAGGTGCTTTTGTTTTTGCTTCCAGTGTAGTTTATAGAATGTTCGTAGACGTGATATTACTAACGCAGCAACGAGTTTGTTAAGGAGTGGCACCCCGCATTTTCTCGGCTGAACCGGCAATGATTTTTTTTTACATAATGTTTTTATTAACGGCTGGTTGGATGGTCAATGGTTACGATATTTACAAAACAAAAACAGACAAAAATAAAGTTATGCATTCCGCTTGCCGCAGAAAGGCAGTTCTAGGCGGAGTATCGGTTTTGTAATCAAAAGGTAATTCAAGCGCACGGTTTGAAACGCCTAGAAGAGAAAAACGTATATTTTAAAGCTCGCCAAAAGAAAAGTGCAACAAAGTGGAGTCTTTGTAAATGTATATACTTTCAATATTTACACAGCCACGGTTGAGCATGCACTTGTTCGTCACTTTGGCAACCGACCAAAACACGAGCCATACGCGCAAACTCTACGCTTCCTTTCGCGTTGCCTGAAAAAAAAAAAAAAAAATGTTCACGAGTGTTTAAAAAGCGCATGCGGATATTACAATGGCTGCTTGCTTTTCGATTTCGTTTTCTAGTGGTTAGATTTTTTCATACAAATATGTTTCACACCTTTTCCGGTCAATTCGTATGCCTCCGTGTTTGTTTACTATCCGTTCGCGTTGTTCTACTCGTATTTATTTATTTTCTTCTTCATAATACCAGTTGTCTATGATAACGAGACAAATATTTATGTATTCACCCAGTTCTTCTCCGGAAATGGCGTCTATACAAATCGAGGTAAAACAACCCATATGAACGTATGTCTACGTATATATATAGACAGTGGTACTATCAAGGTGAAAACGGCAAAAAGGGACGGATCAAATGGTGCGACCGACTCCGAGCTTAGGTGAAAACGTTCTGTTTATCCTCGTGCCGTCGGGCTTGTGCATGCGAGCAACATCGTCGTTGTCTTCGTGGGCAATGTTGGGCCGACGGACCACCACGCTCCCGCATCCAGGGCGAGCTTCCCACCTTCGAGGGAGCTTCGGCATCTCGTGAGCGTCGAGGGTGCACGCGCAACCAAAGCACGGTGGAAGGCAACCCGGGCGCTCGAAAGAGGTCCCAGAAACAGCTAGACTTTATCTCTTTATATTAGGACTCATTTTTTCCTTTTTCTTCTTCTCTTCTTTTCTCCTTGTCGCCGTATCTGTCTATACATTCGTGCGCAAATATTTGTCTTTACAAACAACTTCGAGCTTACTCGAGCGCGGTCGGGGACCTAGTCACAACACCAAGACACCGAAAACTTCGTGTGACTTCCGCGCTCTTTCTTCCGGAGGCACCATCTTGGTCCCGTAACAAGAAAGCAGACGACAGGTTCGTCGCGCTCCGATCGAACCTGCCACCGCGTCTCTTTCATAGCGACGTTCTCGTCATCCGATAGGTGGAGACTTCGTCGCCCGAAGGTCAATGTTTTGTAAATACTTATATCTTGCTGAGCCCTAAATAGGTTCGGAGTCTTTGCTTGTCGATCCGTATGGAGGAATGTGCATGCACCCGGTTGAAATAAGACGCTTCCGTCGCGCAGATTGTAAATTTGAGAAGTGTTACATTGGGAAGACGTTAATTAGGTAAAAGAAAACTGTTGAAATGGAAAGCACGGGCTAGGTGGAGCAGGCATTCGTCGGATCAAAAGGGTTCTGCTGAATGCGTGCATTCATATATCCCTTCAAGCAGTGCGAATACGTAACTCAGTGCGTCTGGAACTTCTGTTGAACCGGAGGTTCTACTGATTCGGCGTACCTTCGAAGTTTCGGCAAAATTACTCGAAGTTTGAGTTTTGAACACTGTTACCAGACTTCTGCGGAAAAAGAAAAAAAAAATGCTCGAAAAACGTAATTTGCACAGTTGCTTACTTTAAATTTAACAAAATAATTACTAATGTTTACGCGATGTAAAAGCCAACATATAATTTTGTAAATAATTTAGTTTGTTATTTTTTTCACTCATGGGGCTTTTTCACTCAGCTCGTTCTCAATTTCTAGGCACATATAGTTGTCAAACCTTCGTCAATCTTCGCAAAATAAAGAAAAAAAGAAAGAAGGAAAGTGAGAAAGAAAGAAAGAAAGAAAGAAAGAAAGAAAGAAAGAAAGAAAGAAATTGTTTGAAGTTTATTGTCGGCAGACTTCGATTTTACCTGGAAAACAACGAAAAACGTTTGTCGGCGTCAAAAGAAGCAAATCGGTAAAAAAAGAAAAAAGAAACGCTAAACGTCCGTCGGTGTTAAGAATACCAAATCGGTTAAAATCGAAATTGTGATAATCATTCGTCGGTGCTAAAAATACCAAATCGGTAAAAACCGAGAAACTGGTAAACGTCCATATGAGTCAAAAATACAAAATCGATTAAAACTAAAAAAAAAGAAAAAAAAAACGATACACGTCCGTTGGTGGCAAGCGTATCAAATCGGTTAAAACCGAAATATTGATAAACGGCTGCCGGTGTCCAAATACCAAATCAGTTAAAACCGAAAAACGAATAAACGTACGTCGGTGTAAAAAATACAAAATCAACTAGAAAAAACAAGAAACGTCCGTCGGTGTCAAAAATGCGAAATCGAATAAAACCGAAAAATCGGAAAACAACCGCTAGTGTCAAAAATACAAATACAATTAAAAAACATAACAAATTTTTCTACATTTTTCTTTAACTGGGAGTGTTTTTATCGAAACTTTCCCTTATTACACGTAGACTTTTAATCTTTCATTAGATCTCTTTTATCGTTAACCACCGTTTTTAGCGTCCGCCCGAAGCAGATCCCCGAAATACGCCGATAGCTAAAAGAATAAACAAATAATAAAAAAGCATTCGCCGATCTTTTTTTTTTTATAAACAGTGGGAAATATACGGTCTACCTCTATGTAATTGACCAGTATGACGCGACGCAATATCCCGGCTGAGCGAGACGCAGTGGCGCTGCAATGCGACACAATCTGATGCGAGGAGAATGAAATATACGACGACTGAGAGGAGTGGCGCAAAACCCGAGGGAACCCTTGTGTACGTCAGAGACGGAATTCTATCCTTGCGCTTCTCGGCAAGGCGTCCTGGATCGTGACAGAACGACGATCTCGTAAAGACGTGCCTTGTGTTACCAAGATCACGAGTATCGCCGGGTTTCGTTTGAAATAGGCGATGCGGGTTTAGGGTATGGTTTCCAGCGTTGTTGCCTTGGTTTGATTCGAGCAGGAGAAATCTAAAACTCTGTTTGTTTTTACAACAAAACGACATCGAGAACGATTTTGTAATTTTTTTTTTTACGGTGCTCCCATGGCTTTGGTGGTTTCAACGACGGGAAACAGAGTAGCGGCACGTCTAGAATTTGTGAACGGAGGGATTTATGTCGCCTCGCACAGTAGAATACATTGACCAGTATGTTTGACCTTACAGGCCTTTACTTCGCGCTGGTAATGCCCCAGAAATGTTCAGCCTATTATGATATGTTTCCACAAAACCACGGCTTTTTCAATGGCCCAATTACGATTTCATCAAATATGTATTTTGTTTTTATTTGAACGAGTACGAGGAAACATTAGGTTATATTGTCGGATTCTTCAATTCCTAAGTTTTAGAAAATGTGTTTTACGTTAGCTAATAAATACGCTTCTAGAAACTTTCAAGAAATATCTCGCAATCGAACTCCAGCACGGTCTCCTGTTTCAACGAAAATAAGTGAAAATGAAATCGGATGAATTTTCACATTACATATTTCGTTTCTTGCAGGGATGGGCTGATATACTCAAAAAGAAATCCCGGAATACAAATACTGAGATACCTGTAGTTTAAGGCCAAAATGCACACACTGAGGTACATTTGTCTTTTATGTAACGGAATATCCCGGAAATACTTTTACACAAACAGGAAAAAGTACTCCGGAATACAGTAACAAATACATACTGAAATACTTTCTTTCCTCTTACATTCCGTGCTCGACCGAAACGGGCCCATATATCATTATCAGGGGCTATATTTGCACGCTTATATGGCGATATATGGCCGTATTTACGCACTTATATGGCCACATCTGTCAGTATCTGCCCACTTATATGGCGAAATAAGGCCGTATCTGCTCCCATGTATGGCGGGATATCGCCATATCTGACTCCTTATATTATTATATATGACCGTATATAAAATATATCAGGGCCATATCTGACATTTTCATACGAAATGTCATGCTCCGCCAAAACATGTAAAACTGCAGTGCATTTGAAACAACATCAAGTATCAAATTCGTCACGAAAGAGAAAACATTCGAATTATCGAGCAATACCCAAGTCTACTTGATCGGAAAACGGATGTGCAAACTGGGAAATTGAACTAATTACACTTCAGCGTGAGTAGCTTTTAAAGGAGCTTATCATCGAGGCACCGACAATTCAATCGCAATACCAGACTAGCGGAAAAAAAAAGCCTCTCTACCGCCGCTGAAACAAATAGATACCGCCTCGACGGAAGATAAGACCTGGGGCATTGAGACGTCCTTCCTGGGGTGGTAAAGCTAGTGAAAGACTTCCGCCCTCACGTAGGTTTGCCCTGATCTTGTTAAAGAGGAGGAATAGCCGTCTTCGAAGTCGTACAAGATATGAACCTGGTCTGCCCGAAATGAGCCCTCTTTCAGCTCATTTCCTGTTTGGAACTTTATGATTTTCAGTTCGTACGGCAACTTGAAACTCGAAGGTGCGTCGTAAACTGTCGTCTTAGGTGCCTCTGAGTAACGCAGGGAAAAGGTGGGGGGGGGGGGGGAGAAAAAAATTGAACAAGAAAGCCGGAGCAACCAGATCTACAAGGAAATGAGAGACCAGGGGAAAACTACTGACTCAACTGATGATTCTTCGAAGTACATGTCTTTTTTTTATCAATTGTGTTGACTTTTTGTACGATAGTGCAAGGTAACCGCTCCCCCCCCCCCCCCCTCCATCCCCCCCTTTTCCTTTTAGAGTCTGGCAGAGCGTGTCATGTCGAAGTTTCATATTATAAATTCTGGGACCGCTCGCTCCACTCAATATCTGACAATAAATGTATCGAGATACCTAGGGGGCTAGCGCACACCAGCTCCCAGCACGTGGAGCGAAAGCTCGCGCTGCAGAACCCAGGGACCCTGGTTTCAATCCCCACCCCTGCCCGTTTCGATCTGGATGAGCATCGTACCGGCGTGCGGTCGTGTATCACAACCGTGTGGTGCACGTTAAAGACCCCAGGCTAGCAGTTGTACTGCACTGGCTAAATTGTTCATCTGCAGCGAGTGACTCGTCGCAACTTTAAATGGCTGACCAACTACACGCTGTATAAATATCCCCACAACCACAATTATTCGAGATACCTAAGTCTGGTTATCGCGTTACAATCGCTACATTGTTGAACTATCTCACTTCTGAGATACAAATACATTCCTCAAATGTATCTCGATACGGAGACAGGTATTCGAAAGTATTTTTAAGATGCTATCACGATACTGCCCAGCCCTAATTCCTTGTAATTTTTTTTTTTTTTTTTGGGGGGGGGGGGGAGGGGGAAAGGGGAGAGGCTCTTTAATGATTTAAACTAATTTTAAAGTAATTTTCAAAAACGTATGGTCTCTAGACGTACATGAAAGAAATATATCAAACAATGGTAACCAACTTTTTTTTTTAAGTATGTAACTTTGTGCCCCACACGTTATTGGTGCTCAAGTGTAACATCAGGTTTCCTTTTCTCTCTCCCTTTAATTTCTGCGTGCATTGCGTGTTTACTAGCATATATCTTTTGTGACAAGATGATGACGTTCAATATGATGCTTTTTTTGTCATCATCATGTAACCTTGTTGGGATTAGATGATGACGTTTTTGGTGGCACAGGCAAATTAAGCATACACCACAACGCATGCGCCTTTCAACAAAAATTTCAGCAATATCACCACAGCACCACAACAACGAGGCACAATTTGTTGCATACGTGAAACGTTCTAGCGTCACAAACGTTTAGCGGTACTCGGAGTTTCCAGACGCCGACGTTCACTGCGCTCTTTATTAGATAGTTTAAAGCGTACCTTGTGTGCACTTGATAGTTCTTCCTAGAATGAAGCGATACTACCGATGGTCGGGCTGCTATACCGGGCGATCTTCCAGAGCCTTCTATACTTCCGAGCTCTTCTCCGTCAGTGCGCACAGGTGGTCGAGCTCCTCCTCGCCTACCGCTCTGGTCACATGACCTCCCCGTTAAACAATCATCGTCGAGCACCTCACTCCTCCTCTCCTACCCGTCAACCAATCAGTGTCGAGGCTCGCGGTCACGCTTTTTTCCAGGCTTCACCTTTGGGCTTCATGAATTTCCAAACACTTAGCCAAAGAACGTTTCACGTTCAGCAGCAACTATTGCATAAACAACATAAAAATAGCAGCAACGACAATATCAACACCACAAACTACGAACAAGAAAGGCAATAGCAACGACAGCATACAAGTAAAACGACGATAACACAGAACAGCAACTAGAAAATTAGCAACATATAAAACAACGAAGAGCAACAAAGAAATAAAAAACAACATAAAAGAAACCGAACAACAGCAACAACAATAAAATTAACAACAACATAAAAGGCAGCAACAGCAAGAAAAAACTGCAAACAGCAAGAACGGTGTGAAAAACAACATCAGAGCAGCAAGCAAGAACGGTGGCCACGAAGCAAGAGCAACGATGCCAACATATAGCAAACAACAAATAGGAACAAAAGCAACGACAACAACACACAACAAAAAACAAAAAAAAAACGACGGTTACAACCATATAAAACGAGAAAAAAAATATTCGGACAATTAAGGCCTTTGTGCGCACCTGAAGTGCCATATATGACTGAGTGACCCGCTCTCAGGAGTAACGCGGACTGTGACTGGTGTCGCCGTTTATTGGGAAAGAGGGAAGACACGCCTCCCAGTGACGGGACCGGAAGTCCGGAGTGCGGAGGTGCCGAAATGAGGGCTCGACAGGAAATGGAATCTGCGTCCGGCACATTACGTCATCGATTGTGTGTGTGCGCGCGCGAAGTCGACCGGTCTGTCGTCGGATCGTTAACGTTAGACTCGGTAGGAAAGTGCGGTTGGTTTCAATATGGGTGGACGCGGCCATCTGGCGGAAATTCATGGCAGTTTGAAAATTCCGGGTTCAAGTCGTTTTTAACATGTCACTTACATTCCACGCGTCTTCACGTTTCTAGTGCCACGAGAAATAAATGGCGAAGTGTTCGACCTGCAGCCGCGGTCACGACTTTGCATCAGTGCCCTCAAAAGACATTTTAGTGGCATTGATTACTTTTACGAGCATTGATTACTTTTATACCTCCTTTGAAATTAGGTGAAGGAATGTAGGAACGAAAATAGGGGTAATGCTTATGGAAAGTGCCATCTAAAATAGGCAAAAATAAAAGGATTAATCTTTTTCCCTTCGTCGTTTGCGTGAGAATGTTTTAATAATATCTGTGGACCATTAATTTTGCCCTGTTGCTTTTTTTTAATTTTCAAAATGTTTAGATACGTTTTTTTTTACCAGAAGGGAGATAATTCGGGCAGTGACGCAATTAAATTTGGAAGTGACAAAAATGCGGGCATAAACTGAGAAAGAGGAGGAAACTAGAGTGAGCGGGGGAGGGGGGGGGGGGGGGAGTCAGAACGCTGAGCTCTGGTTGGAATAATTAGTAGACAGACGCAAAGCTGGCCACCTCTGTCTCCACTCCACTCTTGGAACGCGTTAGAAAGAGGAATTCCGGCGTCCGGTGTTTGGAGTTAGTGCAGTGGAGACAAAAGCAGCTAGCTTTTTGGCTACCCGCTAATTATTCCAACCGAAGCTTGGCCTTCTGACCTCTCTCTCCCCCCCCCCCCCCCCCCCCCCGACCCCGGCTCGCTCTAGTCCCCTCCTCTTCCTCCCTCAGTTTATGCCCGCATAGCGTGTGCACTAGTAAAAGCGTGCTCCGTAGATTGACTTTCCCGCACATATATGTGGCAGGTGGCGAAACCAACTTCTGAAATGTGGGCATCTGACATCAGTTCGCACGGAGGCACGCTAATATCTCGTGATTTCCGTCCGGGTAACGTTGTAGGAGACGTTGACACGTAATATTAGTAATTGTCTTTACTTAATTCGACCCCGGATGAAGGAACTTTAGTGCCAGTATACATATAAAAAAATTGTTTACGTCAGTACTTCGGTCATACCTGACAAAATCGTGAAACGTAGAGTAGTACGTCTTTTTTTTTTTAATCTGTAAACCTTGGTACCTTTTTTTTTGTGTACCGAGACTCATGCCGAGAATTCCGACAAGCACGACAGTTGTTTTCCTCGTGGTCACGTGATCGCTTGCACCAGCCAATGGGAGTGAGCTGCCAGCCGCGAGCGAGAACTGTGACTGCAGTAACACTATAATATATATTTTATTTTCTCTCCGTCCCAACGATTTCGCGTCTCGCTATTAAGTCTTGAGCCAATGTCACACTGCTAACACGCCATACAAAAAAAACTGTCTGCAAACACTGTCTGACTTTTTCTTGTTTTTTCTTGTATGACTCTCCCGTAACATTGGCGATGCAAAAAACCCGTTCTCAGACATGCGTATGTAGGAATTAAAGATGCTTTTCAGCATGCTTGAGGCGAGTCTTGAGGTAATTTTATCATCATGTATAGAACGACTCCCGTGACGTTTGTACGATGTATGAACAGTATGACTGCGGTTCTAAGTTTTCACCACGTTTACCCTCGCCAAACATCGTAATCTTCGTTTAAATGGTCGGAGTGGAAAACGTAGTCTGTGGAATGACATAGCTTGTTCCCGGGCACATTTGGATCTTGGGTCAAGCTATGTTTTTGCGGAACGTCATTAGAGGACGGACATGTGTAACTTCCACCGCGAGCCTCGTGGAAAAGCAAGTACCTACGCATTCTTGCCGTGTACGTGGGCGGCCATTTTAGGAACCTGTCAGTAAAAATACAAATGATAAATGAATTGAAAAAAAAAAGAGATAAACGAAGTGAAAGAAAAGACTGCCTGGCTCCAGCTCGGCGACTCGAGCAGGAGGATGCCCTACCGCTAGAGGCGCCGTGGTCGCAAGCGCGATTTGCAGACGAGCAACGCGCCGCCGTCCAACCTTTTTAGCGAGGGAGACAACAATGGCCACTTGGTCTCGCTTCGCCAGCCGCGCAGAAAAGAGCCCCCCTGCAAATATGAAAAAAAAAAAATTAAGAGTGTAGAAAGAACCCCGCTATATATACTAAATTGCGTCAAACGAGTCAGACACCCAGTTCAAAGAGAGCGAAAAGAGCAACGCCAGCGACATCAACGGCAAAAACAACAACAGAAACAAAATGGCGGTCGGCGGAAGCGTCTTGTGGAAGCCGCCATTGAATCCCGAAGGAGCGGAAGGGCTTCCTCCTCTCTGCGTCAGGAAACGTCGCCGCGCTCGCCTTTGTGCGGTTTTCCTTCTCATGGTGGGGGCTGCGCTGTGCCGAGAAAAAAACTTTGGTTTAAGCTTGCGCTCGACGGCTCGCTGCGTTGAGAAAGGCTTAAGGTTTGCGCACGTCGTCTGCTAAGTCTCAAAGTTTGTTATTGTTTTCTGCGCTGCGGTAATAACGCGTCGCTTCTGCGGGATTGGGAGGGATTAAGGTTGCCCCGAGCGCCGTCGTGCGTTTTTAAGCCTAATCTTCTTCCGGCCATATATTAAAGGTGACGCTGTTTTGGGTTTACCGTACACATATATATGCCCTCGATATATACCCTCGGGGATTCCGAAAGCAGGCTCGCTATGAGCGAAGCATTAGCGTTCCTTATGAGGTTGCCACGAACTCTCCGTTTGCAGTGGAGCGTTAAAATGTACAGAGAAGAGAAGAATAAACAATAAAGAAAATACGAAGCGTGCGGCCTCTGGAGCGTCGATGACTTTGACAGTTTGTGTATTTTCTGTATAACTCTGTTTTTTTCGATGATGTTTTGCTCTCGCAACTCTTATGCTTTTTTTTTTTGCTTTTTTTCCTCCTCTTTCTATCTTCCGAAAAATTATTGCCCTTCCCCTCTTCCTCTTCGGTATGCAGGAGCAGATACCCTCTGACTAATGCATGCACATGCTTGCGCTTCTTCGCTTACTTACACATGCACGCGCACATAAATGTACGCCGGCAGATTCATATACACGCAATAAAGACACAGTGAAGCGGAAAACGGCGGCGGGGAACTGGATGCTCCCTCTCTTCAGCCCTAGATCGTCTTGTCGGGATGCCACCAGGAGGCAACGCCTCCTAGATAACAGAGCGTGAGCGCTGCCTTTTTGGCGTCACCTAAAGGAGGCCACTGCGGGGCGCCGATTGGACACGAGTGTGACCTCAGCATTCGGATTCCACTCGTGTCCAATCAGTGAGAACGCCAGCCTCAGCCGAACGCTGACTCAGCACTTGTGTTGAATCAGTGCCCCGCGTCGAACTTCTCCGGGTGGCGTCAAAATTTCAGCACTACAGCTTTGTTATCTACGACATGTTTCACAGTGTCCACCACGTGACGCATTGCATACTGATTCTCTGAGTTTGATCTCTGACAATCCCAACTTTGCAGATTATCCGTCGCCGAGAGATATTTACGTTTTCTTTCGTTATATCGTTAATACCGTCCTACCGGTTGGGCAACAGAAAAATATTGAAGGTTCATTAATTACGCGAAGTTCAGAAATTCACTTTTCGTCGAATCCCTCGCGCGTGAAAGAGCATTTGATCCCTACTCCGTACATTATTAGCGTGCGAAGTGTGTTGAATCGGAGCTAGCTAGTTTTATTGAAAACAAAATGTTTTTTTCACGGTTCATTTAGCACGCACAAAGCGACCATCCGCACAGGCAACACGGGCAATACAAGCGCGGGGAAACGCGAACCCAGGCAGAAGGATAGAGCGCGCCACTAACCCTTCGGACGACATTGGCGAGCGAGCGGTTTCGAGATCGAGTTTGGCGCTGTTTTCTTTCCGCATGGCCGGAGCCTTCGAAATGAGAAAGAAAAAGTGAGAAATAGAAAGAGGGAAAAAGAGAGAGACGTAAGTAACACGTGTTCCTTTTTTTCCCCGTTTTCGCCCGAGTGCTCAAACTGGCAACTGGCTTAGAAAAAGAAAAATGAAGGAGAAGGAACGATTGAATGTACACGGACAAGGAGGAACCGAACAAGCCACAATACAGCTAAGTAAAAAAAAAAAAAATAACGAACAGCAAAGCCGGACAGACGGAACAGTTGAGTGGTAAAGCCCGGTAGACGGCAATGAGGACGACACAAACGAGCACCTTTGACTGCAGCCAGTGGGCCGGAACTAAACAGCGCTTTTAACAAACATTTCCTTCACCGTCGTGGACAAGGAGAAAGTCAGAAACGGGCGACCGTTCTGACTTTCTCTTTCCATGCGTCTTTGCTTTAATATTTAGTTTTTAATTGAGGCAGCTATATTAATGATCGTCTTCTAAAACAGGCGGCTTACAAAACGCTTAATTTTCCGGTCTCTAATTTCCCTATGCAGATTTCTTGCGTTATGTGCGTCCTTGTATACCTGAGTCCGAATTATTTATTATGCAAAAATACACTTCCGATAAGGTTAACTGTAGAGGTACAAACAAAGGGACCGAGTGCTCGACCTGTACATACCCTCTACGTGTCTCTTTCTTTTTTTACTTTCTTATTTTTCCCACTCAGGGGAAACTAGTTTCAAAACGCACAATAGCATCCCAGGAACAAAAGTATAAAGTGGGACACTGTGTTAGATAAATCAGATACTTGTCGTAGTGTTCACTTTTGAGTAAGCCTTATTAGTTGGCGTCAAACGTGTTGTGAAAGATACCATTAAAATGGGTATAAAACAAAATACGGGTATTTAAGCTGTTTTATTGTATTTCATTTGTGCTGATATTTTAGCTTTATCAAAACTTGGGTTTGGGCTAGTTGGTTCATTACTGAATGAATGGTTAAAAAGCGTGAACAAACGAGGACAATAAAGAAACACGAACGACAGGACAGGCGCTTCACTCTCAACTGGTTTTAGGGGCGAAGCTCCTTAGGGTCTAGCCTTGTCCTTCCGTCCGTCCTTCCGTCCGTCCGTGCTCACATCGATTGCCATCCATCTGTATTCTTAAAAAAAGGAAAAAAAAAAAGGTTTGCGCAGTCGACAGGATTCGAACCTGTGCGGGGAGACCCCAATGGATTTCTAGTTCATCGCCTTAACCACTCGGCCACGACTGCGGGACGAGTAGGGGGCTCCGTGATGTGGTAGTAACTCAAGAGCTGGGGTTTCTGTCATGGATGAAACGTTGCATGTAGCCGCTCAACGTCTATACAGGAGAGGGCGCTGCGGTGAAATGCGTGTATAATCGCGTTAAACTTTGCATGCATTGGCTGAACGTTTATAGACGAGAGGGCGCTGCGGTCCAATGCTCAAATGCGTATATAACCACGTTTTATACCACATATTGTCTTTCTGACATGGATCGTTGACTTAAGCGGTGGAGATGCGTTCCCACGGCTTCTAGCGGATCCAAGCTGATCCGCTAGAAGAACCACTGGCTCTGCATTTCACCGATTATAAAGCAGTAATAATGAAGTCGAAACGCAACCCGGAACTCAGCACTACCTATGAGCAATAAAACAAAATCAGCACCATCAGCACTACCTATGAACAATAAAATCAGTATCATCAGCACCACCAGAGCTTCGCCCCAATCAACATCATTCACCACGTGGAGATGCGGTCATTTTTTTATTAACACCAGTGTTACCTATAAATACACATTGCCCAAACCACATCGGATTCAATCGCTTAAATAAGAGCCAACCTTCCAGAAACGCCATCCCACTCTGAAGCAAATACAAAAACGGAGCGCTGACGCAATTGTTTTCTTTCTTTTTTATGTAGAATGCCTCTATAATCTCTCTTTCCGTTTTTTCCTTTGCCTTTCTGAAAACCTTTGTGCCAGTCAGGTCAGGTTTGCACCCACATCGCCTACAATTGTCAGCGAGATGGCCCCCCCGCGTTGTTGCGCACACACAAATTATGCTCACGTGCTCTATCATTGAAGCAGCGCCCAGTCTGCCCAATGTAGACTCTGCCACAACTAAACGGAGTCTCGTACACCACGTTGGTGACACACGCAGTATATTGCACCGCTTGTTTCTTGGAGCACGGTGCCGTTTTCTGCCTTGTGAACATCGGACAAATCCTGGCAAGTTTACACGGTGCCGAAAAAACCACGTTAATGTCGTATCTACCAGCTACCTTTTTTTAGATTATTTGAGATTTTAGAAAAAAAAAAAAGAAGGTAGCTGGTAGATACGACATTAACGTGTTTTTTTCGGCACCGTGTAAACTTGCCAGGATTTGTCCGATGTTGACAAGGCAGAAAAAGGCACCGTGCTCCAAGAAACACGCGGTGCAATATACTGCGTGCGTCACCAACGTGGTTTACGAGATTCCGTTTAGTTGTGGCAGAGTCTACATTGGGCAGACTGGGCGCTGCTTCAATGATAGAGCACGTGAACATAATTTGTGTGTGCGCAACAACGCGGGGGCCATCTCGCTGACCATTGTAGGCGATGTGGGTGCAAACCTGACCTTACTGGCACAAAGTTTTTAAGAAATGCAAAGGAAAAAACGGAAAGAGAGATTATAGAGGCATTCTACATAAAAACGAAAGAAAACAATTGCGTCAGCGCTCCGTCTTTGTATTTGCTTCAGAGTGAGATGGGTATTCTGGAAGGTTGGCTCTGATTGTGGCGATTGAATCCGATGTGGTTTGGGCAATGTGTATATATAGGTGACAATGGTGTTAATAAAAACCAGTTGAGAGTGAAGCGCCTGTCCTGTCGTCCGTGTTTCTTTATTGTCCTCGTTTTTTCGCGCTTTTTAACCTTTTATTCAGTTTATCAGTTTTAGCTTGTTGCATTCATATCTTGTAACCTTCTGATAAAAATAGCTGGTTAGACCTACCTGTGAACACTGCGAAAATTTCTACGCTCAATAGTTTTTCTTGTTTGTTTTTTAACAAAAAATGAAAGCCGTTTACAAGTCCCTGTAACACCGAACTCGAGCGCAGCTCTTGAGGAGGAGGAGGGAAGGGTACTGAGGGGAGGTTATACCCCTCCTTCCTCCTCTTCACTTCGTGATCCTGCCTGCTACTCCTCCTCCCCCTTCTTCTTCACCTCCTCCTCCTCTCATCCTTCAACCTCCTCCCTTCGTCTTCTCCTCCTCCTCAAGGTGGGGTCACGTGACCTCGGAGGGGGGGGGGGGGGGGTCACGTGACCTCGCGGTTACGCCGACGCCGCTGAAGCCGGAAACGAGCGGAGGCGGAAACGAGCTCGTGAGACTAGGGAGAAACAGCATGTTAGTGGTTTGTTTTTGCTTTCTTTGATGAGTTTGTTTTTAGTGAGGCTGCTACTGAAAATATTAAAATACCTGGGATATTTTGATCCGGCCTAAGTTATTCGCTTTTCTTCGGTCACTCCCAAACTCATACTTATAGTATCGAGTTATATTAGTTCGAGTCGGCCTTGCCGTTTACGAAACAGCAATTTTTTCCCCTTTTTACATCGTAACGTCATTCTTTAAACTCGACAATCAAACTTGGCAAGAAATAAAAAAGTTTGCGTAGTTTGTTTTAGAGCGCAGCTCTTAGGCGCCCGTTTCCGGCTTGAGCGGCGTCGCCGTCGGCGTCGCGTCGGCGTAACCGCGCGGTGCATGTTGGGGCATGCACCGCTCGAGCCCCCCCCCCCCCCCCCCCCCCCCCGAGGTCACGTGACCCCCCCGGAGGACATTGAAGAGTGAGGGAAGGAGGAGAAGGAGGAGGATGAGGAGGGGTATACCCTCCCCTGAGTACCCTTCCCTCCTCCTCCTCCTCAAGAGCTGCGCTCCAATTCGGCATTACAGGGAGTTGTAAACAAACGGCTTTCATTTTTTTACCTGCGCAATCGAAAAGCGAAACTCAGTAAAACTATATAATATACGCCCTACATTTGGAACCAAAATGTTTATTAAAAAACGCAGATGGCTAGTTCAGGAAAGTGAAAGAGAGAGAGATAGAGAAAGAGAGAGGGAGAGAGGAAGAGAAAGTGTTGAATATTTTAATGTCACCGGGTATGTGATGTCGCTAAAAAGATGCTTCGAGAACAACCCAGCTTACGTTTATGACGGGCTTATTCTAGGAAATAATTTAAGTGTCCACGGGTATTAACCAGTTAATTACAGTTATCCGTTTTCCTCGCTATTACCTGTTATGCCGCGTCATATTGTGCAAAGCTCTTACGTTTAACAAACATTGTTCCCTCTCTCCTCTCACCAAATTAGAACACTCATGGTTTGTGGCTCAAAATAACAAACCCGTATGTTTATTTCAACAAATCGCGCCCACTTTTGTATGTAGTATATTCTTTCCTTGACAGTAAATGGTACCGCCGTTTGACGCCGCGGGCTTGACATTGTTTGCACCCCTACACGCTGAACTGTTTCGGCTCTTGCACGTCTTAACTTATCCTACTTTTGTTTTTGTTACACGTCTTAACTAATGACCAAAGCGTCTCGCTATCGTAAAGTCAACAAAAGGAAGCGCGGCGCGGACCTTAACCCTGCAATGGGGTGGGCTTGGAAATAGGCGCTGTTAGCGAATACTACTTAGAGCCCCCCTCCTTTCCAGGATTTTGTCGCGCCAAGATCCAAGCAGCTGCGCCCGCTGGTTTACACCAGGCAGTCTCTATGTTTGCGTGTGACGTAAGGAGAGGAAATTTCTATTTGCTTTATTTATTCGCCAGATTGCGCTTCAATAAAAAAAAAACAAAAAACGTCGTTGCAGCGTGGTATATTTTGGTACTGTATTGTATTAATTATTATTAAGATTATTATGAGATTGCAATAATATTTTTAATGTCACTCATACAATATAATATGTCAAATGATTATAAAAACTGAAGTCGTCTGTGACAAATCAAATGAAAATTCCGCAAAATTCGGAAAACACAAGTAGCGTTTCACACTATTGTTTTTCTTCTTGAAAAAAAAAAATTTAGTGAAGGTATTAATGTTGAAAAGATTGTGAGCCCAATAGTCACGGGTTTCTTTTATAATAGGTATCCTGCTAAAGAAAGAGCTAATTCAATGACCACCATAGCTGCGTTTTTTTTTTCTTCCTTTCTGAGCGGGTGCAGACAGTAAGCTTTCGTCAGATTCGTTTCGCACCGCTAAGGCGGTGTAACTCTCGCCCACTTTTTTCCTTAAAACTTATTCTAAATAGAATCCGAAGCAACGTATTCGTTTATTTCTTTATTGGTTTACAGGATACCGCAGGCCAATATTTTGGCCCAAGCGGGAGTGAACGTAATGTTTATACGGAACAAAATATACCAGGTATTGACCCAACGACCCAGGAAAGTGTTCACGGCACCAAAATCGCTAGTTTGGCCACAGTCACTGGCAGGATGAGAACGCCAGAACGCTGCTTTTGGAATCGCTTGTTGCCTTCCGTCGTGCTTTAACTGCGAATTCATACTCGAAGCTCACAAGTCATCGAGGTGTTACCAAAGGAAGGCAGCTAGTGCTGGAGGCGTTGAAACTGAACGACATCCTTGCTGTTCTCATCTTGACAGTGACTATATTCCCATCTTTGCTGAGACTTCACGCGCCCGAACGGCGAATACAAGTAGGAAAAAGAGACGGCCGTGCACTTTGCTCTTTTATTTGTTCGTTTTTGTGTGTGGTGTACAGTCTCAGCCTTCACGTAATTCTCGATGCATTTGCCTGCTCTTGTATCCAGCGCAGCCCCGACTCGGCGCTGATAGTTAGCACCGCATAAACGTCATGCCAGCGCTGATTTTGTAACAAGGTGGAGAATAAAAATCGGGATGATTTAAATCGAGATTTCAACCCGACCAGTTTTACTGTGGTGGTTTAAATCAAACCTTTCCCGCAAAGATGACCCCGAAAATAGCTTTTAGCTTTTATTTTCCGCTTGTTCGTCATTTAAATTTATGTGCGTTTGTTTTGTAGTGAAACCAAAGAATCACCAGGAAAGAGAGATTTATTTCGTGCTGATCAAGAGCAAAAAGGTAATGCTCTGCTGTGCAAATCCGAGCAATGAGTTTTTCTTTTCTTTCTATCTTTTACTTTACTCCTTTGTTATGTAACGCCATATTTCAAGACAACCAGAACGCGAAAGAAAGGAACAAAAACTAGAAAAGTAATGTCTCATTGCAAGCAAATCAAAACGCGAAAAAAAAAGTAAAGCCTTATTTATAGCTAATGTTGCTAGAGGGGGTCAGATTAGGAAATCGCGCGGCGTTCAGTGGAGGAGCGCGGGCCGCTTCGGTAGTGGGCAAAACAGTGGCGCTGCCGTCGCCGTTTGATTACGTGAGATTGGTTATTGCCGCGTCTTCTTCTACACTTGCGTCGCTTGCATGATCTGCTACGGGCTCCGCCAGATCTGCTGCGAATCCTCCGCTAGCGTGCATCGGTTTTTCAATGATCAACTGAAGTCAAGCTCTAAATCCACTTTTTTTTTTTTCTTTTAGAAATCGCCGATTCTAGATGGTTGTTGTTAGGGTTGTGACAATTGGAAAGAGTTCACAGGGACATTTACCAAACACTTTGAGGAAGGCAACATAGCCTAGGAACACTCCCAAGTATTCGATGGTTAAAAGTCACTGCTGAGTCGTACTTTTACCACTATAGCTTGCCTCTGGCACCAATTATTTTCCTATGTTGACAACCAGAGAGAGATCCTTTTTTAATGTGACAGCGCTCATCACGGAAACTACGCCTTGCTTCTCCACAAAAATCATATGATCATCGGGAGCCAATTGTCATTATCATTTTATGACTGGCGATTGTGTTCCTAAAAGTGTGAAACAGATTTGAAAAACGTCGGTGAGCTTGTTTGTTCGGTTGCTGTCATCGTCGACTGCTTCAAGTTCGTATGCAGCTGTCACATCAGGGGTAACACTGTTGGCTGCAGCTTGGGCAAATGTGCGGGGACATTGGGAAACAGACGTGGCACGGCCTGTATTTTAATTACCATTAGACCTTGGCCATCAAAACCGTCTACCCATCATTGACGTGCGAGTAATGACGTTTAATGTCGTCGGGCTAAAAATGCAAATCGCACACAGTTTTTTTTTTATGTGACAGGATTGAAGAAAAAATAAACATGTAAGACAAAGACAACACAACCATGAAAAAAGTGGTAGTGTTGTCTTTGTCTTAGATGTTTTTTTCTTTCTTCAATTCTGACCCGCACCAACGCGCTCCTCGTCCATATACTTTTTATGTGAGCGTGAACTTTTTTCTGAGGGATCGCGTTCTGGCCATTCTTTCAGGCGCACAGCATCCTTTGGAGTGGTAAAGAAGTGGCGCTTCTCTTCACTTTTGGACGCTTGTGAGGCGTAGCCGCTGCGACAGCCGGGGGCGCAGCAGGTCAGAATGATTTGTCATTAATTGGCGAATGACTCAAATGTCCAGGCGGCAGAAAGCTACACTTATAATCCTACGACAAGCCACCGATGACACCAGCGAAAACACGAGAAACGGCAACGAGCACGACACCGCCGAGAATTGATCTTAGTGCCACCGCAGCGCCACCTCTCGCGCGCCCTCTGAACTGCTGTCACTCCGTGAAGCGAGTATGCAAACTAACCCCCTCTATATTCTATTTCACCTTATGATGTACCACAAGAAATGCTACAAGCGCGAGCTCCTTGCTCTAGGGCACAGTCTCGGCGGCACAAGCTCTCGTGCATTGAGGGCAGCTGCCAGCGCTATGAGCTCGCGCTTCTAGCCTTAGCTGCGGTACAACATCAGGTGAAATTCACTGGCGGCCATAGCTGTGTGCACGACTGCTGAGCACGTGCTGATGGCGAGCTTCCACAGTTCTTTTGTAACGTGCATTCCGAACCCTCAAGATTGCCGGTCTTAGCAACCTATTATTGTGGGCTCGTTCAGAGCATGCGCTCTAGACATCACCCACAAATATGGCGCCCAGTGAATACTCCTTATAGTAACTTTAGTTACAACAAAACAAAAAATAGGCTGTTTTTTGTTTAAGTTTGTGGGGGTGCATGAACAACAATTTGTTAATTTAACTGTACTTTAATTTTATGGTAATTCTTTCTTTCGCATTCTAATCAGTGATTGGACGGATTAATAATCAATTTTCCATGTTTTATAATACATGCAGTGATAAAGGGTGACTATTTTCTTCTGACAGCGATTTAAATCAGATATGTATGATTTGAGTCATACTGTCATGCCTCGTTAATATGCACCTCGTTAATGTGAATACACCGTTACATAGACATAATTTTCAGAAACAGACTGAAAAATGCAGGCATATGTGTCTCGTTATTATGAATAACTCAAACTATGGACGACAGTTTTGTGGAACAGATGTGTCCCTGTTAAAAAACATTACTGTATTTATTTAATAAAAAAATCATGATATTCTTCCACCTTGGTTTGCAAGCCTTCGCCCTTGAGTTTCTCTTCCGCATCGTTTCAGTAGAAAGCTCTTTGAGGCTTAACTAAGACTTATGAGATTCTGTGTTGGCAGTACAAGCGTTTTTGTGACGCGTCTGGCCCAAAACTAATTTAAACTTTTGCTGTAATATGAGGTAGTCATGCATCGGACAGTCGAGATTACGTTCTGCCAATAACGACAAGGTTTTCGGTTTCACTCGCCGAGGCCGGTACCTCGACCGTATTTGTTTCTTCTTTCAACACCTTGCCCCAATACCTTAACCACGTTTAATAAAAAAACGATAGGACATTTTCGTCCAGAACGTCAGTAAGATTTGGAATCGCAAGCGCCGTCACAGGTGCTCTCAACTTTCCATGGGTAAAACATGAGGGCGACACAGAAATCAAGCAACGCTGTTCCGTCTTTCCCCGCTGACTTATCCTGCCGAATCTAATTTTTTTAGAACCGTTCTAATGTTACCAGCCATGAATTCACACCGAGTTTGCGCTAGGATGCATGTCAGCACATACCTTTACTCGCGGACACCCTTCGCTATCCCTTGCCCATTCTGGTTAGCTTCTCCGCATTACTCTGGTGCGCAAGGTGAAGCGCTGACTCAATTGGCGTACGCGGGCTGCCTGAAAACGCGGGTTCGAAATACCTACGCTCTAACCTGAAGCAATACAGAGCCTTTTGCACACTTGCGGTAGTAGTAAAACCAAATCAAGACGTCATTTTTATTTAACGTGGGATTGTTTTGTTATTTAGCTCGACGTCAAGAAAAGAGTGAAAACGAATGTGAAATAGGGGTAGAGAACCAAAATACACAACACAAACAAGGAAAAAACAAATTACTTAGAAGAAAACTTTATGGACGTTTAAGCTTCGCCTTTACGAGTGGAACGTGATGGCGTTATCGGGCCCCGTTCGTAAAGCCGCGCTCGTTCCCAAGACGTGCAAGCGTGCGTGCGTGGTCTAGTCGGTGGCTTCACGTGTTACGTGACGTCGCATGACGTCACATGTGTTCCTTGGAGTTTTATCGCCCAATTTAGGGGGTCGATAGCATCATGACATCACAGTCACGTGTGACGTCACACGTGGCTGCGCGCGTTGCATTATGGGATCTTTTGGTCCCACCGACACTGACGCCGACTCTGGATTTTTTGCTACACGAGCTCTTAAACGCTATCGCGTTAAAAGCCACAAATACTCATACAGACACATCTATTCGCTCTTTCTCGCGTGAGTTGAAACGTGGTGGCGCCAGTGTGCAAATAGCCCCCAACGACGTCCGATTTTTATCTAGACGGCGGGTTTCGCAGTATTTGCGAAGTGAACTGTACATGATATCTACTGAAAATGGCCACCTATAGCACTGTCAGGCCTAATTCACTCCCATGGGAAAGGAATGATGAGATAAAAAAATGAGAAAATATATGTGCACCGGAAGTGTGCAGGGGCTATCCAGCAGGTGTCACCACGGAGTTTGTTGCCAAGCAAAAAAGGGTACGTGGGACAAACCTCAAGATGCCTCAATGACAGGTTACTAGAACACAAGAGGAATGTACGCCTGCATGCGCCGAACTCCGAAATAGCAAAACACATAGAGGAATGCAATAATTGTAATGCGCATTGGTCAGAGACAGAGGTTCTGCATAATGAGCGAAATGACATTAAGAGGGTCGTTAAAGAAACAATAAGAATAAGTTCTATTGGAAACTGCATATACAAGTTGCCCCAAAACGTTCTGCTCATGTGTCGCGGTTCTCGTGACGTTTTTTTTTTTTTTCTTTTTTTTTTTTTTTAACGTGAAACGTTCTTTGGCTAGTTGTTCCGGATTTTGTGAATCCGGATTAAGTGAAGCCGGATTAAGTTTCATCGCTGGATTTAGCGGAAAAATCGATGTCACTTGACCTTGGCACCAATTCAGTTTCCCCGCTAGATTTAGCGGGGAAATGAACGCCACGTGACCTCAATGCTAATTCAATTCCCCGGTAAATTTTGCGGGGAAAATGAGTTGAAAATACTTAAGATTTGAAAGCCCGTAGCCCTATTACAAAACATTAGCCGTAACCCGAGGATACGCGATTATTAGCCGTAACCCGTAGCCCTATTACAAAACAAATTCGGGCGTACAACAAGGCTAACTACAGCGGAATTAACACCGGTCTCTGGTCCTTCTATGAATCCTTTTCTCAAGCCTTCTCTGCTAGATCTATTGACGATAACTGGACCTTATACAAAACAAAAATAAACGATTAAATTAATACCTTTATCCCACTTGTCAAAATTAGGTCTGATAAGAATCAGCCCTGGTATAATCGTCAACTCGAGAGCCTACGGAATAAAAAGAAAAGACTCTATTCATCAGCTAAGCGACTGGCAACAGACATCGCTTGGTCACGCTACTTCAGTCTTAACAAAGAATATGTCACACGCTTGCGACAGATAAAAAAACGCTTTTTTAATGATGACCTGCCTTCAATACTAAAAAATAATCCCAGAAACTTTTGGCGACTCATATCACCTAACGAGAACCCCTGTGCCATACGATTAACGACTGACGAAGGCACGCGTATCCTAGAGGCTGATAACCCGATGGTCCTTAACGACCACTTCGAATCAGTCTTCACCATTGAAGACACGGACAACATTCCTCCAGTTGGTGAAGTAGACTACCCTTTTATGGCGCCCATCGCTATCTCTGCACACGGCATTAAAATGCTTATCGACAACTTAAAAATATCTATCTCCACTGGCCACGGCAATATAAATTCAAAAATTTTAAAGAACACCAAAGAAATCTCTAGCAAAATCCTTTGTCTACTCTTCCAACAATCCCTAGCCACAGGCCAAATTCCCACCGATTGGAAGATTAGCAAGATTATCCCGATCCACAAAAATGGTGACCGTAGCCTAGTTGCAAACTACCGCCCTATATCCTTGACGAGCGTGGCATCCAAATTGCTCGAGCACATCATATTCTCCCACACAGTATCTCATCTAGAAAATAACAATTTTTTTTATGAGAAGCAGCATGGTTTTCGTAAAGGGTTTTCGTGCGAATCACAACTAATAGAATTCACTCACGACATTCACATAAACATGAACCAGTACACTCAAACTGATGCCATTTTCTTAGATTTTTCCAAAGCATTTGATCGTGTTCCTCATTGTCGACTACTCGCTAAACTCTCTTCACTTCACATTGACTCTCTTACACTCTCCTGGATACGTAACTTCTTAACGCTACGACGCCAATACACAGTGTGCGGTAATTATCAATCTAACATGTCTGATGTAATTTCTGGTGTGCCACAGGGAACTGTGCTCGGGCCTCTTCTTTTTTTAATATACATGAACGACTTACCCGATTCCATCTCGTCCAAAATACGCCTCTTTGCGGATGACTGTGTTATTTACAGGCAAATCACTAATCTCGATGATCACATAATGCTCCAACAAGACCTAAACTCCATCAGTGCTTGGTGCGACAATTGGCTTATGTCTCTTAATGGTTCAAAATGTAAGGTAGTATCTTTCAGTCGCAAACAATCGCTATCGCTTCATTCATATCTTTTGTACAACTCACCCCTCTCAGTCTCAACCTCTTACAAATACCTTGGTGTTCATCTCTCTGACAACCTATCCTGGTCTAACCACATCGATGCCATTACAAGTTCTGCATCCAAAACACTGGGATACTTGCGACGCAACCTTTTCTCTGCACCCCCCCATCTACGCAAGTTAGCGTACGAGACATACGTTCGCCCTATCCTTGAATTTGCTTCCGCTGTATGGAACCCCCACCAGAAATACCTTATCAATCAGATCGAAAGCATCCAAAATCGTGCAGCTCGCTTTATCACATCAACCTACTCTCGCCAAGCAAGTGTCTCCTTTCTTAAAAACTCTATCCTCTTACAACCACTTGAAATACGTCGCACCGCTGCCCTTTTATGCATCATTCATAAATCACGCTATTCTAACCCTAACGTTATCGCCCCCCTGCTTGAGCCTCCTAACCGAACATCCCGTCGTTTAACTAACAGCCGAAGTTATAAACGCATTTTTGGTCATACATCTGCCTTTAATAACTCCTCACTACCACGCGCAATCATGCACTGGAATTCTCTTCCCGATCACATAACCGCACTTTCCGACCCTACAGCATTCCGAGTAGCTGTCTTAGATTTTTTAACTACTATTTAGTTTTCGTTTGCAGTCATGTTCTTGGCCACATAATGAAGTGTTATATGTGCTTGAACCCTACAATTTGTATAATGCATAATTTTGTCAAAGTGTTTTTATTTTCAGTTGTGATATTGCTATCCTGTTTGTACTGTTCTTTTTTTTTTCACTTTAAGTGTTGACTATACTGTAACTTGACCAAATCCCCCCCCTTGTGTAATGTCCAGTAATGGACCTTCAAGGTATCATGAATAAATAAATAAATCTAATGAAAGAATACCTAACGGATAAAAACAATTTTAACTTTTCCAAGAAATCGCTTCGAAGCAAAAGATTGTTCGGTGGAGGAAGCCGTTCTCTGGCTAGATAATCGCAAGAGATGAAAAATAAAAAGGAGTAGGGGGAACGGTGGTGTTTTGTTTTAATAAAATTAAGTACAAGACTTATCTGGAGTGTGCAGGTATATATATATAAATATAGCTCGTTGAATAAATAAATAAACTGCAGTAAAATGGTGGCCTGAGCCAATTGGTTCATCATGTAGTACAGAAAAAGAGCTTGCACTTTTATTTTATTTTTCTTCTTCCGTACGTTTACCTCGACGCTTTTTTTTTTTTTTTACATGATGAGCCAACCGGCCCACATCACTTGTTTCCTAAAGGCTTAAACTTTTATGTTCCTTCATTTGTGAGGAAGGGTTACACCTCTCGTGAGCAGTAGCGAAAGTTTGAGCTAAGGTTATCCCCTTCCCATTCCCAATAACCACCTTCGAGACTATTTTGTCCTTTGTGTTGTTACACTCATTTGTTAATTTTGTAATCATCCCTAATAATAATAACAACAACAAAAATAAACACCAAGATAAGTTGGGGGGGGTAAAACAGACGCCCAACACAGAGCGCCGCAACGACCAAACACGTCTTCCGCCATCACCAGCACGACCGGAAACGCTCACCTTCTCGCCCTAGCCACTCCGCGCATGCGCAAACCATTCGGACTCGCGCCCGCTCAAGCGCGGCTTGATGCGTGCGCGCGCCCCCTACATCCGGTTGGTGGCCGCTCGCAGCCGCCAGCGGCAGGCAGCCCCCACCCTCCTTCGCGAGGGAGGGATCCAGTTGCCTAGCGACGGATACGGGCTGCGCCGGGAGAAGCGCTCGCTCTCGATGCAGACGTAGTCGTGGGGCTCTCGGTTCGCTGGACACGACGACGACGACGACGACGGGTTCCCGAGGATACGCGATGCACGTCGTCGTCCGGTGCGCCCGTCGCGTTGGACCCGGGGGCTAGCCGCGCGACGACGACGACGGTGCCCTGAAGATGCGGGTCGGCTCGGGACGGCCGGAGACGGCTCGCCGGAACAGCGTCTCGACGGGATAAGAGGGTCGCCGTGGTCGTGGCGACGATCGTGGACGGCCTGTCGAAGGAAGAGCGCTGGTAGCCGGACTGCGCTGGGTGGCCGGGAAAGGTGAGCGAACGGACGGTCTCTCTTCTTCGACGGTCTTCGGGGACATCCGCGATTCGGCTGCCCGCTTGCGCGCGCTGCGTGTGTGAACGGGGGTCTGTACTTGGGACTCTGTGCGTGCCTGCGCGTGAATCCGGAGTGTGAGTGTAGGTTTAGGTATGGCTGTGTAGCTGTCTGTCTGTCTGTGCGTGCGAATGAATGACCGTGAGTGTTGGTATACGTACGTGTCTGTGCGTGAGTGAATAGACGACGGTGATTGTTGGTATGGATGAGTATATGTGTGTGTGTGAGTTCTACCTGTCTGCACGTGAGAATGTGTGAATGTAAAAGCGCGAGTTTACATATAGGTATACGTGTGTGTGAATGAATGACCGCGAACAAAAGTATGGATACATATGTACGTGGGTGTGAACGAATGACGGTGTGTATAAGTATGGGTACGTGTGTGCATATGTGTAACTGTATATGTGTCTGTATATGTGTATGAGCGTAGGTGTGAATGGATGACCAAAAGTGTAGCTACGGGTACGCGCCCGCGTGTGTGTTTGTACAGGGGTATTTGTTAATCTAAAAGCGTGAGTTTAGGTATTGCTACGTCTGTGGGTGTCTGAATGAATGGCTGTGATCAAAGGTACGGGTACATCTGTGCGTGTGTGTGACTGCGGGCTTGTCTCTCTCTCTGTACGGCAGTATGTGTGAATGGATTATCGTAAGTGTAGTCATTGTTAAGTGTGTGTGGTTGTGTTTATATGTATGACCGTAAGTGTAGAGAAGAATACATGTCTGCGAGGCAGCGTGCGGCTGTCTGTATGCTTGTGGCTGCGTGTGAATGTATGACCGTGGGTGTATGTATGACAATGAGTGCGCGAGTGTGATTCTCAATGCCGCGTCTGAATCTGTGACCGTTCGCGTAAGTGTGTGTATATGCGCGTGTGCGGAGAAGGGGGCTATTATACTTCGTCTGACCCTACGATGGACTAAAGGCAAAAGCTACGGACCGACAGATCCAATCACGAGAGACTTAGAAATGCGGTGGTATTTCCCTTCGACGCACGTATCGGTGCCCGCGTCTCGGATCACTGACGGGGATCGGCGGACAGGGGTTCGATTCGAATAGCACCAAGTGACTCATCAATTTTACACTGCAAACAAATCCACAACATGCAGGCACTTTGCAGTGTCGAAGCTATAGAAATGATGCAGTGTTTTTTTATTCGGAGCATTATTCGTCTAACCCTAATCAGCGTTAATCATACCATAGCTTAGTGTGGAACGTGATTGGACCTGGCGGCCCGTGGCTTTCGCCTTTAGTCCATCGTAGGAGGAGACAGAGTATAGCGTGTGCGTAAGCGTTTCGTTGTGGCTGTTTCTTTAATACTTATTAATGCTAATTTATTTACAGGGTACCTACATCGCTCTGCGGGCATTATTTTTTTATAGAATACACTATGATAAGTGAGAAAAAAATGAATCGTTATCGTCAATTGACACGATCTCTCCCGGAAGGTTCTTCCACTCAATCGCGGTTTTAACAAAGAATGAATCGGCAAAACTGTCAGTTCCATATGGGTACAGCAACTTTTTTTAAAGTGATCGTAGAGGGAGGAGCCGTAGAATGGCTCCAAAAATAGGCGGCTTTATCAATACCGGTTTTGTAATGAAATACATGATGGAAACGTTTTCATCTTAGTTTTTTTCTTCTACATTCGAGCGTTTTCCATTCCAGCATAAGGATCATAGTTGTTGAGTACAAAGCACGCTGCCTGATTCTAAATTTTCTCGTTTATTTATAAGAAAGTTGTAATGTGGGTCCCACACTTAAGTCAAAAGATTCGCTCGGAAGTTAGTTGTTACATGACTTTCTCCCATAATCAAGCATATAAAAAAAGAAAAAAAAAACATATCGGCTGCAGTTTAATTACCTACCCGCTCGGAGACCCATAAACTGGCACGTTACCTCGAACAGTCACAGACGTGGCTACGTTTTTGGCACCGTCGTGAGCGTCTATTGAATAGAGGCGTTCTGAAATTAAGATAGCAATGACTTCACTTCTCCAATGCCGATGGTGGCATTCTCTCTGACTTGTCGAAGACATAAAGGATAGCACAAACGCAGTCATAAAAGGGGCAAAGACAAGGCTATTCATCGAATAATTACTACGAACCTCCTAGTAATCAGCTGATCGCGTGTAAAAGTCATAGGGTCCGATTCGGCCTGCATCGAAGGTGAAAAGTTAGGAAACAATTAACATTATTATTGTATTATTATTATTAAATATAAATTTGGTGATGTAAATTAGAATGCCCGACCTCCGCCCATTCTGTTGCTCGGCGCCAGTCGGTTGCGACTAAGAAAGTCCATATGTGTACCCTAAGGGCCTGACCATCAGTTCACAAGCACGCAAATAACCACCGGCCATAGATGCCCTAGTATTGGTTGCCACGTTAGGTATGTCGTGCTTTCGTTCCATAAGCACCACGTCGACTAGTTCAAAGCGTTCGTAAAGAAATCTTGGACTATTTAGGAGAGGCGGGCTTAGCCGATCGTCTCTGAACGGTTGCGTCACACCACCAAAAGTTTAAAATCCCTCCCACCCAACCCGCTATTCTGCCAAAACCCCATCATATAGATAATATATAGACTATTCCTAAATTTCCGTCCTATTTTTCGAAGCCACTTTTTGCAATGCCCGTAGAGGAGGCCCACATATTTCCCCCGTCTCTCAACGCGACGTCCTCTGAACAGTTTTAGGGAGTTGTTCCCCACATACTTGGCTACATAGGCCCTGACTTTTTAAGCACGAATACCTCCACACAAGCGACACAGTTCTAAAAGCTGCGCTTTATGAAACACTTCTAAAGGGACTAGGAAGCTGAAGTTGTCGCTCGAAAACAGAACGGCACTCCCTTTTCCGCTTGCGATTACCTCCGCAAGACGACGCATGTGACTTCTTAAGGAACCGTAGCGGCCGATCGGTTGCCGGCCTTTCTTTTTTCCGTCCCACTTCTACCGAGGGATACAGAACCTGCATGTTCAGCATTTAGGAGGTCCGGCTAGCTTTGTGAGGCCCGCGGATTCAGGTACGAGAGATATTGGGGAGCTTTAGCAATTCGTTTTTGACGGCCCGATGCCGCTCTCGGCGATCACTTCGAAGCGAGTATCCCTCGATATGGAATCTCGAGCGGATCCCTATGCCAATGCCGTTCTACGAAAACACGATGGACCAAAAGTTTATTGTATATTTTATTGTATTTGATGTTAAATGTGACCGTTTCTTTTCTATTTTTTTTTTAAAGGAGAGGGTGAAGAGGTAGCTAAGAAAGAATTGTTCTCCACATGATATTGTGCTTTCTCTTTGGCGAAAACGACCGCCTGAAAGCGGGAATGCATACGTGTTTCATTCTTTATGAACGGAAGAAAAGAAGTTTCAAGTGGAAGTTTTGCGTCCAGCTTTCAGTGTACCTGACTGGGGATTGTAAAAATTAGGTAATTCTAATCAATCGATTCTCTGTATCTCAAGTCCCGTGGACCGTCCAAGAAATGCAAAAAAAAAAAAAACAGCTTGTTGCACAAATATATGTTCTTTTTCTTCTTTTTCGCATATTTCCCTTGTGGATTGGCGTCTTACGCAAATAAGTGTCACGCATAATAACGTGGGTTTATTCCTTTCGAAAGTGATCCGGACTTTTAATTTTACAGCTTGTACCTTTTTTGATAGCATTTTCTGTTTCCCGAATGACTTAGTTATTATTGATCTTGGCTGCACCTGCTATAACGCTTCGGCATTGCAGGTTTATTAGAAAAATAGTTAAAATATGTCATTTTATTTGTGAATTCTGAACATTAACTATAGTCACACCACAGCTTAAGAAAGGCAGGATGTGGTGAATCCTGGGTATCTCATTACCGCTCCTCAGCCAATGAGATTGTGGCATTAGCCGAGAAGAATGCCGAAGAACCAATCACAAAGCAAAGGGGGGTAAACATAACAAACCACGCCCCTTAAAAAAAAAAAAAAAATCACATCTGGGAGCAATTTTTATCTTCAAAGACGAATAATGCACAAAAATGCATTATAGGGAATCGGTGAGGAAACTGGTGTGTCACCTGACACATTATTTCTCGTTCAATTTAGCGAAAAAGCTGAATGGTTGTATAGGTCACATTACGTCAGGTCGTCACGTGACATTGATTTCCCCCGCTAAATTTAGCGACGGAAACTGGATCGGTGTCTGGGTCACAAAAGACGTGAATTTTCCCGCTAAATTGGGCGGTGTTACTGAATCGGCGTGTAGGTCTCGTGATGCCACCTTCCCCGCTAAAATTAGCGGAAGATGCACGCACGGACGGTTGTACAACATTTTGAAATCGGAGGAAAAGCATGTCATGCTTTAGAACGTGTTTTAACTTCCCCTAAAGCTGGGGGTCACACTGCTTATAAATCATACAAAAGGAAGTCTGCGTACAGATTCGAACGCGAGTCACCCCGAGATCCGTGCTTCGAATGCCGCATGGCAATGAGTTCAAGGAGAAAACTTGCCACGCGGCATTCGAACCACGGATATTGCGGTGACTCGTGTTTTGCAGACCGTCTTTGGACTGCTGCTTGAGGGTCATGTGACCTAGAGCGAGGGAGACAACGTCTTTCTGACATGGGTACACCGTTTTCTAGTTTCATTGGCTGAACGCCATTGACGTCAGCGCGCGGCCGTGACGTCAGAGTGATATCGCATCAGGGACCCAGAGGGCCCACGGTGCTGTGATGGAGCTGCTTCACCTGACGGATCTCTTCTGCCCTGACAGACCGAGCTGGCGAGGGCGGCGGCGTTGCTAGGCGGGAGAGGAGGTGTACCCGTAAAAGAGAATGGGGAAACGGGAAAGTAAAGGAGGAAACGGGGAGAGAGAGAGGGAAGCGGTCGATGCGTGGATTCGAGTCGGTAGTGCCGGCGGGGGTATCGCGCTGGCCTTTTTCTCGGGTCGGGATCCGCCGCTTGCCGTCCGGGCTGCGTAAACAGCCGGCCAGACGTGAGGAAATTCGTCGTTGTTATCGTCGTCAACGCCGCTGCGGCCAGATGAAAGTCAGCAGCCCCGAGAACAAACGCGGATTTGAGCGCTGCCTTCGTTTTTCTTTGGGCTTTTTGTCTTTAACGCAGACTAACTTTTAGGCAGTGTTGTACACGTTCCTTAAAGAAAGGAACGGAAGCTCGTTCGTCGTTCCTCCTGATTTTTGGAACGCGTTCCCGTTACAAGTTCCATATGTGAAAAAAGAACTCGTTCCCGTTACGGTTAACAAAATGGAACGTATCGTTACTTATACGTTACATTTGCATTTTGCTGATTCCCATATTTAACTAAATCGAGCAATGTTTTTTTTTAATCTATTACTTTAGATGGCAACATACGAATTTGAATGCCGTGATGGAAGGGCACCAGAAGAAGAAAACAAGAAAAAAGCAGAGTTTCACTTCTTGATATAAGTATTCACCTTCAAAATATCAGTTTTTAACCATATTCATGTTTGTGGTGGGCGATTCAGACGAGCCAAATATGCTGTTACCCCACATTACACGAGCGTTTTACAACAGCCTCACACGTTCCAATCTAACAAAGTCCCTTGTTCGAACTTGACAACAGTTGCTTCTCGATGTTGCCGTCCACAACGGGATCCGGTCAAAATGGTTCCGGACAGAATGGTCCCAACTGCCATTCCGGACAAAATGGTCCCAGCGTGGCATTACTTATTTGCTATTTGCAGGTTTTTGTATTTTCTACTCTTGATGGATATTAACAGCGGCTTGTAACTCTGTGCGCACAGTACGTGCAAGGGCTCCGTCCCTTGAACGTCTTTTTGAGGGGTGTGGGTCATATGAATACATTTTCGTAATAGGCCTTCGCTTCAGCAGCGTCAACTTCTTGTCTCTTAAGTGGTCTATGTAATAAATACGCTCATAATTGCGAAATCAAGTTTTGATTTGTTTAATATACAATGTTCAGACAGAGCGATGCTGTTTCTGAAAAACAGAAGACGGTGGTACGACAGGTTCATTTAAAAAAACCACGTCAAGAACCTGTAGTGCGTGTATGATAATGATTTTCATTCCGAATATTGTTTTGAAGCTCGATAGCGTTAATTAGAAAACAGGTTCTGGCGATAGAAAGATATTGATTACACACGTGGATTATATCGGTAGAAATCAAGCACCTTTGAGAAATAGCGCTACATGGTATAGATCAGTAGTTCTGAAATGGGGGTACGCGAAGGCATTCTAGGGGTCCGTAAAGCCCTGCCTAATCAGTCAAACTCGGCAATAAAAGATGTATTTCTTCAAATTAAAAGAAATGTTCCAATTATTTGGTGAGTCTTCTCGTCTGTATGTCAACGGGAGAAGTATCTTTCACATTAGCCATTAGTTATATCCATTTATTAAATCATTATAAAAATTAAACACTAAATTTCCCTTCCCCTCATCACGAACGGGGTCCTCCATCATCTCCGCCTACCCAAAAGGGGTCCGCGAGACCTCAATGGCTGAGAACCACTGGTATAGATAGAAGGGATTTAAAATTTGATTCGAATGATTATAATGAAAATGTTGATATTATCCTTGAACGTGGGTCAAAATAAAAGTACCAAACCGTTTTGTCCTATTAAGAGCGCTCAAAGTGTTGATAAATTCGCCTGGGACCATTTTGTCCGGGTTGACACTTGGGACCATTTTGTCCGGGACCATTTTGTCCGGGACCATTTTGTCCTGGACCATTTTGTCCGGGACCCTTTTGACCGGGACCATTCTGACCGGGACCATTTTGTCCTACACCCGTCCACAACACGTGCAAGTGAAGAAGGTAGGGCTTTTGGAAGGTGTGTCTCGAAAACTACAAGTCCTTCTTCGTGAAGGTTGAATTCGTTGTTCAGTTTGAAGGGACGGGGGGGGGGGGGGGGGGGGGGGAGGGGGGGGGAAGGAATAAAGGTTAATTTTTGTGTATCTTTTAAGCGACCGATGTTCGGGACACAAGGGGGCTTGATTAACGAAAAGTGAAAAAGCGCCAAAACAACGGAGGACAAGAAGACGAAATGTAGAAACCGAGCGCGCTGACTCTCAGCTGATTAGTTGGAAGAAAACACAAATCGACAAGCATCACGGATCATAAAAAAACACAAAGTGTCAAACTTGCTCAATAATGCCAACTCTTTGTCATATAATACGATAGAAGTAGAACTGACGCACCTATCTTTTTGCTTCGAAATATAAAATGCCTCTAAAATTTCTCAAGTCATCTGTTGACTGTGTCGTCCTAAGATATTCGTTTTATCAAAAACGGGTTTGCAACCGCAGCCTATCACAGTGTACTGCCAAGTTGCCTGCTGGCGATGATCTAACCGATATAGCATACGAGGGTGCGTTCGATATCTGGTAACCTGTTCTTTTGTTGTAGCTGTAAGTCTCTTTGTGGAAGTTCAGCGATGGCTGAAGTCGGCCTTACATTTCTGGGTGTACGAGGTTTCGTGGAAGCAAAGGAAAGCAGCTGAGTTTGAAATGTCTCTCGTTCTGTGTCTTTTCCTTCGACTAGAAGTTTTGCTTTTTGTACCGCAGTCTCGGGCACTAAAAAAGAATCGATGTCCGCTAGCTCTCCTGCACCCGACTGTTGCCAAGCGAGGGCCGCACAAAATAAACCCTAAGTAACAAAAAAGTTAACGAGATCTGCTCTTTATAAAGACATTGTTTTTATACTTTTAAAATTTCTCTCTTAGAAATAAAATAAAAATTACCCCACTGGGCGAAAAAAAGAAACGCCGTTCCTCTTTCCGTTCCAGTAAAAATGTAACGAGTTCCCGTTCCAGTTCCACCGATGCAAAATGGAACGGCGGCATTCCTTCGTTCCTCCTAAAAGGAACGCGTTCCAGGAACGCCGTTCCTTGGAACGCCGTTCCGTACAACACTGCTTTTAGGTTAGTGTGTGTTTACTCTAGTGAATATTTGATGGTTGGTCGTGTTTTGGGGATGTTTCTGCTAACCAATTCATGTTTTATTCTTTAATATTTTTTTTTTATTTTTAGAGGGGGGGGGGGCGGTATTTCTAATGCTCAGAAGCAACATCTCACGTTTTATACGACGGGAGGCACTATCCACCTTTTACAAACGAGTGTTTTTTTTTAGCGCGTAATTTGTTTTACGAGCCAAATTCCATGAAAAAAACCGACACATTCCAACAACACGTTCCAGCGTCAGATTCTACCATATACGCGAAGTTTAAAGCCACATATGAAGTATGTAAACCCATGGAGACCATTTAAAACGAACGTAAGAATGACACCACGAGGGTAATCGAACGGGCGACCAAGCGAATTTCCGCCGGATATTATACCAACTGAGCTAAGCGGCGCCGGTGTTTGGGGGGCTACTGCGGTGCGCGAAGAACGACTGTGCGGAGCGCAGCTGTGTGGGGAAGCAAGCGTTAGTTACGTATTTCAGGGAAAAGTAACTCGTTTGGCGAACGCGCTGTGTGAGATTGTGGGGTTTGCGCTCACGTATTTTTTGCTTGAAGCTTGTTTAATAGTTTCTTTCACGCGTGCATTTATACGCAAAAAAGCCCGCGTTTGCACACACCAGGTGTGGACACTGCGCGAGAGCATATACCAGAATCGCGTGGGGCACAGCGCTGTGCCGACGACAGCAGATGCGCTGTGCACACATGTCCGCACATGCGCTCTGCCAACGACAGCAGCGCCACCTCACCTGTGTGACGTCAGAGCCGCGAACTTCGCGAGGCTCACGGCGACCACCGTGCTCCGTATGCCACGTGGCAGCACTCTTAAGGAGCAGATCTGTGGTATACCATCGCTTGCGATCGACCGATTACAGTCGAACAACAATCCGGCGCTCAAATCGTCGATTTGTGATTGTTTAATAATAATAATAATAATAATAATAATAATAATAATAATAATAATAATAATAATAATAATAATAATGTTTTTTATTCCTTTGAAAAAAGACACTTACAGTAACTGGCCCACAAAAGCAAAGAAGATTGCTTGTCCGTGGGACCAGGCAGACCAAACCCTTAACAAATAAAAGGAATAGAACACAGTATTACAAGTAACACTAGAAATAAAGAAATTAAACAAAATTGTAAAACACAGCAATATCTGCGCCATGTAAATGAAACTACACTCCACATGAAAATCAAAGAAATCGCTGAACACTGAAATACTAACGAATTCTAAACACCGTACGACCTCACGTGAAACATCATACCATAATAGACAATAATTGCAAGTCAACATCTCGTAACACAGAAATGACTCAGGAAAAAAAAAACGCACTAAAAAAACAGGGAAATCAGGTTTTACACTCTAGACACCACTTTTTAAGAGCTTTCTTTGCCGTTCGCATGGATGATATACTAATCAGATTATCGGGCAATTTATTAAAAAGGAAAGGAATATAATGCAGTTTCATTCTTTTTCCGTAGTTCGTAAATATTCTGGGTATTACGTACCTTTCAGTGCATCTCAGATTTCCCTTTTTGACAACAATTTTCGAGCTCTTATTGCAGTAATGCCGTATTAATATGACATATTCATACAGTTTCTAAAAATACATTATATTTAGTTCATTCATTTTCCTATCTATTACTAGGTTATCATATCTGGTTGCGTACGAAACGTTACTCGCAATCTGTTTAAGTAGTCTATCTATTCCCAGTTCTTTATTTCCTGCACATTGACCGAAAACAGTAATACCGTATCGCAAGCTCGACTCTCCTAAGGCCATAAAAACTGTTTTACGAACATTTATACCACAAACGCTCTTTAACCGGTAAAGATACGCTGATACTACGCGAAGCCTTTTTTTAACAAATTCTATGTGTTGGTTCGATAAAATATGTTCGTCAAAAATATGTCTAAGTACTTTACAGACTGTTCGTATGGAAGTGCTTTGGAAGAGTTGCCATGCCCCGAATTTAAATAAGTGCCTGCCGTAAGCTTCACCTGTTTATGGGGATTACGGAAACACATAAGTTTCGTTTTGTTGTTATTTACTGAAATAATATTGTCAGAAAACCACTGCAATAACATGTCCACATCCTTTTGAAATATTGGAATTGCGTTTTCGTATAAGTATGTCATATGGTAATAGTAGAACCGTGTCGTCTGCATATAAAAAGATTCTAGACTGTAGCGGTAAAAGACTTAACTCATTTATGTAAATATTAAACAGCAACGGGCCCAAAGTTTTCTCGGCTGTTCCTTAGATTGTTTTTCGCGTCATGTGCAACGCAGGATTATCTCGTGGATTGAAACGTCACTCTCGTTTCAGTTGCTTCGAATGCAGCCGATTCAATAGTCTGAGTTTAGACGGATGCCCTGATATTCATCATATTGCATGAAGGCTGGACTCCATGGGTCGAATATGCTGCTAAAAGCGACAAATGTTTTCCCGGTGGCATTTCTTCTGCGCGCGGCTTCAGAAGACTGGCTGTTGCGCAGCGCGAAAAGCGAACGTGTCGCCGTGCGAAAGTCTTCGGTTGCTCACATATAGACGCTTTACAGCATCTGTTAATGGGCGCCACCATAAACGACCTTCAGTTTTTGTTTCGTCTTATTTTGATCACTTCGCTCCATCATTACCACATCAGGAGGGGGATCGGCGGCCGAGTGGGCTATCGCACACCAGCTCGGAGCACGTGGAGCGAAAGCTTCTTCCGCAGAACCCAAGGACCCTGGGTTCAATCCCCACCCCTGCCCGTTTCGATCTCGATGAATATCGTATCGGCGAGCGGTCGTATACCACTATTGCATGGTGCACGTTAAAGACCCAAGGCTAGCGGTTGTACTGCACTGGCTAAATTGCTCGTCTATAGAGCTGAAAGACATGTTGCCCGTTGAGGCAAACTAAGTTGAAACATACACACACCAATTCTCCCGCTACGGGAATGAACTCACGCCTTCATGAGAACCGTAGCACGCGAAGAAGAAATACGAGAATTGAACAGTTCGATTAAGCAACGACCTTTCACTCGGTGCTGTTCTTCTAAAAAAGGTATGATGCCTTCGTAGAATCTTGCAGTGTCTCGAATAATAACATGGATGTACAGGCTCCCCCTGACTAAAACGGCTTTCAATATAAAGCTCGCTCAATAATGACCTGCTGTCCCAATAGCTATCCAAGGATATTTGTTTCCCAGGTTTTGTGGCGAACTTCGTCTTTTGATGTGAGGAGAGCAAAAATGAACATGTAAGGTTAGGTGGCCGGGGCACATTCTGGTGCAGAGCGGTGTCGTTGAATATAATTTCCCCATTTCAGACATCCTTCATCAGCTGAAGTACGTTGTAATTCTTATAAACACATGTATTCGTAAAAAGCCTTTCGTATTTTTTCTCGTCTTCCACTTTGGTATTGAAAAACGGGAAAACAAATCGGGATTCGTGAAAGTTTTAATAGCGAGAGTGCAGTCTGCCTATGAGAATCGGCGGCATGGTTCGACGCTGTAGAAGGGTAACTTATTCAGTGCGGATTGAGACTTAACCTAAGGTCTCTAACGTGCTCCACACTGCTTTGATTACACAACAGCACACCTGTGCGAGGCCTGCTCGTGTCAAGACAAGCAGACTCGCAGCTCAGATAGATGATTCGCTGAGCAGATCTACGACGCTTGCATCATTTTCGATCGAAGCTTCCCCCCCCCCCCCCCCCCATTGTCCTGAAGTCGTGGATTATGTGTTCCAGTGTGCTGAAATTAAAAGGCTAAGCGGAAGTGTGCGGTCATAACTGAGTGAGAATTCATCAGTCAATTCATGATATGCCGGAGCCTGCCCCAACGCGACGAGCCTAATATGACATGGTTCAGGTACTCCCTATGTTAATGCGACAAAGTCAACACGTCAATGTGGAGTGCAAGTTCGTCTGCTTCTTTTGCAGTGGTTGTGGTGACGTCGGAACGCCGAGCACTGATTGGTTCTAATTAAAGAATAGTGGGTACAGCTGAAGCTAGCTTGCTTTGAGGTCTACCCACTATCCTTCAATCAGCCAATCAGAGCTCGGCGTTCTGACGTCACCATAACCCCTGCGAAAAATTCAGACGAACTTGCGCTCCTCATAAAAGCTCGGACAGTACAGACGGGTGCCGAAAACTGCACCGATCGGGAACTCACCTTAGTAAAGGTCGATACCAAAACAACTTCAACCTCTTCTTTTGTTTCTAATTCTGCGCAACAAATTCCCTAATGGGCTGAGAACAAGGTGCCGCGTATCACGTGTGACATCACTCATAGCGACAGGGCCGCCGTGCGGATCACGCACAGATGGCGACTCTGCCACAATGGGGAGGAGCCAAAGAAAACCCACGCCGTCACTTCCGGCCTAGAATGCCGAACCAGGCAATGAGCGCACCTCCCCCTCTGGCTCACTCTAGTTCATTTTTAAGACATGCGCTCATTTTTTGGTTCAACACCGAACTATGAAAAAAAAAAGAAAAAAAAAACACTGGAGGAAATAAGGATAAGGAAGCATAAAACAACATGATACGTTTTCATCAATATATATATGTTCACTCCCAAATTAAGAAACGCAATGCGTGGTGAGTCCGGGCAGAACGAACTACTAAGCAAAAAACGTGACCACAATAAGGCCCCCGCCCCCTCCTTTGCGTTTTTTTTTTCAGCTGACTGTTTAGACAAAATACCTGATGTTCATACTATAATATAACATATAGGGCATGCGATTTTGACTTCACCAGTCAATTGTTACAGAAAGTGCATAAGACAATTGACTCATAGCCAGAACAAGTTGTCGGTTGGTTTTTCGGCGGATCGAGCTTCTCGCGGTGCCAATTTTTGCGTCGGCAATTACTGTCACCGCAATAATTGGCCACCGTCACCTCAGTGATTGGCCAGGAACAGGAGCGCGAATATTTACGCACGAATGGATGATCGCCGTGTACGAGCCGCCTGGGAACACGGTCCTCGAGACAAATCCGGGACCCACATGCATTCGTAATGATGAGCTGAACATTGTTAAAAAAAAAAAAATAAAATAGAAAAAAATAATCAGACCGCTTCTTGTTTTTTTGTTTGTTTTTATTTGGGGGGGGGGGGGGGGTTAACGTGGGAGATTATGTTTCTGGCTTGTCACCCTCATGTTTTAACACGCGTGATACGTAGTTATATGATTAATGACAACTTAAATGAAGCAAGGCATGGCTTCCTATGTTCCCGCTCTTTGCTTCGTTATTTGGCACTCCAATTGGCATTCTTACCGACCTATTCACAATCTCGCTGACTGAAGAGCGATAATGAAATGCTCTGAGCTCGCTCAGCCTCGAGGCCTTTAATCTGTCAATGACTACATAGTAAAACTCCACGAAGATCAAGGAACAACGGCAGAAAGAAGAGGAGCCAAACTATCGCAGAATTTGCTCATTTTATTTTTTACACTAATTTTCTAGCCCGTTCCCTCGGTTGAGATTCACCGGATATATTTTACCCTTCTTTTTGTACTTCGAAAAAGTTCGGTTTTCTCAATATATTTTTATTGGTTGATATATTTTCAATCGGATTAAGTCTGCAACGCTAACGCGGGAGCGGACAGAGTCACTTTATTTCTCAATCCTCCGCTTGCCTCACCTAATTATATGGTAAAATTCCAAACCAAGTATCGTTTCTTGATCCATTAATAATGCTCGACCCAGGTCTATCGCCTTCCAGAAACGCACCACGAAAGTTAGAGCGAATGTAATCATCTCAAAATAACCGCCCAAGCGTCCGGGCACCTCTGCCTCGCTCGCAAAAAAAGGCCACATAAGGCACCTTCCAAGAAAGAAGCCACGTTGCTTCGCTGAGGCTACTTGGTCGGGCGGCACAGGGGTCAGATGTGTATGTGTGCGCGGTGTGAGGTTTTGCTGCCCGGCATCTTCTGTAAACAGACGACGGATGGAAGCTCCGAAATAGAGTTGGACGCACCCCGCCAGATTCAAACCATGTACGCGTTCCTTTCAGCTGGTCCCCATCTGATGCCTTTTTTGTTTCTTTATTACGTCATTTCAGTTTTTCCTCCTAGAATATCTAAACACATCTGGTACGCGGTTTCGTTGTTTACAAAAAAAGAAAACAAGAAAAAAAATGGTGTTGACAGATGTACGTCGGTCTGCGCGGCCAACCCCGTTTTTAACTGGCTAGAACTGGGTGATGGACTGCATCAATCCTCCAGCGGGCCGCTGGATAGCAGCGTTGAGCTAATGCCGCCCGGAAGACGAATCCCGCGCATTACGTCATTAATAGTGGCTCTCCGAAACGCCCCAAGCGGCAAACACGCTGAAGCTCGACGAGAGTAGGCCGCAAAGTGGCGGACGCGCGCGTCCTAATTGGCGTCGCCGCCTGCATATGTATGTAGCGTGCAAGACGCGCTTGCGGTGACGCAGACGCGAGCTAGGTGGCGCTGCGTGTGTATCCGCTATGCGGTGAGCAAGTCGTCTGCTTCTTGCGTGGGGGCTGCGGGGATGTCAGAACGATGCCGAGATCTGATTGGCTTTGATTGGAAGGATAGTGAGTGCACCTCAATACTAGATGCCTTAAGGTCTACCCACTATTTTTTTCCAATCAGCCAATAAGAGCTCGGCGCTCTTTCATCATCGCAGCCCCTGTACCAGAAGCAGACAAACTTGCCCTCCGCATTGATAACGTCAGACGGACAGAAAAAGGGCGAGAACTAGGAAGGCGGGACGGGAGAGGAGGACAGTAGGGGGCGAGCGGAGAAAGGGAAAACACTAGGAACGTTAGAGAGGAGAGGAGGTTTCTCTCCTCTTTTTCAGCTTTCCTGGTGCTTGCCCTTTCTCCCCTCGCGTGGCGTTGCCTTCACCTGTACCGTACGCAACTACCCCGTGTCCCAAATAGCGGCCAGGCTCTTTAAATCGACCGCAAAAATCGGTTTCTTAACATATCGCGTTCCGAGTTTGTACAGCGTTGGCAACAGGGGGTGCATTTTTTCTATAACATTCGCAAGGAGCGAACTTACCCGAGGAAAATGTTAACAAAGAAAAAGACTTAACTCGTATGAAAACGCAGCGAAGCCAGCGGTCTTCAAACCATAGGGCGCCCTATGGTTTGAAGACCGGTGGATCGTCGAACGCGTTCTAACGCGTTCGACGAGTGCAGTGGACACTAGAGGCACTAAATGAGTTGCGCTTATTTAGTGAAGCGTAGCTTATTTAGTGGCACTAGTGGATACAAAGGCAAGTAGCTTCTGGTCTACCCACTAATCTTTCGAATCAGAGCTCGGCGTTCTGGCGTCCTTGCGCGCTCTTGTCTCTCCGTCTCCCTCATTTTCTCGGTGCAAAGGTCCTTAAAATCTGCAGCTGTTCGGCATTAACGATATTTAGACGTGGCTTTGAACCCGGGACAAACGCGCGCTTTCGTTGACAAAGACTGCGAAAGGCATCGGCGGCTCTCTCAAAAAGACAGGATGACACAAATGACGTCCCTGATTGTTCTCCAGTTATCAGTGTCCAGCTTTCCGCCGTCTATACGGGTTTTACAGTATCGTTAGAAAGATATATATATATATATATATATATATATATATATATATATATATATATATATATATATATATATATATATTTAAGACAGATGAAAATTATTTCCGGTCTTGGGGAACGACCCAGCTTCGCGACGGCGTGGAAATGACTCCTAAAAGAAAGTAAAATCGTAAATTTTTGAGACAGCTCTAGTCAAGACTCAAAAGTGAAACGACGGCGTGTGGATAATAGCGCGGCGAGGAAGAAAAAGGAAAGGGGACGCATTAATGTAAAATACTTAACGACGTTGTACAAATGGGTTCCCTTTAGTCACTTCTTGCGGGGACTTATTTGTTCTTATTTTTTTATTATTATTCTCGCGACACGCAGAAACGTCCTGTTCCTCCAGAAAACTTTAATCGCAAAAAACTAAAAAGATTTTTTTTTGTTATGGTTAACTTATAATTGCAACGGCTGTTCCTTTGAAATCCGCGGCCGAATATTAAATGACCCTCAAGAGATGAAAAAAGTACGGTTGTCTTTGCTGTTGCAATACCCGCACTTTTTTCTTTTGTTTTTTTATTCGATGCGCGCCGCCGCTTACTTTTCTTTTCAAAGGTAGTAGTCCACACTTGCTGATGAAGATATTTTACCAATTCGTTTCTGCTTCCCAGACTTTACGCCGTCGTTGAGTTAGTCCCAATCTTCAAACGGTCTATTTTTCTATTTTTTTCTCTTTCTGTTTGATATCGGTGCTTTCCAAACTGCTTTGAATAATAGAGCGATCACACAGACCCGGTAATCTCGGTCAATTTTATTTCGCACAAAAAAAAAAACACACACAAAAAAAAACAAATAAACGGGGGAGAGAAGGGGATAGGGGGAGGGGAGAAAAGTTGGGGCGTTTTCGAGAAGAACGTTTTAAAATTATCTTTTCCTTTTATCTCCCTATTTTATTTTATCATTGCTGCCGCGGACATTTTGCTTAGCGGCGGTGTGTGTCCCGCCTACCTTGAGGGGCTCGCGCTCCACTGGCTTCGTACATTGCAATCGAGCTTTGTTTTTAGAGGGTGAGAGAGAATAAAGAAGATAGAAAATTTGTATTTTCCTAAAGATGATCTTTATCTGTGAATTGTATTTTCTCTTTTCACAAAAAAATATATATCAAAATAGATATTAAAGAAAAATACCTCGCTTTTCTTGGTTTCATTTTAGTGCGGGATGAAAGCTCGCGGAGATGTCGGAACAGGCCGAGCTCCGGTTCGAATGATCAGTGGTTAGGCGCGAAGCTATGCTGCCTTTGTTCCGCTGTTCGAACGCGTTTCAAGATTGAGTAGAGACAAAGGTATAGCTACAGCGTTGTGTCATGCCCATTAATCATTCCAACCGGAGCTTGGCGTCCCCGCCGCGATCTCATTTCCTCCTCTCCTTCGACTTCTACCCGTACAAAACAAGATTGTCAGAATCGATCCGCTCTACAAAAAACTGTGCGATCAGAAAGTTTGAAAAAAAAAAGAAGAAAGACGTTTGGCGTAAGCGTGTACAGAACGCGACACTGCTATCACAAAGAAGCGATCGCCGGTTTTATTTCTGTTTTTATTCTTGAATTGAATCGCTCTCATGAAAACTACCAGTACGATGGAGACTGCTTATTCAGCGCTCCACCCTAAGTGATAAAGTTTGACGCTCGTCTCTAGCTTCTTAATAATAGTGTGAAAAAGAAAGCGCCGATATCGTGTTCGTGGTAACTATGTTACGCATAGATGTCTCATTGGAGGGATGTATGCCACATAGATTACTGGGGAAACAAGCGGTAATGACACGAAGGAACGTGTCTGGCGAGTAGCAAATGACGGTTCCACGCCCTAGATATTGTCAGGCTGTGGCTGCCAGTTATCAGTGGGGAGACTGAAAACATGACGTAAGTTGTCCGTGGGGACGTGAACCGTGAGATTTGGCTAGAAAACGGTTGACGAGTAACAAAATGAATGGCAAGTGGATATTAACCGCAGTTTGAGGAGTAATGAAGCCAGTAAAATATGTTCTAGACATTATAACAGCCTATGTAACACATATTTTCAATTTGTGCATATCGACAGGAATATTTCCTGTGCGTATGGAAGTAGCCAAGGTTTCCGTTCTGCACAAGAAGGGAGATAGGAACGACATTAATAACTATAGACCTGTGTCAACACTGGCAGTCTTTTCAAAGGGACTTGAAAAAGTTATTCATACCCGCTTGTCCAACTTTCTTTTGACAAACATAAGCTAATTACTAAATCCCGGTTTAGATTTAGAAAGCATAAATCAACTGAACTTGCCTTACTTGAACGGAAAGAATTTATTTTAAGAAATCTCGAGAAACGAAAACTAGTACTTGGTATTTACGTAGACTTTACTAAGGCTTTTGATTTCCTAAACCATGAATTATTATTGAAAAAGCTGGAATATTATGGAATTCGCGGACAAGCTTTAAATCTTCTTCAGTCCTATCTTGGAAACCGCAAACAATACGTTTGTTGTAATAATTTCATTTCCACAATTAAATCGATAATATCGGGCGTACCTCAAGGCAGTATTATAGGACCTTTTCTTTTTAACGTTTATGTCAATGATATTGTGAACATTGACCGGACAACTAAATTTGTTATATATGCTGACGATGCGACGCTTCTTTTTACTGCTGATAAGGCACATCAACTTATATCTATGGCCAACACAGTACTAGATAAATTAGGAGAATGGACCGATAAAAACGCTTTAAAAATAAATACCAATAAAACAAAAGCTATGATATTTAGGCCAAAAAATAAAGTTATTTCTTCATTAGAATACATTTATATAAACTCGGTAAATATTGAATTGGTTGAGTCATTCAAAACGCTTGGCGTTGTGTTTTCACAAAACATGTCATGGGACCATCATATTGAGTATTTAAAAAATAAATTAGCAAAGGTCGTAGGTCTGGTATATCGGAACCGATATATATTTCCGAGGTCGGTTAAATTATTACTGTATAAATCTCTATTTTTTGCTCATTTAAGTTACTGCCACCTGGTTTGGGGTACTATCACGGCAACAAATCTTAAGATGATACATTTACTCCAAAAACGAATGTTACGTACACTTGCTGATGTGCCCTTCTGCTCGCATACAGAAAACCTGTTCAGAATGTATAATATATTAAGTATTTACAACATGTATAATTATAGGCTTGCTACAAAGTATAAACATGAATTGTGCAGTAACCCTACTTACATAATTGAACTGTCTGGTTTAAACCAACGCGTTCCCAATTATCATTTTCGAAACCCTGAATACTGGAATGTACCTACTTGCCGATTAAACCTATGAAAAGAAATGTTATGCTATAGATTATCTAAACTCCTTAAAGGAGCTGTGCAACGATATTCAATTGGAATGTTTTTCACTTTGCACGAGCTTAATGGCACTAGTGGGACTCAAGGATCCTCACACGCAACGCCACTGGCCAAGAAACTCCTTTGTTGCGGTGTAATTTTAAGGACAAAAGCGATCATTTTCATTCAATCTCTCCTTTGCGAAATTTGATGACGTAACGTGGGGATCGCAGTACACCCATATGACGATATTTGAAAGCGGTTCATAGATTGGACCCGAGCATTGCGTGGGCACTCGATTTGGGCTCGTGATAATCGATAGCTCGAGAAGGATTAGGGTAGTGGCCCATGTCCAATCGCCGCAACGACGACAATAGCCGAGCCACAACAATGTCTGGAACTCAGCGCGTGTCGTGTGCTTTGCCAACACCAGCGCGTGGCTATGATCAACATTGGCGGCATATAATCGGTTCCAGGTCACGTGGCCGCTTGTTCTGGCTGCGAGTTGAGGGGGTGAACGCTGCTCGTTTTTCTTTAATTTTTTTTCTGGGACTTCTATTGCGTGGGGTGAAAAACGAACGCGTGTTTGATACGTCATTAATGTCAGGGATCCGTTCTAAGCGGTATTTGCGCAAAGTACAAAAATTGTTGCATCGTCCCTTTAATTGTTTTATTCACGGTGATGTTCACGTAGACACCATCAGCATGAAAGAATTGCGTGCGTTGATGTGCCATTTTGTTGTAGACGACTAATTTTTTTGGTGTGCGTGTGTGTTGCTTTTTTTTTTGTATTGTATCGCCTTGTCACTACTGCAGAATGCAATTTGGGGGCCGAGAGCTAGTCAAGCCGTTTCGTGCGGCTTTTTTTCTCGGCCTCCACCATTGTAAATGGAAAATAAATATATTATTATTATGTCTGCCTCGCACCAGATCGAGTGTGTGTGTCTTATCCTTATGTTCTATCGAAATTAAATCGAACTTTTATTCGGTTACAGTCTTCCACAGTATGAGAGACCCATTCGCCGATGCAGTTTACGGGGCAGAGCTACAGGTGCAGTTTGGTCAGGAGCACTCTAGTTTTAGAGAGAAAATCGAACAAATGTTTATTCCTTCCTCACCCCAAGCAATGAGGCCCTAAACAAAAGCGGTTCGAGAACTGGAATCTAGGAATCTGTGGCGTGCGGTCAGAAAGAACATAAAAAATAATATGTACGACTATACATAAGTAAGAAAAAAAAGAAGAGGGGCAGTGTGAAAGCAAGAGGAAGAGGAAGAGAGAGACTCATCATAGGCCAAAACACAAAATAGCATATAGGAATGTGAATCCGGGTCTCGTGCCAAAACGTTTGACTCGGGGCTGTCCTTCGCATGCGTCCAAAACATGCGCAATTCCCTTTTTCGTGTTTGTGTTTTCCCCTTCTTTCCCTCAACCCCAGCTCAAAGTCACAGTGGGGACGGAACCCGAAGGAAAGCCACCGCGCGCGCTCGCAATCAATAAATCTGCATTTCCCTTCCCGTTTCCTCTCTCCCACTCCGGACGACGCACATTCCCCATCTCGTCCTCCTCACTCACTCCCCAAAGGGGATCCGACGCGCGGCGTCGCAGTGATGCGTTTGATCTTTTGAGGAGCTCTCGGGAGTTCCTCGCTCGAAATAACGCATGTGCGCATGCGCGGGCGTCAATGTTTCCCGAAATACCGGGACGGCGAGTGTACATGCGTTCACATCTGAAAGCTTTTCTCCCCCACGGAAGTGCACCCCACATGCATGCACGGGGAGAATATTCTAGCGCTTTGCTTGTCGGTGAACCCGCCTTTAATCTAGGAGAGAACGCGTGCCTTTATTTTCCCCAAAAAGTCGACCGAGAAGAAGAAGGAAACGAATGCACATCGCAGAAACCAACCCAGGTTTCTTCTTTAAAGAAGTGCAGGAAAAAAAAGTGAACAGGATAAAAAAAGGACACATTACAACACTGACTTTTGAAGGGAAAAAGATGCCCAAATCACGAAAAAAACCAGACATCAAATATATGCGAATTACATATTTTCATATAAATAACTGACACGCGCCATATAGTACTTCTATTTTAAGTAACTTGTTCGGTACATTTGCTCACCCTGAAGCCGCGGTTACGCCGCAAATACATCATACAAAAGACAAGGTGCTTGCTGCAGACATGATGAGAGAAATATTTGCGGACACGCCTCAGTCATGTTGAAAACTTGTTTGCTTCATGCACATGTAAGTCTCCAACATGTTTGCAGTTATTTTTTGTATGAGCGATGTAAAAGGGCCGTCACACTAGGGAGAAACATTGCTCAAACTGTGTCTCCAGGCTGTCTTTTGTGCGATGTACTAGCACCCTGACCGCTGTCTTAGATAAATGAAAATGAGGAGAATATTTTTTTCGTTTTTGTTTGGTAATTCCTTTCCAACCCTGTTATATTCGCTATATATGTATATATATATATATATATATATATTTTTTTTTTTTTTTTTTATGGTGAACCGGGTGCCACCTCTGGGATTCTGAGCGACTTAATCCTAGGGGCCAACACGGCAGGTTAAGAGGGCATAGTACCTCCAAGCGCCATAGAGAATACATGTAGATTTTTGACGTTTTCAAAAAATTCCTACATGAGAACCGCTCTTTGTATTTGCTTGAAACTTTTACGATAAAGAGATTAATACTCAATTGGTGCATTAGTGCAGTCATGTCTCTGAGTGTCATCTGCTTTTCTCCGCCCAGGCAACAATAAGCCTGTAAGTTTTTTTTTTTTTTTACATAACAACAAATAATTTACGCAAAATATACTGTTTCCAAAACTCAGTATTCTCTAATGGCTGAAATATTTGTTTCGTTTTTTTTTTATGAAAAAAAGGGGGGGGGGGAGGTGATGTACGACACCGTCGTTGTACTACGTGAATGACAGATAGAAATGTGCTCTATAACTTTTAGCTTTGAATATGAGTACTTTTCTACTTAGAAAAGTAGCAGACGAAAGAGGCACTTGGGGGCAACAGCGCCTCCTGTAGTCTCTGGAAAGTGCGAATACTTGATCGGTGGTAACGTTTTTCATGCACCGGAGATTCTTCCAAAAGCTATAGCCACAGGCGGCGCAATGCACTCAAAGAACTTGACTACAGGTTTGTTTGCCATCCCCGGGATTATTAAACGTCTTCAGAACGGCAATCTCCGATTTATAACAAGATGCAAGTTAAGAATCTACCAGAAGCTCTTCCCACTTCCCCATTACCACCAGTCACTGTTCTTCTGCGATGCGCAAATAGTCCGCTATCGAGACCATATTATTGATACGTTGCGCTGACATCACATAACTCGTTCTGGCAACTGCCTTTTGCGGTTGGTCCGCAGAGTGATTCGATTCCGCGGCTGTGACTGCTGAGAGTGTTGCAAGAATGCAATACTGTAAACAAACCATAAATAAACGTCCTGAAGAACTTTATGACAGACTGACGCTACTAAGAACAGCAAAACAAAAATAAAGAGGGCATAAAACAAATGGGGGTTAACAAGAGAGATAGGAGCGATCGGGGAGCTGTTGTCGAAGTGACACCTGATTTTGTGAAATTCTTTCTTCCTTCCTGAAGAAGGAAAGAAAGAAGAAAAGAAAAACCCTGCTCAGTCAGCTTTGATTTAAATATATATTTATTTTGTGTCGATACTTTGGCAAATGGGTGCTGTCTTCCGATTCTCATATGTAAAAATTAACTTACTGTCTATTAGAATTACATTTTTTCTTGCCTTGAAACCTTAAAATATTATCTTCATTTTATCCGTGACCAACGAAGGCGACAGCAATCTCACGTCTTGCGTATGTTGCGTTTTATTTTTGATTGCTCTAAAAGAATTCTCTTTAATTTTAGTTTCCACACACATATAATTGTATACAATAACTATCCTTTATAACAAAAAAGAAGGCTTACAATTTACGCGATAAAAATAACAATTAATGGAAGGATTGAAACTAATATGTTTCAACTTTTAATATTTATTTTTATTTTTAATCGTAACATGTGTGTAATAAAACGAGCGTTAGTAGGTTAACACTCTTCCTTCGGCACTTTCTCTGCATGTCCTTACCCTTTTCGTGAAGCGTGTTTTCTTTAAAGATTCGCCAACCCACTTGCTCAACAGTTTCCGTCATTTGCTTAACGGTTACGAATCAAACGTTAAATTAAATCAACGATCTTTTATGGGTAAAAAAAGAAAAGCGAAAGTAAAAAAAAAAAGAAGAACAAAGAATACACATGAAAATCAATTCGAATCTTGAATTTGAGGTTAACGAAACGCGTCGTTTCGTAATGAAGGTAATAACGAAAAAATATGACGCACCAAGGTGTGCAAAGCTACGAGAAGAGACATTGATCTTAGAGTACTCGTCCACCGCACTCCTCGGTCTCATTTGATTACCGACTACTAACAAGTTTGTTCACTATAACGATCTTCGCCGAAACCTTATCACATTTTCGAACAGCGCGTTATAATGTTTTTTTGTCGTCGTTCGTTTTTTTTTTTTTTTTTAATTTAAGAAGCGTGAAAGACCAAAAGCGAGAAAGGAAACATTCGTAAAAAAAACAAAAAAACAAGAAATTAGGAGCCGAGCAGAGCGTAAAAATAAAATTAAAGAAGCCGTTTCGTTTTGTGCATGATTCATCGTCGCGTACAGTCGTGTATTTAAAAAGAATTGATTTTTTTTCTTTCTCGGGCGACTTCAAAGGTGTCCCTCCCCCCCCCCCCCCCTCCCCTCCCCTCCTCCTCTTTCCCCCTATATACAAAAGTTCCGCCATGCCATCTCCGCGGGCTCCCATAATATCGAATATTTTTTTACATACATTTTTCTTCTTATTTTATATTTTCAATTGTATTATTCACTGCCCTTTCATCTGGCTTCCATCTCTTCGTTTACTTTGAAATCTAATATATTTAGATTCTTGGAAAAAAACAACAACAATTAAAAAACGGCTATGAAAGCGGTGCGCCAGCTATAGATTAGAGGCTCGAATTAAAATCATGACAAATAGCATCGGACCCGAACGCGTGAAAGCGGATGAAATAAATGCACGGCGAAAAAAAAAGTCGAATAAACAAGAGTGAGGGTAAAGTAAGGAATCTGTTTTGGTTTCGAGCTTCGTGATGCATACGAGGATTTTCGGATCGAGGAAAGCAGGTGTGCGTCGGATTTCAAAAATGAAGCTTCTTTATTACAGCTTTTTTTCTTGTTATTCTTTCACTGACGATATTTTATTCGTGACGTCTGGCTTCAATTGGGTTCTTTTGCTTTATTTCAACGACTGTCTTTATTGCTGCATCACGGATATTCGTCGAACATTAAATTACAGTAAAAATCTGCTTTGTATCCTTCGCTTTCATTCTAGAACTTAATTGTTGCGTCTTTTCCATTTGATGTGCGGAATCTTCAAAATAAATAGGATTTAAGCTATTTGCGAAACATTTTTCTCGTCCATTTTTGTAAAATAAGCTGGAAGCAGATGTGAAGCGTTACTTGTATGACCATTATTGATTACCCATGAATGCAGACGATCATAGTATCCAGCCTTTTATTCAAAGAGCTAAGCGGTCGTCTTTTTAATTTAGAGCGAAGATAGAAATGCGAGCATGTCAGCTCAGCCATGTTTGTTTTTTAATTCCCCGAATCTTTGATTTTCCCATTGATCTCTGGAGTTTCGCGAGTTGGTGCGCGAATCAAACAGATCGGTTGGATGCAGAGTTGCTGAAAGAGAAACAAAGAATTCCGAGATATAAATTCAGAACCAAATGTTTTACTAAAAAAAAGAATATATATATATATATATATATATATATATATATATATATATATATATATATTGTCACGAACGAGAATTGATGAGGCGATAATAACTGAAGAAACTAAACGTTTAATGGGGCGAACTTGTGCCCAAAAATAAAAAGGAAAAAACGATAACAACAGAAGAAAACAGAGCGTCGCGGGCGTCACGGTCGGCGTGAGGGCAGAGTCGAACGCTGGGGCGAAAACTGACTCCGCTCGCCATGCGGAGTCCCTTATGTACCCTCGTGGGTTTCTGGATCATTCGGAATAGAACTTTCGGTGCGTAGAACGTTCGGAACTAGATCCGACGAGAATGTTCTCGAACTTACGAGAAGGCCAAGTTGAAAGTATAAATAAAAGGACAGTTGCCTGGCTGGAATCGAACCTACACCTTCCGCGCAACAGTCAAGCGCGGTAACCACTCGGCCACGCACGCGCTTGCTCGCCGACGCGCGTGACATTACTCCCCCCTTTAAAAGCGCATCGTCTCGATGCGACATGCCGGGAAACAAAACAGCAAAACAAACAAAAATAATGGCAAGCTACGTAAACTTGTGCAACACAATCCTATCGAGCGTATTACAAAACACAATTCACAGTCCTATCGATCGTAGTACGGCTTGAGGCGCACGACGTGGACGACTTCCGGTCGTGGAGGGCGGCGTGATGAAGTCCGTGCTCCGTCGGGCATCACCTCGTAGTTCAGATCTCCAAGTCGACGAAGCACCTTGTAGGGTCCGAAATACCGTTTCAGGAGTTTCTCGCTGAGACCACGGCGGCGAATCGGTGTCCAGACCCATACTCTGTCGCCTGGCTTAAAGTGGACGTCCCGACGACGAAGGTTGTAGCGGCCAGTGTCGACACGTTGTTGGGCTTTAATACGAAGTCTTGCGAGCTGACGGACTTCAGCTGCCCGTTGAGCAACCACCTGGGCGTCGTCGCTTCCGTCGACAGCCGGTTCGTGGGGTAACATCGCGTCCAGCATCGTGGTTACTTTGCGACCATGAACCAGTTGAAAGGGTGTCACTCCGGTGGTCTCTTGCACGGCCGTGTTGTAGGCAAATGTGACGAACGGAAAGACCTCGTCCCATGTCTTGTGCTCCACGTCGACGTACATGGAGATCATGTCGGCGATGGTCTTGTTGAGTCTCTCCGTCAGCCCGTTGGTCTGGGGGTGGTACGCCGTGGTGCGACGATGGCTGGTGTGGCTGAGACGAAGGACTTCTTGCGTCAGCTGGGCCATGAATGATGATCCACGGTCTGAGATCAAGACTTCGGGAGCGCCGTGCCGGAGGACGATGGACTCGATAAAAAACTTGGCGACTTCCACAGCAGTCCCTGAAGGAAGGGCTTTCGTTTCGGCGTACCGTGTGAGATAATCTGTCGCCACGATAATCCATCGGTTTCCTTGCGTCGATAGTGGGAAAGTACCAAGTAGATCTATTCCGATCTGCTGAAACGGTGCGGTCTGGGGAGCAACCGGCTGCAGGAGACATGCCGGCTTCGTCGGCGGTTTCTTGCGTCGCTGGCACTCGTGGCACGATCGTGTGTAGAGGTGAACGGTCTTCGGCAGCTTGGGCCAGTTATACCTTTCACGAATTCGGGCCAGCGTACGGCTGTAACCAAGGTGTCCGGAGGTCGGGTCGTCATGGCAGTCTTGGAAGATCTCCGCTCTAAGGTCGGTAGGGATTACCAGCAGCCATGGCGAGCTGTTGTCTCCAAATTTCTCCTTGTAAAGCACACCTTTTCGGAGGACGAAGGTTGGCAGGGCTCTCGAGAAGACACGGGGGACAGTCCCCCCTCGTCCTTCGAGGTGCTCGATTAGCGGGTGCAACTCAGGATCGTCTCGTTGACGTCGTGCCATGTCGTCGGTATTCACTGCGCCTAGGAAGCACTCGTCGTCATCGTCGTCGCTGCTGCCGGAAGGCGTTTCGACGGGGGCTCTGGACAAGCAGTCGGCGTCGCTGTGCTTGCGGCCTGACTTGTACACCACAGTCATGTTGAACTCCTGCAATCGGAGACTCCATCGAGCGAGGCGTCCTGACGGGTCCTTGAGGTTCGCAAGCCAGCAGAGCGAGTGATGGTCGGTGACTACACGGAACGAGCTCCCGTACAAGTACGGGCGAAACTTCGTGATTGCCCAGACGACTGCAAGGCATTCTTTCTCAGTCGTGGAGTAATTTTTCTCCGCCTTGGACAGTGTCCGACTCGCGTAGGCGATAACTCGCTCGGTGCCTTCTTGCACTTGAACCAGTACCGCGCCACGTCCAGCGTTACTTGCGTCCGTGTGAATTTCGGTTTCCGCATCCTGATCGAAATGTCCAAGAACAGGAGGAGTCTGCAGTCGTCGCTTCAGCTCGTCGAATGCCTGCTGTTGCTCTTCGGCCCATTCGAACTTCTCGGCGTCCTTTGTGAGGTTTGTTAGCGGTGCGGAAATCCTTGCGAAATCCCGAACGAAGCGCCGATAGTAGGCGCATACTCCAAGGAACCTTCGCACGGCCTTCTTGTCTCTCGGCGCTAAAAATGCTGTGACGGCGAGAGTCTTCTCTGGGTCAGGGCGAACGCCTTCGTTACTAACCACGTGACCTAGGAACTTCAGTTCGTCATAGGCGAACCGTCACTTTGACGGCTTCAGGGTGAGTCCGGCGGTCCGTATGGCTTGGAGAACAGCTCGGAGTCGTCACAAGGGCTCGTCGAAGTCGCCGGAAAACACTACGACGTCCTCGAGGTAGACGAGACAGCTCTGCCACTTCAGTCCTGCCAGTACGGTGTCCATTACACGCTGGAAAGTTGCTGGCGCCGTGCACAGTCCGAAGGGCATCACCTTGAACTCGTACAGTCCATCCGGCGTGACGAATGCTGTCTTCTCTCGGTCCCGTTCTTCGACCTCGATCTGCCAGTAGCGGCTCTTCAGGTCCATCGATGAAAAGTATCGGGAGTGGCGCAGCCGGTCTAAAGTGTCGTCGATACGGGGGAGTGGATAGACGTCTTTCTTCGTCACCGCGTTCAGCTGTCGGTAGTCCACGCAGAACCTAAGCGTTCCGTCCTTCTTCTTAACCAGTACGACTGAAGACGCCCACGGACTGCTTGATGGCTGGATTATGTCGTCGTTCAGCATCTCTTGAACTTGCTCCTGGATCACCTCCCTTTCTTTAACGGAGACTCTGTACGGTGATCGATGCACAGGGCGCGCGTCGTCCTCGGTAACAATGCGGTGCTTCGCAACGGCTGTTTGGCGCACCTTCGACGACGTCGCAAAGCAGTCACGGTATTCGGCGAGGAGGTTAATCAGCTGCCGTCGTCTCGGGTCCGGAAGCTTAGGGTCGATGTTGAGCTGCGCTGGCGACGTACTGTCTTGCTGAGGTGGCGAGGATTCGTCAGTAATGGCGGCGATTTCGGCGGAGGTTTGGAGTTCCTCGACGTGGCCAACGGCTGCACCTTTTGTGAGGTGTTGCGTTTCATTCCGGAAGTTCGTCACGAGGACCACAGTGCGGCCATCCTGAAGTTCAGCTACTCCTCGTGCGACGCCTATCCCTCTTCCTAGAAGCAACTGGAGGTTGCCTTCCAGAACAACTTCGCCGCAGGTATCTGCATCGGTCACGACGGGTACGACAACACTTGATCGCGGCGGCAGGTTCACGTGGTCGGCAGCGACTCGGACGGCGGCTGACGCTGTTTGGGGTTTCTCTGAAGGCAGAACAGGCTTGCGCAGCGTCAATCTGTTCTCACCAAGGTCGATGACGGCGCCGTATTCACACGAGAAGTCCATTCCGAGAATGACGTCCCTCGAACAGTCTAGCAGAACGACGAACTTCACAGGGCAGGTTTCCCCGTGGATCTCAACGCGAGCGGTACACCTGCCAACAGGTGTGATGAGATGTCCACCGGCGGTTCGTATCTGCGGTCCGTCCCACGACGTCGTAACTTTCCGAAGGCGACGAGAGAGCCTCCCACTCAAGACTGAGTAGTCTGCTCCGGTGTCCACGAGGGCCGATGCGTCGAGGCCGTCGATAACAACGTTTAGGTTGTTGGACACCGTTGCAGGGGCGTCGGTGCGATGCGGGGCGTTAGGAGAGTGGGAGCGCTCCGGCGTTCTTGGAGGCTGTTTGCTTCCGTCGTTTTCGGCAACGTCACCTCCAGGCGTTGCCGCACTTAGTTTTCCCGGTGACGCAGGGGAGACAGACTCTCTCGGCGGGGTCGGGGCGCTGGAGACGCTGAACGTCGTGGCGATGGGGAGCGGGCTTCACGGCGGAGAGACGACACTGGGGAGGGCGAGCGTCGGAGGTACTCCTCGATGTCGCGAGGGCGTTCGTCGTACCTTGGGCGCGGGTCGTTCGTGTGGAACCCGCGCAGCCCCAGTTGTCTGTAGGGGCATCGACGGTAAATGTGGCCGGCTTCACCGCAGTGATAGCACAACGGGCGTCGGTCGGCGGTCCTCCAGACGTCCGTTTTCCCCGGCGCAGGTTGCTCTGGGTGGACGTGCGGCGGTTGCCTCGGTGCTGAAGGCTCACGTCGCGGCTGCGGCGCAGCGGGCGTGTGTCGTCGGGCCATTGCGGCGTAGCTCAGCGCCGGTTCTTCGGGAGCTGGATCGATGATGGGAGTGTCCGGCTGGCAAGCTCGCTGTACTTCCTCTCGAAGCACCTCGGCAATCGAGTGCGAAGCCGGGCGGTTAGAAGCCGGCAGTAGCTTCCTGAGCTAATCCCTGACGACGTCGCGGATGATCTGCCGAAGGTGTTCGATGCCGACACCGTCGACATTGCAGCGAGGTGGCGAGACACCCGGAACCGTCGACACACCGGCGAGTCGCTGATAGTGCACAGCTCTGGCCGACAGCGCTCGCTCGATGTTGGTCGCCTCGGCCACGAAGCCGTCTACCGTCGTCGGGGGGCTGCGGACAAGGCCACCGAAGATTTCGCTTTTGACGCCCCTCATGAGGAAGCGCAACTTCTTCTCCTCGGCGGCTTGCGGGTCGGCGCGTGTACACAGTCGTAGCACGTCTTCAACGTAGCTTGTCACGCTTTCGTCGGGGGCTTGTGTCCGCGTCTGAAGCAGGTCCTCCGCATTCTGTCGCCGGTGTTGGTTCGAGAAGGTTCGCTTCAACTCGGTGGCGCAGATATCCCACGAAGTGAGCGAAGCCTCGTGGTTTTCAAACCAGTGCCTCGCGGTGCCTTCCATCGAGAAGTAGAGGTTCTGGAGGCGTTGCTCGACGTTCCATCCGTTGTGGCGGGCCACGAGCTCATAGTGAAGGAGCCAGTCCTCGACGTCTTCATAGATTTCTCCATGGAAAGGCGTCGGCGATCGGGGGGCGACGGGCAGGACAACGACGGGCGGAGCGGTCATCGTTGCGGTCTTCTTCTTTGATTTCTGCGGCAGGGGTCCGAGTTCCGGCGGTAGGCCTTGGTTACGGCGACTTGACCGGGCCTTGGTCTGGTCTTCTGCGAAGGGTAGCCTGCGGGGGCTGAGAACGTCACTTGGCCGGCGTGTTTTCGGAGGGGTACGGTCCACAGGCATAGAACGCAAATATACCCCGCACCTCCACCAAAATGTCACGAACGACAATTGATGAGGCGATAATAACTGAAGAAACTAAACGTTTAATGGGGCGAACTTGTGCCCAAAAATAAAAAGAAAAAAACGATAACAACAGAAGAAAACAGAGCGTCGCGGTCGGCTTGAGGGCAGAGTCGAACGCTGGAGCGAAAACTGACTCCGCTCGCCATGCGGAGTCCCTTATGTACCCTCGTGGGTTTCTGGATAATTCGGCATAGAACTTTCGGAACTAGGTTCGACGAGAATGTTCTCGAACGTACGAGAAGGCCAAGTTGAAAGTATAAATAAAAGGACAGTCCCCTGACTGGAATCGAACCTACACCTTCCGCGCTTTTGTCAAGCGCGGTGACCACTCGGCCACGCACGCGCTTGCTCGCCAACCCGCGTGACAATATATATATATATATATATATATATATATATATATATATATATATATATATATATATATATATATATATATATATATATATATACAGGGTGTTTTTTTTTAAGCTTAACAGAATTTTTAAAAACAAACCATGAAAGCTAGGTTAATGCGGTCTGCGTAGGTGAGTTATAAGGCCAGGGGGACATATTATAGGAGGCTAATCGTAATGATCAGTCGGCTAATTAATTAAAATTCGTTAATTAACTTTTTAAGTAATGAAAATAGACATATAGTTCCAATTAGACACTTGCTCAGCGTCATCGAAAACACCTAAATCAGTCATTTTCAGAAAGCCTTTAAGCGCGTGAGAAGCGTTGTAGTGCACTAAAGTTACCATACTTGGAGCAGGTACAAGGCTGGGGCAAGATAAGAGACGGAAAAATCGCACGGGCGCCTTATCGCAACCTCTAGCTTTGTAGCTGCTCCACGAGCGCTAACTTCAGTTCACTACTACGCTTCTCACACGCTCAAAGTCTTTCTGAAAATGACTGATTTAGGGGTTTTCGACGACGCTGAGCAAATTTCTAATTGAAACCATATGTCTATTTTCATTAATTAAAAAGTTAATTAACAAATTTTAAGTAATTAGCCGACTGATCGTTACGATTATACCTCTAGAATCTGTCCCCCTGGCCGTATAACTCACCTCCACAAGCGGCATAAGTGTAACTTTCACGGCTTTTTTTAAACAAATCTGTTAAGCTTAAAAAAAAACACCCTGTATATATATATATATATATATATATATATATATATATATATATATACAGTAGAATCTCGATAAACGGAAATCGCTTAAACGAAACAACTATTGCGGAGTTGTTTGTTTTTGTTTTCATGCAATGTAAAAATATTCCCGTTAATCGGCACTGAAATTCTCGCGCCTCCGGGTAAACGGAACTGAAAACGAAACTATGTCGCCGACATATTTTTCGCTATCACAGAAAAGAAAAATAACTCTTGAGTAATAAAACAGTATTATAAATATTCTTAATATTTATTAGCTTTATTGCCCAAAATTAGCATGTACGCATGTTTTTTTGGAGTTTTCTCTTTTCATTTTTATGCATAGGTGGCTATGTTGGGTAGGCTTGGCTCAACAGGGCTTCTGCTCACATCTTAGGCCTAGTGTCCTACTTTCTGCGATGGCGGCCACGAAGCGAAAACACCGTGCGCTCACGTTAGAAAAAAAATATTGAAGTCATTAATGATTTCGATAGCGGTTGCTTCACGAAAACGGCGCTTGCAACGAAGTATGCCATTCCCAAAAGTAGCCTGACAAGGATTCTTCACGACAAGGAAAAGCTGCGGAGTGCGTTCAGCAGTACGCAATTTGGACCAAAGAGGATGAGGCTGCGACTCCCCGAACACGAAGAGCTTGAGAAGTGCTTGGCGTTGTGGCTAAGAAGAGCCCGAAGTGAGAACCGTCCCGTCATTGGACCCATAATGTGAATATACAAAAGCAGCAATTTGGTGTTTTTGTTAATTATTTTGCCTTCTACATTCACTTGCTGGTGTTTACAGATTGTGCACTTGTGGAAACAGCATTTAAGCTGGCATTCAACATTTTTAGTGTACCTACACTACATACTCTCAGTAAATGAAACTCCTGATAAATGGAACAGATTTTCCTGGTCCCTTCAGGTTCCGTTTATCGAGATCGTACTGTATATATTTATATATATATATTGAAGTACAAATTAAGAATGCTTGAAATGTTCCTCGCACGACCTTAAAGGGACACTGACAGGGAATTTAAGCTCGCGGAAGTTTTCATTTCAACCTGACCTATAAAAAGTCCAACTGCCCAGAACGCAATTTGCGGCTAGAAATTCGTTTTCTTTCCGCCCGACAACCGATCGAGAATGGGCCGGTTTCGGCGCGCTCATTCTCTTTTCCGTGGTCCTGCGGCGTTCAAATTTAAACTAGAACGTACCAAATATATATATTCAACGTCGTGGGTCATCTAAGGCACACACTCAATATTAAAAATATGAAAGAATATGAGCCCCATGTCGTGTGGCTTCCAAAAAGCGGCAAAAACGTTAATTAAACGCAAAAAAATGGTGCGCATATCACAGAAAGTACGTGTACTGCGTCATACTCAATATGGTGACGTACCGCGGGCTGGACGACGCGATGGCGACGTACGACGAACCAACGTTGCAACGGACGTTGGACCGCTACTTCGGAACTGCCGTTCGTGGTACCGGCCAATCGACCTTCAAGCGCAGAACATCGGGCGGAAGGGATATAAGTGCGAAACAATCGCACGACAAACGGTGCACGCAACTTCGTCGTCGCGGGTGTTGTCTGCTTCCCACGCCATAAAAAAAAAAGAAAAAACACAACAGAGGAACGAAAAAAAACAGGGTAGGGAGCAATGGTTACGTGACTTCCAGCAACTCCCTCCTCCTTCCCATTTCTTGGGCCCCTCCTCCTCGGTACGCGCAGTCGGCCATGAATCTCTGTGCTCGTTTTTCGATTTCATGTTCGGAGCAGTAAAAATTCTTGCATTATAAAAAAAAAAAAAAAAGTTTGAGTCTGGAGCAAAATATTGATGATGTAGTGTTCTGACACCTGCATAAATCACCTAACAAAAAACTCAAATCATTTTTTTTTTGCGTGACAATGTTTTTTTTTAGGGCCACAAGCCCACTGTTCATACATTATTCCAAATACACGGTGTTGGCTGTAGACATGATGAGAGAATTATCAGCGCACGCGACTCAAGCATGTTTGCTTCATGCATACGTATATGCTTCGAACAGATTCCGCAGACAGTTTTTTTCGTATGACCAATGGGACAGGATTGTGATACAAGGTAGAAGCACGCCTTCTGCAGGCTGTATGATGAATACGCAGAGTGACAGCAGCTTAAGACCGCCAATCACTGTTCCTGCGGGATGCGAGGCGTACGTCGCTCTCACGTCGCATAACTTGTCACGGTCACACTCTCTTTCCTGGATGGCCCGCGGAGCGATTCGATGCCCTGGCTGGCACGCGGCGCTATTTATTGGGTGCATTCTTAACACTTGTATTTTTTACTATTGAATAAACGTGGATATAAGGCAAAAAAAAAAAAACATTTTTTTATGCTACGACACTAAGTTAGAGAACGCCCAAAAGCTCGGACTTCGCCAGAAGTTCGCTATGAAGAGGTTGGTATAAAATGCCGAAGTATCATAACTCCTACTCAGTAAAATATTTGACGCAAAAAAATGATTTTGCCCGAGAGAGGGAGGAGAATACCGTCGAACGGCAGACATGTGTACTGTGCGCGTCACTGTAAAGCCGGGGTAACTAAGCGACTGGCAGCCGCCATGTCTCTGCTCGTGCGGCCACGCCCGCGCGATTGCAAGCTTGCCAAAGTCACGTTCACGCGCACGTTACACGTGCTTGCACGCATGGTGCCAGTCCGGGCACCATGCTTTACAGCTGTCTATTCATCATACAAAGGGCAGTCTGCATACGCATTCGAAGGCGAGTAAGCGCGAGATCCGTGCTTCGAATGCCACATGGCAATGGGTACAAGGAGAAATCTTGGCACGCGGCATTCGAACCACGGATATGGTGGTGATACGCTTTTGCACACTGTCTTTTTTATGATGTATGTTAGGGCCGTGACTGCAGCATGAGCTTTGTTTTTCTAGATCCCAAAAATACATTCGGCTTCGAGGAACTCGTGCGAATAATCTGTTGTTTGTTTTTGCACACCGCAGCCTCGCACCGGTAGCACGGTTAATTTTGCGCACCTACATGCTTCCCTCACGCTCCAAGTCTTTCCAAAAATCTTCCGGCTTAGTGAAGTTCGAGGATGCCTTGCAAATGTATAAGTTGAACTGCATTTTTATTTTTACTTAATGAAAAATAAAGTTAAATATGCAATTATCCGTAACACTATGTACGGAATGAAGAAGGAAAAACTAAAAATCGTAAGCAGTATTGGACCATATGAAACAGACATATCAAGTCGGTCATAGCCACCGGTTACAATGGGCGACATTATATATTATGTACTGCTTTCACCGAGCCGATATACCCCAAACTCCCTTCAAGTTTGGAAGTTTTTAGAACCACCTAACTACGTATCGCAACTACCGTGTCGACGGCCCGTGTACCGTTAACGTTGTTGCTTAAACATGCAGTTCAGTGGTCCGGACCACCCGAACCACTGAACGTGGTCCGGGTGGTCCGGACCAGAGTGAAAAAAGATAGAGATCTCTAAACAGTGCCACTTCGATATGAAGCAAGTGTGGCGAAGGCTCGTTTACATCTTTGACAAACGCCATGAAATGGCGCAACATGTCTAGGGCATCTTAATGGGCATATAGGTGGCCCGATGGGAGCCACTCGAAGAACCGTCCTTATTCGCGCACATGTTTACAAGGCCGCGCGGTGCGCCACCAAGCCTGTGCAAAGGCCCCTAATTTGAAAGCTTCCCTGTTGGAAGATGTGCTAAACCCAACCGCGATTTAGACGGCTTGTGTGTCCTTCCGAGTTGACATTAGAACAATACAAACAAATCTTACGGGTAAAACAAGCCTCCGTGTATTCACTCCAAGGTGCTTTCCGCGCCAACGGCGTCTTGTTCTCCCTTTTCAGGGCGTCTATCCACGTTCTCAGTCGAATAGGGCAAGCAGGAAACACGTGAAAACGGATCTTGTCACAGCTCCCAGCTTTTTGCGGCTCCAGTCTGCACAGATGTACAATGTTTTGGCGAAAAAAGCAGGATTAGAGCAATGCCAGGTCCACGTGGCGCTTCTGCCCACATCCCGAAACGGAAGTGCGCCCGAAGTGCTACCGCCACCACGTGACTTTATTTGAGTTGAGTTAGAGTATAAATAAGGTTTTCTTATATTTTGGTTTTTACGTGACGTGATCGCTTTAAGCAATTTGTTGGGTCTCAAAAAGGTATTTGTTTTGTACGTGTAATACTGCGTACTGCCTGTGTGTAAATAAACTACAAACTCGAAGGAAGCTGTAAATTGCCTGACCGAACCGAACCAATCCCCCGGTAAGTTAGTTTTTGCCCCCCCAGCAGCGAGTTGCGGCTCGGTACGGACGCTTCGTTCCGTCGGATTGTTTTTATTGACAATCCCTCTTTTCATTTCCTTTTCCGTCAAACCTTTTCTCGTCAAATAATTCGACGAGTCCAAGCATAACCTCCCCCCGGATGCATGGATGGACGCTAACTGCCGCGCCCTTCATAACAGGCGGTAGCTTGCGCCACCTAGCCTAGAAATTAAACAAAAAAGCATGATTCCGCTTTTTGTTCTTCTAAGCCGATTTGCTTCTTTTGTGCGATTTCATAACTATCACCAGGTGGTGTGGGATATCACCAGAATGACATTTGGGGAATCGGGCAAAAAAAAAAAAATCTTAAAACATCAGCCACGCCTCTACCCCCTAGTGAGGGAGTCGCCAATTTTCCTCTGGTCAAGCCTAGCTGGCGTCACCCCAGCACCAGGCTCACTGAGAGACAGGGTTAAAACTTTGGGCCGGAGCCACGCGGGAGGGAGTCCCAATTTTTCTCTGTCCCGCCTGTCCCCAGCTGTGCTAGTTGTACGCCAATCAATTCTCCCGACCGTAGAGTGCCTGAATGTCGCTCAGACTTGTGCGTAACGAGTTACAAGTAACCGATCACTTGTAATAAATTACATTTCAATGCAACTCTTTAGTGCTCTAATTACTTCTTTTCTTTTTGTGGTAAAATCCGCTGTAATTAAGTTACTATTTTTCTGAAATCAATTACAAGTAAGTAATTATACGTTTCCGAAAGAGCTAAAATGACTGAGTTGAGTTTTTTTACGTAAGAAATCGCTGTTTGTCCGTGTGTCACTCGTCTATGTTGCCCAACGTTGGACACTTTTTTTTACTCCTAAACAACTATAAAAAGATACCAAGATACAAGAAGGATTAGAATGTCAACGCGCTCAGCGATGTTTTGACGAGATCTTCGAACGAAAACTGCTGTTCAAGCTTAAGAAGGTGTGAATGACAAAAAGCAAAATGCAACCACTTTGAACATATGTGCGCATTTTTTATTTCTTCATAAAAAGTTAAAGAAAGTAACGTGACAAATGACCAATTACTCTCTGGTAATTTTTCATTACTTTTGTTTTGCAATAATTGATTACTGTAATGGGGTACATCTTTCAATAAAGTAAATGTAATTGTAATCGCTTACTTTTTTTTCTCAGTAACGCGTGCAATTAAGACTATTTGCTGCGCTGGCGGCCCACACAGTGTGGGGGAAACTCTGTCGTCTACTAGCGTAGCCGCCATCTTGCCTCCCACTTTAGGCAGTCGTTTATGAGCTGTTTGCGCAGTTATTGAACATAACCACTTGCAGAACTGCGTGAGGTAACCTTAAGATCAAGGACGGCACGCGTTCCGTCAAGTTTGCGCTTGTTTTCAGCACCGGTTCAGGAGGCAGGAGGCAAAATGGCCGAGGTCAAGAAAAGGGATCCCTTGCCCTCCCAAAGAATGTCGCCACTCGAGCAAGGCGCAGCCAGCAAGCAAAACTTGGATAACGCTTAAGCTTCGCCTTTAAGAGTGCAACGCGATGGCGAAGCATATAAACATATAAACTCCCGCTCCTTCCCAAGCCGTGCAGTCTTGCGTGGCCTATATTCGGTAGTGTGCATAACTCGCAACCGAAGGGTCGTAAGTTCGAGTCCCGCCTAAATTTTTTCAAATTTTACAGCGAGGCTGTTTATGGCTAGGGTTCCGTGGATTTTTCGTATGCGTCAAGAAAAACTCAAGTCCCGAATTTGGTGCAAAATTGCTTCATTATATGCAAACGCTTATACGTCTCATCACTTGGATATGCATTTTCAGTAGATTAGTCATCAATAAGACAACTTTTCAAGATCAGTTAACTCTCAGGTAGATATTAAAGGTTTCTCAAAGATTTGCCCCTTTGCGACCCGCATCGGCCATGTCTACGCTCGCATCGCCCTCTCTTTGTTGTCGTTCCAAGTTCTTGCGTGCCTAGTTTCCTTTGCTTCCGCTTTCCTGGGGTGGCGGTCCCGTCGCGCGTGTCTGCCTTCCGCCGGGCGGCGGTCCCGTCGCGTGTGTCTAGTTTCCTCCGGCTCCTCGGGGCGGCTGTGTCGTGTGTTAAACAGCTTCGCTGGTCATCCACCATTCACAGAATGGAATGGCTCATGATTTTTTTCCTTTAAGGCAAATAGATTACATTATAAAGTGAAATCATTTGAGACATTCGGTGACCTTTAGTTCGCATTGTATATGTCGTGTTTCTTAATCACTTCAATTCCACGCGTGACGTCACGTTTCACGCGAGCGTTGTGGGTTGTTTGAAATTCCCGTTCAAGGTAATATGGCTGTGACGTCATGACCCTATCGACAAATCCTGGATTTTAGCGCACGCCACCGACGCCGGCTTTTCTGCGACGCGAGCTCCTTAAAGTTCAGGCACTCAGGCTCCAGCCGCACTCCCTCAAGTGCTCGTACATCGTACAAAAAAAAAAAAAAGAAAGAAAGATGCAGACATGATGCTGGAAGTTTTGACACACTCTAACAGACATGACTCGAGCATATTTGAAACATATGTGTCCCTATGCTGCGACTATATCTGCAGACTGCCTTTTGTGTGATGTATTATCAGTGTGACCGCGGCATACTTCGAACCCTCGAAGGCTCGAGGTCGCGTCTTGGAAACGTGCATGCTTTCTCCTCGCAACGAACGGTCGCGCTAGATAGTGTCACGTATCGAAGCAAGGAGCACGGGCTATAGCTCGAGCTTGTATCCTTCGGTGTCCCGTAATAATGTACGTTGTTATACCCCATTCACACGAACGTAAAGGTACCTTTAGCTAAGGGAGCTTGAAGGCCTGTTCACACATGCAGCGGAGCGCTTTAAGCATAGCGCTAACCTCGCGCTAAGCGCATGCTGACCGGAGCGTTCACCAGCTTTGTATCGCACCGCCAAAACTGTTGCTCGTGGCAGGCTATAAGTAGCTGACGGCACGTGAGGAGCGCTACATCAGCGCTTCGCTGCATGTGAGAACCGGCCTTTATTCTCTGCGGGCAATCAATTAACGATCTTCCGCGCGTGGCGTGTGCTCGCGACCCAAGAGCACGGGCTGATTCGCAGATAGCAAAGGGACCTATGTTAAAGGTACTTTTATGATGACCGTGTAAATGTGGTATTAGACAAGCTAGGGGTTTAGCGAACCTTCGTTCAACCTGAAGGTTCAACTGGTTCTGCGAAGCTTCGACTTTTCTTTAAACTTGAGGAAGAAAACGAGAAGGGACGGACAACCAAAAACTTCCAGTTTGTGTTTGTCCGTCCCTTCTCGTTTTATTCCTCAAGTTTAATTATCCCTACCAACCCACTCGTTCGGTCCTTACTTTTTTTGTCTCTCTTTTTTGAGCAAAAATCGACGGCCGAAGTATAGTTTATTTTTTATTTTTATATTTTATAAAACGGCTACCAACGTTTACGCGATATAAAAGCAAACATACGCACTTTATATCGCTTTATAGTGGGATTATTGATGGGAAACAATACCACGCATTTCGCGCACGCGTGCAAAAAGTATAGAACTTGCGTCAAACTTTCGCCGCACCTTGCGCGGAAAAAAAAGTTCGGGTAAAAGTCAAACCTCTAGGTCGAACTTGACTTTGGGCACAAGCATCTTGGCGGCGTTTGTGTCGTATTTGCGGGCTAAACCAATCACGCAGAGTGAATGCGCCTGCGCTTTCTTCTGTGCCGTGATTGGTTTAGCCGGTGGTAGCTATAGCAAACGCAGAAAGAAGAAGAGCGCCGTGACGGTGCACCTTTTGACGCCGCTGGCAGCATTGGCTGCGGACGGACTTTGCGTGAAAGGGAGTATATGGGACCACGGCGGGGCGGCAAGCGGCTACTGATCCTTGCTCCCCATGACTGAGAGTTGAAACATGGCTGGGTCTTCATTTGCGCAAACCCCCTTGCAAAAGCGACGAAACTATACTATACTTCGTTTCAGCTTCGGTACGAGCGCGGCCGATGTTATGAGCCGAAGGGCCAATCAAACAGCGAACGAGGCACATCGTCATGGTGTGCTCTCTGCAGTTGATAGGACCAGCCGGTATTCGCCGTCTCTCTGTGCGCGCTCCTCCGTCGGCTAGTCCTATCAAGCGCAGAGAGCCCCTCCATGACGCAGCGCTTTTTGCGCTGTTTGATTGGCCCTTCGGCTCATAGCATAGGTCGCGCTCGGACCGAAGCTGAAACGAAGTATAGTGCCGCGAGCAAACGAAGTAAGATCACGCCGTTGGCCAAAAACACGGCTAACGCGAAAACCAACTCGGGGTGCGTTTGTTTCAAATGCCCTCATAGTGGCGCCGGTTGCGGTCCTATCATATCCCCCCCCCCCCCAATTTTTTTTTCATCACGACGGGTTTTTTTCTTTCATTTTATATTTTGTGTGGCTGACGTGATATCGTCTCTCGTTGCGTGTTTTTGTTTTCCTTCTTGTATCGAATAGAAGGCTAGCAGACTAAAATACGCGTTTTCTCTCTCTCTCTCCCTTTTCTTTTCTTGATCTTTTGCGTAGGGTTGACGTAATAAATGTTTTCATCCCGTATTTGTTGTCGCTATTGTTGTTTTTTGTATAGAAGAATAGTGAAATAAAAGAAGTGTCAGTGACGGGGACCGTCGCGACACTGCCGCGCGCGGCTGTGACCTAGATATATGGCGCTTGCGGTGGCTGCGAACTGGGGATGACGTTAGTGGATGATGAAGCGCCCACTCACCACTATCTGGCTATTAATATTAAAAGATGTGATACTAGTGCTAACTTGCATTTTCAGCTATATTTTGCGACGGTTACGTTGGTCCGCACAACTTATCCATGGCTGGGTTTGTGTGGATGCGATCGTAGGGCATCGAATCGAGCAGGAACCAATCACACGCAGCCCGTCTCTCTACTTCTTTCTCTTCTACCCGTTTACAACCAATCAAAATAGTCAAATATCGACTCAATGCGCTACGGTCGATTTTATGTAAATACAGCCTATAAAACACGCTAATTTTGACGTAAAAAAATCGTGAGCTTTTTTTTTTGCATTTTTACGTTTGGCGTTTGGTGAATTGCTTTTATTGTTATTAGAAATGAATCTTAATCTGAAAGCCTGAACGTAACCGTCAATTTTCTAATACACTCTAGGAAATGGCTGCGCGTATACTTTACCCGCCAAACACTCGAAGAGCCAATCTCTGCGAGCTACACAATCAGCTGAGTGAATGATGAGGCGGAATATCTGTTTATGACCTCAAAATTAAGTCTACGCTGTGGCATTACGCAATGCAAGCATGACGCTTTGCGTTTTTTAATGCCACAGCGCAGACTGCATTTTTAGCTCTAAACGGATGTTCCGCCTCTTCATTTGCCGAGCTGATTTCGTAGGTCGCAGAGATTGGCTCTATGAGTGTTTTGCGGGTAAGTACACGCGCAGGCATATCTTAGAGTGGTAGAAAAATCACAGCTTGAAACGTTTATTTATTTGTTTATTTATTTTACCCTCAGGGCCAGAGGTATAACAGGAGGGAGTGGTGAGAAAACAAACAAAATAACAGTGGAAAATACAAAACAGTTAAACAACAGGGAATACGTGGTTTGGAACATTCGAGAAAAAAAGAACACAATCCACAATTGATGTACGTGATGCAGGTAGATGATTCAATTTATTCGAAACTCTAGGGATGAATGAAGAAAAATATTTTTTATAGTTGCAAAATGGAACGCCTACTTTGTGACGGCGATTCAAGCGTGCATAAACAAATTATGAAAAAAGGCGGGGGGGGGGGGGGTGTTATCTGTTGATTTCTGAGTACCATGTTGTGATCAAAAATTTTGTGAAAGAGACAAATACTAGAAATGCTTCTGCGATGTGCGAGACCGGGTAGTGATAAAGTATTTTTCATTGATGTTACGCTAGCGATATGATTATAATTACCCCCCAAAAAACTTGCCGATCTGTTCTGAATTAATTTGAGAGAGCCAGTAAGGTAGGCGGTACCGGGATTCCAGATGGAGGCTGCTCACTCAAGCTTTAACCTCAGTAATGTCTTATAAAGAAATAGTTTTAATGATGACGGGACGATAGAAAAAATACGTTTAAGATAACCAAGCATACGATTAGCGGTGTTAGTCATAAAATTAATATGAAGGTTCCAGGAAAAATCGGAGTTTAAGATCACTCCTAGACACTTATAAGAGTTTACAAGCTCTAGTGTTGTGTTATTAAGGCTATACGTTGAAGTAAAAGTAACCTTACGCGCCATGCGCATTAGTTTGCACTTGTTTATATTTAGTTCCATTTGACCAGAGTTCTGACTATTTTAAAAAAGAATCTAAATCATGCCGTGATTGCTTGGTGTCAAAGTCATTAGATATTATTCGATAAATGGCACAGTCGTCAGCAAATAATTTGATTGAGGACGAGGCAATATTGGGAAGATCGTGAATATAAATTCGAAAAAGTAAAGGACTTAAAACGGACCCTTCGGGTACGCCGGAAGAAACAGATGTGAGAGTCGAGTTGATACCATTACAAGTTACACATTGCGAACGATGCTACAATGCCTTACAAGCTGTTGCTCTTCTTTGTACAGATACGTCTTGAGGTTAGAGAAAGCTATTATTATCGCTCGGACAATCGTTTCTTACTGCTGCTGCCCTGCCCATACTTTCTGCTGCATTATGCTGAATCATGTGTTTTTTCTTATCGATCATTGCTTTCTTGTGGCGACATAGAGTCAAATCCTGGTCCCATGAATGCTGAGCAGCTGTCTCAGTTTCCTAAAAAATAGAGAGACGCTAGCTTAGTCAGAATTGAAGTGTGTGGTCTGCAAAAGTCCTCGAGCAGAAGCGTAGGTTAGGTAAGCTTCTAAAGGAGCGCAGATAATGTTAAACTGCATCAACCTCAAGCGCCTGCACGCATGCATGCACTGTAAGAAGAAAAAAAAAAGTAAAAACTTTTTGAGAGCTTTTATTTTTCAACAACGTGTTAGCTATACTTTTGTTTTCAGGTATTGCACTTATTTGCTATGCGCTGATGAGGTACTAGATCTCTCGACGCTGTAGTTCATCCTCGAGAGCGCCTGCTAAACACTGAACAAGTTGCGACGTCCTCATTTTCGTGCTTCGAAAAACCTTCGCCAGATGGCGACAGCCGATCTTCGGGGCGCCAGTATAACTCTAGTCCCAGACCAAAATGAAGAGAGAAACTGTTTGAAGCGTCGATAGCCTAAATCCACGCAAGCAGAAAGGAAACACTGCGGCGGCGTGTTCGCCCTTTCCACACACAACGCGTCGCATAAATTTCGATTTCAATGTTCAGACATCCCAGTTCTTACAATACAAACAACAGCAACAACAACAACCTCCCTCCTCCCCCCCCCCCCCCAATTTTTTTCATTTTGCAAGTTTACAACGCGTTTCCCGTAGCATCCTCTTCTCTTATACAATTTTTTCTTTTCTTTCTCTTGCCTCGCTTGTTTGACATTGTGCTTTCATATATATATTAAGGGGCGAATTCGGGCGAGACGCTCAATGGATGGCCCGAGCCACAACTTTGGAAAGGCGCCAGAAACGGCCCATCATACTCGCTTCGCTTACAAACATTCGCCCACCCGCATTGACGTGCATGCACATACCCCGGCTCGTTGGATTGTGATGAACGTACATGCCGTCGAAAAACGCCAGGAAATAAATTAGAACAGCGTGGATTTGCTTCAGCGCATCCCCATTAAAAAAAGAAAACAACAATCTTAGATGATTCTTCCAATAAACGTATCATGAGGTATATAAATTATAAACGCGTATATAAATTATTGTATGATTTTGTTTTTATATCTCTATCGGACACATTCCTTGAATTTCTTTCACTAGTTATATGAGAATATATGTACCCAAACGCGTCTTTAAGTAAGATAATAAAAAAAAAATAAAGCGCAGCCGAGTTTTTATTTTTTTTATTTCATCGAATACAAAACAAATTAGAATTGAGTTCAGTTCGCTATCTTGTCTGTGCGGTTTATTGGTTTTGTTAGAGGCGTTTCGACGCTGAAAAGTTATGTTTGAGCCTGCCGAGTCAAGGTTAGCGCGTATACTGGCCTGTTAAGAACGTGATTTCCAGGGACGTGAGGGAGGAGGAGGGAAAAGGGGGGGGGGGGGGGGGGCTGGCCGCACATTTACGCACTCCTTTCTCTCAACGCTTTCACCTAGAACCACTTCCTACCACAATATCGTTAACCTATAGTCGCTAAAGTTGAAGCCTGGGCGAGTTGGTATGACATTTTAAAAGGTTAAAACAGCGCAAAAAACAACGGACAGGGTAAAGACCCTGTCCGTTGTTTTTTGCGCTGTTTTAACCTTTTAAAACCTATAGTCGTCAATTCAAAGACTCACCTTGCTTTTTTTTTTCTTTTCTTTTGTTTCCCAAAACAGGATGTAGTAAGGCCGTATTTGGTAGGACACTTTAGTAAATCGTTTCGATATCTTCGTTATTAGAGAGTTTTAGAGAACCATTTTTGCACGTCCGATACGGTACAATGAGCCCTCTGGTACGAAGTGCACATCTGCTATTGCAGAAGACTCGCACATGCGCAGTTCGTTCCGGAGGGCCCATCGTATACCGTATCGGACGTGCAAAAACGGTTCCCTAAAGCTCTCTAGGGTTACCCGTTAACGATGCGATGCATGCGCAAAGGCGTCGGAGGAGTAACGGGTATCGGAACGAGTTATCGGAACGATCTTGTACACTTCCTAGTGTTACCCCGTTGAATGCGTTACGTCCGTTCCGACCACAATTCCGTGTGTGTCTGTGTGTGTGTGTGTGTGTCTGTGTGCGTGTGTGTGTTTTAGAGTATTAATAGATGTGTGTTGATGGACACGAGATTGCTATTTCGCACTGTAAAGCTGCGCGTGTGGGAAAACGGACATATAGTAACTGTAGTCTGCTTTCGACCGAGTGTTCTCTGCGGTTACGCGAAGCGCAAGTTCGTCTGCTTCTTTTGACGTCAGAACGACGCCGAGCTCTGATTGGCTTTGATGGAGGAATATTGGGTAGACTTGAAGGCAGCTTGCTTTGAGGCCTACCCACTATCCTTCAATAAGAGCCAATCAGAGCTCGGCGTCGTTCTGACGTCACCGCAACCCCTGCAAAAAAGAAGCGGAACTTGCTCTTCGCATTGGAAGGTGGCGCCACGAGCCTGAATTTTGTGCGACCCGGTTGTCTGGCGGCACCCAACGTTGGCGGCACCCGTCATTGAAAATTTCAAAGATGTTAATCTAATGTTTTACAAGAACGAAGCTTCGCCTTGAAAATTCGCAAGGTTAAATGAACCACTAAAATACTGCTTTGTGCAGGCGCCGATTTTCCCAGTTTATTTTACAGAATGTTCTTCGATTTATGACGCAATTCATAAATGATATGAAGATGCGTTTTCGAGTTTCAAACTTACCGATAAAAAGAAATATTGTAAACGACTTATTTTCGCAAAAACCTAATTTTCGCGAATTTCGCGAATCGCCTACAATTCGCGAAAAATAAGTCCCGCAAACAATTCCAGTAAAATGTAAACACATTGGAATCTATATTAAGATCCCACCGCGTCGCGAAAATTATAACTCGCGAATTATTCCAAAATTCCAGCTTTGACCTAAATCGTGAAATATTGAGCCCGCGAAAAATAAGTTGTTTACAGTATAAAAGCGAACAAATGACCTCCACGCGATGATTATTTAGCGCATGCTCGTTCATCTAAGAAAACGTTAAATAAAAAGCGACAAGAATCTTTTTGTGAGAAACCTTCGCGCTGCGCGAAAGCCTGTTTGAGAAAAGACACGAAAAATGGCGTCACTGTGGTCTTGTTTGTAATGTGCACCACGCGTTCCAGCGAGCTGCTAGTGTTCGTAACCCCCCCTCCCCCCCCTTCTCCTCTCCCCTCTATTTTCTCACTATTTGCTAATCTAGCCGTGGTCCCGGTTTATATATTATTAGGGACTTTTAGTGGATCGTTTCGATAACGACACTTGATAAAGATACTATTCACACGCAAAGCCGCCGCCGGAGTACCGTGAATCCTTATCTGGACGCAAAAACGCTCTACTGAAACTTCCTATTTTCCCCTTAATCGGGTCTGGTTGTTCAGAGGACGTGCTCCATAAATCGCAGGGATCGGTTTTTTGCATGAAACTTTGCGGAGGAAGTGAGGCGAGGGCCTTTTTCTTCTATAAGCGCGCATTAAGATGGGGTGAATGAGGCCTAAATCAGGGGAGGGGGGAGGGGGGGGGGTGTAAAGACGGGAGGAGGATGAGGCAAATCGCAAGCAATAATTGAGAAAAGAAAGCAGACGATAAGTTAAGCCTTGAGGTTGTTCAAGTACTTGTCAACTATACTCGTTAATTTAATTATCTCCCCTTGCCCACAAGACTTCGCTCCAAGGTCCACAGATACCGACTCTGATACAAGTCGAGGCGCATATTCGTAAGTATTTTATTTATATGTCTATGAATACGTTTATGCAATGCGCTACGCCGTTGTTTTCTTGCAACATAATGCTAAAAAAAGAGAGAGAAAAAAAAAAAGAGGCGAGGCTGCAGACCTTACAAATGACGTTTTTCTGCTTCATTGCGAATACTAAAACGCCGACAGCAGGCCGAAGTGGCCGAAATACATAGGAAGATAGTGGACCTCTTTTCCTCTAGATTTATTATACTCACTCTATGGCTTAAACGTGAGCCGAAGCTTTATGCCAACCACTTGCAACTTTTTCTTCCTACGTTCTGAGAGCCACCGGAAAGTAACTCCTCCGACCAATTTGAACACCGCAGAATAAAAAAAAAAAGGAAACAAAAAAGCCTTGCTTTTTTGAGAGAAAACGTGCGCCGTTCAGTTTTCTGCTTCAGGCCACGAGGTGCAAGACATCAATAAGTGAAAAGACTGTAAGTGCGCAGGCGAGCTTTTAGTAGCAGATCATGTCATTTAACCCCTAAGACTGTGGTGCAGAAAAGAAAAAAAAAAAAAAAAAGAAGAAATCTTTTACTCGAAGGGTTTAAAGTTTTTTTTTCTCTCTTTTCTGCACCACAGTGTCAGGTAATGACAGCAATAAGACTCGTCGTCGCGGTGACCAGACGGCCGAAAATAATCAAACAATAGTAATGAGTATTTCGGCGTGCGCTACGTTAATATCTTTCCTTCTACCTAAGAAAAAAAAAACAACGAAAATGCCGACTTTTTGTATTGCGCTTTCTGAGGCGCGCGTTCTTCGCGAACTTATTGAGCGGACGAGATATATAACCCCCAACTCCCCATCGAGACGAAAATAAAAAAAAGAGGGAGAGAGAGAGAAAGGGAAGGGAGTCAGGCAACGCCGACGAACGACCGCTTCTTTCTGCGGACGGAATGTGCTGAAAGAGCAGTCGTTAGGCAAACTCCAAAGATCACAAGAAGCAGTGATGAGAGAGAGAGAAAAGGAGCGAGAAAGAGAGAGAGTGGGAAGAAGGGGCCTTGACTCCCTTTTCTATCTGGAGTGATTAGTGGCGTATAAGGCCGGAAGCACCTCATCGAGGGGTGACAGCCTTCGTCGACCCATAACCGTGAATCACCCCTTGACGACACATGGGGGTCCTGGCTCGGGCGCATTCCAACGCCCAGCGGACGGTATTCAAAGCGCCCTTTCTCGAAGACCGCTTTTCACGAAACACCAGTTTGGTTTCGTATACGTTTTTTTCTTTTTTTTTGAGCCGTCGGTTAGGTATAGTTTCTCTTTCTCGTGGCGCCATTGTTTCCGACGTACCCACGCAACCGTGAACTCGGCGGGATCTCCCGTTCGCTCATGACTTTCCTGCAGAACATGCGGAGCGAACTTGAGAAACTCGGTCTAACGCCTGGTTCACATGGTGCAATATTGCTCGCCATTTCGCGATTTCTCTGGGGCGTCGAGCACCCCAACTTACCCCACTTTTTTTTTCTTGTATAAATGCATTTCTTTATGCTATCGGATTGTCCAATCTTCACTGGGTTCGAAGATTGGCGGCGAGGGTCAAGAAAAGCGTGATGATGCATAAGTAGGGTTGTGTCAATGTTTTAACTAGGGACGAAATTTATAGCAAAATTTAGAGCGGTGCGGCGTAAATGTTTCTGGGCTAGGTGGCGCGAGCTACCGTCCGACACAAGGGGTATAGTTACCATCATCCAGTCATCCATCCATCCTTCGATAGAAGACATTAGCTTGCTGGAAGACATTAGCTTGCTGAAGAGAAACGGCGGCCCATAAAGGCTCGGCGTGTTCGTCGTGCCAATAAGACGCCGGAAAATAGAAAACAGCGTTTTGCTAGAGACAGGGAAACAAGGGCCGTGTTCTAAAATTTACTTGATCTCACTCTAGGTTAGAGGTTCCGTACCTCGGCGTTCGAAAACTTACCGGCGTCCAGCGTTGCACCCTTTGTCTTGTCACGTGACATGATCCGTCGGGGTAACTCGGATCCGTTCGAGTAAGGCTTGGAAAACAGCCAAGGTGAGTTCGGTCTGCTACGACCAGTGACTGAGTAAGGGAACGACGTCCATTTCTATGTAATCAGCAGGATATGGCCTTCAGAATATGGCCTTTAAAAATTTTAAAGCCGCAGTTCTGTATTTCTTACGTCACTATGTTGAGGGCCAGCGCGGGTCGCATATCAGACATGAGTGCTATGTCAGCTTTTGGCGTGGGACTCGTGTTCTGAATAATGAACGCGTGTTTTCTTCGGGTGATACCAAACATTCAGCAGCGCCGAATCTGCACAGGAGGCATACTCTACTAAATTGCAAACCTTCTTCACGGTTTGAGTTGTTGAGTTGCGTTTGAGGTGATGTTGGCAGCGCCCTCCGCAGTTCTGAAAATAAAGCTGGGGACTGGCTGTGTAAAACCGACTGCAGCACACGACGGGGGTGTCCTTGGACGTCTTGGAGGCAACGCAGGCAAACGGGCGGGGGCAGGCGCGCACGCAGTAGATTATGCGGGAGCAAGGAATGTACAGGACATTCCCCTAATTCGTCGCGCGCTCTGTGCACGGTCTTATGGAATTTTTTTTTTTTTTTTTGTTGGGCATGTTAGTTTCGATGCAGGTAGAACAGGCAGCAGGAGAAACAGAAAACATATTTATCATACAAACAAAAAAGAGGTGAGACAGTGCAACTTGAAAGAGCGCGATCAGTTGCTATAAACACGGAGTCTCAATGTTTGACGCCAACTCAAACGATTGGCAATTCATCTACAAGCAGTTTTGCGAGCTGAGTAAAATGAGTAGCACCAGCTGCGGTGAGTTGTCTGCGGAAGACGGGCTTCTTTTCATTCGTTAAAATTAGACAGACCCAGAGGAGATGGTCCACATCCGCATTTCCAGCTTTGACCGCGTGAGTTCGTTGCTATGGTTACCGCCTTTTATTGTCTTCCGCTCCTTACATGTCTTCAAAAATTTGCGACGGGATTGAAACCCAATCCGTTTGTTAACGACCGGGGTCCGACTCGTCTTTGCCGAGCCCCGCCGCTGCTCGAAGCCCCCCGCGCGTGGGGGCAGAAGATGGCTTCTCGTTCATGCTCCCCCGCGAGCGTACAGCAAACGCCCGAGAATGCCGACACAAACGTAGGCAGATAAAAAAAAAAAAAAAAAATGCCGACGCAACTATAGAAAGATACACTTTTCTAAAACAAATCTTACTTATTACAAACCAAATACTTGTTGCTTAACAGGATACAAACAAACCTAACAAATCACTCGCTTAATTGTTCTCCAAAGAAAGCGAGAAATCGTGTTGCGTTTGTGTTTTGCTCGAGTGTCAACACGGAATAGTTGAGATCCTTCAAGGTTTTGAGCCATTTTATGACCTTCAGGTACATGTTCGTTTGATCGTATCCGGGGAACGTGCGAATGTTTTATACGAAGGGTTTAATTTTAATTTGAACATATTAAAGAAAGAAAAACGCAGTGGGAGTTAGACACGTGCCGTATTAACCGTGTTTTTATCAGGCTTGGTGGACATTAGATGGGGGAATAATCGTCATGCTAAGTTGACTAATAAATAAAAATTTGTTAATAGGTACACTTTTGAATTATTGGTTTTAGAGGTCATGTTAGAACTGCAGAATTGACGGCAACTACAATTAGAGGGCAAACCAATTTAAACATGTCGCGAAAAAGGTGATGGTTTTTTAGTTATTAGTCGATCAATTTTTGCGCACTTCGCACGATATAAACATTACGTTTAAAAATAGCGCATGAAAGGGGGGGGGGGGGGGGCCCTACCCATAACGACGCTTGGAAGAGTGACGTAGTCGGTTAGGTCATGTCTTCACTTGTGTTGTCGGTGCACCCAGCAATAACATGCTGCCGAGATAGTGACATTTGGATTGCCTACATGCCTCTCTGCCTCAGATAAAGATGCAGCCTCTGTTATCCTGAGTGGACCAGCAAGTGACGCGCTCGCGCACTCAGTGCGTGAATTATGCGGCAAAATGGCGTCTCAGCATTAGCCAAGGCTATGCGCTCGAGCTGAGTCACACCGGACTGCCTGATATTCGAAAGGCCTCAAAGACGAAAACAAAAAAAAAAAGTAGTGGGCGGAAGAATGGTTGAGATGTAACTACTCAAACAAAGCAGTCTAGTGACGACAAGACTGAAACGACGACATCACTTTTCCAAGCGTCATTGTTGGCAGGGCCTGTGACGCTTTTTTTAAGCGCAATTTTTAGTTCGGGTGAAAAGACGCAAAAATTGATCAAATAATATCTATAAAAAAAAATCACATTCTTCGCAAATCTTTTTAAATTGGTGTTTCCTCTAATAGTAATTACCGTCAATATTGCAATTTCAACATTACCCCTAAAAGCAACACTTTAAAAAAAGAAGTTTTTTTAAGAGACGTTAGTGAATTAGTCAACTTACCGTGACGATTATATCCCCTGTCCGCCCAGCCTGATAAATAGATGGTGAAGACAAAACTCGTCTAACTTCCACCCCCAATTTGTAAAAGAAAGATGTGGTGTCGTCGAATACTGCTTTTGATATAGTTTACTTCGAGAGCCTATATTTGGCGCAGAAAAATCAACGCGCGCACCCGCACCATTCCTTCGCTTTCTACAGGGTTACAAGTAGAATTCTAATAGGCTAAAACTACATTTTGTTGTACGGGGAGTTTGTGGATAATTCGATTGACTACCTATACAACTCCGAGGGAAAAAAAGGCTAAAGTTCAGACTGGCTATATATCACGTCACAAACATCCCTAAGAGAGCGGTATAACTTCCTTATACTCAAATTTAAAATATTTGAGCATAAGATCTTAGCGTACATGTTGCCTGCATGGCCATGTATGTTCGAAAATTCAACGGCGTGCATTTAATTCCTTTAATTGTTTCACATTTCGGCCGCCAGGACGGGACCGTTTTCGCTGCACACTTGACCAGGCGGCAGAGCTCCCCGCTTCTTTCCTTCACGGTTTTTCCGCTGGGTGGCGTCATCTCCTCTGGCGTTGCGAATAGCATATTGTCACTGACAGTTTAAGTAACGAAAGGCGTGGCGAGTCCCAAGGATCTCTTATAACTTTTGAATAAGGCAACGGTTTGTTCTCAAACTTTGGCGTCTGGTTCGGACCCCTAACGGTATACATTTGGGCGGAAACTGAGTGTTCGGCGATAGGTAATTTAGTTTTGCGGATAAAAACAAAACAGACAAAAACAGTATTTTTTTAGGGGGGGGGGCCTGTATATATAATTGTTGTTAAACATAATAGATACGGAAGAGCGGAAATGCACGTGGATGTTCGAACACGCCTAACCGGAGCTAACCGGATCCGGCTTCATTAAAGCTGCGACCGGCCACTGTTTTTACGGGTCCCGCGCAGCCGAGGTACAGCGCACACATCGCCCAAGATAGATGCAACGGCTCCAGTAAACGTCCTCATTACCGTCGCTGCGACGAACCATGCCGGAAAGCGGCGCCGTGTTGTCTTCTAAGCTTGTATTCGTTTCTCTTCGCCCTTCTTATCCTGGGCCAAAGAAACGTCGCCTTCGCCCCCGTACCGTCCCCCCCCCCCCCCCCCCCCCCCCCGTCTATCGAGCACTAAGTAGACCATCCTTTCTGATCCGCCATCTGTGTTATCCTCGTTGTTGCTGTTGTTGTTGTCTTCTCGTTTCGGGTCGTATTTCCGGTGATTTGGTCGGAGGAAAGGACTTCCGACGGCGTGGCATGGAACGCAAACATCATGTATAACGTCAACCAACTGGGCCAGTTCTCCACCTTATTGCAAACATCGCGCTCGGGGACCTGTGATTGGTCGGGACTGGAGATGCCTGATGTGGAGGTTTAGAACCCTAGTCCCGAAAGGTAATAGGTTATCGGAAATTCGAGTGTTCGTGAGTCTCAGCATAGACGGTTTGCTATCACTGAAAGTATGTGAAATCATTGAAACTAAATCATGAAGGTAGTCAAAGTTCGTACGAAGAACTTTGAGGCAGGGGACAGAACGCGGCAAATCTCAAGACTCCAGGCGTGTAAAGGAACGCCCTGGGAGCCTTCGAGTGGCACCCGACGTTTCGGAAAAAATGTGTTCTCACGACGGATGTTATTTACGGAGAAATTACTACGAAACCCGTGACGTCACCGTTTCTCGTGTATAAAGTATGCTTCATGTTTGAACTAGATTTCTACTTCGGTTTACTAAAATTGAGCTGTGAAGCTGCGCGTGGGGAAAAAAGAGGTGTCGTGGCTGTCTTTACTTTGCTCGTACTTTGCGTTACAGCGTTGTTCTGGTGGCGTGGAGTCGAGCGTCAGGTTTCTCCGAAAAACAGAAATAAAAATAACGGTTTTGCGTGACATGGACAACCTGGCGCATGATCGTTGAGCGTCCATAACGCTAGATAAAATGCGGTCAAAGTCTCCTTGTGCGTGTCTATGCCTTGTTTTATGCAATCATATCCTGAACGAATGCCTTCCAGAAACCCTGCGCAGATGGAGGCCTCGGTGTCATTTTGTACGTAAGGCGTTCACGCCAAGCACCTGGAGAGCTCTCGGCATGTTTATATTTTATGCAACTTTTACAAAAAGCGTTGCGCCTGCGCAGAGCCCGTTACACGCAAGCCAAGGTAACATTAAGCATACATAGCTAATAGCAGACCACTTAATCATCCCGAACTTGAGGGGGAAGGAATTTAATCATCCCGAAATTTAATAATTTTCCTAAATAGGCCCCTGGCCTAGGACGAAAACAACACAAGGCTTTGTTTTGGTGCAATGCGTAGTTTTCGCAATATCGAATTTGTCCACCTTTCGTGAAACAACCTGTATATAGTGCGTTGTTTTGGGGACGATTATTGCAATATTATGTTCCTCTACGCAAAACATTAGCGTGTTTCGACTACTCTTATTTGTTTGCTTTTGTCATCTATAAAAGCATACACATTTGGTAATAACAGCGTTTGCAATCTCAACGAAATGTCGCGTTTTCATTGGTCATAATGTCATCCTGGCTGCCGAAACATTGCACCTCTCATCGCAGGAGGTGACCTCGGTGTGTACAATCTTTGATTGCTTTTTTAATAGGGAAATCGGCTGCGTATCGTCATGATTTCTGTATTTATAGGGTACTTAGAGCCAGCAGAGTGAGTTATCGTCATATTTAAGTGATCTCAGAAACCTCCTCAGTGCACCTTTAATCGAGCATAACCACTAATAGCGCACGCGTAATGCCCGTACAAAACGTTCTTTGCTCCCGGCGTTTATCAGAATGATTATAGGACAAGTTCAAAGTTTTATTTTTAATACTACTTTACTTACACTGGCTCTCTCCTTGCTCGAAAGATTCCCGAAGCAATTGTTGCTCGTCATGTAATCGCTTCGATTCCGCCTTGCGCAACTCGGAATCTCTCGCCGCCTCCCAGCGGGCACTGTCCAAATTTAAACGATCGATTTTTTTTTTCCTTTGTTTTCTCATCAACTCTTAGTTTTTTTTGTATTTTTAACGAGCGCTGCAGTCCCGGGTTAAGGCCTATTTCTCCGGAGGGCGAAGGCAAACGAACAAGCGGAACGGCTGCAGTCTGCGCCGGCAATTTGCGTTAGGCGGCCGCCGAGACTAATGGCGCCCGAGCGAAGTGAATTCCCCTTGCGCCAGGAGCAGTTCGCGTAACAAAGGGATAAAACTCCTACTGAGAGAAAAAAAAATACAACAAAGAAAAAAGAAGAAGAAATGGAATAGGAATAGAAGCTCGGGGAAAACGAGCAAACGAAAGCCACGAGTTTCCTTCATTTGACGCGGAAGACGAAGGATGACCCTATAGACGAAAATGAACGGAGAACGATGAACGGACCGACATTCACGGTAACTCGTGCTAATGACGTCATTTGTCAAAGACATCAACGGTGTCTCAAGTGGGACGAAACAAGAATCGAAAACCAAACAGATGCGGCAAATAAAAGCGGGGCTGTGTTTCTGCGGTGCTTAGCCGCGGACTACGACTAAACGCAATAATATTTTTTTTTTTTTAATTTTTATTAGGGCTTTTTGTTTTCTATTCTTAGCCAAACGACGCTTTGTCTCTCCTGCAGCGTCTCTTCACCGCGTCGAGCACGGTCATAGCGCTCTCCTTTTCAGTCCGGTCCTTGCTCTTGAGAGGTATTCTGAAGACTGCGGCGTATCCGGTGAGGACCCCGATCCGCGCATGCGCGCGATGAGGAGAGGAGAACGTAGCGCGTACCTCACTCTCCCACGGCCTCCGCATGCGCGCGATAAGAAGAGGATAACGGCGCATGTTTCTAACTTTCCCGCGGATGCGCATCCGTTTCAACGTGACAGTCAGTGTTGTACACGTACCTCGAAAAAAGGGACGAAAGATCGTTCCTCGTTTCCTCTGAATTTTGGAACGCGTTTTTGTTACAAGTTCCATATGAAAAAAAAAAAAGAACTCGTTCCCGCTACAGTTAACAAAGAACGTATCGTTACATATACGTTACATTTGTATTTTGCTGAGTACCATATTTAATTAAACGAGGAAAGCTTTTTTTTATTTTTTTTATCTATCCCATTAAATAGGAACATACGAATTTGAATGCCGCGATGGAAGAGCACCAGGAAAAGAAAACAAATGGAAGCAGGGTTTCATTTGTTGATATATTCAAATTTTAACCGTATTCATTTTTGTGGTGGGCGATACAGACGAAAAAAATTAACTGATACCTCACATTGCACGGGCATTTTACAACTACTTAAAAAATTAGCTGGTTCGAACTTAACAACAGTCGCTTATCAATGTTGCTGTCCGCAAGACGAGTAAGCGAAGAAGAGGGTTTGGGCTTTTGGAAGGTCAGTTATTGAAAACTACAAGCCCTTCTTTGTTAAGGTTAGATTCGTCGTTAAGATTGAAGATGGGGAACGAGGGGAGTATAAATAAAGGTTAATTTTTGTGAACCTTTTATGTGACCAATGTTCGGGATACAAGGGTGTGTTCGATGTCTGGTAACCTGCTCTTTTGTTAGAACTGTAGGTCTCTTCGTAAAAGTTCAGTGATGGCTGTAGTCGGCCTTGGATGTCTGAGTGTGTGAGGATTCCTGGAAAAAAATGAAGTAGCTGAGTTTAAAACGTCTGTCTTTCTGTGTATTTTCCTTCGACTAAAAGTTTTACTTTTTGTAGTGCAGTCTCGGGCACTGAAAAAGGAATCGATGTCCACTAGCTTTCCTGCACCCGACTGTTACCAAGCGAGGACCACACACAAAAAAACCCAAAAAACCCTAACATAAGTAACCAAAACGTTAACGAGATCCTGCTCTTCGTAAAGATCTTGTTTTTATACTTTTAGAATTTCCCTCTGAGAAATAAAATAAACATTACCGTATTGGACGAAATAAAGAAACGCCGTTCCTTTTTCCGTTCCAGTAAAAATGTAACGAGTTCCCGTTCCAGTTCCACCGATGCAAAATGGAACGGCGGCGTTCCTTCGTTCCCTTTAAAAGGAACGCGCTCCAGGAACGCCGTTCCGTACAACACTGGGGACAACCGATATGCTTCTAGGACGAGGGGGGGGGGGGGGGCATAAAAAAGTGCTAAAAATGTGGCAGGGCGTCACGCATATTGCGCTGGCCGCGTGCGAAACCAAGCGCGTGGCCACGCGCTTTGGTTTTCGCGGACCTCCGCCGAAAAGAAGACCTCCGCGAAAACGACCGTCTGCGAAAAGCGAATACTTCCGCGCCTTGCGAATAGCCTGCGAGCGCCAGCGAAGTTTTCGTCCCTGAAGGGATGAAAAATCCTCAGAAAAACTCAAGTGTATGCGGTTTCACTGCCCCCCAACCCCCCCCCCCCCCCAAAAAAAAAAAAAAAGCAACAAACAAACAAACAAAAAAACTACATCTAAGCGCAGTGATACATTTTTGTTTGTATGTTTTTTACTGACTGGTATTTGCGGGCGCAATACTTGTATAAACAAAAACAAAAGAAAACAAAAACAAAACGCTGACAAATGTTTCTGGCTCTTTATAACCGGAAAAAGATGGTGCGTTCATAGAACACCTCAGGACTAGATAACAAGGCCATAGTGCTTAATTTTTTACGTCACCTACTGGAGGCCAGCTCGAGTGACAGATCAGACACGAGTTCTGCGTCAGCGTCCGGCTGGGACTCGAGTTTATCAGTAAGGACACGGGTCCCAGCCAAAGGTCGGATCCGCACTCGTGTTCAATCTGTGACTTACGTCGACCTGCGCTAGGCGACGTAGTAAATACAGAAGAAAGGCTAGTTATATATGAGTTGTTTGTCGATAGTGCGTGACCGGTAGTGATGCCATTTTTCCTTAGAAAATAGGAAGCAGAACCTTTCCTGTAGTTCTTATGTTGGAACGGACTACTCATTAATGAGGTGCAACAGAGCTTGATCCTTTAATTGGTTATAATTAGTAAGTAAAAAAAATAAATTAGCGTTCTGGATGACTTGAGAAGCAGTACGGAGGTAGACTCTTTAATGAACGTAACCACCAGCGTGACGGCACAAGGCAGGCCTCTTTCTTAATTTTTGTTTTATAGTAAAAGCACTGCATCATTGCATTCGTCAAACAGAGGAATTAAGTAACTGCCGATGATGCGTAATCATGTCGCATTTTTTGGTTGGATGAGCAAAGCAAGCATTTGAAACGCACCATGGCACCGGCCTTGAACATCTTCTATGCATCGATGCGCAGTGAGTTGAAAAAGGACGGGCGGTAAACTGGCCGTGGCATCATCGTTATGGTGTTACTATGCAGTTACCATTGCTTAACGTTGCCTTTATAAGAGAAAAAATGAAAGGCTTCCACGTGAGCAACAAATGGCCGAGCGCTGTCCTTCACTCTTGACTCTACTTATGGCCACTCGCACCTCAAGCCGCGCTAACACTGCCAATACATCTTACAAACGACCGTCTGCAGACATTCTCTGATGCGTGTTCACTGTCCTTGTATGACGGACCTGTCACACTGGTCATAAAAAAAGCTGTCTTTAGACGTGTTCGAAGCACACACACTCTAAGAAATGCCTGAGCGTCTACTTACCTGCAAAACAATCGAAGAGCCAATCTCTGCGATCTACAAAATCAGCTCAGCGAATGATGAGGCAGAACATCTGTTTAGACCTCAAAATTAAGTCTGCACTGTGGCATTACGTAATAGGAGCATGACGCTTTGCATTGCGTAAGGCCACAGCGCGTACTTCATTTTTAGGTCTAAACGGATGTTCCGCCTCTTCATTCGCTGAGCTGATTTCGTAGATCGCAGAGATTGGCTCTTGGAGTGTTTTGCGGGCAAGTATAGACGCGCAGGCTTTTCTTAGAGTGCATGTGTACAGTGCGCCGCAATATGAAAGACCCACTGGGAGCGCGTGGCCGAGGCGGTGGCTGGCGGGGGCGTTGCGAGCGCTCCGGGCAGTTCCATTCTGTTTCGAGGGGAGGACGCTCACTCGAGGCTCAGCTAAAGCGCGCGCTTATCAGTTTGTGGTGAGCCCCGAGTGAGCGTCCTCCCCTCGAAGCAGAATGGAATTGCCCGGAGCGCTCGCAGCCCCCCCGCAAGCCACCGCCTTGGCCACGCGATCCCAGCGGGTCTTTCATATTGCGGTGCACTGCACAATGCACACATGGTTCGAGAATGAGTGAGTCGTGCCCGGAGATATTTCCGTCATGATGTATGCAACAAACACCGTGTGTTTTCTTTTTTTTAATGAGTTAGCATCAGAACGCTCGTTTTAACGAAAACCCGCCGGTGTCAGTCCGTGCGTACGTTTGTCAGCGTCATGCATGACGTCGCGAGAAGAGTGGGATGGTGAGGAGGCGTCGTGTCGGCGCGCGGAGAGAGGAGAGGGGGACGCGTGCTGACGTCAGCGCTTCGGACCAATACGAGCGTCGCACAGCTGGTGCGGAGCCAGAGGCAAGCAGGCGCCGCTCCGCTTTGGAATGTGGCCCAGCTCATTTGAGGCTCCGGCGATGGATGTGGTTCTTTCTGTGAGTGATATGGCTGACCGTATCCAAGAGAGACGACGGAAGGAAGCCGAGGCCACGCGTCGCGGACTTCAGGCAGAGACAAAGGGAGAGCGTAAAGGCCCGCTCAGACTCGTGCAACCCAGTACAACTGAGAGAGACAAGACAAGTTTTTAAGCCTCTTACGACGGCGAAGGACCTACTCCGCAGCAGCGCATCTGGTCCTACGCCGTTGTAAGAGGCTTAAAAACCGGTCTCGTCTCTCGGTCGTACTCGGTTGCAAGTGTTTGAACGGTGCTTAAGCGTCGTATGGCTGCTGCCGCACAGGCAAGGTGACGGAAGAGTGCAGCGGAAAGCGAAGAGGAAAGGCATTGTTAAACGACAGGAAAGCGGTAATAAACGAATGGCAAGGGGTCCTAAACGAAAGGAAATGGATGAAAAGGGGGTGAGAAAGGGCCAGTACTAACGTATTTGCATCGGATGAATGCCCTTGATCGTCTAACATTTTTTTTTTTATTATGATGTATGAGGAGTGAGACATCGGCTATAAGAGACGCCGGGTGTGGTACTTATGAAGTTCACGCGTCTTGTCTCCTGATTGGTCCTTCGATGTTCTTATCAGCTAATGCCGCTCTCCCATTGGTTGAGGGGCGATAATGAGTTTCTCGGGACTTGCCACGCCCTGCGTTTCTGAAACTCTCGGTGACTATAAAAAGGCTAAGTAGCCTCATCTCTTGCAATTACCCTTGCCACATACCCTGACTTTTAATCTAAAATCGTTAATCAGTGATGTCATCTTCTTGAATGAATGCTCCCTAACAGAAACCGTTAATGTCTCACCAGGAGTATACATTAAAGATTCCTTCCCGATTAACAGCCTTGTGTCTTTGTCTCAAATCGCAGTCATCAATAATATCATATAGGGTAAGTGCGTGCCATAAAACGTTTCTGAGAGTGTAAACGTAGGTGCTTGTATAGACGCTCTGCAGAAGCTAGGCAGGGGCGCCGCCATTACGAACCTTCAGTTTTTGTTCCCTCGTACTATTCCGTTTACTTCACTTCATCATTACCATAGCAAGAGGCCAGGTTATTGCCATTTTAGACTCCGCTGTGTCCTTCTCTTCAGCATTGGCCTTTGTGGAGGCTCGTCAACAGTCGTTTCAGTGGCTCTGGATCTCGGTAAGACAAGAGAAGGTCAGCAATGGCGGCTGTAATCTGGTGCGTGCGTATAGCGTCTATAGATTTCCGTTCAGTACGACTCTCAAATCTTACAGCCAAATGACTGCCCACACGCGCACATGTCTTCGTCGTATTGTCCAAGTTTCGACATTGAAACAATTTTCTAACCGTTTGGGAATTGAAAGGATGCTTGTCAGCTTTACCGTTCCCTTTATATGATACAAGCTCACTGATTGCGTCCTTCGAATTGGCACGCCTCATTTATTCGTCGGCGTGTAGGCTTCATTAATTCGTAACTCAGATAGATGCGCTACACGCTCCTCTGCTAGTCCATTCGTCATCCAGTTAACGAAATACACTCATCGCGTTATTAATCCTTCCGCGTATGGCAAACGAATACGGACTGATTGATCTTTCCATCTGCTCTGTTGTCCAGTTAATCGTGTATTCGCGCATTCATCCTAAAGAATGTCACGCATACTCAACAAGGATGTCATACACGAAAAAACATACAAGTTCAAGAAAGGAATAAGGTATAGTCTGCGGTCAAACCCGTATGCCTGTCTTTTTTATCGATGAAAGTATGGACTCCGAATTACCGGAACAGCCTACTCAACTCTTTGATTAGATTTTTCTTACTCCCGCATTCTTGATTTGCCGAAATTTAGAGAAGATGGGGTACATTATAGCCGGAGGCTCTGCCAGCAAGAAAATGCACAATAAACACTGCTCTTGTGGCCGGCTTGGGAACAAGGCAGTCTGGAAGGAGGTCCCTTAGCGCCCTCTTTAATTGAAATCGATCCACTGGCGTACGCTCCTTTTGACCGGAAGTAGAATGCGCGGAGAACGTAGGGAGTATATAGGGGAAAGCTTAGGGGAATCTTGGGTTTAAGGGTGAGGAGGAAATGAGAAACTACAGAGCGTAATGAGGTTAAAAGAGCGGGAGAACGGAAAGGGGGCAGTACATTTATGGAGGGGGAAGAAAATTAGGGAAAGTGGTATGGAAATAAGAGAGGTTTAGGGAAGGACGACTACTAAAACAGGATCTCCGGGTAGAGGTTTGGGAGGATAGGGAAAGCTGTTGAGAAAGTAAATAGAGTGTAAAGTTGAAGAATACACGACAAAACAAGTACATTTTCGGAAATTTAGGCACCACTAATGAGAATGTATCAAGATCGAAAAAAAGTCAAAGTCCCTAGAACAGAACTAACTGGTGGGGAGAATCTCGAATGCAATGGAGGGAATGAATGGAGCGTTTCGGGGGAAGAAAGGAGATGCTTGAATAGGAAAAGGTCGGTCTTCCTGAATTCCGTTCCTCGGGTCGCAATCCACTAAGCACGCAAGCGCTGTTCGAGACAATCAGCGATGTGTGCGTTCGTTCGCGTGGAGCGTCTCCGGCATTTAATTGGCGGTTGCCAAGGGTGTTCCCCCGGGGTTTCGTCGTATGCGGCGAACGTGACGGGCTTTCCACAAACGCCCAGCATTTTCTCGAAAGTTCTTCCGGGCGCGATTATCGTGCCAGGTTGGTGGCGCTAATTCCGGGTTCGAAAGAGGTTCCTCTCGAGCCACGTATAAATCTTGCGGAGATGGGGTGCTTCCGGGTTTCCTGGCATGATGACACCGGGATGCTTTGGTACACTTCTTAGCACTGATCACACTTTAGGGAAAAGGGGAGAGGGTACTTCGTTGTTGGCGATCTTTCTCACTGCCACTCTGAAACGTCCCGTGCGAGGTGAAGATGACGTGCGTTCCAGAGGACGTCACTGGGTTAGAAACAGTGTTGTACACTTTCCTCACAAAAAGGAACGAAAGCTCGTTCCTCGTTCCTTCTGATTTTTAGAACGCGTTCCCGTTATAAGTTACATCTGTGAAAAAGGAACTCGTTCCCGTTACAGTTTCAAAAATGGAACGTGTCGTTACATATACGTTACATTTGTATTTCGCTAATTACTATATTTAGTTAAATCAAGCAGAGTTTTTTTATCTATCCCATTAGCAGTCAACATACGAGTTTGTATGTCGTCATGGAAGGGCAACAGGAGAAGGAAACAAGCGGAAGTAGGGTTTCATTTGTTGATATATTCAAGTTAAAAATCTTAGCTTTTAATCATATTCATGTTTGTAATGAACGATTCAGACGAGCCGAATGTACTTTTACCCAACATTGTACGAGCGTTTTACAACAACCTCACACGTTTCAATTGAACAATGTACCTTGTTCGAACTTAACAACAGTTGCTTCTCGATGTTGCTGTCCGCAAGACGAGCAAGTGGACTGGAGGAGAGGATAGGGCTTTTGGAAGGTCAGTCTTAAAAACTACAAATACTTCTTTGTAAGGTTGGCTTTGTCGTTCATTTTGAAGGTGGAGGACAAGAGAAGAAATAAAGGTTATTTTTTGTGTATCTTTTAAGTGACCAATGTTCGGGATACAAGGGTGCGTTCGATGTCTGGCAATCTGTGATCTTGTTGTAACTGTAGGTATCGTTATAGAAGTTTACGAGTGGCTGTAGTCAGCCTTAGATTTATGGGTGTATGAGAATTCGTGGAACCAAAGAAAGTAGCTGAGTTTAAAACAACCCTCTTTCTTTGTCTTTTCTTACGACTAAAAGCCTTGCTTTTTGCACCGCAGTTTCGGGCACTCAAAAAAGAATCAATGTCCACCAGCAGTGCTGCACCCGAAACTGTTAGCCAGCGAGGACCACACAAAATAATCCATAAGATTAGTAGCCAAAAAGGTAACGATATCCTGCACTTCGTAAAGATATTGTTTTTGTACTTTCAAAATTTCCCTGTTCGAAATAAAATAAAAATTACCCCACTGGACGAAAAAAAGGAACGCCGTTACACTTTCCGTTTCAGTAAAAATGTAACGCGTTCCCGTTCCTGTTCCAGCCATGCAAAATGGAACGGCGGCGTTCCTTCGTTCCTCCTAAAAGGAACGCTTTCCAGGAACGCCGTTCCTTGGAACGCCGTTCCGTACAACACTGGTTAGAAAATAAACAAAGCGTGTTGGCGACTCGATGTCCTTCCGCGACCGCTTGGCGATAGTCGCGCATGCAAAATTTTGATAACAGAGTATATTTGACGCGACTGAGAGTAATGTGTGCTTCTTGTCGATGTAACGGTAGGAAAAGGCTTTAAGAAAACACAAGCATTCGCATGGCACACTTGGGCGCACGTATATGTAAACGTGCTCAAACACGCGAGACGCACACACACAGTCGCGGTCGTCGCCACTGGGAACTGGTGCACATACAGAGGCCGTGCGCCAGCGCGGGAGAAGCTTGCTTGCAAACGATGGTATGATTTCCCCGCAAAGTTCTGGAACTCGTTCGGTCACGTGAGGATCCGCATGCTCCCGTCCCTCATTAGTAAGATAACGTCGGCGCTGTTCCCAAACATGTGATGGTTTGCTGAGACGATACTCTATACTCGTTATCCTTTCACGGATAAAAAAATCAAGTTTCGCGAATGCGTCACGTAGTTTCTTTTAAGATTTTTTTTTTTTCTATCGTAAGCAACAACGATGTTGTTTTATTCTTATATTTTGCTGCTGGAATAGTGAACATTTTGATTAAATAAGTAATAATGAATCCTGAAAACGCATGAAAGCATTATAATTTACCACGTAACATTATGCGAGGAGCCTCTCTTTTTTTTTTATTACGGTTGTTGGCTTCTTAAGTCTACCTATACCTAAAGTCTGTTGCAGCATACCACCTGACGAAGAATCTCCGCCTTCGACAGCGTGCATTGTCTTCAGTCGTACTCCGGCTGCGTTTTCGACTTAGTGTTATGGAAGGTACAAAGCCCGCGCTCGACTAGGCGGAGCTTGTAGTGCAGATCATGTGTTGCAACATACTATATACTATACTTTTATGACGGCGCATCAAAGTGGTGGCTCTTGCTCTGGAACAGAGCACGACTGCACGCCTTAATCTTGCGAAAACAAGTTTTTGTGAATGCGTAAAGCACACCGCTCCCGTGGGTTATCGCACTTGTTTCGGTCTTGACGGCAATTCAGTCATGGACGGCACGGAAACTGCTGGCCGCCTAAGTTTCCCGGGACTGTCTTTGTCCGTTAGTGCTTTCTCTGAGAAGATGAAATTTCTATTTCCTCAAGAAAACTGAAGTCAGTACTTTGTTGTTTGTGTGTATTGTATGAACAATAAAAACATAAATTGATGCTGGAGGCGAATTTGTAGAAACCACAGGGGTGATTATCTATGAATGCGATAGCATTTATCGTTGCACACACGGGCAGGTGTTCGGTTCTCCGCTAAATTAAGCGGGGAACCTGATTTGGTGCATTGGTCACGTGACGTCAATTGCCTGTTAAATTTAGTGGGGAATTTGAATTTTTGCGTAGGTTACCTGAAGTCATTTTTCCACTTAATTTAGCGGAGAACGCGAATTGGTGCATAGGTCACGAGAAGTCATTTATACGCTAAATTTAGCGGGAAATCTGATTCTGCTAAATATAACGGGGAACCTGAATTGGTGCATAGGTCGCGTTAAGTTAATTTTCCGCTAAATGTAGCGGAAAATTTACCACATTAGAGGCGACATACGTAGACAGTAATCTGTGATGAATAGCTTTATATTGCTATAGCATTAAAAACGAATACTGAACGAAATAACGGAGGAAACACAGGAAGTTAAGGTTAAGTAGAATGTAATAGAAAGAAAAAATAAGACTACGTTTTCTCCTGGGTACAGGATACATAGACAGGACTTTGGCGGGAGTGCGCGAGGCTGTGATACGCGCTGATGACTGTGTCATTATAATTCACAGTCTAGAAAAGAGCTAGAGCAACAATCCATAATTTAGAAGAAGCTACACCCAAGAAGTCAAGTGCTACGACAATGACAACAACAGCGACGAGAAAATCGTCATGATCGCGAACCGCGCGACGCGCCCACGGAAGCCATCCTCCGGGAAATGCACTTACAACATCCCACTTTCCTTAAGTTTCTCCTTCTCCCTCCACTTAAACTGGAGACATCGTTTCTCTCTCTATTTTCTTTTCTTCCTGGAGAAACTTTTAAACCACGGTGGCGCCCTCGTCGCTGCCGGGGCGTTCCCGACGAGCATGCATTAGCGCTTCTCCGTCGTTGCTCGGTTCTTCGTCTTCCATTCTTTTCTTTTTTTTTTTTTTGCTCCTTCTTCTTCATCTCCTCGGCACAATTTTTCCTCCTTGTTCTGGTAAGGCTCGCGCCCCCCAAAAGTCGAGACGTTTACGCTGCGTCGTTATCGTGTCTAGGGCGTCGTTGATGGCGCGGAAGGGAGGCCGCGGGAAGGAGACGACATTCGCGAACCGTCCGACATTCATCATCCGGGCTCGGCCTCGCCGGTCACGCCGTCGCTCCCCGCGCGAGCCGCCAAGATGGATGCGACAGCGTCTTTTTCCGAGTCCCGCTGCGATTCCGGAACTCGACGACTCGACGTCGTGCTCTACTTCAGTCGAACCTCCCTAAAGAATAGTTCGATGTTTATGCACATGCACGCTTGCTCACAAGAGTTGTGGGCATCGCGCATGCGCAGAGGCCCGTTTTACAGTGGTATGTGAGGGCTCCTCTCCGCGGCGAAATTCGGCATTGTTCGTACGCAAAAACCCACGTGATCGTGGGGAGAGAGCGATTCGCGCGGCGGAGCTATTACTCTCTCCCTGCGATCAAGTGGGTGATAGCTCCGCCGCGCGATTTCGCTCTCTCTCTATCGCCCTGGTCCCTCGCACAACCACGTCATTTATAGGAGACGCTCCCCCTCCCTCTACCCCCTGTACCGCCGCAGCTGAAGTTCTCCGCGCGCTAGGAACAGAAAATAAAAACAGCGAAGGACGCGGGATTCCGACTATGACGCAAGGGAGGCGGTGCGTAAGCGCAAAGGCATCGAAGACCTCAATATTCGCGAGGAAGAGGCAGAGATGAAGCGTGAACGGCGGGCCGAGCTGCGGGAGCACTAGGCGCACGCTAAGATGGAGGATACGGGACCCGCACTACGTCGTTTCCTTTGCTGTGGCGTCCGGCGAACTTTAGAGGACATTTCTAAACAGCCCCTTTTAATATTAAAAAAAAAAAACAGATATCGTTGTCAATGCAGCCCACTTAGCGGGGTCGTTTGCATGTTTTTAGAAAGTCCTGCGTTCATATGTTGCTTACTGGTTCGGGTCACCACTTGTAAGCGCCTTGGGTATTTCCAGACTCGAAGTCTGGGACGGTTGGTAAAAACACTCACTTTTTATTTAGTTGGGGTAGTTTGGAAGACAAGGAGCAATCTTCGTAGTTCTGGTGCCCCTCTGTTGTGAAGTCTCTCTGTGCAGTCTCCATAGTCTGGTGCCACTCTGCTGTGAAGCCTCCCTGCGCAGTCTCCCTGTGCAGTCTCCGTAGCCTGGTGCCGCTCTGTTGTGCATCCTCCCTCTGCAGTCTCCATAGTCTGGTGCCGCTCTGTTGTGCAGTCTCCCTGTGCAGTCTCCGTAGCCTGGTGCCGCTCTGTTGTGTATTCTGCCTGTGCAGTCTTCGTAGTCTGGTGCCGCTCTGTTGTGCAGTCTCCCTGTGCAGTCTCCGTGGCCTGGTACCGCTCTGTTGTGTATCCTGCCTGTGCATGTGCAGTCTTCGTAGTCTTGTGCCGCTCTGTTGGGTAGTCTCCCTGTGTAGGCTCTCTGGTGATCTTGAACCGTATTCTCTTATAGCTTCGTGCGTAGGGTTACCTCGCGGTTGCGTGAACTGCTGAAACCGCGAAGCAATACAGAAACTTGGCGATAGAGCAGTATCCGCAGTGCGATGGTGAGCCATCAGAGTAGTATAGGAAATGAGAAATCTGGACCATCCCCCGACCTTGACCGTCTCAAAAACCAATACTTTGTTTTATGTTTTTTATTCAAATTATTAATCATTTTGGCCCCAAATGACGATAATATCATCGTTTTTTTTTTTTCAACCTTCTTTCCGACAACGATATAAGACCATGTTTTGTTCATAAATCGTTCCCAGTATATCTCCTCTCCTCATGTAAACTAGACGTTAATACAAAACACCGTCGCTTAAAACTTCCTTTATTCATATCCTGTTTCGCCAGATTCAATTTCCTCCGGACTGTCAGTATTTTGTTTTTAGTTGGTTGAGTTCTTCCTGCTTGCTTCAGAGAAATGAACACGATACGTCCATATTTGAAACGAACTGTATTAAGTAAAACGTTTTTGATTTAAATAAAACAAATTTCAAAAGGCGAAAATATTTTCTCTTATACGTGGAATTTATAATAAAATATCTCCCGCTCAAAGTCCTTTATCATCTGGCTCATGAGACGAATATAACAAACTTAAAGACCAAAAAAGGAAACAAATAATCGATAAAATGATTAGAAACGATGACTAGAAAAAATGTATACCCTTTAATTCTTTCTTTAGCGATGATTGATTCGATAAACCAAAACCAAGAAAAGACTAAATGAAGATATACAAAGCGTACCTGCGGTTAATGGATTAATCCATTCCGCAAAGACCTGCATAAACGGAATTCAAAAGGACATCAAATTTTTGGAGTGATAGCAGAGGCCCTTGAAGGCAATGTGTATGACTTGTACTATGAGAACCTTGATGAATCCTTGACCATTAATGAATTTCTGGAATCCATTAAAGACAAGGCCACGCAAAAGATATTCGAAAGTGTAACATTAAAGAAGAAAATTCGTGTAAACATTCGTCTAGATTTTGAAATAGAGAAAGAGGATCAGATCATGCGGTAGGGTATAGCCCTTCCGAAGGTTGATATCACGGATAGCCTAGATTAGACAAAAGATATTGATACTAAGATTCTCGTCGAATTTCAAGAACGTGAATTATAAGGATCCGGTGGAAACTTTTGAAAAGTAATTGAAATAATAATGGCAGTCACTAAATTTCAATCATTGAAAGGGGCAACATACATCCCTCTACCAGATTACATAAATGCTTAGAAGGCTGTGATCAATATTCAAAATAAGGACAAAAAATGTTTTATGTGGGCTGTACTTGTACTCTCAGCATTACACCCACCAAAAGATTTTGTTGATAGAGGTTTCGTATATGAGGATTATCAGAATGAATTAAATTTTTGCGGAATTGCATTTCCGGTCTCAGTCAAAGATTATCCTAAGTTTTGTAAGATAGAATAAAATAAAAATTAATGAGTTTGCCCTCGATGGCACCGTAAGTGTACTCTATAATGGGAAGATAGCTGATTATAAAAGTACAGTAAACCTCCTATTGCATAAAAACATTATTGTTAGATAAAAAACCTAAGCAGATTATCATCCCACTCAAAAGATAATTAAGAGGTATACACATGCAAACGATGCATTCATCAAACCACGAAGGAAGATACTTGTCCATGTGCTCGTTTGCGCTGTTTTATTTCTATGTTTACAATGCACCACCGACTAGCCCACCTCCAAACATTACTATGGAGACTGCACAGGGAGACTTCACAACAGAGCGGCACCAGACTACGAAGACTGCACAGGCAGAATACACAACAGAGCGGCACCAGGCTACGGAGACTACACAGGGAGACTGCGCAGGGAGGCTTCATAACAAAGCAGCACCAGACTATGGAGACTGCATTGTAAACATAGAAATAAAACAGCGCAAACGAGCACATGGACAAGTAGAAGAAGGGACACAGACACAGCGCTGTGTCTGTGTCCCTTTTTCTACTTGTCCTTGTGTTCGTTTGCGCTGTTTTATTTCTATGTTTACAATGCAGTCTCCATAGTCTGGTGCTGCTCTGTTATGAAGCCTCCCTGTGCAGTCTCCCTGTGTATATCTCCGTAGCCTGGTGCCGCTCTGTTGTGTATCCTCATTGTGCAGTCTCCATAGTCTGGTGCCGCTCTGTTGTGCAGTCTCCCTGTGCAGTTTCCGTGGCCTGGTACCGCTCTGTTGTGTATCCTGCCTGTGCATGTGCAGTCTTCGTAGTCTTGTGCCGCTCTGTTGTGTAGTCTCCCTGTGTAGGCTCTCTGGTGATCTTGAACCGTATTCTCTTATAGCTTCGTGCGTAGGGTTACCTCGCGGTTGCGTGAACTGCTGAAACCGCGAAGCAATACAGAAACTTGGCGATAGAGCAGTATCCGCAGTGCGATGGTGAGCCATCAGAGTAGTATAGGAAATGAGAAATCTGGACCATCCCCCGACCTTGACCGTCTCAAAAACCAATACTTTGTTTTATGTTTTTTATTCAAATTATTATTCATTTTGGCCCCAAATGACGATAATATCATCGTTTTTTTTTTTCAACCTTCTTTCCGACAACGATATAAGACCATGTTTTGTTCATAAATCGTTCCCAGTATATCTCCTCTCCTCATGTAAACTAGACGTTAATACAAAGCACCGTCGCTTAAAACTTCCTTTATTCATATCCTGTTTCGCCAGATTCAATTTCCTCCGGACTGTCAGTATTTTATTTTTAGTTGGTTGAGTTCTTCCTGCTTGCTTCAGAGAAATGAACACGATAAGTCCATATTTGAAACGAACTGTATTAAGTAAAACGTTTTTGATTTAAATAAAACAAATTTCAAAAGGCGAAAATATTTTCTCTTATACATGGAATTTATAATAAAAGATCTCCCGCTCAAAGTCCTTTATCATCTGGCTCATGAGACGAATATAACAAACTTAAAGACCAAAAAAGGAAACAAATAATCGATAAAATGATTAGAAACGATGACTAGAAAAAATGTATACCCTTTTATTCTTTCTTTAGCGATGATTGATTCGATAAACCAAAACCAAGAAAAGACTAAATGAAGATATATAAAGCGTACCTGCGGTTAATGGATTAATCCATTCCGCAAAGACCTGCATAAACGGAATTCAAAAGGACATCAAATTTTTGGAGTGATAGCAGAGGCCCTTGAAGGCAATGTGTATGACTTGTACTATGAGAACCTTGATGAATCCTTGACCATTAATGAATTTCTGGAATCCATTAAAGACAAGGCCACGCAAAATATATTCGAAAGTGTAACATTAAAGAAGAAAATTCGTGTAATCATTCGTCTAGATTTTGAAATAGAGAAAGAGGATCAGATCATGCGGTAGGGTATAGCCCTTCCGAAGGTTGATATCACGGATAGCCTAGATTAGACAAAAGATATTGATACTAAGATTCTCGTCGAATTTCAAGAACGTGAATTATAAGGATCCGGTGGAAACTTTTGAAAAGTAATTGAAATAATAATGGCAGTCACTAAATTTCAATCATTGAAAGGGGCAACATACATCCCTCTACCAGATGACATAAATGCTTAGAAGGCTGTGATCAATATTCAAAATAAGGACAAAAAATGTTTTATGTGGGCTGTACCTGTACTCTCAGCATTACACCCACCAAAAGATTTTGTTGATAGAGGTTTCGTATATGAGGATTATCAGAATGAATTAAATTTTTGCGGCATTGCATTTCCGGTCTCAGTCAAAGATTATCCCAAGTTTTGTAAGATAGAATAAAATAAAAATTAATGAGTTTGCCCTCGATGGCACCGTAAGTGTACTCTATAATGGGAAGATAGCTGATTATAAAAGTACAGTAAACCTCCTATTGCATAAAAACATTATTGTTAGATAAAAAACCTAAGCAGATTATCATCCCACTCAAAAGATAATTAAGAGGTATACACATGCAAACGATGCATTCATCAAACCACGAAGGAAGATATTCTGAATGACCACAAAGAAAATTTGTAAAAATAACGGAATTGGAAAAGTCGTATTACCAAAACCTGGTTATGTTGAATTCAATACGTATTTTCGTAAACTCAGAATTCCGTATGCTATATATGAAGGAGAATGCGAGAAAAAAATACAAGATACCAAAACCACAAGCCATGCAGTTTTGGAATTTATGTTGTCTGTACTTACAACAATATAAAGGTTCCACTGTATGTTTAATGTGGTAAAAATATTGCTTATTTTTTTGTTAAAATATTACGAATATTGCTCAGGAAATTCATAAATTACTTGGGGTAAACAAAGAAATGATTCCTCTAAACAAGAAAGAACGAGAAATACACGATAATGCCCATGAATGCTACATATGTCTAAAACTATTCAAGGATAATAAAGTATACGATCACGATCAGTGGAATGAAAAATATAGACGCCCGAACTGTAACAGTTGTAATGTAAATTATCACACCTTAAGGTTCATTCCAGTTTACTTTCAGAACTTATCTGGATATGACTGTCATTTATTTATATATAAAAAACACCTAGGCTATGACAAACCAGATTGGAAGCTTCTTTGAAACAATAAAGAAAAACATATATAATTTTCAAAAATAGAAAAACGGATCAGGAAAAAAATTGAATCGAGATTTCTAGATATCTTTAAATGTATGACCAAAAGTTTGAACATATTTCAAACCTATCTAAGGAACAGTTAAGATAGGTCTCCAAATATCTCAAGAACGACATCCTGTTACAAAAAGGTGTATTTCCTTAGGATTACATAGATTCCCCTGAAAGATATGATGAAACCGAATTTCCTTCAAAGAATTTACGAGTGAGATGACAGGAGATGAAATAAAAGACTAAGAATACTAAAGAGGATTAACCGTCTATAAAAATATCGTAAAACACTAGCAGAATACTCTGATCTTTATCTCAAACAAGATGTTTCATTGCACGCAGATGTATTGGAAAACCTCCGAGATGTTTGTCTGGAAACATAAATTAGACCCATTTTGGTGCTAGACAACTTCGGATTTAACGTGGGACTCGATGTTAAAATTAACTAGAATTAAACTTCAAATGATTACGGATATGGATATGTTCCTTATGATAGAAAAAGGAATAAGAACTGGAATGACCAATGTACCACACATATATGCGGAGGCAAATAATAAATATCTACCACAATTACGATCCGACAAAACCATCAAAACACCTAATGTACTTCGATGCAAATAACCTACATGAATGAGATTTATCCGAACCGTTCCCATATGATGATCTCGAGTTTATAGATCCGCACTAGTCCTTGTTAAAAGAATACGATTACATCCATGAAGTCGATCTTAAATATCTCAAAGAATTACACTATAAACATAATGATCTTCTATTGGGCCCAATTAAATGAACAGAAAAACTTCTCTTAACCTCACAAGATAAAAAAACGGTGTTCATGACGTGGCCTTGAAGAAATTAATTAAACTTGAAATAAAATTAACGAAAATACACTGAATTTTTAGATTTAAAGAAAAACCTTTTTATCAAGGAATCAAGGATTACAGGACCGAAACACAAAACTTCAAACTCAAACTAAAAATACCTTTGAGAAATATTTCCTTAAGTTAATTAACAATGCCGTGTACGGAAAACAATAGAGAATGTCAGACACAGACAGCCTATAAAATTAGTTTCAAACCTCAAAATCTTCAAAAACTTGTAAAAAAAATTAAACTTAAAAGCTAGAAGAATTTTCAGTCAGGATTTGGTTTCTATTAATTTTCACAAAACAAAACTAGTTGCTGACGAGCCAATATATATTTGAATGTCAGTTCTAGATTTGTCAAAAACCTTAATATACGACTTTCCCTATAATGTTATGAAAAAGAGATACAGTGAGGGGATAAAGATTCCTTATAAAGACACATATAGTTTTATATATTACATTTAGACTGAAGACATCTACAAAGATATGAAAGAAATGAAGAATTATTTTGATACCTCTGAATATTCATGAGATCATGAACTATTTTCCGAGTAATTGGTAAGTTTAAAGAGGAGTTGAATGCAGATATCCTAATTGATTATCTGGCACTTAGACCAAACTGTTCATGTAAAGTTTGTGGTTCAGGAATATAAAAGAAGGCCAAAGGAGTTAAAAATATGTAGTGAAAAAGGATCTACACCTTGACAATTACAACGAAGTATTTGAAGATAAAAAAATGTAGTCATAAACCAAAATGTGATAGTTTCAAACAATTACAGGAGGCGCATTCCTACACGCAGCGCATTCCCACATGCAGCGCGCCACGTCCTCCTTTCTCACATGGCGCTCTGTCGGTGACATCACGCAACACCTCCTAGAAGAGAAGGCCGAAGCGCTCCGAGTCGTTACGTCACAATGTCGGAGAAGGAAGTCCATCGCGCAACTACGTGAGAAAAAGTTCTGGGCATTGACGTGAAAAAAGTTTCTTGTCGAGCGGCGCGGGGTGTTCGTGAGCGTTTATCCGACATTAATATATGTTTTAAAAGCGCAGTATTGTACAATTTATTATATATATAATATACACATAATATACAACGCGCTACCAAGGTTGAAAGTACCAATTTTTTATATTTATGATTATCCCCGTAACCGCGGGACTACGTGCAATCCCGCAGATCCCCACACTTTTCGAATGAACCGGTCCGCTCGGACGTTTTCTTCCCTCGTACGGGCTCCGATTCTGGTAAATTTACGTTGTGTGTGAGCTGCTGACTGTCTAAAAAGGAACCCTTAGACTTTCAGAAGAGAAGGGAACCGAACAAACATCCAGTAATCGTCGCAGGGAGCGCACGCGAGCAAGAGATGGGTCGACGACGTTAGGCCTCCCACACTGCGGCCGCTGCTCTCGTGTGCGTGTGTGTGTGGTTCTTTTGATCCTCCTACCCGTCGTTTTTTTGTCGTCACCGTAGTCTCGGGTAGTTTTTTTGTGTTCGCTTGATACTACGGCATTTACGTGGATTCGCGGAACAAGTCCTGCTACGGTTTGAGTGACGTGTGGTCTCTAGCCAACGATGACACTGGTCGATTATCGATAGACCTCTCGACAGAGAGACTTAAAGTTCGTGTTCAAATGTTTTCGTCACGGATATTGTGGGACGTATGGATACGATCGACAGGTGAGAAACAACTTATTTACAGGCTTTTTTTGGTCATGTGGGCCGCGAGTAAAGTGCTGCAGTCGGGTTTTTTTTTTGTTTTTCGTGATAGAATGGCATCTTGTTCGATTGTTATCCGTGTGCGGTTGCGTCGACATTTGTAAATCTCTGTGGTAATATTCTAGTTTTCACTGGAAGGTGAATAACAAGTTTGTGCGATTATAAAAAGTGCGTTGTTTGTGCTTATGTGTTTATTTATACTAATGTTATCTTATTGCCTTTACCGCTTTTATACTAGAATCTTACCTGTATTAAGGTAATAGTATTATTGTATACAAAATAAGATATTTTGTTCAAAGGCAGCTCGAGCCCATAAAGAGAAGTAAATTAGTTGACTGTAAATAGTAAGTTTAGTACCCCTGCCACACGGAAAAGTTCATATATTTTCATTAAATGATATGGGACTTAATCAGCTCGCGGTCTTGAGTGATTATACGATCGTCGCAAGCTGATTTGTCTAACCCATAATGTCATTCGATCAAAATTACATTATTTTTGCCATGTGGCCGGGGTATGATGCAAGAATTCAGTGACTGCACGCGATAACATCGCGCACATGATCAGTGACATTTGTCTAGCCGTGTCCGCGTTGACTACGTCTACCTGATTTTTAACTGTGATCTGTTTTGCTGTGTCCAATCACTGCGTCTCGCCATTTTGTCGAAGTATTTCTGTATAAAATATGCATTCCTACAGCAATAATTGCGTGACTCGATGTTTTCTCTTATACGCCTACCTCGTACCATTTCATACCGATTATTTAGCGGTGTAATATTTTGCCCGTGTAATAAAATATTTTCAAGACCCCTTAATATATGTGCAGCTTTCATTTTAGCTAATAAGACACGCGTATGTGACTAAAAGCGCGTTACGACGGTCGATCCACGCGCGTTGCCTTCGCTTCAACGCGCGCCCCCATGGCCTTCCTTTGCGACGTCACGAGAAAAGCGCTACAGTCTTGTCTTCTAGGAGGTGTTGCATCACGCCCCCCCCCCCCCCCCCCCTTCCCCCCTCCCCCAGTGAGCAGTCGCGGCGAACTTCGCAGGTGGCTTCCGTGACGATGCATCTGCGTTGCTGTGCTTTTTCTTGTGTTTTATTTCTGGGGCGCGTCTGTTTTGACCATGAGCATCTCCGGCTTCCGTGACGAAGCATCTGCTATGACACGTCGCAGCCAATGGGAATTTAGGTGCCGTTCTTCCCTGCTACAGACACCACCTGCTTCGCTCCATGGGACAGTTAATGCTTTCGCATTAAAATCATGATGTGTACACCGAGACAGTAATGAAGAACGCCATAACCTTACAGGATGATAAATGAGTACTTTTAGAAGATGGAATAGGTTCATTAGCATATGAACCTTATTTCCTGACTTTATTACTATAAGATACCGATTATTCAGTGTGATGTTCTTACTCTTTATCTTAAACTTTTTATCATTATTAACAAGGAGTTTTGTAAACGATATTTAAATAAGGTTGCTGGATTGTCCTAATATATCTTCCTGTAACCAACAACCTATTTCCCCACTTATCATACGAATTCGTTCTACATGTTTTTTTTAGAAATACAAGTTTAATATATATAAACGATGTTGTTAAAATATTATATATTTTCCAACGTCACCAAAACCCCCACCCCCAATTGTTAAAAAGAGTATTTTTTCAGAGGTTAGCTCAAATTTATCTACATATTGTATACAATTTTTGGGGTTTTTTCATAGTTTTCTTTTCATTTTTCATGATATTCTTTTAAATTCTTATATTTTTATTGTTTACCTTATTTTAATTCTCCAATGTCATAAGATTAACAGCATCAAGGTTTTCACTTGGATTCTCAACATTTACTTGCTTTTTGTTTTTCATATGATTTCCTCGATCATCTTATCGAAATCCAATCCCCGGATCTCCTCTAATTCCTGCAATGTTTGTTTTTAAAACCCAGTATCTCATTCCATATATTTATTTAAGTAAAATATTTGTAATTAAAATTTATTCTATACCAATTTTTCACTTTATCAATAAGTAAACAATTATATTCATGTTGTGTTATAGGGGTGTAAACCCTTTGGAATTCATGGAATGCAAATTCACTTTTAAATGTTGTCACATCTCTTTTATCTTTAAATCGAAACAAAGTGATACAGTTACAATTCCTCTTTAATACCAGTGGTATACTATATAAATCATGAGCGATAAATATGATTGAGCAATTCTTCTTTTTTGACATTGTAAATAAATCTAAAACATTTTCCCAAATTAAAAAAAAAAGTTTGGAAAAAACCTTTCCTTAAAAAGCCGAAAATAACAACCGCGCGCAACCTTCTGCTTCTGTGTTACCACTAAAAAATCTCCACACTGCTCATAGAAAGCAACGTGAGAACGAGGAAGGGAATTTCCACAATCAAGTTCCTGGAGCACTTCGTGCTTCCTAAAACTAGCAACGTCCTGAGCGGCGCCGACTGGCTGTCTAGACTTCTAGAAATAAATGGTGGCGCTCGTAGAGTGGCAGAATCAGCTAAAAGAAACGTTGTCTTTCCTACGAAATGGTCTTCTCCGTGTGTTCTGCACTCTTTGAAAAAAAAAAAAAAGAGTCTACATAGTCCTCCCTAAAGGGAGGAACGCTCTTGTAAGCTATGTTCCTTCAGAGAGGGAGGAAGTTTCGTTCCTGAAAGCAGGGGAGCAAAGTTCCTCCGTCGTCTGCATCTCGTTATGGCGGCCCCGAATCAAACGAATCGGGTTCATTGTCGAAGTCATCTTCCCCCGTTGGTAAAGAAACTGGCGTTTCGAAAGCAGTCATTCAGTCTTCTCGTCGTCAGTACTGCGATCTTCAACGGAAACAATCGATACCCAGTCACTCTGCGCGCTTTACGTCTTACCTTTGCTATTCCTCGAGCCGCAATCGGCCACTTTCAAAAATCCCTCCATGCAACACTTCGCGCTTTGCACGCTGGGAACTAGTTGGCCAGGGAGCGGAGTGGCATGGTTTGGTTTCGATCAGACAGCCGCTGTCTGTACTACTGCAGCCAAGCACGTGAACTTCCAAGCCCGCATAACTTTTCCTCACGCGCATGTGAACGTGCTTGCACGACAGGGGCACCAGCAGCGACGTTCCAATCCATAATTCTACATTTGCCTACCTTTGCCCAGAATTCGGCACATCGGGAATCACAGAAAACTGTGCCAAGTTTTTTTTTTTTTTGTCTTTCGGCAACGCCGACAGTATTGTACACCTGTAGGAAGCCGCAGCAACGAAAACGCAAGCAGCCTGTTCCGTCACGACACGATAATCATAAAATCTGAAACTGAAAGCAAAACTGAGTGGACAACTGGTACCCAGAATTCATTTCGTGTCACCATTTCACCAAAGGCGCTTCGATTCGGGAAAAGGTCTATTCCTTAGTCAGCACCGCACATCACGGAGGAGTGGTAAACAATTCGCGAAAATAAAAGCTGCTCTCAAAAAAGCAAATTCGAAGCCGCCTTTTAGCTCATTGTCGCACGGTCACCAGAAAATATCGCCAAGTGTGAAAGAAGGAGGTTAAATCGCTCGCCACCAGATGGCAGTATGGATGGAGAGTAATTGCAAATAGCTGGGCAAAGTGGGGCTAGGTAGCGCCTAATTCATGGGCCAGAAAATTATTCATATTTACGCCACCACTGTGGTTCGGGCATCTTGATCATAAACAAATGCCTACATTACGCGTACCACAAGCATCAGCTGAACATGTAGAAGGAGTACATACACACACACAGCACATACAAACATAAACGTGAACATCCCCTAACGTTGACTACCCCGCTAACAAATTTCGAACTCTGCGCTTCCGCTTTTTAAAATCGTCGTTTTGAAGGTACGAATTTTCTCGGTGAGCAGCTAGGAAATAAATAATATTCCCAGCATGTTGATTTTTCCTCGGTAATGCCATACCTCCGAAGGTATTTTTAATGGCTAAGGAAGTGAATTTCTAGTAAAAAGTAGACGCTCACGCCGTAATTATTTGTGCAAACCGATAAAGCAAGCCGCTCCACTGCAGTTCCAAGCCATGTGTTGGCTTCCCCGCAAGGCACGTCGTAGAATGGCGCGAAGGGGCCAGTTTTTCTATCGTGGTATTTGTTTTTGATTTGCACTGTTCCCTTGCGACTGCAATTGTCGTCTTAAATTAATCTCTGGACGGGGGTGATTCAGTGAACAAAAGGTTAGGGTGCAAACAAGCTGGTGTTGGTTAAACATTTCACTAAAAACTTCGAGACTGGGACGAGAAGGGACTGACAAACACAAAGTCTCAAACAGAGCTGAAATGTATTTGACAACGACAGGGCTTATATATAGGCATCAAATCCTACACAAAACACTAGAGACGAGAGAAAGAGAGCGAGAGAAAGAGAGAAAGAGAGAGATAGAAATGGGGAATCCCGTGCCAGAAATAGTACAGAAAGCAACCTTTACAATAGAACTCAGAAGCAGTGACCTCCTTTATACAATAAAAGCAAAAACAAAGCAACCTTTACAATAGAACTGAGATGCAGTGGCCTCCTTTATACAATAAAAATAAAAAAAAAAAAAACATTTTTTTTCAACATTGTTTACACTGGCAGTGCCCTTAAGTAAGATTCCGAGTCAGAACATCCAACGCGTCAAAACATCCATCGAGTCAAAACATCCATTCGTGGATGTTTTGTCTCGATGAATGTTCTGACTCGATGCATGTTTTGACTCGGATGGATGTTCTGACTCGATGGATGTTTTGACTCCATGGATGTTTAGACTCGGATGGATGTTCTAACTCGATGGATGTTTTGACTCAATGTATGTTTTGACTGGGATGGATGTCATGAATATTTTGACGAGTTTAATGTTCTATCGTTTTTTTTTTTGGTTTTTTTGCCTGAAAGGAGAGAGCTGTTGTGTAAACGACTTTTAACGATATGTTAAGCAAGGACCGTTTGCATACACTCCTAGATCAAATTTAATCATTTATGAAGGATAAAATTGAGTTCGTTATTTGAAAAAAGTGGATAGGATATGTTTTTATTTCTTTACTATCATTCGAGCTGTGAACTGCCTTTACGATTTTATTATCTCATTGAGAACTTTTCAGTTATTTAGGCTATTCAGTAAACGTGCGTTTTTATATGTATTCTGTGATTCCGATTTCTTCAGTTTTCCTGTATCATTGTTAGTTATTTTCTTGTTTATTTTCTGTTCTGTAAGATCATTGATGTTGTTTTCTTTGATCCCTGCTTGAACCACTCATGGTCTGTAGTTTTTTTATTAATACATAAATAAACAAAATATTAAAGTTAATATCGTCAGGGGCATGTAAACGGAGCGAAATAGTTTTCTTTTGTTTTATCACTGTATTATTGGGTGTACGCTCGTCAGTGTCCCTGTGTCTTCCTTGAAGCTTAACGGAGTGTAAAATAAAATAGTGCTTTGGTAGTTCACTCCGTATTAAAATCAGGTCGGACACGACGGCGCAGTGGCAATGGCTCTCGAAAGCGGCGAGCGGTAATGTTACGCGATCACGCGACGTTGTTTAAGACTGGAATTTACTTGCTTTGCCGGTAATACGCTGCTTTGCCGTCTCGGGTGGCGTTTTATTTGCTATCGTTTGACCCGCGCAGCTCGGGAGCACGCTACTCTGCGATTCGTGCCAGCTACGTGACCCACAGACAACGGCCAAGGCTGTTTGAATCCATATAAAAATGCACCTTTGGAAGAAACCAGTGTGACAGCCATTTTTTATTTGAGCTTGGTGTATGTCAATCCGTCCCTAAGAGATTCGGAAAGAAAAAAAACTATTTTTTCCAGGTAATGTGAGGTAAAACATTTTAGCAATTTATTCAAAAGCAACGTGATAAAAATCATCCAAATGAAAAGAACGATATTATTATTGACACCAAAAGTTAGAGCACTCTCAATCCTGTGATGGTGAAACATTTTTCAAGACAGAATGGCTCTGTTTTAAAAGTATTTTGCCTCGCCGCATTAATTAAAAAAAGAACAGTTTTTTTTTTTACATCGGGGTGGGAGCAGCAGAGCGCGCGATGGGCTGGCTCCGAGTCTGCGCGATTGTTCGAGGGACCAAAAAACTGTGGTCGGTGAATTATGCAACGTAAGCCCTTCAGAGAAATTAATTTCACCTCGCCAGTCAATTACTTCCAATTTTGTGTTAAACCTCTGAATTGTTCAAGACACTCTTGTCCCAGACGTTCGCCGTGATCAATAACGTTATTCCGAGAGAATCGTAGCTTTATTTCGTGGTTTTTTTAATGTTAGTGTCACACTCGGACAAAGCACTCTACACGGATTTGCTCAATATTGTATAAATAGAAGTTTTTAAATTACGGAAGCACTATTTGAAAGCATTTTACAGTTTTTTTTCATGCATTATAACTTTTTAGGTATTTGTACTCTGTCGTAGTGTCTATACACTCATTTTTGTCCCAATTACTACTACCAGACGCAACGTAGTGCATATCGTTCGCATAAAGTCAATTGGTTGAATAAGACACCGAGACGTCGGGAGGCATTCAAACAGTTTTATTCAAGGAAACTAGCCCATGCGTGCTGTTCAGTTCATTCTACGGAAGAACACCGTGTATTGTAATTCTGTCTAGATAGTTAAGGGCATCCTGAAATGTCGGGACTGCAGATGACAAATAGCAAAATATACTCAGTGTCAAAAATAAAACACGAACACGAGGGACCCTACATCCAGGACATTAACCAAGGTGGTTGATCAAGTCTATCCCCAAAACTGGCATTTCGCAAAATTCGCAGTCTCGAGCCAACAAAAATTCATATAGTATATAGTTTTTTTGTTTGTTTTTTTTTAATTCATATAATAATGTTTTGAGTCAGATGGATGTTTTGCCTTTGATGGGTGTTCTGACTCGATGGATGTTTTGACTCGGATGGATGTCTTGACTAGTTTGATGTTCTGACTCTGGTGTCACGTGACCTCTGGGAGGTTTTGACTCGATGGATGTTCTGACCCAATGAATGTTCTGGTCATAAGCGCTTAAGTAACCCAAAAAGAAAGGCGTTTCAAGGAGCACTCAAAACGTACACTTTTCTGGCGAACAGGAAGGACGCAACGCTAGAACAGGAAGGACGCAACGAACCAAGCGATCAAGAATCCAACACAAAGCGAACTGATCTTGATGATACAGGGTGGTCCAAGTGACCAGGCTCGATCTAAAATGAACCGTAAAAATCGACGCCTGCACGTAGCAATCTAAACTTTTCGTCAAGGGTGTATATCACAGATCGGTTTTTTCTTGTAAAATTACAAAGCGTAGTTCTCTTTCTGTAAAAAATAAGGCCAAGAAACTTGCCAGGGTCTACGGCGGGCAGCAACGCAGACGACAAGGGTTCAGTAGCGGGGTGTGTTTGGCGTTCGTATTGATAGATGGCGTCGGGATCAGCGTCCGAAGGCGCAGCCGAGCAGCGAAAGAAAGCAGACGACACGCAGACGAAATCCGTGGACAGCAAAGGCGCCGCCGTTATGCCGACGCGTTTTTTTACTTTACGTTTTGCTTTTATTGTCCGTATTTATTTTTTAACCGAAGGTACATTTTAAAAAGATTATGTTCATTTTAAAAAACCACGGTGGTCGCGAGCCGTCGCGATAAGGCGGTAGCGCCATCTATCAATACGAACGCCAAACACACACCCCTACTGAACCCCTGTCGTCTCCGTCGCTGCCCGCCGTAGACCCTGGCAAGTTTCTTGGCCTTATTGTTTACAGAAAAAGAACTACGCGTTGTAATTTTACACGAAAAAACCGACCTGTGAAATACAACTTTGACGACAAGTTTAGATTGCTACGTGCAGGCGTCGATTTTTACGGTCCATGTTAGATTGAGCCTGGTGACTTGGACTACCCTATACTTTAAATCGGACAAAAGCAACCAAAACCCCCTAGGCCGCAACAAAACACTTGACCTAACGCAACAAATTTGAAGGAACTTTTTCTGTTTTGTATTCAATGTGAGGGATGGCTTATTTACCGCATTCCCATGATTCATGATTGTTATACATTCTTTTATCAAACGTTTCCGGTCATGCTGTTAGGACGATTGTGGTTGACCCAGTTAGGTAGACAATTATTTCATTCAACTACATGTTTTGACACTTCCGAATATGGATCTTTGTTTTTGACACAACGTTTGTGTTCGGTGAGACGATCGTTTATACAGCGCTTGGTCTGTCCTATGTAGCATAATCTGCAATCAAACGGGATCCTATATATATACTACTCCCGACACGCAACTTCGGTGGAAGTGATGCTTCACGGGCAGAGAAATAGCTTTTTGACCAACCTGAATGTAGTCAAAGCCCCAGCTTTCGGCAGGTGCTGTGAACAAAGCTACGCCGTGGTGAGCTTGAAATCTAAGAAGTTTATTAAAAAAAACGCGAAGATCTGTGTTCTGCCATTGACACCTGTGATGCTTGCATTGTTGTACTAACTGAGACGTGGATCTCGGCAAAAATAAAGATACAGAGTTTTTCCTTGGACTTAGACATTTTAATGCTTTTCGTCTTCATAAAAATGAACGAAATTGTGGTGGCGTCTTCATTGGAGTTATTAATAGTGTACCATCCTTCGTTGTAAATATTATCAATTCTCTTGAAATAATTTGGGTGTGTATACCGTTTAACATCAGAACTTTCTACTGGGATGCTGTTATCGCCCACCATCTTATGTTGCCGACTTTTCTGAAAAATTGCATGATGCACTGAATTCAATTACAACGCGTTTTCCAAATACGCCTGTGCTATTGATAGGTGATTTTTTATTACGCTAACATTGTTTGGAGCCCGAGTGGAGCCTTATCTGATTCATTGTCAGTTGACTCTGCCAAGTTTTAAGAAGTGCTTTCCGATTTTCATTTGCTTCAGGTAGTTCAAACCCATCAAGGATAACGGGTACTACATCTAACATTTTAGTCCTTATCCTAACTATTGTGCCCCACGTTATCGGTTCAATCAATTATCTTCCAGGCCTCAGTGACCATTTAATATTGCATTTTACCGTGTGTGTTTCGTTAAGTTGTGTCAACAATCAAATGAAATTCATTCGAGATTATAGCAAACCCAATTTCAATGCACTTAACGTTGAATTGGACAATTTCTTAGATGCCGGTTTCGAGATGTTCTAGAGCGATTTGTCGAGACCAGTTTGACACTTTAAAGAAAAGGTGAATTCACTTACTGAAAAATATATATCACTAAAAACCATAATCTCAACTCCTAATTCTCTATGGTTTAAAAGAGCGCTCCTCAGGTTGTCCAACAAAAGAAACGCTTATTTAGAGTCGCCAGGTTCATATCGTGCCCTGTCTGGTGGCAGACTTATTTAGGAGCTGCTCAGTGTTACAAAAATGTGGCTTAAAATGTTAAGCTTAATTTCTTTTTTCACTCTCTTCCAGTCATGTTAAGAAATAATACCGTCGGTTTTGGAACGTAATGTCTCACCGTGATAGACCCTCCATTATCTTACTGAAAATACCGGACGAAAGTTTGATTGATGAGTCACTTTGTCTTGCAGTGTTTCAGGAAGTGTTTATTAAGTCATTTTCTAATACGCCTAACAATGTCGCATTGTTAGGCGTGTTAGAAAATGACTTAATAAACACCTATCATTCTGACTTTTTTCCGTTAATGGATCCGGTCATGATTAGTCCTGATGGAGTTTTAAAAATTCTAAATGGCCTGAAGCTGTCTTCTGCAACTGGAATAGATGAAATTAACTCAACCTTCCTCAAAGCTACAAGTCAATACTGTTCCCTAATTTTTACACATATCTTTCAACAATCTCTTGACACTTCATATCTACCTAGCGACTGGAAAATTGGTGAAGCAATTCCTTTGCACAAATCTGGTAATAAACACTCTCCCATTAATTATAGGCCAATCTCACTAACCAGTCAGTGTTCCCTGTATAGTATTTGAACATATAATTTATACACAACTCGTTAACTTCCTGGAAACAAATTTGTTCGTTTTACTAGTCCAACATGGCTTTAGGAAATAGGAAATAGAGAGGAGTTGTGAAACACAACTCCTCTCTATCACCAACGATTTTCATACCGGTCTTGATCAGGGATCTCAAGTAGACTGCATCGTTTTAGGATTTTCAACAGCTTTCGACAAGGTGTCACATAAACGTTTATTGCTGATACTAAGTAAACTTAACATTGACTCTTACGTGTCTAATTGGGTCGTTTTCATTTTTAACCAATCTCTTTCAATTTGTAACGTGTAATGGCGCTAACTCCTCTCTCGCATCTGTCTCTTCTGGGGTACCTCAAGGCTCCGTCTTAGGTTCCTCACTTTTTAGAGCGCAGCTCTTAGGCGCCCGTTTCCGGCTTGAGCGGCGTCACCGTAGGCGTCGGCGCAACCGCGTGTTGCATTATGGGACATTTCCCATAATGACGTCACACGTGACGTCACGTGGGACATAACGAGTGACGTCACAAGGGACACGAGTAACGTCACGTGTGACGTCACCCTCGTAACATCACACGGTGCTTAAATTTGGTGGAAAGTTTTCAGTTAAATTTCCCGATAAATTTGGCTGAAAAATTTCCCCACTAAATTTAGCGGACAAAATTGCCCGCTAAATATGGCAGAAAAATTTTCCTGCTAAAATTAACTGGAAAATTTTCCGCTAAATTACCCCGCTAAATTTTGAGGAAATATTTTCCGCTAAATCTAGCGAAATTTATCGGGGAAACTTCCCGCCATTATTATCGGGAAAAATTTTCCGCAAAACTTAGCGGGCAATGTTTTCCACAATATTTTTTGCTAATTTTTTTTTGCCAAATTTAGCGCGGTCAGTTTTTCACTAAACTTAGCGGGGACACGTTTTCGCCAAATGTAGCAGGAAAATTTTCCCCCCAAATTTAGCGCGGTCATTTTCCCGCTAAACTTAGCGGGAAACTTTTCGCCAAATTTAGCGGGAACATTTTTCTCCCAAATTTAGTGGGGGAATTTACCGGGAAATTGTCCTACGATTTCCCGGTAAATTACCCTCCGTACCGTTTCCTCCCCTCCATACCCTTCCCTCCTCCTCCTCAAGAGCTGCACTCTAATTCGGCATTGCAGAGAATTGTAAAGGTATTTCTTATTTTTGCTTTGTATTAATGACTTGCAGACATGTGTTTTTTCTTGTATCAAACTTTTTGCTGATGACTGGGCTATTACCGTGCTATATCAAGCGACTCGAACTGACAAAAGCTGCAACATGATTTTGATTCGATTTTGGAGTGGTGTGAACTTTGGCCAATGCAGTTTAAAATGATCGAATGCAAAACGATCCACATAACACGTAAAGCGAAATTCTTTGCTGCTTATAACCTTTATCACACTTCCTTACAGCTTGTGTATTCATACAAGTATCTGGGCTTGATTCAAAGCGCCGTTCTTTTTTGGCAGCTGCATGTTAATTACTGGACTAACAATGCTAATCGGATGCTTGGCTATCTCAAACGTAACTTCCCCCTAGCTCCTTCCTCATTAAAGCCTTTTCTCTATGAAACACTTGTGCGATCTAAACTTGAGTATGCAGCCTCCATCTGAGATCCCTATACAAAGTTTTTCACTGACTCACTTGAGGCAGTTCACAAAAGGTCCGCAGGTTTTATACTAGCCAATTGTAATCGCCCTGCAAGTGTCACATCAATGAAAAATAGCTTAGCGCTTCCAGGTCTCACATATCATCGCAGAATTTCTCGCATTTGCTCTTTTCATATTATCTACCACCATATTCCTCAAATCAACACACAGCTAATAATCCCACCATGGTTTGTTTCCGTACGCATTGATCATTGTCACAAAGTCGGTGTCCCGTTTCGCCACCCTAATTCTTTTTTGCAGCCTTCATTTCTACAACTTCTAATGATTGGAGTCGTTTACCTGCCTCACTAACATCAATTATTGACTACACTCTTTTTGTACTAGTATAACTAACTACCAGCTCCATACTGTTTGAGTATTTGTGCTCCTGTTGTGCTTCGTTTTTTTTTTTTTTTTTTTAATTTCCCGCTCCTTTTTGTAATGCCCCCGTGCCTTGAGGGTAAAATAAATAAGTAAAATAAAACTTCTAGCGCTCATCCCAGCGCGCCTTTCTCAAGGAATCGTAGTATATTTAAACAACAAAATAAAGGATCGCTGTCTTAAACTCTTTAATGTAAAGTGTTTAAGACCGCTTCCCTATTTAGACATACTTCTATTGCTTCGCTATAAGAGACATGCATGTTTTTAAAGTTTTTTTGGGGGGGTGCGTCAAGTCACGTAGAACGTGACACTTGCACAACGCGTGTTGCTTAGACACTGTTTAGTCATTGACAACAGTTTCGTCCCTTAAGGGCGTCCATAACAGTTTTACGAACGCGTTGAGGAGGAGAGACCTCCAGCGCGGTGTTTAAGCCAGCGTCTGTAATGGTCAGATACACTCTAAGCATGAGAGCGGAAAGATCGCACGCCCTGGTGCCATGGAAACAAGACACTTTTTCTTTTTCTTTTTTTTTTGCCGTCTGGACGGCGGAGACGTCGGCTAAGGCTACTCGGGCGCGCGACAAGAGGACTTCATCTGGTCGATCTCGTCGCAGCATTCGCCGTGCTGTTTGTACTCACCCATATACATCCTACACCGCGGTTTCCACTGGGTGTATACGGAGTGCGTACTGAGCGTGTTTTGTCCACTGAGTGTAAACGAACTGCACGCTGAATCTGCCCCGAGTTCCCACTGAGTGTGCACTGAGTGTTCATTATGTATATGCGGGATGCGCACATGAACGTACCCTGACTGCGTGCTGAAAGGACCACTCTCTCTCCCCGCCATTCTCCAGTGATCCCGAGCGGCGAGGTCGCGGAGGCTTCGGCGATTCCCGTGGGCTGCAGCAGCGCGTTCGAAACTTTCGAAACTCCGGCGAGGACCGAGCGGCTCAGTTCCAGGGCCGTCCCGATGGATAAGGACGGCTCGGCCCAGACGGCCTACCGCACCGGCTACAATGTTATGAGTGAGTGGAAACATCCTCTCTTCCTTTTATTCTCTCTAGGAAAACTCTCAAAAGACGCATATACTCCATTCCAGCGTTTACAAATCCCCAGTTCAGCGCGCGATAACTATTGCCTAGCACGCGCGCGTTCATCGCTTCAGAACGGGATCAAAACACACGCCGCACCCACGAAAGCCGCAATCGGCACCGGCCAGACTCTTTTTTTCTAGAATGATTGCAAATCATCGGTCATCATGTTAAAAAGTTTTGTCGATGACATTGGGTATCATATCAGTCTTCTTCAATAGCCCACTAATTTCTACCATACGGGGCTAGATGGCGCGTAGCTGCTCTTCGAGCTGATCACAGTCTCCTTAAAGACACAGACTTGTTAGTGGGTCGCACAGAAATGCTGAGTTCTTTTCACCAGTGTAAATTTTAAGCCTGTAACGTTCTTTACAGCTCAAATACATGGTGATAATCGGCGCAGCGCACACAAACGCACACTTCCTGGTGTGTAATACATTTGACCCATCTAGGGCGTCTCAGGAAGCGCTTTGGCACAAACGTTTTCTCCCCGTCGAGCATGACACAGATCACGTCCTTCTAGTTGGGACCTTGGCGCGAACATTGTAGCTGAATCTGCCCTTGGCTCACCTTGTACCTCGTGTAAGGATCAGGCTCATACCACGCGCCATGCTTTTCCTTACCTAAAACGTAAACACTGTCGTCACGTTAATCTTTCTTCGGTTAACATGGCGGCAGTGTTTACGTTCTATTGTATTTACACACTCAAGAAAAAAGGGTGTAAAAGGGTGTATTGTTACACCCTTTGTTTCATATAATACACCCCAAAGCTTCATTTCGACGTACAGAGCCCTATAGTCGAACAGACGGCCCCAAGTTTTACGAGGGGCTTGATAACGGTGCGATATAACTTTTTAAATAGCTAAAGTACGTATCAAAGACCACATAAAGAAAACACCGAGTTTTTACAGTAGGGCCAAGAAAACCCCGATTATGTTTTTTGAAGTCAGTAAAACGTACATTAGCTATTTTATTAGGTTGTACCACACGGCTATCAAGCCCCTCATAAAATTTCGGGCCGCCTGATCGACTGTAGGGCGCTGTACGTCAAATTAAAGTTTTGGGGTGTATTATATGGGACAAAGGGTGTAACGATACACCCTTTTACACCCTTTTTTCTTGAGAGTGTAGGCGGGGCTCGAGTATTTGGGGGTTTTGCTCTCTGTCGGTGTGCCTCTTTGTGCCTAATATTATCGCCCGCAAAGCCTGCGAGTGGGATGGCGACAGGCACGACTGCTTAGTAAACAGGCATTCGCGGCCATATTTTGCTGGTTGAAGTGAACCCCCTCATCCTTGACAGCGAGCGAGGAAATGCGAAAAATATTGTATCGTCCATTTTGCCAGAACTAGTGACGAGTGTCGCCTGCTACTTCCGTCAACTATAGCGCCATAATCGTGATCTTCGCGAGGAAATGATTGTTGCTAGCCACAGAACACTATCACGCAGTAGGGGAATGCTTGAATATGTTTGTATTCTAGTTATAAGTCAGGGATATATATCAGAGAGAGATAGAGATAGACGGTAAGAGAGAGGAGCATATAACGCCGTAGGAAAATAAGGTAAACAAAGTTACCAGTGGCCGATGGCTGCAGGAACTTTTCTCGGATCACTTGTTCGTAATATGATAGCTCTTTGTACACAGTAGTTTCTCCTCAATTTTAGTGTGTGAACGATTTCTATACTTATCAATGGCCTCATCTAAATAAAAATATATAAAAGATGTGTGTTAGTTTCATGAAACTGGAACTGAGAGTCACTTCTTGCATAGGGCAGTGCTAAGTGTAGGGTTTGAAAAAGGACCCTACTTTGGGGAGTTGTTTCCTCTTTCTCAATAAAATAATGCAGCATGTTTTAATAGAAATGAATGCCTAAATAGAGTATAACAGTGTACCCAAATTTAAAAAAAAAAATCGAAGGCGGTGTTTTTGTTTTTAATCGCATCGGAACTTTTCGTTGTTTGATTTGTTTCCCATGCTTGCCTAAATATATCCTAACTATCGTATCAGTCAGATACCTTATTTATTTTGTAAATATAAGCCATATATAAGTAAAATACAATCTGCAATTTATATGATAATGAATAAACTATTTTACGAGATACAGGCCTCCAAATTTTGCCTTTTGTCGTTCGAGCAGGCATGTTTGGCAATTTTTAGAAAAATAAATAAAATTTAAATAAATATTATTACTTTATATTAAAAGCAAGAAGCACCCATTGTTTGCGTCTAAGAAGTATTAGAATTCTCCCAACGTTATCGTTTTCGTTATTCACTCTCAAACGAGCCCCCTCCATCAGTGCGCGTTAATGCAACTGTCCACCTCTCCATGCCTTGCGATTTTTCCTGTCCCCAAATAATTTTTCTGGTCAAAACTAAGTTTGTATTCGTTTTTGCCAGACACTAGAGAATAGCATATAAAAACATCGGTTGTTTTAAAAATGTCGACCAGCCACCCTTGGTCGATCTTATCTGAAATTACCCTAGGGAGTTTTAGGGAATCGTTTTGACACATCCCTCTGGAGCGAACTGCGCATGTGCGATTCTTTTGTGGTAGCGCATGCGCAGTTCATACCGAAGAACCCAGTGTACCATATCGGATGTGCAAAAGCGGTTCCCTAAAACTTCCTATTTCCCTAAAACTCCCATTGTGAGAGGAGCGTCATACGCGAATGAAACGAGCCTCAGATGTCTGCAGACAATCTTTTGTATGATGCTTTAGAGATGCAATCGCGGCTTTACTCTTTCAAGTTGTGTCGTATCAAAAAAAAAAAGTATTTTGATTTACCTTACTTTCCTTCGTACGAGAAGCCTGATGATAAGCCAACTGATAATATAAAATGTACGATAGAATGTCACGTTCCAAGTGCCGAAACTACACGAGAATAATGGGAAAGGGGACGAAAACAGGGCGCCTGTTTTTTTCCCTTTTTTATTATGCTCGTGTAGTTTCGGTAATTTGAACGTAATAATGAAGCAACTAGCCCAAGCTGCCGTTTTCATACCATAGCATAGCAGAGTTTTTGTGACTGTGCCGAAATCAATTCGTGATGCTATGAAGCATCACGTTTTGTTCGCGTTCCGTTCGTCGAATTTTATTACTGCGTTACATCTGTGACGTTAAGTTTCTAGGCATCAAACTTTCCCGATAAGCAGGTATAAAACAAAGAAAAAAACTTTTTTGCGTGATCAGAAATTATCGTAAGTTCCTTGACTGCTAAAATTACTGAATAGGCAGCCGTAAACGGTGCCTTAGTGCGCCAGTGTGCGCTGATATCTGCGTTTTAGTTTCGTTGTAATTGTGGCACTAATGTTTTGTGAAAGCGGAAAATTTTTGTGTAAACATTCATTCATTCATTCATTTATTTTTTTATTTTTTATACTCATGAACAGGTTATGTAATGATGCACAGAAATGGATATTGCACATTAGGCAGTTATCCTCCCGTAACTGGGGAAACACTGGTACGGGCAAGAGGGATGGGAACAAAATTAACTGAGGGTAATAACAAAAAAAATAATTTGATGCTGGCGGTCAAAATACATTTGAATAGTTAATTTAATATGTTTGAAGGGAGGGCAGTGTTGAATAAATACAGAGTGGATCAAGGCCAGCTCGAATGAGCGTGTTGGAATACACTATAATAAAACAACTTTTGAAACATGAATTGTTCCGTCATCAGGTGCAAAGGCCAAAAAACATGTCGCTTCATCTACTTTGTAAATACATATTGGCGGAATACTGCTCATAATTATACACGACTGTTCAAGATTGAAGAGTCACTCCAGCTGTCGGTGGAAGTTGACGACGCCACAACCGAGTTACGTGGCCACGCTTGGAACTCCAAAAGTACTAATTACGTGAGCTCTGATCGATATCCTCGATATAATTCAATATTTTCGCACGAATGCTTGTTTGAAAGCTGACGCTTGACGTTTTGTGCGTAACACGTCTTACACCAAGTGCCTCAGCAAACTGCTAGTGTTATAGAAATACTCCCCTCCTTGTCGAACACTATCCCTATGCCGGCAAGAAGTTTGTAGCACAAAAAGCGCTAACTCAGAAGAATAAAAAACTCTTGAAGTTGTAACCATTTTACGTATTATTCACAGCCCCCCCCCCCTCCTTTCCCCTTTGTTTAACAAACAGCTTGACGGCGAAAACGTAGCTGCGTGATTCGCACGTTATCTAAACGGGCTGTGATGTAAAGCTCGGGCAACACGCGTGGAGTACTGTGTGGAGTGTGACATACATATCTAAGGGCAGGTGTGTTAGGTTGTTCCTCCCGGTGATGGCCGATTAGGGTTCAGCTCGACCGTCTGGGGCTTGGTGACGGGCACGTTGCCGAGTGATGGGCCGACTCGCTGCTTTTTTTCAGGTATGCACATTTATTTACATTGTTAGAGATATTACAACTCCCAACTTGGACGACTGTCTCGACTTCCCCTAAATTCTCTAGCCAAACCCCATTCCTTCTCTTGTTCCTTCCTTTAGGCATTCGCAGCCCTCTCTTTCCCCCTCTCTCTCTCCTTCTCTTTCTCTCTCTCTCTCTGTCTCATCGAGGAACAAGTCAATCAGTTTAAATCCCACGTCGGTCATGTGACCTCAACAGACCAGCCATTGGCGAGAACTACCCGCGACCGCCGTTGACCACAGCAACGGTCGAACCCTTCAAAGTTAACGCTGAGCATCCGATCCAAAGCGTCAGACTGGCACCAGCGATGTTTCGTCGTAGTGTCTGCTGCACTGGACTAGCTAGCTACGATATAAACAAGAAATTACCAATGCTGCGAGCGTTGGCGCTCCCTCGCGCAGATTACCCGAGTCTCATTTCCTCGTTTCCCCGATTAACGCCTTTCCTATGAAGAGGCGCCGCCGCGACCCCCGAAGCCACCTTCCCGCGGTCACAGGTGCCAGAGATACCTTAGAGTGCTTGCTGCACGTGCTTGCGACTTGTCGGTGTCGATTGTTTCTGTTTGTCGCTCCAGTGGAGCTCGGCCTTGAAAGCAACACTTTGCACGAACATAATATTAATAATACTTTTTTTCATTTTTTTATTTTATTTTATTTATTTAGATACCTTGATAACACTATAAGGTAACGATTCTGTCGAAGCCAGTAGATGCTTGAAGGACAGAACCCAGCAAATTGAATGCCACAGGTAGCACAGAAGGAGTCAGTCCGTAGAGCACACATTTAAAATAATAATAATAAGAAGAATCATAATAATAATAATAATAATAATAATAATAATCATAATAATAATAATATTAATAATAATACATTTATTTTCGAGGACTATACTCATGACAAAGCAGCCAGGTTCGTCAAAGCCGACATGGGCTTGTGTGACTGAACCCTTTTAGGTAGAATTGGTAACATAGTCGGTATAATAATAATAAGATTAATAATAATAATAATAATAATAATAAGAAGAAGAAGAAGAAGAAGAAGAAGAATCAAGAATCAAGAATCAAGAATAATTTTTATTAGGTGTCCAGGAACGACCAGGCGGTCTTGGTACTGGCACACCGCAAATTACACACTACAAAAAGTCGGAAAAAAATAAAAATAAAAGGAAACATAAAAAAACTCAAAACATTGAGTAAAAGATATGATACATATAACGCATGCTGACACAAAGATACGATATACACAAAAAGGAAAGAACGGAACACAGGGCCCGAACGCAGAGTAGAAGACTACCACAAAAACGAATATACCTTATTAAAATAATATATAATAACATCACAATCACGACAGGTTCAACGAGACTCATACAAGACTCTGAGAGAACTGACAAATTCAGTCACACAAAAAATATCAAGATCACTTGCAATGCCATTATATGCCCGGCACATGCGAAACATGGGGTCCAGGATATTTAACGTCCGAGGAGAGTAAAAAGACGTTGTCAAACGGGTCGCTGTCCGAGGAACTCGTAAACATATCTGTGAGAGCAGTTCTGAACAGTCGGCCATGCCATGAAGGACTTTGAAAAGGAAAACCAGATCTGCCTTTTCTTGACGGTGATATAAGCTGTTCATTTGTAGGACGTCCAATACATTGCTACTCTTTGATAGAGATGTTTCATCGCGCAGATATCGATATCGATAAATAGATAAAAATTTGTTTTGCACTCGCTCCAGCCTTAGGAGGGTAGTTTTACAACTACCATTCCATACAGGAGATGCGTGTTCGAGTTGAGACCTTGTCAAAGAGCGGTACAGGGTTACAAAGGTTGGGGGTTTTAAATACTCTAGTCGTTCGACAAACAACACCGAGCGCGCGCAAGGCGCAGATACTTATACGAGCCACGTGACTATCAAATCTTAAGGAGGAGTCAAAAAGCACTCCGAAGTCCCGCACTTCAGTAGAACGGCACAATACGTCTGAGCGAACACTGTAAGGGAATTAGGTTGTTTGCGTTTTGCGACTATAGGACATGACCTTGGTTTTCGAGCTGTTTAGTAGGAGACCGTTCAGTGAACACCATTTGCTCAATGAGTTTATGTCCTCTTGTAGAAACTTGCAATCTGAGATAGTTTTAATCTCCCTAAATATCTTAATATCATCAGCATATTGCAAAAAAGACGAGTTTACAATCTGCTTACACACATCGTTCACAAAAATAGAAAAAAGAAGCGGGCCCAGAACTGATCCCTGAGGTACCCCAGACGTGGCCGTGTACGTAAAAGAATACGCGCCGTTCGCACGAGCAACACATGTTCTATTAGACAAATAATTCTGAAACCAGTAGTGTAGCCCTCCACAGACACCAGTACCACAACGTTTTGATAAAAAAATGCCATGGTCAACCACATCAAAGGCCTTACTCAGATCAAAGTAGACCATGTCAAGCTGGCCTCTGTGGCACACAGCTTTGGATGCAATGGACATAAATGAAATCAAATTTGTTGTTGTCGAGCGTCCTGATACAAATCCGTGTTGGTTGGAACTTAATACATTTTTTAAACGAAAGGACAATGTTTTGTGAACTACCATTTCGAAAAGCTTCGAAAATGTACACAGCAGAGACACTGGCCTGTAGTTTGACGCAGTGATACGACTTCCAGACTTGTAGACTGGGACTACGACTGACTTCCTCCACATGTCAGGAAACACTCCTGCTGTTAAGGAGTTGTTGAAAATATTATAGAGGATGGGTGTGAAAATTTCGTGAAATGCTTTTACAAGTGTTGCTGGAATACCGTCGTGACCTGAGGACATGGTAGGCCTCAGTTTTTTTATGCATTCCTGAACCATTCCCTCATCCACAGGCAGGGAGGAAATGGATCCGTTCACACCCGGGTATGGCGGCTGTTGGTACCCACTCCTATTGTGTTTATATACAGAACTAAAATGACGCGCGAATATATCGCATACACTGGACGTGGTCACATTCTCCTCATTAAGTATAATATCAGGATTTATCAATTTTCCACCTCAAGAACGAACATGTCGGTAGAGTTTTCTTGGATTTCTCCTCAATTCGGACTCCACTGACTCCACATATATCTTATGATCAATCCTCTGATGTTGCTTGCAGAGGCGTCTATAATGAATGAACTCACCCTCCCACCTGAGACTACCAGTCTTTCTAAATTTGCGGTGAGAGAAGCTTCTTTTCTTCAGCAACTTTTTTAAATACGGAGAAATCCAGGAGGGGAATTTTGAATTTGTATGCTTCTTTAGAGGAATGTAATGATTCATTCCCTCCTGCACCGCCGTGGTGAATTGAACAACCTGATAATTGACGTCAGATGATTGCAGGATAGGGGTCCAATCGAGCGTAGAAAGGTGGTTATATAATCCCTCATAGTCACCAGCAGCGAAGTTATGCAGTTTGCCTAGATAAGTGAGACTAGCAGCCGGTATACGGCTGACAGGTACATTCAAGGTTATAGCCACCTCAAGTGCAGGATGATATTTGTCTGTCGGTACTAAAGGGAATCCACTCTTAGTAACAGAAACGTTATCAATGTCTGAGAAACAAAGGTCAAGCATAGCGCCTTTACTATTTTTAACCCTGCTAAACTGATTCAGGGCCATGAAAGAGGCAAAGTCAACAAGATTATCGGCCTTCTTTTGCACCGTAATAATTACTTGAAACAACACTGTGAGTTTCCCAGCATACACCTGGTACATTAAAATCGCCAATTACTAATAGTTTGCATTCACCCAGTTTGTCTGCTATATCCTCGATTCCAAGGAGACAATCATTAAACTCCTCAGGTTCAATGTATGGAGGAAAATAAAAAGTACCTATCAGAACGCGTTCTCTATTATCACACTCCAGCTCTACCCACACAGATTCCGAATAAGTCTCAAGATCAGCGCGCCTGCTGCACTTCAAAGACCTATCGATTGCAATCAAGACACCGCCTCCCGTTTTCTTTCCGCGAGATAAATCACGATCACTGCGATGCACAAGAAAATCTGACGAAAAATACTCCCCAGACAGTATTTCTGGGCATAACCAGGTTTCCGTGATACAAAATATAGAAAAATCAGTACATATAGCATTAGAAAAGAATTCACTGGCCTTAGTACGAAGGCCACGAACGTTCTGATAGTAAATGTGCGTGCTAGTCATTTGCAGGCAAGATGGTTGGGGGATCACTTTATACGTTTATTCTCATCATGCACGTGGCTTTTCGTCAGCCGGCCCTGAAACTCCCTGGAGAGGCAGCCCTCCGGCCAGATGTTCGGGTCGAACAATGCCTCAATGTCGTCGTCCACGGCAGCGACGTGGAATGAAGAGTACCCACCATAGCGTGTCTTCAGCTTTGTGCATCGAAGCTCCATTGGGCCAAAGAATTGTCCTAGATGTTCTTTGACGTCCGCCAAAGTACAGTTGGCGTCCAAACGTGTCACGAAGACCGCTCTGGAATGTCGCACAGACACCGATGCGGCGGTAATTCCTCCATTCTTAGAACTTCCCTTAAAGAATGGCCGCTGGGGAATGGAGCCGGGGGAACGAAGTCCAGGGACCCTTCTCGCACTGTATTCCGTCAAGCCAGGCGGAGCCGCTGAGCTGCCACGGGCCAGAGGACCGGTCTCTCCCCCATCTCCTCCCTCGTCTCGATTGCTGTAATAATAATTTTATTTGCACATAGAAGGGTGCAGGTGGTGGTGTGCGAGTCTGGACGGATAGGTGAGAACCCTTACGCAAAGCGCCTGCCAGCCCCCCACCACCTGCGGAAAACAATAACATAAACGAACTAATAAGACGTAACTACTGTGAAAAGGTTGCGGGGGGGGGGGGTGGGGGGGAGGGGAGGGTTGATTATGAGGATGCCATTGAAGGCCCATACACCCTATAAACACTGGTCCTTTGACTCTGCTCTTTCAGTTGGCAGGTGGATCCGCACATTCAGGGGGAGTGACAAAAACTCTCTAATAGCTGCTGGGAGCGCCGAAGTACTGTGGCGCGCCGTTCTCCCCCGCATCTCTTCAGTTTGTCCGGTTCTCCTCCCGACTCGCGCAAGTGCGGTGAGGTACGAGCCAGCCACAGAACCATCGAGGACTCGGCACGCCAGTCGCACGTGGTACACTTGACGCCTGTGACGAAGGGGACGCCACCCAAGTGCCTTCAACCGGTCGTTGTAGGTGATGTCCGGCCCGGAGGAATTACCTCCCACCCTAAAGAGAATAGTCCGAGATTTCCTTCGCTGGACGCTTTCGATGCGATCTATCAAGAGCTGCTGAGGTGGGAACCACACGGAGGAGCAGTACTCGTAATATGGTAGCACCATTGCAATGTATAAAGTGCACAGAGCAGCTGGCTAACAGAATTTCGTCACTCGTGCGACAAAGCCCAGCAAACGCCGGGCCCTGGCGACAACACCAGCGACGTGTGCCGCAAAATCCAGCCTTAGAGTGAACACCGCCTCGAGGATGGTTAGCGACTCGCAAGGCACCAGGTTGGCACCCATGAGTCTGTATGCAGGTGGGGCGATTTTTCTGTTGGCACTGAAACGCCTCACCCCGCTCTTGTTGGAGCTCAGATAGAGGGGGTGGCCATGCAACCACCGAATGTTTTCAGTTTTATCTCATGGTTTCACAGCTGAATGGTTCCCATCCAACGTACTGGCGCAGCCATAGCTAAGCACCTACGCGCAATTTTTGCAGTATCCGCTTATAGCACTAGTACCCCGAGCACACCCGGTCAATGATTCTCGTACTCGAAGTCTCGAAGCGAAGCCTGCCAAGCCTCGAATTGCTGTACGCACTGAACGTTAAATGACAAATCCAATCCATCGCCAGTTGAGCTTGCAGCCAACGAGTGTCGTTTCAGAAGAGAGCAAAGCCGCAGGGAATAGAATTTGAATTATTTATTTAACAGATAGTTTTGCATTAAAGGAAGCAATAAATGACGTCCGAAAACCCGCTCCCTTGAACTAGTGTCGTCGTATCTCAAGGGCCGATCGACCTGTCGCGGTGTGAGAATTAAACGCTGCTCACTCAGTTGCAACCGAGTAGGACGAAGGGAAACAAGACCGGTTTTTAATTTGTAAAAGAATCTGGAGTTGGGCAAGTTGGTATATCTATAGATTCGAAAAGCGCCAGAAAACAAGGACAACAGAAGGAATAGACGAAACGATGCGCTTTTTAAGCCACTTGCGACGGCGGAGGACCTGCTCCGCAGAAGAGCATCCGCTCCTCCGCCGTCGCAAGAGGCTTAAAAACCGGTCTTGTCTCTCTCGGTCATACTCGGTTGCAAGTGTGTGAACGCCGCTTAACGTCCAGCGTGTTTTTACTTCTCGTTGTCACGCGCTCTAGAGTATGCCCGGCATTCGAGTGAATTCGTTGGTGATACACGACGAGAGCCTGGATGATTTGCTTGTATCGATATTGCGTGAGTGATTACATGCGTGTGATTAAACGACGAGAGACAGATGCTATATTGGGGAAAAGCTGGAATAGATGGACTAACGAAAGGGCAAAAAGGTAAATGATGGCGCAAGTCTTATCGGTTTGAAGCAGCAGCTAGTGTCCTCCTGACATTAGAGATAGAGCAGTCGCACCAACCGCTGGGACAGTAATTAAGGATTTTTTTATCGCTTCGTTTTCTTCTTCGCATTTCTTTTTTATTTGTAAACGTTAAAGATTCAAAACTGTAGAAAAAAAAAAAAGAGCGTATGCACGCGACAGCTCCCCAAGGAAACATTAATATAAAAAGTACCGATATCTTCCTGACCTTTTTTGTTTCATTCTTTTTTCTTGCTTAGAAACTTTTCTTTATTTCTCGCTCGGCAAGAGTATTTCTGGGCGTAATGATAACGCAAAAACAATCTCCCCCAGGCTTCATTGCTTTTGCCGGTAAAACTCTATTTCAAAGTCTGTCGTCATCCCCTCCCCCCTCCCCCCCCCCCCCCAACACACACACACACATGGTTAAGAAAGGCGTTCACTCCATTTAGCTCAATTTATTCTGCGCCTAAAAAAAACGGCCTCGCACACTACAGAACCGCCACATTACTTGGAAGGTGTCACTTAAGAAAGACAAGCGCACAAAAGACATTGAACTTCGGACAAAGACAAACATATTATGTGATTATACTTTCTTACAATCATTTCGAACAAATAGAAAAACAAAACACCTTTGAACTCCTTGTTCAAAAACTTGGGCTTCAAACATACTAAATATAGAACCCTTTACAAGGCAGCGACTGCTCAGAATTTTAGCATTGTCTCTTCCGTCGAGAAGCTTTAAAATGAGTGGCCTGGTTTTGTGTGTGTGTGTTTTTTTGCATTTAATCGATGCATTCTTTTTACGCCAATTTACATTCAAAATTCCCTGGAATATATCTTTGTTGTCACAAGTTTTAGTGAAAGATTGTCGTCGTCAAAACTTTCTTTAATCCTTTACACGATTAGGCTGACAATACCTTTGAAGGCTTTTTATACACCTTCAACGGTATCCTCCTACACACAGTTAGGCAAATAATACCGTTGAAGGATTTTTAAATTTACTTTAAATATGTTCTCACTTTTTCCACTAAAAGGAAAGGAGGGCGAGTACGGAAGTCTCAGATAGGCGTTTTTGTTTTTTGGCCATACACATAGAAAGCTTCAGAATAAAAAAAAAAAGAAGAAGAACTTGGTGTAACGTTCCACTGTCAATCACAAGTTGAAACACCACCGCTAGGTAAGTCATGAAATGATGTCTGCGCTCCTAAATAAAAATAGGCAAACATAAAAAAGACACAAGTAGGCGTTTTTGCATCAACAATAACTTGTTCGCGAGAAGTGCCTGTCCTGTGTTTCTCCGACTTTGTCCCGTCTATTTTGCGCTTCATGATTATGTGAATCAATCACCTGTTTCACGAGCATTTCAACGCCCTTCAGATCGAAAGCCTATAAAGAATCGTGGAACCAGTACATGCCGAGTTATGTACGGGCAGGGTTCGGGTCGCGAGCTGATTGGCCGATTTCTAAAGGCCTTTAATATTAAGGCCGTTTAAGTGCCCGTGACACGGTTATAAGACTGTAACCTTTGCTCTCCACTTCAACAACAAAAAGCAAAAGAAAATAATGCCCTTTTTCTTGTTGCCACTTCGTTTTCCCTACCGACTGTTGACAGTGACTCTTCGCCCTGCTACGTAGAGCTTCCAGTTTCGTTTTGTTTAAACGTTTCTTTACCCCCCTCTCCCCTCCCCCTCCCTTTCCGCCCTCGCTGCGAACTGTCTAAAAGACGCCAGGTCCCTAAACTGTGTGCCGTTCGCTTTTGGTAAAGACGGAACGCATTTGTTTCCCCTTTTTTTTCTTCCCCAAAAAGTAGTGAGTGCCCTTCCCCATTTTCGTTTTGTTTGATCGAAGTCAACACAAGACCTAAGAGGGAAGCCACAGTGAAAGGAGAAGAAGGATCACGAACCGAGGGAGACAAAAGAAATGAACTGAATCAGACAGATGGGGAGGAAGGGTTTCGACCGCTTTTAATGGGCGTCCCTTCGCAGGCGGACGCCATTTGATGAGCACTCGAGCAAGAGACGAAGAACGCCACGCTTCCCCTTCCACGTTCCCCAATTGCTCTTCCCATGTGCCCTGTCACTATCAGGCCCGCCACATTAGTTCGCCGCTGTTTTCCCGTTTTGCTTCTTCCGTTTTATTGGGAAACAGAACAAGGAGAGGTTTACAATAAAGTAAATAGGAGGGTTACAACAATGCTTTCTTTTGTGTGTGCGTGTGTGCGTGTGTACGTGTGTGTGTGGGGGAGGGGGGGGGGCGAGTGTGTTAACGCATCGCAGCTTGGAGCACTTGGAGCGAAAGCTTGCGCTACGGGACAAAGAGATCCTGGGTTTAATCCCCATCCCGGCCAGTTTCAATCTGGATGAGCATCCGCACCGGCGTGCGGCGTGTATCCCAACTTCGTGATGCACGTAAAAGCCCCCGTGTAGGCCAGCAGTTGTACTGCGCTGGCTCAATTTCCCATATGTAGGGGAGATACTGGAGTCCCATTAGGGCTGACTAACTTCCCATTGTCTGAATATGCACACAACGCAATTATAGTTTTTGCTTCTTTTTATTTCTTTTCTCCGCTCAAAGCGAAAAACAAGTACACGCTTCAGGTTATAAAACCGCGTGGTTTGCTTTTAGAAATTGATTCAACATCGATCCGAATTCAATTCAGAGATCGATTGATTTAGAGATTGCTCCGACAGGTGAGAAACTATTGTAAACCTACCGAGATAAGACGTCTGTGCACTGGACTGTTCTCCGAGCGCTTGTGGACTGTCAAGTTTACGGTGGAGAGGGAGTTACAAGAGTACACAGCGTGACGCAGACAGCACGTACAAGCGATTGTTTCTTCTGTGTTTCTTTGACAAATAAACTCTCATCAAAATCCCCTGTGTGGTGACAAGGCCTCATCCGGGGTGCCAGTCGAGATGGTAAACGTTTGTGTTTCTCAATAATCTGTTTGAAAAACATGATAAGAAACGTTGATTTTTCGTTTGCGTAAAGTGTGTCGTTCAGTGTAAAAAATGTCATTCAATTAATTTGGGTAAATATAATAAAAATTGCTTACTCCTTAGACAATTTTTTTTTATTATTTTGTTATAGAAGACGACATTTTCGTTTTTTATTTCTTTATTTATTAATTTGTACCTACATCGCCCAGTGGGCATTCCACTGGCGCGGAAGGGGGGGGGGGGGGGGGGGAGGGGTGGGGTCAGAATTTGTAATAAGGAACAGAAACAACAGCAAACAATAAATTATCAACTTGAACAAGAAAAAACACTCAAAAAGGAAACGTTCCAAACACACTACACTAACAAAATTTCCTAAAAAAATGAATTAACAGTAGGAAGATCCACAAATGGTTCAGGAAGCACTTTCCAATCATTGAATGTTTAAAGAAATAAATAAATATATACATATATATATATATATATATATATATATATATATATATATATATATATATATATATATATATATATATATATATATATATATATATATATATATATATATATATTATTTATGTGTAAGACCTTCCGTTTTTTTTTTTTTGCAAATAAGCTTTTGTACTTTTTTTATTCTACGAGAAACATAGTTTGGGGCCATGATATATATTTATATCTCCAGACCAATCTTATCGTAGTAAAGATCATAAAAAACACAAAGGCATCTTTGTTTGTGTTGTAGGGGTTTCCAACCGAGTTTCAGCTTTAGTTGCAAGATACTATAGCGGAAATCATAGTACCGGATACATATCTCGCAGCTTGGTTTCGGATTCTTTCGATTTGATTTACACAGTTCTGCGTATGCAAGTCCCAAACAATACGAGCGTTTTCTTTTTAATCAACAGGACGTAAGAAAAGTACAAGGGCTCGTTTAGCCTGGGCAAAATCTTCCTAAAATTGCGACGCAAAAACTTTAGCACAGCACTAGCCTTAGAACACAGAAGTGTAACGGGATTGTTCCACCGTAAGTCAGCCAGTCGTCAGGCGGAATTCAAGATAGACTGCCTCCGTGCAAAGCTTTAAACAAAGCTTGTTTAATAGAAAATATGTCGGAACAGTTTTACGCTTTCTAGTGAACCTAACATGAATACATTTGGATATATTAAGTTACATTTTAAATTTCTCACACCACTCTGAAAGTTTGTTTAAATCACTCTGAAGAACAATAGCGTCGTCGTCACTGAACAAGTTCTTTATGTAAGGAAAATTATCTTCGTACAACCTAATATTTGATAAGATTCTGTTTGTAACATCATTAATTAAACTAAAGAAATGGCGGCCTAAGTCTGAACCTCGTGCCACTTTACATTTACATATGATGAGTGAACGCCATTTATGATAACACGATGTTTTCCGCCGTTGAGGTAATTAGCTATCCATTTGAAAGTGTATTCATCAATGTTTAGGCTATGCAGTTTATGCATTAAGAGTGTATAGTCAATTACAACAAAAGCTTTCCTAAAATACAGGAAGACACAATGAGTTTGGGAGCGTTTATCAAATGCACAGGCAAGATCATCATAAAATTCTAGCAACTGAGTGCTGCATGACAACCCTGTGCGAAAGGCACGTTGAAATGATGAAAAAAAGGTTACTGTTTATTAGATGACTCACCAGGTTGGAGTAAATAGAGTGTTCTATAATTTTACAACATTCTTCCGTGGGAAATAGGTGTATAATTCTCGACACAATCTTTGTACCATTTTTATGTATTGGAACTATATTTCCGGATCTCCAATCGTTAGGGAGACGTCCGCATGAGTGTGCTGCGTCATGTGCGCTGGTTGTCACTATTCGCGCAAGAGTTCAAACGACATCAATGATCTTTAGGGGGTTGTTTATTCATACTTACATCTAAAGCCTAGCCGTGTGTTGTGAAGTGTTTACACCACTGCGCTTACCAGGCATCGCAAAAAAAAAAAAGTAGAAAGCAAGTTTTTTTTTAAATCTTTCTATGTGATTTGCTAGGAATACAGAGCACGTGATTCAGTTCGCACAAACTAGTGATTTCCATTGTTTTTTTTGGTTTTTTTTTATGAAAAGCACATAATTATGTTGCTCTAAACCACTAGATAGTGTTATGTTCAACCACTAATGGTGTTATGCTAAACCACTAGTGGTGGATGGAACCTGAATATCCGGGTCACTAACTCAGGCAGTCAAATTAGATGTCCTCCGACTCTACAGCTATACTAAAAGAGTGATAGTGCGACTGAGAGAGAGGGCGAGAGAGAAGAGAGAGAGAGAGAGAGGTAAAAAACTACAACGCCGATATTGTATTCGCGCTCACTGTACCGTACTGCACAAAAACTCTTCTAAGAATCCAAAAAAAAAAAAAAAAACTTAGGACATTCACTCAAACACACATATTCAAGCACAAAAAAACAAAAAAGGGAAAAAGAAAATTTTCGGGTCCGACAATATAGTTCTATATCCTTTCACTACACGCTTTGCACATAATGAAATTTGCGCTGACCACTCGAACGCCCTCGGCTGACGGTGGTGCGAGTGTGTTTTGTTTTTATTTCCTCTTCGTCTCTTTCATTAACCCCGCTTGTCGAGAGGGAGGTGTCCGCTTTTGCTTGCGTAAGTCGTCTGCCATTTGTGGCGTTCATCCGGCAAAGCTTTTGAGGACTCTTGGAGCGCAAATTTCATTAGGATGGGTGGTTCTCCCGTTACGCCCTCGACAAACTAATCCTCTTTAAAAAAACACACACACAAAAAAAACACGCATTAGTGTAAACGCGTAAAAAAGAAATAAGAAAAAACAAAGTACTTTTTGTAGTCGCACACGTTTACTTACCGGGGCAACCACCTTCAACGCATGCATACGCGCGGCAGCGCACACACACACAAACGGGTCCAACCCCACACTGATGAATAGACGCACGAACGTACACATGAGCATGCCGGCGCAGAATACGCACTTTGACGCGTAGAGACAACAACACGCGCGCGCAACCCTATGAACATAGAGACGTAAACACACGCGCGAATGGTTGATAGCTCTACATGATTTTAGGACCCCTTCTTGTTTCAGGGGCTCCATGATAACTCACGTTGCTTGCAGAACATGAACAACTGTTTTTGTGCGAAACGCATATGAATAGGTCGTGAAAGAAACAAATGCTTACGAGCCTGTCGACAGCGTAGCTTAGAAGATGAGCCGAGAAGTCTTTTGTATGATCTATAAGCGTGTGACCCCGACTTTAAAGGAGCGGTGCAACGATATTCAATTGGAATGTTTTTCACTTTACGCGAGCTTATTGGCACTAGTTGGACTCAAAGATACTCGCACGCAACGCCACTGGCCAAGAAACTCCTTTGATGCGGTGTAATTTGAAGGACAAAAACGATCATTTTCATTCAATCTCTCTTTTGCAAAATTTGATGACGTAACGTGGGGATCGCAAAACACCCCAATGACGATATTTGAATGCGGTTCATAGATTGGACCCGAGCATTGCGTGGGCACTCGATTTGGGCTCGTGATAATTACTAGCTGGAGAAGCATTCGGGTAGTGGCCCGTGTCCAATCGCTGCAACGACGGCAATAGCCGAGCCATAACAATGTCGGGAACTCAGTGTGTGTCCTGTGCTTTGCCAACCCCAGCGCGTGGCTATGATCAACATTGGCGGTATATAATCGGCTCCAGATCAGGTGGCCGCTTGTTCTGGCTGCGAGTTGAAGGGGTGAACGCTGCTCGTGTTTCTTTAATTTTTTTCTGGGACTTCTATTGCGTGGGGTTAAAAACGAAGGCGTGTTTGATACTTCATTAACGTCAGGGATCCGTTTTAAGCGGTATTTGCGCAAAGTACGAAACTTGTTGCATCGCCTCTTTAAGGGAGGGGGGGGGGGGGGGAGGATGCAGTGTGCTCGTGACTGCCTATACTCAAACGTACATGTTCACATATAATCATGCAGATATTAACGAATGTTCACGTACACATGGGTGTGTATGTGCCTGAATCTTCATGGATGTGCAGGTACATTCGTGAACAAAGTATTCTGAAACGACCGAGTGACGACCCAAAACTATATGGTGGTGCAGCCCCGACGCGAGAAGTTGTAATGAAAGACGTCATGCATCCTAGATTACAGTGACCTATCTTACTCAGCATGGTTATGCCTGAAAAAGTTAAAACTACGCATCGTTGCTGCGCGCTTGCTGCTACCGGGCGCGTTTACAGTTATAAACACTTTTGCATGTTAAAACAACGGAATAGGAATTTGACTGGTCCAAAGACTACTCGCGAAGATTATAAAGGCGGCGACAATTGCGGGTAGGTGGTGGCAAAGAGTAAAAGAGAGTCACTTCGAAATGCTCCTGGCATGGGGGAAAGGAACAGGCTGTGTCAGATAGACGTGGCCGCCGCACTCTTGTCCGCATGCAATTGCTCGTTGATAGTTGAACTTCTTGCATCGAAACAGCACCACCGGTCCAAATTTCAATCGTTCGCTCAGTCGTTTCAGCTTACATTGTCCACGACTGTGCAAGGACAATTGGACGGCCATTAAAGATGCACAGTGATCCACGCACATGAAGAGACGAACACGAATGTACAGGTGTCTGAGTACGTGCGCACAAACGGGCGCTCGCATACAAATATGTACACACATTCAGCGTGCACGTTCTCATATGCACATTTAAAGTACAGAGAGGCGCGTACATTCAAGCACGTACTTGAGATTCGTAAGTGGTCGCGCACACATACATTTAACGAACACGGGTATAAATACTCGTACGCGTGCTGAAACGTACACATCCACATCCATACCCATGAAATCCACTCAGGTGCACGAAGACAGACATACAAACTGGCACAACATACGACCCACCACAGTCAAACCTACAAGCACTCACTTTTTTTTTCGTTCTTGACATGAACAGTTAAAATATGGAGATCACTTCTTTACTTGACGAAAGACAATAAAAAAGATTCGCAGAAAAAAAAAAAAAAGAGAAGGACTTAGATGGTACGGAAACGTGGCCGCGGCACCCTGTCAAAGGAAGTACGTAGCCAACAGATTTTCAGAGTCGCCACTGACAATTTTGCAAATCACGCGACATGTAACGATTTGTTCTGATTTTATTCGTTTGTTTTGTTTTGTGTTTTGAGGAGCCCTCGAGTACGGGAATGACAACAGCCCCCGAACGCAACGCTTCCAGTCAATTTTTCGGCGTGGTGCCGAATGGCACGACATCGCTGTCGTGCGGCGAAGCCGCTTGAATCGCTCGATGCGGCCTCGCACGAGGCACAAGCAAGCGAATTATGCATTAAAAAATTTCGACTCATTATCTCTTTTTTTTTTTTCGGAGACAGAAATAAAAGGCGTTCGTTCAACTGAGACTCCTCCAAAAAATCAATCGATGATGACAAAAAACGGAAAACGAAAAAAAAAGGACATTTAGTTTTCTTTTTTTTCTTATTTTCTTTGTGATAACGAAGCACGACATTTCTTACCGTAGCTTGTCAACAAGGTTGGATAAAAAAAAAAAAAAGAAAAGAAAAGAGAAGCTTGAAATTATCGACTCAGAGTTTAATAGCCTCCACGAAGCTTGCTGCTTGTTAAAAATGTAGAAAGACAATTCTTCAGTCCTACCTCAGCTTAAATGGGAGAGGGCATTACCTTCTACAGGGAGGCCGTTTGTAAATTGAATTTCGATTCTCCGCTTTGGTGGCCATCTTTTGAGAAACAACATCACCTGAGAACGACTACAAAGTCATTTCATTGCTTTTTTTTTTCCCCTTCGTTTTTAAATCATACTTTGAATTGCCGTTTCAGCACGCGCGTGTTCGCATCCTGCCAAGCTCAGCGGTCAACACCTTTCAAGCTTGTTTCGTGAAACCTGACAAGAACGCGAGATCGATCATGGCGTTGCCGGCTACTTTTTCCAACTTGGCTTCTTCGCGTTTGTCTTCCGACGCTCAAAGTTTTTTTTTAAAGTTTTGTGTGTTTTTTTTTATCGACTTTTCGGACGAGACACGCGAAGTCGTTCGCACTGCGTTGAAAAAAAGAAGTTGCTTCTCTCGTTTTCTCTCCCATTTTTTTCACGTTATTTTCGTACTCTCGTTTATTCTCGACCTCAAAACTGATACCTTTTTTTCATTGGCAGTTTTATATTTTACGAGCTCTAAAGACCTTCACAATAAACTTATTTGCAGAATCAGCAAAACCAGGCCATGCTCGATGGGCACGCTCAGAGTCAATATCGGGAGTTGAATCGACTTTTGTTTTAAGGATATTTTTTTAAGGTTTTTAAAGCGACCTTAAAAAACGGGTATCCTGTCTTACGGGAATTTTAAAAGTTTTCGAACCTCAGGCCTTTAAAGAATGATGCACGCGAAAAGTCGGGTTAGCGAAGAGGTCTTCAGAGTAAATGACATTTAAAATGTCCGTGAAAAAAATCTATAAGTCTGCAAGTTTCTACCTTGACGTTCTCTATTGTTATATTACTTCTTTACTATTCTTATTCACACTTCCAGTCCCTCCCTTTTTCGATATATCGATTTTACTATAATATTTCTTTCTAAATTGAACGATTTTTTTGTTTTTTCAGCTATCTTCTTTATTTGTTTGCTTTATCTCTTTCTGTTTTTGCCCTCCATTTCTTGATTTGTCACCTTTCGTTTCAACTTTTCTTCCTCCCCTTCTTCTCAATTTAGTCCGGTTCGATGGGTCTTACTCCCAAGGGAGAGTGCTAGGACATCCACCCTCTTGAGCAAGCGAGTCTAGCCTCGCCCGAAAAGCGCGCAGGAAATGCTTTGCTTTCCACTCGAATATGCAAAGCGCTCATTGGGCCCCTGATGGGCGTCCTTGAATAAGTAACGAAGACGCGCGTTAAATGTTTTCCCTTGCAAGGTCGTTCCAATGGCGCTTTTCCTTGCATCCATGTACGAATCGATGAAACAACAGAAAACTCAAAACATTCGCAACAACCCGTAGCTTGACTTGATGACCGCTGTTCTTTCCGCGATTAGTAACACATGGCTTGGGGGAGGGGGGGGGGGCATATTTATGTAAGTATGCAACGCCAACAATCAAATTCGTCATTGCGTACAGCGTCATTTACGCAGCACGATTAGAACCGGATGGGCGACCCCGAATGCAGTGCAGTAGTAGTTGCGAAGCCGGTGCTCGGCAAGCGTACGCGCTCGAGTGGTAGAAAGAAAAATGTTTAACTACTCTCACTGCATTCTGTTGCGACATAAGCTATTCAGTAAAAGCTCCGCCCCCAGAGCAAGGTTTCTACCATGCATAACACTTCGGCACACGCGAAGCCAATTTAAGCACGACGGAAAGCAACAAGCGCGTGCTGGAGATCTTACGCAGGAGATGCTCCTGCATAAGATACGGAGGAGCTTCTCCAGCATATCTCACGTTGCATCAGGTAATAGACATAGCACTGTCTGAAAGTAGACAATCAATAAACACTTTAGCTGCAATTTTTTTTTTGTGCTTGGAAGGCCAATAGTTTAACGCATGTACAGCACGTTACCAATTTTTATTTCTGTTGGCGTCAACCTGGCGCCTTGAAGCTCACGTGGCCAATGGAGCACATTGAGAACGCAGGTGTAAATATCGGGAGGCTAACTCACCCCACCTTTATATCCGCTGCCTCCTCCACTCTCTTGGATAATTGCTTTTCTCTCCGCCTGCGCTACATACTCGTATCATACAAAAAAAAAGGGTTACAGTGTTCGCAACACACATGAAAACAAATTTACACGCGGACGTGCCTTACGCGTGTTTGAAGCAAGTTTGCTTCATACGTACGTGTACTTCAAACATACCTGAAAACCTTTTATCTATGACCAATGCGAATGGGACCGTCCTACAAGAAAGGAACACGCCTTACCGCTTACAAAAAATGTGTTGCTTTTCTGTTGAAAGGCTGTTGAAAGAAATCATTAGAGGCAATAAATTATCAACAGCTTTTCATCTGACTTTCTTTAACGTTTTTGTTTTTCTTTTGAATATTGGCCCACCTTTTCAATGGGAAGTCAAGAGACTGTCCGTTGCCTCCAATGTGCTTTTTCTGTAGCTTTTCAATTGAAAAGCTACAGCCGTTCAAAAGAAAAAAAAATGTTTTACACCATAGCTATCCATTAGGGGTGTGCGAATATTCGAAATTTCGAATACGAATCGAATATTTTCTCTATTCGAAACGGATTCGATTCGAGAATTGCATATTCGGAAGTTCCCGAATATTCGGCTTTGGCCGAATATTCGAGAAAAACGGTGAATATTCGCACAAACTGCGAATATTCGAGCAAGTAACGAATAATCTGCCTGCCACGCATTCCCCTATGAATATGTTTATTCACTAAGAAAGGCGTGTGATGAGTGCGTTATCGGTCTGCTCCGTTTCTATCTGTCCGATGGTGGCAAGACAGGATCAGTTTCGGTTTCTTTTTCACCAAGCCCTTTATTGTGTGGCACTTTTATAGCAATATGTGATTTAATTGTGCGTTCCATAAATTGATACAATAAAAAAAAAAACCTAGAGAGTGAAATATAAATATAAAATAAATCTCAAGAGTGTTATCTGATATAAATGTTTGAAAAAAAAATCTAGGTGCGAGCAGAACATTGCACCGCCATTGACCACAACTCCTGCCTCTCCCGCGCAGTCAAAACTAGGGATGTCGCGAACCTACCCAGGTTCGAGTTCGACCAAGTTCGACTGTTTTGAACCTTCAATGTGATGTTGGACAAAGGTTCAACTGAAGTTCGACTTTCGTGTGCATGCGCGAAAATAAAAAAAAAAAAACTAGTTGATTTTATTTGGCAGAGGAAAAGTGCAATATTTGTTGGGTTTATTGGCATCGCTGGTTCACATTAATAACTAATGAAAGCGTTAAAAGTGCATATTTTCGCTTTTATATGATGTAAACATTGGTAACCATTTTTAGAAATATAAAGTACTTTCTAAATAATTTGTTTCCCAAAAGTTGAAATATTCGTGTAGCAGCCGGGCAACACTGTCCATACGTCGAACTTCGAACTTTAGTGAAATTTCGCACGTTTCCCGTGAAAGGGTCTTTCTACGTTGAACAGTTACTTTTCCTACATAATAATTTTTAATGAGTGCATTATTAGTGGTATCTTTAGCCTGCTGCAGCCCAGTAAAATGCAGCTGCATTGATTTATTTTAAAAATGCAATAAAACCTGCTGTTACCTCTTGTTTTGCAATTTTTTTTACTAGACACATATTCGATATTCGATTCGATATTCGAAGCCCATTTTTTGTCTTATTCGTATTCGATTCGTATTCGAAAATTTCAATATTCGCACACCCCTACTATTCATTCACCGAAGTTTTAGAGCCCCCCCCCCCCCTTTCCTACGGCTTTCCATTCTCCACCACAATGGCTACCGCAAAAAAAAACAAAAAAAAAACATTTTTTTATTGTCTAAGGAAATGGTGTTTTTGTGGTATTTGAACGACATCCCACAAATACACATTAGAAACGAACACAAACACCATGAAACACTCAACACATGAATCACAGTTCCGTTAGCTGCTCCAGAGCCTTATATAGCCTACGTTTTGACGGTAATCATTTGTCCGGTGACCACCTTAGCACTTATTAAGGTTCCAAGTATCCGATGTCCTTCTCAGAAGTCTGTCAAAAAGAAAGCAGTGTTTCGAAGTTCGTGGACTCTATCTTTTACTAAAAAGCATAAGTAAAACTACTAATAATTGGGCGCAGTCACTAAAAGTACATTCACAAAAACGGCTACTAGAAAAAATGTTATCGCTTCTCTGCATAGCACCACTCCAGACGATAGGAGACAATTGACAGTTGCTCTACTTTCAAACAGTTATTTCGCTTTTCTTTACTAGTTGACTAGTTGAATAGGGTCAATAAAGTCACTATAGCCGCTTACAAAGTGAGAACGGCAGGGCATGTTTTTCGAACGCCTGGCCTCCAGCACGCGCCCCATGCCTTCCGTCGTGCTTTGACTGCGCGCTCGCGCTTCAGGGGCGCGAGACGCCGAAGCGTTGTCAACGATGGAGGGCTCTCGCTGGAAGCGGGACAACTGAAGCTGTTCCCTACCGTTCTCAGCTTGTCAGAGACTATTGAGAAACTTAGTGACTTTTGGCATCTAGTCAAGATATACTATGTTCAATAAAAGTCGACAGAAAGTTTGTAGCTTTTCTATTGACCCTGGCTGCAGAGAGTCAACTGAACATTTTCAACACGAATCAAACAGAACGTCTGCAGTCTTTCTGATGACACTGTCAACAGGAAGTCAGCAGAAAAGAGTCAACGTAAAGTTAATAGAACTTTCAACAGCTTTTCTTTTGACACAGGCTGAAGAAAATCATGAGAAAAGTTTCAAAACAAAATCAACGAACTTTCTGTTGACCATGTCATCAGGAAGTTAAAGTAGAAAAAAATTAGAGTCAACAAGAAGTCAACACGTTTTCAATAAAAAGTCATAAATTATTTCTATATGGGTAGACAGTGTGTGCAGACTGTTCTTTGCATGATGTATGACAGCGCGTTCGCGGCTTTAAGCCGGAATCACACTGCTCGTGCACAATACCAAAGACAGTCTGCAAGCAGGCGTCACCGCGATATCCGTGGCTCGAATGCTACGTGCCCAAGGTTCCTTTTGACCTCATTGCGGAGCGGCATTTGAAGCACTGATCTCGAGGTGACTCGCATTCGAACTTGTATGCAGACCGTCTTTTGTGCATGACGTATGAGCAGTGTGACCCCGTCTTTAGGCATAGCGTTGCCGAGCCATAAAATCACGCACGCGATATCTGAGCTAGCTGTTGCTTAAATTGCGATTCTTTATTTTAAAGGAAAGAAAGACAATGCTCGTTTTGTAGGTTACGAACGTCGAGAATTTATTACGAGCAGTATTTAGCACAAAAAAGAAAAGTGAGAAAACAATTTCTAAGCGATAATGACCGCTACATCCATCGCCGCGTCGAGTAACGCCCTTGGAACGGATCAATGGGATCCATTTCACGCAGCTTTGGCCTTTTGTTGATTCGAACACGCCACTTGGCGGAAACGAGAGACGAGAGGGAAGGTAGAGAGTCTAGATTTAAGAGAGGGAGCAAGTCCAGCCGTGGAGAGCGTTTGCAATTTTAATAGTGGACGCCTCCGGCACAGATGGGTCGGAAGGTCGCATGCTTTGCGTGGTCGCGAAGCAGGGGGAAGTCGGGCGGAAAGGCGGCGACGCTTTCGGCACCTACTCGCTGCTCGTGTTGTAAACGCGGCACATTAACCACGTGACTACGACCGAGTAGTAGGAAACCCTCTGAAATCTATTTACACCCAAGGGAGTCGTCCGTGACCGCGACGCAGGATCTATAATCCGGGCGGTGGTCCGTCTCAGGCGATCGACCCGAGACAGCAACAGGTCGCGTCGAGAAGCGTCGCCTCATCGATCGTCGCTGTCATGGCATTGTTTTCTCTTTCACCGTATGTCTGGCGCTGTAATTTAATTTAACTTAGTCAATATTTACTACTCTACGCATTTAAACTAACTCGGAAACGTCGCCATATAAGTAATCAGATAAGCGCTTGTTTTGCCGAACGCCACTAATGGAGAAACAAGTCGATAGTTGGTGCTGTACTTTGAACTATAGTTACTGCAGAAAAAAAAATAACAAAAAAAGCAGACGTGCTAAAAATTCGCAGTAAACGTATAAACGTATGTAGTTTCACCAGACATTTATGAAACAGTTGTATTTTGCTACTCAAAACTTTTAGAGCTGCACCTTCTACTCCACCCCCCCCCCCCCCTCCCCCTTTCTCTATCTTTTCAAGTGAATGCCGCCGGTGCCTTTTTTTCGGAAGGTCATCCTAGATTGTTTATGCCAAAGGTGACATGACACTGCAATGGTACACAAACGACGTTAGAGATTTAGCGAGGTTCCCGTGCTGAGATACTCAACGTGTCTTCTTCCTGGAATATTCAAACATCGCCAACTTATCTAACGCGCATCCCTTTTCTAGTTAGACACCCGCCCACTGACTCGGCGAATAAATGTTTCATTGACGTTTCAGAAGGAGTCAGATCATGCGATATGGATGTATTTTGTTCCTCTGTTTTGAACCAGAACTGTACGGGAAAGCGAAATGCAAATGCACAGCCTTGCGTTTAGGTGGAGGGTTGTTTTGGAAGATGTTCTGCCACGCAAGTGAGAGCCACGAGGCGTCTGTTCAACGTCTGTCACATACGTACGTCGGCTGTCTGGTTTCTGCCGCTTGTGTATGACGGGAGTCGGCGCAATAATTCAGCGACATTCGTGTCGCTAAAATTAAGTCGGCAGTCACCGGTATTGATTCGGTACGGGCGGGCATGGAGCATACAATACTTGTGAGCCAAGATGGCGGCCATAAAGCAAAGAGCAAATCGCATACGTAAGCGAAAATGTGTGTTTGTGAATCGCTTTTTTGTAAAACAACACTAAAGACAATTTCAAGTTTTTGTTTCGTATTGTTTCGTGTGTAAATGACGCGTGTTAATATTTTTATCACAGCTCTGGAAGCTAGTTATGTTCAAGTTTCTTGCTTCGTGCTCCGTTCTTCGGTGTTCTTAATGGCCAATGCCGCAATCTTATTGGCTATAAAACGATAATAAAGTTATTGGTACTCAACACACCCTGAGTTTTTTAAGCTGTCAGTTACCAATAGTCAATCTCTGTTTTCACAGTGGCTATATACCCGCGTCCAAAACACTTATGAAAACTGCAGGCATGTCCTTATTCCACCGAACTGCACCAGAGATGCATGTAACTTTCCGTGTCTTAACGTGTCGACTGTGTCGCCACGTAGTTCGTCTCAACCTCGTATTGCCAGTGGGGCTCGCCACTGGTACTACGAATGTCTATTTGTCCTTGGTCTCGGACACGGTGAGTGCACGATCTACGCGTAAACCCGCCGTCAACCGCCAACTCGAAATGGAGAAAATGGACGGCACTGAAACCGGGGAAGCGGAATCGGGTGGCCCTGAGATAGCATTCAACATGGCATCATTTCCACGAGCATCGCAACACGTGGTCAGTGGAAACCAAAGCGCACGCTGCGTTTGCTAAACGCTGAGTTACGGGCTTGAGTTGAGCTAGTTGGTGTTAAACGCTTTTCTCCCTGCGCTCGAAAGTGATGCAGAGAAGAAAGAGTCCCAGGAGCTCCTGCCCGAATGAGGCTGCAAAAGCGCAAAAAAAATTAATACGCTTTTTTTCTTTTTTACTCAAGAGCTGTTAAGGGCTAGTTTCCCCAGGATTGTGGCCCCTCGCAAAGAAATAATGACACCGAACTCTGGACACCTAGAGTCATCTATGAGCGACGGCGGCAAGCCACGTATCTGGTTGCCGCCGTCGCTCATAGATGGCGACAGCCTTTCCACCCTGGCTTGCCGACTTGCGGCCGGCCATTACTTTTTATTGTAGAGCTCCGCTGGTTTTCCTTCTACACCAAAGTAAAAAGGTTGCTTTTTTATTTTTTTTTTACATCTGCGGTTTTTACAAGCGTTATTATATTTCAATTTGTCAAGTTGTACGAAGTGTGAGACCTCGACTTTGTCGTGTTTCATTTATAGTTCGGAATACAGCTCTTTCGAAAAATGGTAGGTACACCAAAGAAGCACGGACGACTGTTTCAGCTCACATTCTTTGCGATTGTACTATGAGAGAAACTGAATAGAAATTTATGGAAATGTCAAAAAGTTTGTTCGATATCGGGTTGCTTTTTTGTTGAATTCGCATTAAGTCCGAAACGTCTCATGACCTCGAAGCTTAAAGGCAACAGTTGTCGGCCTATTCGGGTGGTCAGTGTGTGGACGTGTAATAGATCCTCCAGCTAAGAGAAAGGTTACCTTTCTTTTTTTTATTACGGGGACAATATCGGGGACATCGATAGCCGTGTAGCGTGATAAGAGGATTCATTAGATTGCTGCCTTTCCACTTTCTTAGTCAATTCTACTGACCCGATATTGGTACCGTATAAACAAGCGACGTACATGATTATAACGGCCGGACCCCCTAGAGCCATACACAAGCTTGCTGCCGCTCAAAGTCAAGGTCGAGACAAATTAAAAAATTTAAATTAGACTTTGCGACAAGATATTTATCGCATTTGAAAGGAAAAACAAAAAAAAAAAACAAAAAAACACGGTATTCCAATCTGACATTGGAGACGGGACAATTCAGTTGGTGCTGTATACGACTACAAACCTGGCAGAATTTAGTGTACATTGCCAAGTAACTTTAATTACGCAGCTTCGCGTCAGTACAAGGGCCCGTATGTGAATCGACAAAAATATATTTGGACGTATTTCAACGGCCGTTTTCACTTCGTGGAAGTCAATAACGCTCGATGACCGACATTGACTTCCACTTGCTTCGCGGTTTAGTTGCCGTTATCTGCGCGCAAAAAAAAAAAAAACACGGTTATCGGACGTGGCATCATAAAGTACACTCTCATGTATATTTCGGCATATTTTGGTCGCGGGAGATGTCCACTTCGCGACTCAATGGCCATTTCTGTTCGATGCAGTCGTCCGTCGATAAACTCGTCGTTCCACGCTTCTTTTTGGATCGATGCTTGACTCGACCAACGACACAACTTTTGCGATTCCATCTCGCTTCCTTCCTACGCTCTTCTATTCATAACGTGTTGCTATATTTGCTCAAGGTCGACCTCGTCGCTCGCGGCGCCTCCCCCGAGCCGAGGGTTCGATCAGAGGTTCTGCCTAAAGACACGATTATCTTTTTCTCTTTTTCTTTCTTTCTTTTTAAGCCCAAACCCTAGTCACTTTCCCAAAGATGCACTAGCAAAGCGCACGAATATACTAAAACACACAAAGACAAAAAAAAAAAGAAGCGGTGCCTGATCGGATATCGGACCTGATCAATCACGGAAGCAGCTGCTGTTTGTTCAAGATCCAGGAGCAGTCGAGAGATGATATAGGAAAACCAAATAAGAATAAGAAAGACGAAGAAAGCAAGAGAGAGAGAGAGAGAGAGAGAGAGAGAGTAAAGGGCGGAGGAAAGGGCGCGCATACACATTAAGAAGGGGGAAGGGTCGCGCAACGATCTAGCGGCCACGAGCGGCAAACAATTGTGACGGAACGCATGTATGCATACGCCCACCTCGGCGCGGTCGCGTCGCTTCTGAAGCTATTCCAATGTCGGGATCATCTCGGGTGGATGTTTGCTAGAGTGTCATAAAGATCACGTAACCGATCTTCACGGACACCACGCGATGACGGTCGACGGGTGGACACCGTAACGTCGCTGCGATCTCCCGCCTCAGTCGTGTGTTCCCGGAAGGTGGACGCGCTCGGCGAGGCCGGCCCGATGTCGAGCACTGTGTCCATCATGCCACTGCAGGAGATGGACGTGGAGACGGGTCGGCGGACGTCGCTCGCGCACTTCAACCTCCCTCCTTCAGGTGACTCGCGCGGCGCCCCCTGTGGCGTCTTGCTCTCTCAAAATCTCCGCCCGTTCACTGGCCCTTACCATGCTTCCCACTAAACGTCTGGTTCAAATCCAACAATGTTTTCTTACGTTTTTTTGCGCCACGTATTAGTCAGCGTAACAAGTTCATGCCTCGAGTGTCACGTGCCAGGCTGTCTCCTTGAACTGGTAGCCACGCTTAATATGACGCACGGATGTCCCAGTGACTTGTGACGTAAGAGTTGGTAGCGTGACATAATGTTACACAAACGGGGCCCATGCAAGCGATGAAGCCATTCTTCGAGCCGCGATTAAAGTGCATCGTCACGGCGCCCGTTGTCTTAGTGCCTTTGCTGTCATAGGCTAAACCAATCAGACACGGAGAATGCAACGTGATCCTGCACTCGTTTCTGTACGTGATTGGTCTAACAGGCAATAGAAAAGTGCACGAAGACTACGAGTAACCGTGACGATGTACGTTTGGTGCTACTTGAATGGTTACATCGAAACGTAGCGTTGGCTACGCCCAGGTTTAGTAGAAAATTTCAGAGAACCGTTTCCCTAAAACGATTTCCTAAACTCTGTATTAGGGACTTTTAAGGAACCGTTTTTGCGCACCGTTTTTTCCCATCCAATACGGTACGATAGGCCGTCGGGTACGAACTGCGCGTGTGCTACCGCAGAAGGCTCGCACATGCGCAGTTCGTACCGGACGGCCTATCGTATCGGGTTGGATGAGGAAAAACGGTTCCCTAAAACTCCCTAGTGCTCAACTTATTATACGCCGTTCTAATATTTAGAAGTCCTCAGCCCAGCGTGCGATCTCCTCAGCCCAGCGCGCGCATGTTCGTCGCTTCACAAAGCCAGCAAATCACGCGCCATACGCACAAACACTGGTCATAAAACCGGCCCGGAGCCGTTTTCTTGGAAGTTCCGCCCTCAGCAGATACTCGTTGCTTGCCGCGGGGCTTTCGCTGTCTGTACGACAACGAAGCAACATCAAGGATCGAAAGCTCGCGCTGGAGAAGGAGCATCAACTGCATTATTATCGTCTCATCGACTGTAATATTTCCCTTCTGCGCGTTACCATCTTTGTCTACCATACTCGGTTTCACCATACGACGGACCACACCGAATGCTACGAGAAATCACAGCCAATCGAGCGACGCGAACGTGTCACGTGACAAAGCCCGCCCCACGTTCCGCTGCGCGCTTCCGGAAGGTCACGTGACGCTCGCGAGGCATTTTATTGGTTGGGATGGTTGGTGATGTGAAACGAAGTACATGCGGAGAGCAAGTCGTCTGCTTTTTGCGCAGCAGTTTCGGTGTGGCGTCAGAACGACGCCGCGCTCCGATTGACTTTGATTGAAAGGATAGTTGGCAGACCTCAATGTGAGATGCCTCGAGGTCTACCCACCATTTTTATTTTTCAATCAACCAATAAGAACTCGGCGTTCTGACATCATCGCAATCCCTGTGCAAGAAGCACTTGCGCTCCGCATAGACTGTGGAACGCGTTGTAAGCATACCTAGCAGATCTCTTCTGTTGAATATCAGACGCTGTGCATGCTTTCACAGCCCAGTAACTCGGCATGTTTTGCCTGGGTGATAAGTGCTGCAAGGGTGTGTAGCTTTTGGCGACATAAAAACTGCAGGCGAGGCTCCGCCCCCGATTTCATAGAGAGAAGTAGCGTCACTAGGTCCCTCGCTATTAACAAACCCCTTTTATGGCGTTTTTCGCTAGATTGACCGACAATGTATAGGATATCCTCCAAACACCCCACTCTTCCTCCATGGATTGTCATCAGAGACAGATAACGCCGACTCAGTAATTGGAGCCGAGCCCAATGCCGAGCGTTCTCCGACGCGTTGATTGGACACGAGTCTTATCCGAGCACTGTATTCAATCGGTGTCTTCGCTCGATCTCACTGTAATGTCAAACTTCTAGTGCACAGTCTTTGTACATTATAAGTGGTACTAAACTGACGGCTCCGAGCACATCCGCAGTTCGTACCGGAGGGCCCACCGTACCGTATCGTATGTGCAAAAACGGTTCCCTAAAGTATGTTTTTGGAGGTGGAACGTCTCCAACGGTTCTTATTCTGCCGCAGATTGGTTGGCCAATTAGGGCGATTCATGGAGAGCGTCCCACAAACGAGTGCCGAGAAACGGTTGGGCTCCGAAACGAAATCTGCAATGGGACATGGCATATGACGTTTCGCCTGTTCGTTTCAAACTGAAACGAATTTGTGTTTGTTCCCACCTCGTTATTTAGTGAAACGCGGTTTGTGGAGTGCAAAAGATTGGCTCACCGCTTGTTTTGTGTAAAGTAGATGCACGAGAAGGCGGGGTCACACTGCTTATACATCATACCTCGAAGGCGAGTCGCCGCGACGTCCGTGCATCGAATACCGCATGGCAATGAGTTCAAGGAGGAAACGTGGAACGCGGCATTCGAACCGAGAACATTGCGGTAATACGTGTTTGCAGACTCTCGTTTGTACGATGTATGAGGAGCTGGATTGCAGAAATGTCAGCTGTACATTGATGCACGATTCATTGTCAGCCCTCAACTTGCATTGGTCTTTGGATCACGAGCACGTCGTCGAGTGAAATTCTTTAATGCCGCGTCGTGATTGACATCTTTTTTCTGCGCGTGTGTCTTCGGCAGGGCAGTATAGTATACACAGAAATGGCCTTCTTTCGATTGGAGCCTATTCCAGTCATTTACAAATCAGAAACACTACGACGTCTTTTTTTAGGCAGCCTTTATCGTTCGTCTTGCCGTTTTTGTAGGGTGATGCTGAGATGCTGGCGAGTGATAAACAGATTAAGAACCGTAGTCACAGTGCTCGTGTACATCATTCAAAAGACCAAGGTGTTGGCTACAGAGAAGAAGACGTAATTACTTGCAGAAACGCCTCGAGCATCTTTGAATCATGTTCGCTTCGTACGTATGAGATGCTGGCGAGAAATAAACAGATTAAGAACCGCAGTCACAGTGCTCGTGTACATCATTCAAAGACCAAGGTGTTGGCTGCAGAGAAGAAGACGTAATTACTTGCAGAAACGCCTCGAGCATCTTTGAATCATGTTCGCTTCGTACGTATGAGATGCTGGCGAGTGATAAACAGATTAAGAACCGCAGTCACAGTGCTCGTGTACATCATTCAAAGACCAAGGTGTTGGCTGCAGAGAAGAAGACGTAATTACTTGCAGAAACGCCTCGAGCATCTTTGAATCATGTTCGCTTCGTACGTATGAGATGCTGGCGAGAAATAAACAGATTAAGAACCGCAGTCACAGTGCTCGTGTACATCATTCAACGACCAAGGTGTTGGCTGCAGAGAAGAAGACGTAATTACTTGCAGAAACGCCTCGAGCATCTTTTAATCATTTTCGCTTCGTTTGTATTTGATGCTGGCGAGAAATAAACAGATTAAGAACCGCAGTCTACAGTGCTCGTGTACATCATTCAACGACCAAGGTGTTGGCTGCAGAGAAGAAGACGTAATTACTTGCAGAAACGCCTCGAGCATCTTTGAATCATGTTCGCTTCGTACGTATGAGATGCTGGCGAGTAAATAAACAGATTAAGAACCGCAGTCACAGTGCTCGTGTACATCATTCAAAGACCAAGGTGTTGGCTGCAGAGAAGAAGACGTAATTACTTGCAGAAACGCCTCGAGCATCTTTGAATCATGTTCGCTTGTACGTATCTATGCCTGGAACAAATTGTCTCGAGAAAAGTTTGTATGACCAATTAGCGACCGTCACACAGAGGAGAAACATGCCTCAGACACTCTCTGCATACTGTCTTTTGCATGATGTATCAGCAGCGTGATCGAGGCTTAAACTCTGGTACCGGCATCTGGTCATCGCTTCGCAAACCGGAATGAGATTATATTAAGTAAGCGCAAACGCTCTATTTTTTTTAAGGGCTTCTTTCTAAAGAGCGCCAGAAACGAAGACGAAAAGTATAGACTCAATATTATGATACTCTCTGCTATTTGACATACGCTATTTTCACGCACATAGCTGCAAATATTTTCCACGCCGTATGTTACCTATATTGTGAATGCTTACAAGCACGAAATATTTTCGAGCTAAAAAAGAAACATAGAATGATTAAGCAGTTAAACTTGACTCTGGTACCGGCATCTGGTCATCGCTTCGCAAACCGGAATGAGATTATATTAAGTAAGCGCAAACGCTCTATTTTAAGGGTTTCTTTGTAAAGAGCGCCAGAAACCGCTTACGAAGACGAAAAGTATAGACTCAATATTATGATACTCTCTGCTATTTGACATACGCTATTTTCACGCACATAGCTGCAAATATTTTCCACGCCGTATGTTACCTATATTGTGAATGCTTACAAGCACGAAATATTTTCGAGCTAAAAAAGAAACAATAGAATGATTAAGCAGTTAAACTTGACTCTGGTACCGGCATCTGGTCATCGCTTCGCAAACCGGAATGAGATTATATTAAGTAAGCGCAAACGCTCTATTTTAAGGGTTTCTTTGTAAAGAGCGCCAGAAACCGCTTACGAAGACGAAAAGTATAGACTCAATATTATGATACTCTCTGCTATTTGACATACGCTATTTTCACGCACATAGCTGCAAATATTTTCCACGCCGTATGTTACCTATATTGTGAATGCCTACAAGCACGAATATTTTCGAGCTAAAAAAGAAACAATAGAATGATTAAGCAGTTAAACTTGACTCTGGTACCGGCATCTGGTCATCGCTTCGCAAACCGGAATGAGATTATATTAAGTAAGCGCAAACGCTCTATTTTAAGGGTTTCTTTGTAAAGCGCGCCAGAAACCGCTTACGAAGACGAAAAGTATAGACTCAATATTATGATACTCTCTGCTATTTGACATACGCTATTTTCACGCACATAGCTGCAAATATTTTCCACGCCGTATGTTACCTATATTGTGAATGCCTACAAGCACGAAATATTTTCGAGCTAAAAAAGAAACTATAGAATGATTAAGCGGTTAAACTTGACTCTGGTACCGGCATCTGGTCATCGCTTCGCAAACCGGAATGAGATTATATTAAGTAAGCGCAAACGCTCTATTTTAAGGGTTTCTTTGTAAAGAGCGCCAGAAACCGCTTACGAAGACGAAAAGTATAGACTCAATATTATGATACTCTCTGCTATTTGACATACGCTATTTTCACGCACATAGCTGCAAATATTTTCCACGCCGTATGTTACCTATATTGTGAATGCCTACAAGCACGAAATATTTTCGAGCTAAAAAAGAAACAATAGAATGATTAAGCAGTTAAACTTGACTCTGGTACCGGCATCTGGTCATCGCTTCGCAAACCGGAATGAGATTACATTAAGTAAACGCAAACGCCTATTTTAACCATGTTGATTTAACCTGAGACTGGGGTAGAGAAGAAGCATCAAAACGTAGAAGGGACAGAAATAGACAGGACGACGTCTCAAACTCAGCTAACTGGTTTATTTAGTCCACCTCCTTATATAGGCTCAATCTCAAGGTCATCTCCACCAACACACAAAAAAGGACGAAGTCTATACAGTTCAAACGCCACAGTCTTCACCACACATGCAAGAACGTTGAACAACTTTACAGGTCGACGCGATAAGGCAACATCTATTGACCAAACTTGAACAAAAGGATCTCTTTCCCTACTATTCCAGACACAGTGCATACCTCTGAATCATAACTCCCCTCTCCACACACACAAAAAAAAAAAAAGAAACGCACACACTGAAACGGTAGTAGGGCCGATACACGTAAGAACCACATAAAGCAAAAATCACAAGCAGGTCGCACTTCAAACAACCTTAAAAAAAAAAAAAAAAAAACCAACACAACAAAAAAGGACGAAGTCTATACAGTTCAAACGCCACAGTCTTCACCACACAATGCAAGAACGTTGACAACTTTACAGGTCGACGCGATAAGGCAACATCTATTGACCAAACTTGAACAAAAGGATCTCTTTCCCTACTATTCCAGACACAGTGCATACCTCTGAATCATAACTCCCCTCTCCACACACACAAAAAAAAAAAAAAGAAACGCACACACTGAAACGGTAGTAGGGCCGATACACGTAAGAACCACATAAAGCAAAAATCACAAGCAGGTCGCACTTCAAACAACCTTAAAAAAAAAAAAAAAAAAAATTTACATTTTTAGAAAGCTTTTTGAATTGCTTCCAAACTGAAGTGAAGCCTGACTTATGCAGTTGCCTAGAGACTTTATCCGCACTGTCTCCCTTACTACTCTCTTTACATCATTCCTCTCTTTGTGTATTATTTCCGTCTCCGACCAGAGCGCCGTGCAGTTGTTACATTCATGAATATGTTTTGCTATTTCCGAGTTTTGTGCATTGTTCTTTACATTTCTTTTATGTTCGTTTAATCTATCATTTATGCAGCGTGACGTCTGTCCTACATATTTAAATCCACACTCCAATGGTATCTCATATACAACACCAGTCTCGCAACATACCGACTTTTCCCGATGAGCCTTTTTGCACTCATTCACACCTGTTTGAAATGGCGTCAGTTTGCTTAATCTAAAATCTGAACTAAAGACCGTGTCTACTCCAAACTGCCTCGCACATGCCTTCAGGTTGTGAGAGATGTCATGATAATATGGAATTACAGCAAAGCGGTTCCTCGATTTCTCTTCGGGTGCTCTCCTGCCTTTAATAAACAATTCTAATTGCCGTTTTATAAAACTGTCATCATAACCTACACTAAGCAACCTTTTCCACTGTCTTTCTACTGATTCAGTGATATGATGGACACATGACCTTTCTAACGCGTTCCTGACCAAAGACTTTACAATCCCCGCCTTTACGGTCTTCGAATGACAACTCATTCTTGGCAAAACCGGTTTCGAGTTTTCCTTACCATATTCCCAACATAACCCTCGATTGACGTGAATACGTAAATCGAGAAACTGCAGAACATCATCTTCCGGTGTTTCCACTGTAAACTTAAATTCTGGAGCCGTTGACCTTATCACACCTTCTATGGTTTCTGTTAGACCTTCCGTAAACGTGCATATTAAGATGTCATCGACATATCTTCTCACTATTGCCGTACCCGGGGGCAATCCCTGTAGATTATCGTGCACTGCACGATCCAAAGATTTTAAGGGTTTCTTTGTAAAGAGCGCCAGAAACCGCTTACGAAGACGAAAAGTATAGACTCAATATTATGATACTCTCTGCTATTTGACATACGCTATTTTCACGCACATAGCTGCAAATATTTTCCACGCCGTATGTTACCTATATTGTGAATGCCTACAAGCACGAAATATTTTCGAGCTAAAAAAGAAACAATAGAATGATTAAGCAGTTAAACTTGACTCTGGTACCGGCATCTGGTCATCGCTTCGCAAACCGGAATGAGATTACATTAAGTAAACGCAAACGCTCTATTTTAACCATGTTGATTTAACCTGAGACTGGGGTAGAGAAGAAGCATCAAAACGTAGAAGGGACAGAAAATAGACAGGACGACGTCTCAAACTCAGCTAACTGGTTTATTTAGTCCACCTCCTTATATAGGCTCAATCTCAAGGTCATCTCCACCAACACAACAAAAAAGGACGAAGTCTATACAGTTCAAACGCCACAGTCTTCACCACACAATGCAAGAACGTTGACAACTTTACAGGTCGACGCGATAAGGCAACATCTATTGACCAAACTTGAACAAAAGGATCTCTTTCCCTACTATTCCAGACACAGTGCATACCTCTGAATCATAACTCCCCTCTCCACACACACAAAAAAAAAAAAAAGAAACGCACACACTGAAACGGTAGTAGGGCCGATACACGTAAGAACCACATAAAGCAAAAATCACAAGCAGGTCGCACTTCAAACAACCTTAAAAAAAAAAAAAAAAAAAATTTACATTTTTAGAAAGCTTTTTGAATTGCTTCCAAACTGAAGTGAAGCCTGACTTATGCAGTTGCCTAGAGACTTTATCCGCACTGTCTCCCTTACTACTCTCTTTACATCATTCCTCTCTTTGTGTATTATTTCCGTCTCCGACCAGAGCGCCGTGCAGTTGTTACATTCATGAATATGTTTTGCTATTTCCGAGTTTTGTGCATTGTTCTTTACATTTCTTTTATGTTCGTTTAATCTATCATTTATGCAGCGTGACGTCTGTCCTACATATTTAAATCCACACTCCAATGGTATCTCATATACAACACCAGTCTCGCAACATACCGACTTTTCCCGATGAGCCTTTTTGCACTCATTCACACCTGTTTGAAATGGCGTCAGTTTGCTTAATCTAAAATCTGAACTAAAGACCGTGTCTACTCCAAACTGCCTCGCACATGCCTTCAGGTTGTGAGAGATGTCATGATAATATGGAATTACAGCAAAGCGGTTCCTCGATTTCTCTTCGGGTGCTCTCCTGCCTTTAATAAACAATTCTAATTGCCGTTTTATAAAACTGTCATCATAACCTACACTAAGCAACCTTTTCCACTGTCTTTCTACTGATTCAGTGATATGATGGACACATGACCTTTCTAACGCGTTCCTGACCAAAGACTTTACAATCCCCGCCTTTACGGTCTTCGAATGACAACTCATTCTTGGCAAAACCGGTTTCGAGTTTTCCTTACCATATTCCCAACATAACCCTCGATTGACGTGAATACGTAAATCGAGAAACTGCAGAACATCATCTTCCGGTGTTTCCACTGTAAACTTAAATTCTGGAGCCGTTGACCTTATCACACCTTCTATGGTTTCTGTTAGACCTTCCGTAAACGTGCATATTAAGATGTCATCGACATATCTTCTCACTATTGCCGTACCCGGGGGCAATCCCTGTAGATTATCGTGCACTGCACGATCCAAAGAGTTTAAGTAAATTTCTGCTAAAATCGGTGCGACTGATGACCCTATACACACACCTTCTTTTTGTATATACTTTCTTCCTTCGTACTCCACTACCGTTGACTTCAGATAAAACTCCAAAATTGTTAAGAAACTTTCTACCGATATACCTGAGCCCGACTGGAACTTAACGAGATTCAGCTCCAATGCCTCCCTCACTCTCTGCATTAACCGGGTATTTTCTAGGGAATAATACAAGTCCTTAATGTCCATCGATAACACTGAACAACGCCTCCCATGATGAGTCTCGAACCTGTCAATCAATTCATTTGAATTTCTAAGTGATAATGAATTTTCTTAGCATGCATAACCCAACCCCTTTTGTAGAAACTTTGATACCACTTTCTGCCATGTCCCACTCTCATTGATAACCGCACGAAGGGGCATTTCAGGCTTATGGTCTTTTAGGAAAAACTTGATGCCCAATGTTGAATTCATTGCACTTGTGATATTTTTTGCTACATCCTTCAATTCATCCTCATTCAGTACTGCACAAATGTTTCTTTTCAACTTTCCAATGTTCCCTACCCATTCCGAAAACAATGTATCCATTGCCGTTTCTGTTTTCTTTTTGAACACTTGCATAGGTAAGACTGCAAACCGTCCGGACTTATCTGTTTCTACCAACTTTAAGGACTTCGTTTGCAACTCCCTCTTAACTGCATTGACTTCTCTGAAATTTCTTTTGTCCTTTGGATATTCACCAGCTCGCCTGCACCCTTACGATTTTTTCTATGATTTGCTCTATTTTAAGGGTTTCTTTGTAAAGAGCGCCAGAAACCGCTTACGAAGACGAAAAGTAGACTCAATATTATGATACTCTCTGCTATTTGACATACGCTATTTTCACGCACATAGCTGCAAATCTTTTCCACGCCGTATGTTACCTATATTGTGAATGCCTACAAGCACGCAATATTTGCGAGCTAAAAAAGAAACAATAGAATGATTAAGCAGTTAAACTTTACGACTTCACGAATAATTAGTAGTGGGGTAGTGGGCCTTTAAAAAAAAGCTTCACAACCACCCCTTCCTCCCAGGAACACTGGCCTTGAACCGTCTTGACAAACACGTTGACGTTGAGCGCGAATAATCGCATTGGTGCACGATCCAGGTCGATTGTTTGTTTCTGTCGTGACTGCTTGTCGCGCATGTCACCCGTGAAGTCTAGCCTCAGCAACGAAAGTTGAATTCGGGCTGCCTCTTCAAAAAAACCTCTGCTGGAGATCGTTTTGTCACCGTTGATGGCGTGTTTCTGCAGGCCATGATGAATGTTAGACAGCTTCTCTTGTAAGCTTCGTGTGGACTTGGTAAACTGATCATGAAGAACTTGCTTCAGCAATGCCTTTTTTTTTTGTGGTTTAGACCACCCTCTCTGCTGCTCTGTTTGAAGCGGGATAGTAGGGAGGTGTTCTGGTGTGTTTGATTAGGTTTCGTTTAGTGGAATCCGTAAATTCAAGAGACGCAAATTGTGGTCCATTGTCACTAACAATTTTCTCTGGCAGTCCGTAATTTGCGAAGACGATGTGGAGTTTTTGCAATGTCTTGGCGGTGGTCGTGGAACGCATTGGGAATACTTCAAGCCACTTAGAATAAGCATCCACAATGATCAAGAATTTTACGTCATTTTTGGTGGCGAAGTCAATGTTTATGCGTTGCCAGATTTGTTGTGGATACGTCCAGGGATGTAGAGATAGGACCGGAGCGGCTGTCTGGACAACTTGTTCAATTTTGCAGCCCCGAACACACTCTTCGATGTCTCTATCGAGATTCGTCCACCAGACGAATCCTCGTGCTAGCATTTTCATGCGGCACATGCCGGGATGTTCATCGTGTAGCAAGGAGAGGACTGTCCCTTGTAGTGTCGTCGGTATTATAATACGTAGCCCCCATGTCAGGAAACCCTCTTCCACTGAGAGTGAACTTCACCGAACATAAAATTGCTGCAACTCTGTTGCGTGTCCAGACGTTGGCCATCCTTGCAGCGTGAAGTGCAGTACTCGGCTAAGCAGATTATTCACCGAGGTAGCTTTGCCTACTTCCATGGCGGTTACAGCCATGGCATCGAAGAGCGTCAAACACTCTTTCTCTGCGTCTACAGACAACCTACGCAAAGGAAGGCGTAAGAGCGCGTCTGCTGCTTCGTTGCCCTTGCCACGTCGATAACAAAGTCAGTAGCTGTAGCCCGACAGAAGCAATGCCCATCGTTGCATTCCAGCTGCGGCCAAGGTTAGAGCACCCTCGTTGTGAGCCAGTATTCCCAAGAGAGGCTGGTGGTCCGTGTATATTGTGAAGAATCTTTCATAGAAATAACGGTGGAACCGTTTAAGGCAAAATATGATAGCTAGAGCCTCCCTTTCTCCTTGTGCGTATAGTTTCTCTCTGCTGGTGTTAAGGTTCGCGACGCGAAGGCAACAAGCACTTCTGCACCGTCTGACGTCTTGTGAAACAGGACAGCTCCAAGACCGTAGGCTGATGCATCACAAAACACACCGATCGGTTTGTCTACGTCATAATATGCTAATGGGGAGCTGTTGACTAGCATATATTTCGTGGCTTGGAAGGCTTTCTTGCAGTTGCTGTCACATTTCCAGTGATGTCCTTTCTTGAGGAGCTCGTACAATGGTGATGCCGTGCCAACAAGGTTGCACAGAAACGTCCCATAGAGTGTTAGCGTTCCGAGTTAAGCCTTAAAGCAGCGGTGCAACGATATTCAATTCGAATGTTTTTCACTTTACACGACCTTACTGGCACTAGTGGGACTCAAGGATACTCGCACGCAACGCCACTGGCTAAGAAACTCCTTTGTTGCGGTGTAATTGCATGGACAAAACCGATCATTTTCATTCAATCTCTCCTTTGCAAATTTTGATGACGTAACGTGGGGATCGCAGTACACCCATATGGCGATATTTCAATGCTGTTCATAGATTGGACCCGATCATTGCTTGGGCACTCGATCTGTGCTCGTGATAATTACTAGCTCGAGAAGCATTCGGGTAGTGGCCCGTGTCCAATCGCTGCAACGACGACAATAGCCGAGCCATAACAATGTCTGGAACTCAGCGCGTGTCCTGTGCTTTGCCAACCCCAGCTCGTGGCTATGATCAACATTGGCGCCATATAATCGGCCCCAGATCACGTGGCCGCTTGTTCTGGCTGCGAGTTGAGGGGGTGCAGGCTGCTCGTTTTTCTCGAAACTTGTGTTGCGTGGGGTGAAAAACGAACGTGTGTTTGATAGGTCATTAACGTCAGGGATCCGTTCTAAGTGATATTTGCGCAAAGTACAAAAATTGTTGCATCGCCCCTTTAAGTTCGGTCACATTGGTTGGTTCCGGCGCTTCTGTGGTTGCCTTGACCTTGCTCTGTGTGGGCTGGATGCCTTGTGCGGATATTTTATGTCCCAAGTTCACAACTGAGCCCGCGAAAAACTTGCATTTTTTTTTTTTCTGAGCGTCGGGTTATGCTCGGACAGTCTTTGTAGGACCAGATCCAGGTTTTTGTTGCACTCTGACAGATCTTTGCCAGCGATGATGATGTCATCGATGTAACAACACATGTGTGCAATTCCTTGCAGGACGCGGTCCATCAATGATTGAAAAATGGCAGGTGCGCTTGCTACGCCAAAGGGATGTCGCTGGTACTCAAACAGTCCCAAGTGTGTATTGATGGTCAGTAGACGTTTCGATGTGTCGCTGAACTTGATTTGCTGGTACGCACAGGACAAGTCGAGAACACAAAACACCCTGCCGCCGACCAACGTGCGGAAGATGCCTTCTGGATGTGGCAACGGTTAGTGATCCATCTTAAAAGCAGGATTGATGGTGACCTTATAGTCACCGCTCTCTACCCCGTTTTTCGGTATGACCACTAACGGAGAGGCCCAGTCGCTTTGAGAAACGTAACGTGGGATTCCATCTCTTTCAAGCTTTCGCAGTTGTGTTGCCACAGCTTCCTTGAGGGCCAGAGGAACAGGACGGGCCTTGCAAAAGACTGGAGTACTGTTTTCTTTGATGACAACCTGTGTTTGGTAATCTCGTAGCGTGCCAGGGGAACTCTCGAAGACGGTAGGGTATTTCTTTCGGAGCTGTTCCACTTGGTCTTGGACAGTGATGCTGCAAATAGCCGTCCAGTCCAATTTATGATTCTGCAGCCAGTCACGACCTAGGAGCACTGGTGGACTCCGACCTTCGCTACCTACTAAAAACAAATCGAGTGTTTCCTGTTGGCCCTTTTATCGGACTTTTGCTGAGATCTTCCCTTTGACCGACAGCCGCTCCCCGGAGTAAGTGGGGAGGGCTACTTTGGTTTCTAGGAGCTCTGTCTGGGGGAATTGTTTAATGAAAACGTCTTTTGGTATGATGAAAACCGCCGCTTCAAAGTCGATCAACATGAGAAGAGGAACTCTTTCCACCTCTACCAAAACTTGAAATCCCGGTGAAGATTTCATACAAGTGTAGACAGTCATTAAGTCTTCCTCCTCATCATCATCATCTGAATCTCTAAGGGCTTGAACATGGAGCTCTGGAGTTTTTTTTTTGATGCGTTGCGATACATGTTCCTGAGATGTTCAGTCTTGGCTCAGATCTTACAGCGGTACGTTTTGAAACGGTAGTTCCGGGGGTCATGCTCATTTCCGCAACGATAACAACCTTCTCCTGGTGCAGTACGGGACCTATGGTTATGAGACGTGCTGTCCCGGCGTCTGCTGTTCTCATTTGGTAATCCCTTCCGATGAATAGCATTGACGGCTTTGGATTCTTGGTGCATATCCGTCGTTTGTTTTGCTGCTGCTTCTTTTTCGCGCTCTAGCTTGCAAGCGACTGCGAAAGTTAGCTTTTTTTCCGAAAAAGCAAACAATGCCTTCTGAGTTTCTTCGTCTCTCAGGCCAGCTACGAGCCTGTTGCTGAGGGCGCTCTGCGGGAAGGCTTCAAAATTGCAAACTCGAAGCAACTTTCGAGGGCCAAAATAAAATCCTTCATAGATTCATGTTCTAGCCGACACCATTGGTAAAAATTACAGCGTTCGGTCTCGCTGTACGTCTTATCACCTGGCAAGTCTGGGGCTGCTAGGTTCTTGAGGACTTTGTACTTGCGATCACCGATGACTGTTAAAAATGTAACTGCCTTTTTCTCTCTATTAATGCCGTTCGCAGCGACGAGAAGCTCGAAACGCTCAACGTATGTCGCGAAACTCTGAGAGGCCTCGCCGAATTCCAGTACCTTGCCGAGGTGTGGCATTTCGGTGCTCTGAGACGCTGACTACGTTCGCCAGTAGAAAGAACTTGTGCGCATACGCTTCCGTGGTGGTCCTTCCAAACGTGGCTCTTCACATTGCTCGCTGTGGGTTCTCGGCTGTACTTTGGTAGCCGTGATCCAGGTTTCCGTTCTCAGTGAAGTTCCGATAATCTCCGATGACAGGTAACCAGTATACTCGTCGCCAATATTAAGTCGTCAACGAGACAGCCGAGATCAGGTCATTCCGGATGAAGTTTCCATACAGTCAGCAAATTGAGCACCTCATTTATCACTTATTGCATACAGGCGTTTTACTAACGAACACGCTTACCTAAATTAGCCAATTTAACTTTTAAACGACCGTCATAATTTCCCTCATTAATAAAGAAAATAAGAAAAAGACACAAAACGACGGAACTAATGCGCCGACTTAAACGCACGTCTAATTAACTAAGCGTCGATTTCGCTATCCAACTTCTCGTCACCTCTCACTCCAGGCTAGACCTCGTACAACAGGCGTGACGACTTCACGGTTAGTTCATTGCTGCACCCACCGTGAAGCAGTAATTGGCCCACCGACCCGGCCATTACTGCTCTAACCGACTCTCCTCTAAACGCGTCCTCCGTCCAAGTGAGCAGACGCAAAAGCCTTCGCGTGTTTACGTGACGGAGTGGGGCTCGTAAAAGAGTCCGCATCGTTTTCGCGGTTGAATCAGAAGCGTTGTCGAGTTGGAAGTGGGGGCGTTATGGAGTTCGAGCCTTCGGGCGGACGCAATTAACCGTGGATTTCGGCGGTCGTGGTGGTGGCGGCGGCTAACGTGCGCTGTGCCGTGCTGGGGGATTTCGCGATCGATATCTAATTAACCCCCTTCTGCCGCGTTATGCCCATGCGCGTCACGGGTTGCATTCCTGGCCGGTTTCTTCGCGTCCACACCCGGGGGACACAGAAGGTGATCGTGACCGTGCTCGAGAGGTGAACCGTGTGACTGCACCGTCCACGTAATGAAATATGTTTATAGTCACTAAGAGAGATGGTCTATTATGATCTCATTGGCTGCAAAGCGATAACAACATGCTAACCACTCGACACGCGTTTCTGAAACTGTCAGATGTGCATGAACGCCGCCATAACCTACCTTCAGTTTCCATTTCCTTTATTCCGTTTACTTCACTTCACGATTACCCCAGCAGGACAGTGCATTGCTATATTAGATTCTATACTGTGTCCTTCTCGCCAGCAATGACCTTTGCGGGGCCTCGTAAACGCCCGTTTTGGTGTATCGGCATCTCGGTAAGACAAGAGAAAATCAGCAATGGCGGCTGTAATCTGGCGCGTGTTTAAAGCAACGTCTATAGTTACAAGGTTTCATCGTTCGAGGTGTGCACGAAGCAAACAAAAACTCGTTGAAATTACTAAAAAAAAAAAACAATATGGAATCACGTGGACACTTTGGAACGGCGCAGTCTATGTTTTAGCATCATCAATGCACAAAAAGGACGTTCCTTTTTTTTTTTTTATTTGGGGGGGGGGGGGGAGCAAAAATGGTTTTGAGCAATCTATAATTCCGACAACTCAAGGAACGTAGGGCGTGTCGAGTCCCCGAAAGTCCTATTGTCGCTTCTAATCCAAGAGGAGTGCGACACGAGCCGATAAGAACGTCGAGAAACGAATCACGAAGAGAGAAGCGTGAACATAAGGCGTTTCTTAAGTTGTCGCTGACTACAGCAAGTCTCGGCTTGCGTATCTTGGATTGGGACTTCTCGTTTAATCGGTCTGGGAAAATTAAACGCTAATACGTTTTCCGACTATAATCGCGCCCCAGGCTACACTCGTGGAATGCGAATGCCAAACGCCGGACGCCAGCGTTCCGCGTTCTAACGCGTTCGACGAGTGCAGTGGAGACAGGAGCAGGTGTAGCTTTAGGTCTACCCACTAATTGTACGAACCAGAGCTTGGCGTTCTGACGTCACCGCGCGCTCTCGTTTCCTCCTCTCTCTCAGTTTCTCTTCGTATAGTGTTTGCCTCATGTTCATTTCCGGGTTGTGCGGCCGCTCTTTAATCAGTCTTTGCGACAGAAGTGGGAGAGAGGGGGGATGAGAGAGAGAGCCTAGTGCCCACGAGAGCGTACGCCCAGTTGCCCGTCTTTCTCCCTTATATTGTCCGGGCCAAACTTTGGCGCCTGCGTTTTGATTAATTGGGAGACACGGCGCCGGAACGTTTGTCCTTAATTAAGCCCCCCCCCCCCCCTCCTCTTTCCACTTTGCGTCGTCCGGTTTTCTAGTTCTTGACCATAGGAGGTGGCATACGCAGGTTGCCTTTTACTCCGCGGACGGCGAGCGTGCTCGCTGAACACGACGTGGCGCGCGAGTTGTTGCGTAATCTTGTAGTTGATAACGGAATGTGTAGGAGCGTCCCGACCTAATAAGGTGCAGTCCACAGTAAATCACGCTCCTTGTATTTTTTTCTTTTTTAGAACTTTCGCCATTGTGGGGCGCTCACGCTGATTTGGCTCGGCTTGCCCGTTGTTGTAACGCGTAGCCTGTTATATGGCTGGCTGTTCTATCAGCGTTCGAATGGAACTTGCCTCCTCAATGATTGGAACACGAGTCTCTGCCAGTAGATCGACATCATCATCATCGTCATCATCATCACATCAGTGCACAGGGAAAAAAGACTGAGGGGTATCAGCAGACACTAACCACACAGGAAGGGACTAAGGTAGAGGGGGAGGAGGCAAGATAATACATTAGACATACAATCGAAGCAGCAATTTCGGAGTTAGAGCCAGATCAGGACCGTAGGGAATGGTAGCGTCTACACAACACAAGAGGAGGATCATACTGAAGAAGAGGAAATGACCACAGGGGAATGGGAAAAAACAGAAGGAAAGTTCTCGGCTTGAACTGCGACAGGTCCAGAGGGCATACGAATGAGACTGATAAAAGTTCTAGGCAAAACAAGCGAATTGAAACTAAGGCAGGTGATTGACCAGATACTTAAGGGAGGGGAAGTACCCAGTGACTGGAAATTAAGCAGGATGAGATTATTATATAAGGGCAAGGGAGACAAAGACAGTATCCAATCATACCGACCAATCACAGCAACTTCTGTAATATACAAACTAGCTATGCAAATTGTAAAAAGAATAATCGAAGAAAGGGCAGAAAGAAAGCAGATTCTGGTGGAGCTTCAAAACGGTTTCAGGATGGATAGACGACTAGATGATAACTTATTCGTAATCACGCTGTGCATAGAGATAGCAATGACAAGTCAAAGGCCATAATGGGTAGCATTTTCGGTCATCAAAGGGGCATATAACAATGTGAATGAGGAAAACCTCTGGGGCCAACTAAAGGAATATGGGGTAGGGGGAACCATGGTTAAGTTTCTTGAACGGGTTTATACGGAGGATAGGGTTGTTATAACATGGGAAGCCGAAACTACAGGACCAGCAGCAATAAAAAGAGGACTTAGACAGGGTTTTCCATTGTCTCCCCTGCTCTTTATGATATACCTCAGTGAGATGGAACTGAGATTACAGCAGTGCAACCTAGGTTTTGACCTGACTTACATGGAGGAAGGACATAAAATAAATCAAGTATTGCCAGGGTTAATGTGCGCAGACGATATTGTACTCGTATCAGAAAGTCGTGAGACTATACAGGAACTGGTTAGGAATTTCAGCAGGGAAAGGGACTGTTTAGGACTAAAATTGAGTAGGGACAAGTCGGGTATAATAGTTTTCAACGGCGAGAAGGGGGAACCCCTGGAGATGCAAGACACATTGATAGAACACGTAGAAAAGTACAGATATCTGGGAGTATGGTTAAGTGAAGGAAGACGGTATCTAAAAGACCATGAGGATGTTGTAATAAAGAAGGGGAAACGAGATTCAGCTATCATGAAACACAGGGCACTATAGAACTATAATAGATATAATGTCGTTAGGGGTGTATGGAAGGGAGTCATGGTGCCAGGACTGTCATTTGGGAATGCGCTATTGTGTATGAGGTCAGAAATCCAGGCAGGTTTAGAGAAACATCAAAGGAGTGTGGGTAGGTTGGCATTGGGGGCACATGGGAATACACCAAATGAGGAGTACAGGGGGATTATGGCTTGGGCATCTTTTGAAAGCAGAGAAGCGATCAGTAAAGTCAAATTTGAACAACGTCTGGCTGAAATGGAGGATACACGGTGGGCAGCTAAAGTGTACAAGTATCTATATATGAAAAGTCTAAACACTTAAGTGGAGAAACCGAACCCGCAAGCTGAGATCTAAATACATTCAACGAGATGGGGCCGATCAGAGTATATCAGTAGAAAAGGGAGTAAAGGAAACAGAGAGGAAGTTGTGGGAAGAGAGAATGTAGGGGAAATCAGCTTTAAAATATACAGGGCACAAAAACAAGAAATAAAGAAGGAACAGTTGTATGATAATTCATTGGGGAGCTCATTGCTGTTTGAAGCAGAACGGGGGTGCTAAGAACGAAAACATATAGGGCTAAATTCCAGGAAATTTACACTCTATGCAACATATGCAACCGCGAAAGGGAAACTATAGGACATGTAACCGTAAGATGCACGGGGCTTCGTCCCACCCTCTTGGGGGGATGACTACGGATTTGGAGGGGGCACTGGGATTTGCGGACATGGATGGACAAATGGATAGGGAAAGAATTGCGGTAGCTAAGAGGAGGTTGGAACATTGGTGAAAAGGATCTAGGGTGGGGTAAAAGAAATACAGATAAAAATGAGCAATGGAATCACTTTAAAAGGGAGGGGGGTTGTGTTATAACAAAATTTATACAAATTTAAAAAAAAAAAAAACGAAGGGATGACGAATTGTTAGGCTAGGTGGCGCAAGCTGCCGCCCGTTACAAAGGGTATAGCCATTACTATTCACCCATCCATCCATCCGTCGTCTCCACCATCATAATTATCTGACGTTGAAAATCCAGCGGTGAGGCCTTCTTATCAAGGAGGTCTGGAGAGTGTGCGTTTCCAGACACGGTGTGACAGTGAGCATGAGGCGAGGGTGGAAATAATAAGAAGGTGCTTTCGAGGAATACTGGAAGACGAGAAACAGCAGGATCAGAGCGGCGGTGTGCAACCGCAAGAGACGCGAACTTCGCCTTCCACTCAGGAGTTTTCTTTGAGAGGCGCTTCGTACGACAATGTTCGTGCCGTCGAAGTAATGAATACGTACCAAATTTATATTGGCAAAATCAACGCGAGGCAACAGGCAATGCACTCTGTGTTACAATGGCCCTTGCCACAATAAGTCGGGAAAAGGTTAATTGTTTTTTTATAATAATTTGTTTGATTCTGAGCATCGGGTTTGTGCAAGCGGGCGTTTGAAATTTCGTTTTAGTGCGTAAAATCAAGCATTTGTTAAAACTTTTAAATAACGCGTTGGGATCGGTTCGCCGCCTACGTTGTCGAGCAATATGTCTTATGGAAGCAGTTCTTTTTTTCTTTCATTTACAGTGCGTGTAATGGTTAATGGTGCAACGTTATTCGTAAGAATCGGGGCCGTAAGGTAATCTGTTAAAAGAGCGCGTCAAAAGAAGAGAGAACACCCACTTCTTTACGGGTGATTAATTACTGAATGCGCGGCCATCTGTGACAAATGCGACGCGCCGCTTGTGCGTGTAAAGTTCGTTCGATTAATCACTATACCCTTAATTAACCCTCACTTTTTTTCTTTACTCGGATATTTCATTTGACGCGCGAATTAAGGTTTGCAATTAGAACAAAAAATATACGGTTTTTACTACGTTGATTTTTACTCGCTTGACGTGATTGGGCTTTTAATTGAAGAAAACATTGTAAAAATTAGCTAACCATCTCCAGTAATAAGAAACGGCTGCACCGTGCGAAAAGAAGATTGGCTAAAAAAATGGAAACACGAAAGAAATGCCTGGCACAGGCTGAAGTGTTTTCTTTTTGTCATGTTTCTAGTTCACTCAGCTCGGCTAAGACTAACCCGTGATAAGCTTTTTTTTTTTTTTTTTTTTTTTCTAGGAAAGGAGGCATGAAAAGAGTCGTACAAAGAATGACACGTTCTTAATAAGGACTATAGTTAGTGACAACTTAAAAGTCCCAGGGCGTTGCAATTCCGCAGCATCTCATTCTGGCTTGGCAATCAACGAGATTGTGCAATTAGCCGATAATAACGCCGAAAAGCTAATCACGAAGGAAGTAGCGTGAACGTTTCTTCAGCTGCGAGTGGCAAGAAACAAAATAAATTCGTTTCTTGTCTTTAGTTTCTTGTGTGGAAAAAAAAAAGAAAAAGAAGGGCTGAATTTGAAGTTTGAACTTCAAGTTTGAAGTCAATTTGAGCGGAGCACTTCAATAGCCAGATGTCGAGAGAAACTGAAAGAGAGTAGGAGATGAAAGCGCGCACCGAGCTTTGATTGGAAGGATAGTGGGTAGACGCTATAGGACTAGCCGCCTTTGTCTCAACACACTGTTCTTTCAATCAGAGCGAACAAGAGCGTCGTCTGCTCCTCGCTCAGGGTGGTCCGGCGTTCGGTGTTGGAGTGCCAGACCACGGTGGAAGAAGGGAGAGGTGTCTGAACGGCACCGCTTCGCCTTGGAACAACAAGCTTCGCTCGCGTTTCTGGCAAATGCCGTGAGATGCGCAACGTAAATTGGTGATCGAGAAACCTGGAGTAATTATATACCCCCTACGGGGCAGAGTAGCGCAATGATACCCACAGGGTTGCCAGCTTCGCTCCAAGCACTACGGGAAGCAACAAGGGAAAGCGACCATCGTTGCTGTCGGAAGCGCGGCGGCGCGATCTAGAGGTATGCTGCGGCGAGCGACGCAGAGAAAATAGTGCGGCGATGCGCCGCGCATGCGCCGTTGACCATCTCTTCCTTCTGTTCTCCCCCTATGCGCTCGGTCGCCGTGGTGTTGACACGGGAGCGAGAAGCGCGCCCACGCATCGCCGTTGTCCCGAGGCGACGACCTTTGGGACACGGTTCGCATTATTAAAACACCGACTACCTGCTGTTGGTAGTCGTTGTTTTTACCGACTACCACGGTATAGGTGGGTCTCATTGAGCGAATGCCGCTGCTCGAGCTTTATGGCGACTTTCTCTTTCGAGTCATAGGTACCGTTATACGGCGTGCAAGTGTGCAAGTTCATCTGCTAGTTGCGTAGCTCATGCGCTTGCTTACCGCGGGCCTCCATGTTACGAGCTTTTTGCCTTTCTGCAGTGCCAGGGCTCTCGTTAGCCAAAATAAGTATTAATGCTACGAATATTACCCTCGAAGGCGCTCACGCGCTTGTTCATTAGCAGTATCCACGACTCAGAGTGCGTATTTGGCTGCATCGTGAGCGCGCGTTCGTTGCCCATTCTTCATCCTCCCCGTTAATTGGAGTACCTCTCTTTTATATTTACCGCCTTTATTAGCTGGTGCAAATGTTTCTTTTTTTTTTTCTTCGATACGACGCATTTTGGTACACTTGCACGCCGTATAACAACATTGTAAATGCAATGAGCTGGCAGCCTACCAGGCTGACATAATTTCTTCCAGTCGGAGTTGTGTAGAAGCCTTTGCCACCTTCCGTGCGATGAAAGCACGTGTTAATTCTGCGGCCGGTCATTTTCACCGGAGACTTCTATGCGAATACAAAAGTCATTGCGGCCAAAAATTAACGGTCGATGAAAACGACGTCACTTTCTTTTCGGATGAGCGAACTGAAGGCCGTTTGCGAGCAAGCCAAGCAAGTGCGCGTCTGCGCGGTGCCGATGTTCCGGTCGCGTATCACACTGCGGGTGCCGCAGACGCGGCCGAGGCGAGTGGCGTTTGCGTCGTCTGTTCTCCAGACCTTAGAACGCTATTAAACAGTGCCCACTTGCCACACATTATGTTTAAATGCTTGAGAAGCTTCCAGTGCGTTGATAGTTTGCGAATATAAAGCGAAAAATGCGTTTAGCCCAAAACTTGCCTCCTGTCGAGGCCGCTTCCCTGCACAACTCCTTATAGAGAAATCGCGCATGTGACCTCCTCTTCGCCAGTGAGGAGTCGGCGGCGAAAGAAGAAGGAATGCGATCCCCTTGCTCTGCAAGCGGAGCATATACATAGCTTGCACTCACGTCACTTGGTCAGACAGGACGCGGGGAAGGGCGCGTGAGACGGTAGCTTCCGCTGCGCTAACGACACGCTTCTTGACACTAGAAAGGGGGGCGGACTGAAGTCACATGCAAGCCATGTATACAGTTACTTTAAAGCAGGGGTCTTTTTGGCTAAGAGGCCGGATCAGGCATCTGTCGCAGTCTCGAATGTCGGGAAAAGAAATAATAATCAAACGGGGAAAATTTTAAACGAATAAAAATAGCTAAGAATTTGAACACAGAAATGGATGTCAGGGCAAATCCAAAGGAGAGAAACCTAAGTTGGGTGAGTACATATATTTCAATTTGAAATTTAGTACTCAGCTAATTATGACGTTACACAATTTTTGCTCTAGAGAAACCGTCCTTATTCGTGCGCCCGTTTTGAAGGACGCACGGCGCGCGACCGCGCATGCGCGGAGGTCCCTGACCCGATGTGCCCCCTGCAGGGAGATGCTTGCAACCCGAGCCATCTTTTGCCGCCTAGGCGGAACTTGTTCAGACACATTTCTCTTCGTACACAGAGCGGCAGAGCTCGCGCGAGAAGCAGCTGACCACGCTCTCGTTCGCTCTGATTGGAGGAAGACAGTGGGTAGGAACAAAGGCAGTCATTCTTTGCGCCTACCAGACTTGTAGGGCATTCATTATTAATAATCAAATTACTTGTAGTCGATTATTTTTTGTAGTAATTTTGTAATCAGTTGCATACATATATCAGGAAGTGATCGCGAGAGTAATAAGATTACTTTTGGAAGTACTCAAATTACTCGTAACCGTTATTATTTGTCCCTCCCCCTTCCTAATGGTGCCCTTTGTGTGCACGAGTTTTCGACCAAGGAATCTTCGAACCAATTCTTCGATGGAATGATGGTTTACCAAGATTGGTGGATTAAGAAGATAAGTAGTTTTATAGTTCGGTGATTTTAATCCAATAATGGACATTACGAAAGGCCCATTTTCAAACCGGCTGAAAAGTCTGTAGTTCTAAATATTTGAATCGGAAACGTATAACGGTTACATTTTCAAGTAACGGCCAAGTACTTTTGTTCTCAAGTGATCAAGTAATACAATTGAATACGTTTTATTCGAGAGTAATTGTAATTGCAACCGATTACTTTTTTTTTCGAGTAACGTGTACAAGGCTGGCGCCTACCCACTAATGATTCCAACTAGAGGTCTGAGCGGTGAAAGTCACGGCACCCTTTCATCTCCTCTTCTTCAGTTCCTCTACGAGTCTACCTGCTTTTTTCGGTTCTGATTGTCGTGATCGTTCCGAATTTGGACAACCACATGCGTCTCTAAAAACCAGGTGACTACGCAGAATGCTATCGAAAAATGTTGTATCTGCCAATATTGTATTTTTTTTTTTTGTAGGTTGTACGCCCGCCGGGTATGCCTGGTACTCCTCTTCCAACTATATCTCCTCTTCACACATATCTTTTCGTCATATCAATTTCCCACTCATAGTCCATAGAGGCAGCCACGCGGGAACTGCGAAAAAAATCACAATTATTCTTCAGTTGCTCGCCTTTGCAAAGTCATCTACCGCTCCTTTTTTCTCATTTTGTTTCACATTATTTGCTACAATGCCGCTACGTGGCGCAACCCGCATCCAGAAACCACACGAACAACTAAGTGTGCGAGTCCCTTTCATGGATATATCGAGTTCTGCTAGAAAGAGAAAGAGAGAGGAAGAGTGAGAAAGCGAGAGAAAGAGAGATAGGGGAGTTTGTAACGCGTTTACGACAGATCGTTTAATCGTTCATGCGAGTAATGAATTCCGCAGTTGCGGAGCGGCGCACACCGAGGCCTATTTGTCCTAAGCGCTCTTCCTAAACTGCTACAATCGTGTTTGGCGGTTGGCTGAATTCTCGTGGAATGCATTGCTAATTTACGTATGCATAGGGAAGTTTTGCCGGAGGCTTTGTTTAATCGCTGAATGTACGCCCACTGGGGAACCGCGCGGGACAAATATTCGCTCATTTCCTAATGATACTTTATGAGCTGTTTCCTCCAGGGGCAAGATCGAGACGGAAGTGAAAGCCCGTAAAGGACTAAAACATGCCCTAGCAAAACATCCGAATGGAAATAAATAATGCAAGATAATAAATCGGTGAAGGATCACATACAGAAGTGATATCAACGGTTTGATGATTACTCCTTATTGCTTGCTCAATAAATCGAGGCTTTTTTTATTGTTATAGACGGGCCAAATGCAATTTTGATTCATCGGCAGCTTTAAGATTCCCGATAGATATGTGAGATTTGAAGAGTTAGAGGGAATGGCAAAATAAGCATTTCCTCAAACACTTCACACACACACACACACACACACACACACACACACACACACGCACACGCACGCACACACACACACACACACACACACAACACACACACACACACACACACACACACACACACACACACACACACACACACACACACCACACACACACACACACACACACACGCGCGCGCGCACACGCACGCACGCACGCACGCACGCACGCACGCGTACACACACACACACACTTAGCTGTACTTCTATGGTTATTAGATTAATTAACTATAAGCTATGAAGAAATCTTGAGAGCCCAAGAAGGCTCGTTAAATGGAAAAGGGCACAAATGATGTCTCGTGCGACGCATCCAGCAGTTGCACCTCGACGTATAGCGTAGTCAAACGGATACAAGGGTTACTTTGTTCCTGAGCCTTAAAAGGATCATAAAAAAAAAAGATTTTACCTTTTACTAAGTATAGCCACCCCAATAAATCTTTAATGTTAATACAACTTAGATTAGTTTTGACCAGTTCATATTTGAGTGAACGTTGCTATGTATCTATTTTTTGTTGTAACTCCGAGATTTTGCTAACTCCGAGAGTGCGACCGAAAACTCTCGGAGTTTGTTTCTAAATGTATACTACTGCACCATGATCCACTCAAAACATCAATTATACTTTTTTAACTAGTTTTTCTCACGAGAAAAACTGTTAAAAACTGCTCTTTTCTTTCTCCAATGGATGTGTAGTTAGAGGGGAAAAAAAAGGGGGGTCCTGGTTTTGTCACTGAGACTGCATGAACATTTGGGCATGGCCAACTGCATACCCTCCAATGACAGCGAGCAAGTGGGTCGTCTGCTGCTCGCGCCGAGTATGGCGCGTTCGAACGAAGCTCTTGTTCGCTCTAATTGGAGGGGAGGTAGTGGTTGGAGACAAAGGTAGCGAGACTTAGCGTGTGCCCACTATACCTCGTTTCACCTTACGATGGACAGCAAAGGACGCTACTAGCAGCCGGAGCCAATCCATAGCTCGAAGGGGTGTCGCGTGTCCTCCCGGTTGGGTGGGGGCAACGCGGGGGGGGCGCAAAGTCACGTGACAAGATACGAGCTATATAGATTGACTCGGGTAGAACATCCGTCGCGGTACATCCTAATGTGGAACGGGGTATAACCGTTCCAATCAATGCTCGACGCTCTGACAGTTACCGCACGCTCTCAAGTCCTTCCTCTCTCAGTTTCTCACTGCATAGTTGCCGACAGAATGATAGAGAGAAGGAGGAGTTTCGGTTGTCCTCGCCTCCGAAGCTAGTTTCCTGCCTTCGATAGTACTTGGACGCCTAGCGGGCTTCGAGCGTGCTCGCGCTGCGAATGCACGGCGGACGGGGACTAGTACGTGCCGGGGGCCGACCATCTGAAAGAGACGCCCCGCCGTTCTCATCGTGCCAGTTACTATGTACTGATTAAAGGAACCCAGATTATTAGTGTTCTACGTACATCTCGGAGAGTTATACATGCAGGAGCTTCTGAGAAACGCTTCGATCGAATCTGCCTATTCATCAATCTGTTCAAGATCAATAAATTCAAACAACCTTTTTTTTCTCTCTTTTATTTTTGGTTATTTACCTGAACCTATTTATCACATACACTCACAAACGCAAACACGGTACATTTATTATCAATCTTCCGAAACAAATGCACGATGCTATTCTTATCTGGAATAATCGCTTTCATGGGGGATGAACAAACGCCATCCTGCCTTGCTTCCTGGCCAGTTTACGGTTTTGCTAAATATTCTCCCGCAATATAAATAACTCATGACGGCGCCTGCGAAGTTTTCGCTACTCGGTAGATTTTTTTGATTATTTTCTTTTTAAATTTATATTTTTGACTTTATTTTAGTCACTTCAGAACTTTGCGCGCCGCCCGTATCTCGGCATGGCATGGAATTTGCTTGCGTGTTGACCCCGACACAACCCAGATCACTTCTGGGGAACATAAAAGGAAGTAGAACGAACAAACAAAATTGTTTAAATCTTTTTGCCTCGTCTTTCAAGTGTGTGTAGAATTCCACGTCTGTTGGTTCATCATTAGACTAGCAACATTAACATTATTTAGCTAATAGGCACGTTGCTAACAACGTTGTTAACGCGTCTATAACAACGACAAAAACTAACTTGCCAAAAACTTGTTAGACGTTGTTAAAAACCATCAAAATAACTAGTAAGTGGGCAATCCCAATGCGGCAGCAAGACAAAAACTTATTCGTCTTTGTTATGTCATCGAGCAGTGTCTGCTATTAGTGCAGAGATGTTAGGCAGATGTTTCGGTGGCGCCCTCTAATTGTTTCCGTTCGTGACGTCACGTTGGCAGCTGCCCTTAATGCACGAGAGCTTGTGCCTCCGAGATGTGCCCTAGAGCAAGGAGCTCGCGCTTGTAGCCTTTCCTGCGGTACATCATAAAGTGTAACAAAGTATAGTGGCGAACACGTCGAACGAAACAAAAATCGAGTCAAGAAAGCAGATGTTCGCGAGACCATTTCAAACACCGTAACTAGAGGATCGACTCTTATTTGATAAGTATTGAATGGTGAAAATCAGCGCATACTCGGGTATAATGTTGCAATCGAACAGCCACAGTGAAGGCGGTTTGAACGTTTCTGATATCACTTTTTTGTTGTCGGCAGTTTTTGTACGCACCGGTGGTTTCACATTCATTGTGAAACCATATTAGTGTCATATGATTTATTTCGGTGGTGTATAGTATTTTAACTTAACTTGATGATAATAAAAATTTCAATACAATAAAGCGCCTTTTTGCCGTCGTGGCACACGCAGTTGTAACACAGAATTTCACGGGCTGTCTATAGAGGAACGGGGCACACACGTGGAGGCTCGATCGCGCAAAAAGTATCCGTGTCCGCTTTGACGAAATCGCCGGACGCGGTTTTGCTGGGGTGTGCGAGCGGCGTTGTGCCCGTTATATGCCCATCCGCGCAGAGTGGAAGCGACCCGGCTGAGGTGGGCGCGCGATTGCTGGCTCTTGCTGGACGGCCGGGGATTATATCGTGTACACGGCCGCGATTGCCGGACGGCCGTTGATTATCGTGTGCACGGCCGCACGCGGCATTTGAAGAGGAATCCTCGGCCGCCATGATATTCCAGCGTTTCCTGCGCCTCGTCCGCTCGTTCGAGGACCCGAGAGCACCTATAGAAGGCTTCGTGCCAACGGCCGGCTAACCTCGCGGCCTTCTGTCGTGCCCGGTAAGCGCGTTGAGCGCTTCGTGGATGAGCTATTTGCGTGTTCTATAGTCTGCGACGGGCCTGTATATGCGAAGTTTTTAGTGCCTCTCCGCCTTTAAGTTGCAAACTCTCTATAGTTTTAGTCTTCAATCTAGGGACTCTACAGCGCAGATTAGAGCAACGCTCAAACTGAGCAATCACTGTTTTTATGCAACAGTTGCGATAGGCGATTGTGTTTTTATTCATGCGTATCAGTGCGGCCTCTGACTGTGTGCACATGTCTCTCTCTATCTCTCGCAGACTCTCGTGTGTCGGACGGGACCAACGTGTGCTCGGTCCTCCTGACATTCATCTCCCTGCTCATCATATCCCTCACCTGCCCCTTCTCCCTCTTCTTCTGCATCAAGGTGCGTTGGAATTGGGTTCGGTGGATGGTACGCGTGCCTCGCAGCGTCGGCACATCCGATGCCATTGTGGTGACCCTGCTACTGCGCGAGACTAATCGGCAGCCTACATTTTGCACCGCGGAAATTTTCCCTCAACGACAAGAACAAGTAGGAATGATTACCAGCATGGTGCGATGACGTCACGTGCAAGCCATGTACAGAGTGTCCCTCAAAAATTTACACGGGTTCTTTTCCTTTTTTTTTGACACATGGTATATTGGCTAATTCTTTTTAATCGTGTGGCGGCCGTGTTATGCCGACACCAGCCCTGGAATACTGTATGCTTCCGAGAATCCTCCTCTTGCTCCGTGCAACGCGATCACAGTAGAATGGCAATTGAACCCGAACCTGATGCCGAGCTTTCTCCGACGCGTTGATTGGACGCGAGGCCCCGTCGAACGTCGACGCAGCACTCGTATCCAATCTGCGTCTTCGCTCGATCTCACTGTGATGACGTCAAATATTCTAGTGCGCAGGTTTTGATGATTATTCCACGGGTGGTGTTGGTTATGCCCGATTCCCATGGTGGAATTTTTCTCGCAATTTCGCAGTTGCAATGTCGCTTATGCTGCAGAAAAAGAAAGCATAGTGTAGGCAGGGGTGCTTAATGCCGGAGTGGCGAAATCGCGAGCAAATTTTACCATGTTAATAAGGTATTAGCGATTGTACTTCTCCGGTAAAATCGCGGCCCTATAAGGTGGCGACGCCGGATATCACACCGCCAAAAACAAAATGTGGCAAATGCACGCTGTTCGAAATTCTGTGTACATCAAGGTTCGACCCACGAGGAGATGCCAAGATATCTCTACCACTTTTTCTATTCCTAATTAATTCTAGTAGTTTCAATTTGTTTTTCATGTTTCGCTTACAGTGACACACATCGAGCGAAAACATTAGGGATAACGAAGAAAAAACAAAAGCTATGAATATTGCGCGAGCGCATATAGATCCAAGGACAATAAAACTTAGAAAAGCGGAACATCCCAGCGACTAGATAAGCTTGCGGTCTTCTCCTCATTAGCAGAGCTGATGGACGACGCACGCAAACCGAGCCGGAAGTATGTATAAACACAGAACGTTCCGCACGCACACGCTAACCTGCGCCGCCCATCACGGGGGGAAAAAAGCATTCAAACACTGAAGAAGTATATGATAGACCGTCCTCCAAGAGAGTACACGGCTGCATCAATTCTTGCACGTAGAATATACATGCATCGGGTGCTGTCACAAGCTGGAATTCGATATGTGGCGGTCGAATTATGGACTGGATTTATCGAGGGTGGCTTCAAGGTTGATGCCATGACCGATTGGTGAAAACACGTCGTGGGGAACGCCTCGTTGCCGTGGATGGTCCAATGGGGGACGCCCTCGACGATGACGTCGCGGCGTACGTGGTTCACGTGATTTTAGTTGCGTCCAACTGGAGAGTGGGTTGTTTCGGTGCTAAGTGTCCGTTGGTTTGTCGAAAAGGTAGGTGCGCGGAGAGAGAGTGGTTTATCGCGTGCGAATTTTAAAAGAGTAATTAAGGATTGTTTTTTATTATATATCGATTATTTTACAGTGGGGAAGAGTAACAGTCGAGCGTGCAATTGAAATGATCCAGTGGCACGTGCATGCCACTTTGTGAAGCGAGAGTAGCATGCAGCAAATGCACCAACATGGCAACTGCCTGAACTTCTGACGAGAATATAGGAGTAACCAAACTACTAATAACTTTATCTGTGGCGTTGGTGTACGATTTGATTGCTGGTGTGCGTGTACCGCCCTGTTTTATAAATGCTTTGGAGCAGCTGGGCATGGGTGCCACCATAACCGACCTTCAGTTTTTGTTTCCTGTTATTCCGTTTCCTACACTTCATCATTACCATGGCAGGCCAGGTTACTGCCATTTGAGATTTCATTGTGTTCTCCCCAGCATTGGCCTTTGTGAAGGCTCGTCAACGCCCATTTCAGTGGCTCGGTATCTCGGGTAAGACAAGAAAAGGCCAGCAATGGCGGCTGTAATCTGGCGGGTATGTAAACCGTGTATGCGATTTTATGAAGGACATTGTAATCAGAAGATGTGACATGTGAATTTATGCACTTGTCCGAGTAAGGCCGCTCTGAATGAGGAAGTCATCAAGGAAAGCCGGGAATTGGACTAAGTGGTAAATTCGTTTGCTCTTAATTTTTTTGCCATTTACAGGAGCTTAAAAAGTTTGAAAGATAAAAGTAAAAAAAACAATAAAAAACATTAATTTCTTATGAGACAACATGCGACGTAAAACAAACCAGTGATTCAAATTCTTCAATTTCTAATTAGTTTTGAAGTACAGCCGCGTGGAATATCGTAGTTCCCTGGGTCGTTCCCTGGGCCATTATTTCTTTCAAACGTCATCGACTTACATTTTTTAAAAACCTCGAGACTGCAAGTAACGACACACACGCTCAAAGATTGAGACTTTTGAGTTTGTGTGTGTTGTTACCTGCAGTCTCGGGGTTTTTGAATCATGTTTAATATACACCAGTTCGTTTTGCGCCCTTACATTTATTACATTTTTTCTTTGCTTCTCGTGGTTGTTGATATAGTCAATCAAGGCTCGCGCTAATGATTGACGTTAGTGTGTAGGAAGTCGTCCAAACACATTTCTTTCTCTGCCTCTTGGCTCCTCTATCTACCAACGAGAGAAGGTACATTCATCTTTTAATGCGATTTTGATGTCTGCAAGCAGATCAAAAAGTCAAAAGTCAAATTTGGGGGTTTTACGTGCCAAACTAACGACGGGCATCTGGCAGGCCCCAGCGGAGGACTGAGGATTAATTTGGACCACCTGCGGTTCTTTTGACGTGCAACCGAAAGCTCGGTTACACGGCGCCTCCTCCGCAATAAGCCTCCGTCAGATTGCGGGCACCTCGGCCGGGATCTGCAAGCAGGTCGAGGACGCAACTAATTTGTGCGTGTTTTTGTTTTATAATTTAAGAGTACAGATCAAGGTAACACTTAAAAAAAAAAAAACATCTCCATTTTGTTTTTTTAAATGTCAGGGACTATAGTAACTGACGTCGTGAGAACGGCCGGGAGGAGCTTCAGTTTTCCCGGCCCCAGGTCGAACTTCCTACCTTCGACAAAGCTTCGGCGTCTTCGACAAAGCTTTGGCGTCACAGCCCAAACACGGCGGCAAGCATTGAGCACTTACTATAGATATAGGGGGTAATAAAGCCACTCCCTGCAATCACCATCCTGAGAAACAAGCCGAACTTGTAAAAGAACTTGTTGTTGGGCTAGTTGGTGTTGACTGTATTGAACCATGGTTAAAAGCGCTAAAAAGACGTACACAAGATAGAAGACAAACACGGGCGCTACTCACAACTGTATTGGGAAAGGAAGATGGAAGTACATATAAATACAGTACAAATAAATACAATAAATGGAAGTACATATAAATATCAGTACATATATAAATCTAAATATGTACTTCCATCTTCCTTTCCCAATACAGTTGTGAGTAGCGCCCGTGTTTGTCTTTTATCTTGTGTACGTCTTTTTGGCGCTTTTAACCATGGTTCAATACAAACAAGCCGGCGATGAGCGAGAGAGGGAGGGAGGGAGGGAGGGAGGAAGAAAGAGATATACACTCATATTTACCTCAAAAACCGTAGTGAAAAAACAAAAGAGGTCCGGCTTCTCGCGGAACATTACCAATTTCCCCCATCATTTGTCGAACTAAGATATATGTACGTGCACCTTACATTAGCTTTATGTTATTTTATCAAGACGCATACGTTTCTAAAGCCGAAAGCATCATTACTTCCCTCCACAAGCAAATATTGCAAGAACTACTTCGCGCAGCGCCGGAATGATGCGGAAAACTTCATATTTTTTTTTATTTATGCGACGAATATAAGGGGAGCTAAAGCGATAATTAATGACGTTATGGATAAAAAAAATCTACTACTTTGATCTTCACACCTGGAACAAGAAAATAAAGTTCAATTACACACCCGATCGGTTTTAATTAAGGAACGACACTCGACGACGACATTGGATTAGCGGCGCAGAATCTTTCGCTTCTTCTTCTTTATTTGGTTTTCGGATCGGAAGGGACAGTGTTCGGGATTAAGGACGTCTGCGACTGTCTTCCGGCGATGAAGTACGCACATGCGCCCGTGGGCGTCGTCCGCGTAACGACCGCTCACCGGTAGAGAGCCTAGATTACGGAGAGGAGTTCGTAATGTGAGCTGCGGGACGGTGGCAAAAGCGTCGGTCGTCGGACAAACGCCTTCGCCTTTCCGCCTGCTTTCCTCCTCGTCACGCGAAAGCGCAGCGCATTCGCACTTGCGGTCAACGTCCGCAGGAGGCTTCCGCCATTACATTGCAAGCACTCACCATGGTTGGAGATGGACCCTCTCTTCATTCTAGGCTCTCTCACCGGTCGCGATGGATGCGCCGTCCGCGAGCCGTCGGGAACGCGGCAAGACCCGAAAAAAGGCGGCCGTCTCCGCGTCCACGACGGCTTGGGAAGTGCCATTCGAGGACTCGTTAGCGGGAACAAATGAAAGGAGACGGACTAACCATTTGTCTGCTGGGGGCCCGGAAAAGCGGGGCTGCTTCTCAGAGTGTATACGTGCGTCCTGCCATTTATAGACCAAACGAGAGAGCGTCGTCTGACGTTAGGACACAGCGGTGGCGCGCTGATTTACGGCGCGGCTGGGGCTATCGGTGTCGCGAACTTTCGTCGAACCCGGTGGTTCGACTGATTCGCTGAACCTTCGAACATTTGGAATCCAGAACTCGATCAAGTTAGAGTTCGGGCCCAGTGTCGGTCGACTTCTACACACACAAGAAAAAAAAAAAACTTAAATTTTTGAGAAATATAAATGTATAGAGAAGTTTATACAATAAAATTTAGAAGATAATTATACTTGGGGACAACCTTCTGTGACGTTTCTGACGAAAGAAGGAATGCACTCGAGTATATTTAATCGGTGCTCAAACGCGCACTCCCGTATTTCTTATGGCATGGCCACTGAGAGTTGTTCTCGACTATCAATGTTTACGCAACATAGGAGGAAGCATCTTGATGATTTCGTTAGTTTGTTCTCTGTCTCGTGGCGCCAACTCGTTTTCAATATTTGCGCATGTGTATAATGGTCAAACTGCGATAGAAAGTTTGTTGAACATTTTGTTAAAAGTTGATCAAAGTGCAACCTGGTTGAACTTAAAGCCACTAGATCCTGGGAAAGTAGTGCCACACTCTCCTATGGCCGCCATTTTGGTTCATGGAACGAGCAGTTTCTCCGGGCCTCTCCATTCTTGGCGAGCCGATGCGAATTCCCGGTGATAGTTGCTTTCTGAAGAGATTTTTTGTTTTCCGAGATTTTGTTATCTACACACCGTAAAACCAGCGCATATCTTTGCACACACACCTTATTGTAAGAGATCCGTGGAGTTAAGCGTGAATAATAGGTTAATTGCATACGTAGTGCCGAAGACGGTTATATTAGCGAGGAACGCTTTCAGTATGATGGCGCTCCATGGCGATCTTGGCACGGATGTTTCAGAACGACTCTTTCGAAGCTTCGAAGAATTGAAAGGACCGAAATGGCGATTGCCATGGCAACAGTGAGCGATCAGATCGCCCTGCGAGATTTTGGTCGTCCGTATGTTAGTGTATGTTTCTATACTGCTAGCAGGCAAAGAAGGCGACGGCGCTGCTCTCCCAATTAAGATCCAGTAACATTAGTTGAACCCGAACCTCGGCAGGTTTGAGACGTCCGTAGTTACGGTACACACTCGGCACGCGTGTTTCTGTCCATTCGCAGTTCACATACCTGGCAGTTGGTGTGAAAAGAAAAGTGCTTCGAAGGGAGTTCGGCTGTTTGCGGGTAATACTTTCAGCAATGGTTCGATGAAGCTGAAGCCACTAAGCCGCCTCGTAAACCATGGCTCAGTCTGCCTCGTTAGAAGTGTCACGGAATATATGTACTTTATCAGGTTTCAACCAGATACGTCACGACGATGCGGTAGCTAATACTCTGCACTTTGGTACAGGGTACTTGGCACATGATTCTGATAATGGCTTCTCAAAATCCTGGCAGCGAGAGATTAAATTGTGATGGTATACAGAAATGGTGGTATCTAGAAGATGACTGGGTCCTGAAGATGGCGGTGTCCACGTGTGTACTAGAACGGCGACGGCGACTTTAAGAATATTTTATAACATTAAAAATATCCAGGCTCGACGGATCGTCATCTAGCCTGAGTGCCTCGTTACCATCACAGATGACTAAAGAATAAAAGGAAAGAAGAAAAAAGCCTAAATAACCAGCCCACAAAAAAACAAAAAAAAAGTGAAAAAGAAATATATTTTTAGTTTTGGGCACCGAATATTTCTTCTTGACAGTAGGGATGTGGTCAGACCGGTTTCTGCAAAAAAGTTCAAGACACGCATAAATACCTTGCCCCTTAAACTTTCAATGGGTTTCCATTTCTTTTCTCTTTTATTTTAATCGACAGAATTTTCGTTTTAACAGTTTCTATTCTCGAGCGTAGATCGAACTGCGATTACAGGAAGAAGGGAAGTATTAAGAGAGGAGGATAATGCTCCGTACGCTATCCACTCCGAGGGGACGAGGTGGGAGGGAAGAACCAAACTCTGGGGAGCGGAGGGGACAGAGGGAACAGAATGTGGGAAAGGTGGTGCCGAGCAAAATGTTGAAAGCGCAAAGTGCACGCGATCCTCATTTGTTTACAATGTCTACATGGTTGTCGTGCACAGCCTACACCTTGCGTGTGTGTAGTTTTGCACGTATGCTCGTGCGTTGATACTAGTGCAGTGAATGGGGGCTTCATGGTATTATTTTAAGGTCGGTTCTCTCGCACGTGTGATCTTGTTGAGTTCTTTTTCTTTTTTGCCGTATTTAGTTGCATTATTTTGTTTCTTCCTCGCTTCGGACTCCTCTGCAAAGTTGACACCGAATTGGAAGAACAATAAGATCAGCTACAGATACACGCACGCACACAAAAGGAAAATAGTAGTTCAAAATGGTACAAGACAAAAAAAAAAAGAAATACAGAGGAGAGTGAAGAAAGAAAGAAAGAAGGCGTCAAAGAAGCTGCTCCGAAAAATCAGGGCAGTCCTGGCTCCTGATCGATCTCGACTTGCGAACGATAACGACCACCGTAGGAAAGGGGAAAGTCGGAGAGAAAAAAGTGAAACGGAGAACGATAGAGCGAAAGAGAGAGAGAGAGATGAATAGATAGAATCATGTCCTTCTTTCCCTTAAATCTGTGTACACGTAGTATATATTCACTATCTTTCGATATCTCTCTCTAACTCGTTCTCTCTCTCTCTCTCTCTCTCTCTCTATATATATATATATATATATATATATATATATATATATATATATATATATATTGAGATGGGTAAATGTCTTTCTCTCTAACCTCCTCCCCTCTGTGTCTCTCTCATGTGGTGCTTGTCGCAGTCTGGCGCAGAGCGCGGCAAACAGCCTAACAACCGACTCCGCAGCTTGCTGTTTCTCGCCCTCTGGGTCGAATGTGTGTGTCGCGTACACCGCGCTCGTTTCCTGGCAAACTGGGCACACTCGCACACATATATACACACACAGACACACGAGCACCGAATCTGTCCTCGATGCCAAACGACGCGCAACAAACGACACCACGAACAAACAAAAAAACAACAAAACATTTGAGTCGAACCAATCAAGAAAAGTAGCAAAGGGGGAGAGAGTCACGCGAATCCGCCATTTTTATTGGAGTTTTTGAAGCAGGGGTTGTGAGTTAGTCGTAAGGTTTGGTGTGGATTGCGTTTGTTGTTGTTGTTGTTGTCTTCGTCGTGCGTCGTGCGTGGTGGTAGTGCTCTATATTCTGCAGCGCGATGCGGCTGAGAAACTCCACTGGAGAACAGCAAATAAACGAAATAAAATACTGGAGACTTTTTTGGGAGGAAAAGTTTCTTCGCGTTGCGGTCGTGGGTGTCGGTTTCGGTCGTCTCCCGGGGGCTGCGGCCGAGACATCCTCGGTCTCAAGTCGATGAACTCGCCCTCTGGAAGAAAATTTTTTTATTTTCGTTTTCACCGGAATTTCGAGTGGAGAAATTGTATTTGGAGAAAGGTTTTACGGTCGGCAGCCCTTTCGATTGTTTCAAACGGCTCCGAGGAAGTTTTCAACGGCACCAATAAAAGTGGGGGGCAGCAGTGTCGTGAACGGACGAGAACTCTGCTGGCATTGCCAAGTTCAACATTGTCCGCTAGTTTCCTTCAAAGTATGACTGCCCCATTAATCTACAGAAAAAAAAAGAAACGAAATGAGTTAGAACTCAGAGTTAACATGCCAATTCAACGAAGGAAATTCGGAAGACAGCACCTACAATAATCAAAACCCGTGCGCTAGCCTTTCGACGTCATCACAGTGAGATCAAGGGCAGACATTAAAGAGTTTTAGTAGATCGTTCTGATACCTCCGATAACGATGTGAAGCATGCGAAAATGCGGCGGCGAAGTTTCGGGGATCGTTATCGGAGCCATCGGAACGACCTACTAAAACTCTCTTCAGATTGGACACGAGCGCTGCGTCAGACCTTCGGCTCGGCATCGTGTCCAATCAACGCGTCGAAGGATGGTACGCTTCGGGCTCGGGCCGCCCAATTGCTGAGTTGGCGCCATCCGACTGTAATGACGTCACATGAACGTACAGGAGGCTGTTTACAAGCTTCGATTATTCTAGATGATGTTGATGGAACGCCCCGGCGTGGGAATGAGGGTTAATTCCAAGGAGGTTAGAAGTACTAGGAGAGGGCACGTTGCAATATTGGTGAAGCCTAGCCATAAAAAGTTTAAACGATGTTGTGGCCAACGTGACCGCAGATCTCTCTGGCGATTGGTTCGCGTGACATGTCACGTGTGAGATGGATGGTTGATTGTAGAAGGACTCCTTGCAGGCTTGCGCGCGCTCCGTCCGGTAGGTTTTATCAGATCGAAGGCTAGACTGTGGTATATTCTAGTACACCATAGCAAGACGAAGGCTAGCTATGGTCACGTGATGTGGTCACGTTGCCCTGATAAGTAAGGAGGAAAATGAGAAAGAGCCGAGGCGTCAAGGGACCATGGCTTGTGGAGGCTACGCGGCTGGCGTCATGCCCTCTCTTACCCTTCTATCCTCCTTGGTTAATTCCGACCACCTAAAAACGTTTCTTTTTTCTTTCACGTGCTACCGAAATTACGGTTACACGGTGATTTGTCCGCAATTAGCCTCCGTCAGATTTCGGACACCTCGGCTGGGGTTCGTACTATTCTCCAAATGGAGATCCGTAGGCGGGCGCTTTGGCTCGGAGCCACCCGATGCGGCTAAGAACAAATGAGGCCGGCCACTGCGCGTGCGTGCGCTACGTTAGCGCCACGTTCGCGCTACGTTCGCCAAAATATCGAACCCCCTGAACCGGCCAATTTCAGCCATAGCAATGCGTGTGAAGTCAGTTAGCAAAAGGTAACACCACTACAGGATACCTGAAGTCTGCTGATTGAGATTCTGCACTATGTACTGTATACTATACACTGATTTTCGTTGCGTACAAAACACCGATCACTGGTCCATTTTCAATCAGTACAGCTAATCAGTAGAACGATCTGAATCATGCTCGAGTGGTTATATATTGGAAATAAGGCGTCCTCCACCTTTGCAACGGAAGCTGCGCGATGAGTCATGACCATTACATCAATACTGACCGTTTTTTTCAAATTGGTCCTTATTGAATTAAGACCAATAATTAGTGTTCAGAGAATATCGTGGTGCAGTACACACTTTGGAACTTCTGATAATGTGGTACTGGCACACACATTTTTTTTTCTCGTTACGGATTTAAATTAATTTTGCAACGTATTCGTAGTTTTCGTTCCACCGTGCTCAAGACACTACTTTTACAGCTCGTGGGTTGGGAATGTCAAACGAAGACTGTGTTGGGAAAACAACAACACTGTAAACACCATGCAACATCTGTAGAAAAACAAAATAAAATAAAGAGAACTATACATAGACTCATAATGTAGCCAAAAAACACAGAAATGAATGAAATACGCGAGGAACATTCGAACAATCAGTGGAATTCGTGGCGTATTCAGATTGTCGTGTCCAGAGGAAAGCCTCACGAGATTGTTTTTGCCGGTCGTTATCTTCCGGCTTTCTGGCCTGCTATCATATTCTGCCTTTCTTTGTTTCTCTTGGGAAACTGAATTCAGAGTCATTCTTAACTCAAGCTAAAAAGGAAGAAATATTCTTGCACTTGACATTCCGTTGTGTTGGGCTGCAGGTTCCGTGTGCTTCTTTTCACAAATGAATTCTTTTTATGAATTTTTTTCTTGCCTATACTCTTTTTTTTTTCTTTACACTTTTATGCCTTTTTCGAGTATCGACGAGCTTAATAAAAAGTTATTCTGGAACGAGCGGTAGTAATTATTACCTCAAGAAGAAAATACAAAAAAAAATTTTAGATCGTTATATAAAATGAAACGGGCGGAATAAATCGAACAAAAATCAACGTATCGATTACTTTGTTATCTTCTTGCTTGCATCCGTTTTTCTTGCGTATTTTTTTCTCCCTTCCAAAGCGAATGTTTAAGCTTTGTCTCTGCCTTCTACTAAATATGAATTAGCTGTAAACAGTGTTGGCGGTAACGCGTTACAAGTAACGGCGTTACCGGTAACGCGTTACTTTTTTTGGTAACGTAGTAACGTACTCGTTACTTTTCCGAAGAAGTAACGGGTAACGTACTTACGTTACTTATTTTGAGTAACGTGTAACGAAATTACGTTACGTTACTTTACTTCCTAGAACTTAAAAAAAATTAAATTTCGAAATTCAGCTGTTGCTGAACTACAACAGCGGAGTGTGCTTCGGGTAATGGAGGAACTTGTTCACAGCAACTATCTGTACTTCGACATGTTGTGAATAAAATATATTCAAAGTTTCAATCTCGGCTGGTCTTAATTTCTGTGCTAATGAGGGAGGCCGGTTTTTCTGTCAAGTTCCGCGCCAACAGGTTATAAATCAGCTTCATATATACTTCCGCGTTTTTTCTTGTAACTATTCGGGTGAAACCCTAAAAAAGAGAGGGTAATTAAGTTTCCGCATGCACATATTTTAGCTATGGCGCTTACGCACATATCAAACGTCGAAACAGCAAATGTTTTAGTTCGTGAATAAAAAGTAACGCAACAGTAACGTGCGTTACTTTTTATCAGTAACGGTAACGGTAACGCGTTCCTTTTATTTTGAGGTAACGTAGGTCGGTAACGCGTTACTTTTATTTGCAAGTAACGAGTAACGTATTTAGTTACTTTTTTTCGGTAACGCCTACAACACTGGCTGTAAACGAATAATATGTTATGAATACAGGGACTCGTTCTCAAATCATCCGTAGAAGTCGGCGCCTGAACGTAGCGACCTCGAACTCTCAGTAAAAGTGTGTTTGAGTGGTGCATTGACGCTCGGAAATTTTTCGAGGCGTAGCTTACTTACTAAGAAAAATTACACTAACGCGCTTGACATGTTCAACGCCTGACGCCGACAGAAATAGCCGAAGTTAACCAAAGGTTATGCTTGGGGTGCCATTTCCCGATAGCCGCAGCAAGCATACGACGGCGACGCCTGCTATCTACGGAGTGCGGTTGTTTTCTTCCCACGCATATGGGGTGGTGGCGCTAAAAGAACAAATCCCGTTCAACTCGACCTTCTGCGTCAGGGTCCGCTGGTGAATATGTTAGGGTGTCCCTTTCATTTTTCATAGGAACGAAGCTGCGCCTTAAAATTTCGCAAGTTTAATTGCACTACTAAAATACGCCTTCGGTGAAAGTTTTAGACTGTTATGTGCAGGCGCAAATGTTTCCTGCTTATTTGAAAGCAAGCACTCTTATTCATAACACCTTGTACTCGTTCCAAGGATACTGAGGTCGTCAGTCAAAGACGCCCTAAGTCTAAGCATGACTAGCAAGAAATCTTGAAGGACGGAAGGTTTTTTCTATAATCGATGAAAAAAGGTTAGAATCTTAATGTGGTAGTCGATTAAAACAACAAAAATGTAAAGGCGGAAGGTAAATAAATAAATTCTAAAGTTATTGCCCTAACTCGCAAGGCTCAATCGACTCGATAAATGATTTCAAAGTCATGCATTTTTCTGGAACAATACGATAAGTGTAGGCATTTGCCTAAAAATTATGTTTCTGAACGCTGATAAAAAAAAAATTTCAGCAAAACAGAAAGTTTAATGGGGTTACGTAAAAGGTTCCGCTGATCATTTCGTCAATTTGGGCATGTTAACTTTTTATGTTGTGTTTTGAATCCCGCCCGAGTGTTTGCCGTAATTTGTGTCACAACTTAGGCTAGAAGTTGCGTCAGAGGTTTGGGACAAGCTGTGCGCGCTGCAGGTGTGCAAGTTTGTTACTATCTGCCTTATAAACTGTGCCATATCTTATGTACCAAGTTGCGTCGTAAGTTGTGAAACATGTTAGGCCAGAAGTTTTGTCATACCTTATTTATCAAGTTGTGTCATCGGTTGTAGCCTGGAGACACATCGTATATTTGAGGTATACGATGTGTCACATTTTTAAGTAGATTAATTACAGCAGGTACTTAAAATTAAAATAAGATAATATTTGCTATGTTCTTTTGGCAAGGCCTCTCAATTGATCTTAATTCGCACAACAGGGGACTATTTGTTATTCGTAAATGGAGAACCACATTTACAGCGCATGAAAACTCCCGCCGTTTCTGATTTTATCTCCGACGTAAGAAAGAAAGAAAACATAAAATGTTAAAAATGGCAAAGTTGGTTCACTTTTCGTTTTTTGGCGACAAGATGGAAGTCGAGCTTGTCGGTTTGACTCACTTCGGAAAACGCTCAGTATAGGTCAGTTTGATTTATGAGCCCACGTTTCGTCTTCCCGATAGCGCTCGCGGGTGCCAGCGTGCCAAACCACAAATCAAAACAAAAACAAGAACGCCCTTATCAATTCGGTAGCGGGAGAAAAATCAATAGACGTATACCGCGAGAAGTTACACGATAAGCAACACGGCGAGGCATCAGCGACATGACAAACCAACCGCGCGGAAACTAACTTGCTCCCACGCCCAAGTTAGGGTCCACCTAGCAGATTAACGTGCATTGCATTTCGGTGTAGCTCCTCGCAGCACGGATAGTACACCCTCCTTGCCTTTTTGGGTTTATCTGATGGTCGGAGTCGCTGCTTACACGCAGGCGTGTGTACCGATGAGCAAGAACATTCAACGTCCGCATAATGCACGCCTCGTCCGCACGTATACACGACCGGAGCTCATTTGGCTAACGCGGCGACTTCGTGGCCGCATTTCTGCGTTGGACCACGCCTCGTCAACGCGTTAGATGCCTCCGACGCGAAAGCGACGCGCCTTGATGGCCGCTAGCTGGTAATTATGGTGATTGGTTATTTATCGCCTCGCCAGGATCCATAGTCTCGCCACCCACATTACAACATGTTTGACGTATCCGTTTTGCAAGTGTTTTTTTTTTTTTCTTCTTTGAAACTTAGCGTGTCATTTTTCGGCCCCTGGAAAACATACGGGGCGCTGACAAGGGCACGGGTGCGATCGAGTGGTTTTGGAAAGTGCCTCTTACGAAAGCGTTATCCTACAAACTGAGCGTTCTGCTGACCTATGCTCGACCAGCAAGTGTTCCAAACTGCGTCTTGCGCGCGTCGGAACGCAGAAAAGAGCATGCCAATCAAAGGGCGACATAGAGAACACATAGGGAACGCGCGATGACGAGGCAGCCAAACGCGCGCTGTCATTGGTTGAAGTCGAGGGGAAACAAAAGCACGTAGGCGCATTTGGGTGGTAAACAACCGCACGAGGCGCGAAACGAGCAGACGAACTTGCAGGCCGTATAGTCTGTCACTGACGGTTTAAGAAACGCAGGGCGTGGCGAAGTCCCGAGCGTCTCATTATCGCTCCGCGGCCAATCGGATTGCGGAATTAGCCGATAAAAGCGCCGAAGAACCAATCACGAAGTATAGGACGCATGAAGATAACACGCTGCATTTCTTAAGTTGTCGATTACTATGGAGGATCACTTGCTTGTGCCTTTGTCTGCACTGTAGACAGTTGTGACGAGGAACATAGAGGTCGTCAGAAAGAGAATAAGTAAATGATTCATCCTTCCCTCGACTAATGCCGCCATTTAGATATAACACTTGCTTGGTAGTCTAAACCTTCCCAAAAATCGTCTTTATCTGGCCTCCAGGATCACGAATGTCGAGATTATTGTTTCAGTGTGGTGCCTGGAGGTTGCGGAAGGTCATTTTCAAATTACCGCTGAAGACGCACCTTCCGAGCCCGGAGCTTGCCGTCATAAAAGGAGTTTTCGGAATCTCTTTTTTCGCGCATCTTCAGCGCCCACCAAAGCTATGCACGTGCACTTTTGCTATTTTAAAAATGGTCAGAAAAAGACGTCACGACTAGTGTCAGTGCGAGGTATATATACCTGGCAAGCTTGCGTTTGCACAAGCTGCCCACTCGAGCGACACGCGATTGGCGGCCGAAAGATCATTTTATGACGTGAAGACTGGCCGGAGGTTTTTTGTATTTTCGCGCGTCTATAGTTGCATCTTCGAGGAAAACGAACGTGATATTCAGATTCACTAAATAAAAATACTCTACAATTTACCTCTATTTCATTTTCTCTTCTAAATAACTCTTCAGCTTCCCTTTAATTTAACTGTGTCAGTCATGCCTTCGGCAACGGCAGCTGATTTTCAGCAGAGATTAGCCGTACCATATCCCCTTTTCCACCCACTGTGTGTGTTTCCTGATATCTAGCTTTGATGCATCCCAGTCCGCCGCACTCTCGTTCTGACATAGAGCAACAAAGAGCTTCCCCTCGAAGAACCACAGATACTTCGTCTAGCAATATCCGTATTGAACGATCAGTGCGTCTGATGTATACCAGAGCAACATCCACGCTGTTTCATTGCTTTATTTTGTCTTCTGTCGGGGAGCCTGCGCGCTGTTCTCGTGTTCCCAATCCCAACATGCCCCACACCGCATCTTCCCTTCTGCTCCGCTAGGGGCTGGCCTCTCGAGGTGTGCTCACGAACACCACAACTCTCTCCACCTATAGACAGAGGCCCCGTAGCGCTAAGGTGACTTCCGAAGACAGGCACTGGTGCGTGTTCCAAGCGGTGGCATGGCTGATCAAGCAGTTGCCACTTCTTGTGCGACTGGGAGACTGCTGGGTTTTCAAAGTCCCAACCAGGAGGAGACGAGACAACCTCTGGATGACCCTGCAGCGACGGTCTTCGATCTCGGATGTGATTGACATGGCGGCGAACTTCCCCTTGCCACGTAATTACTATCCAGGACCGGGGTCTTATTTGCTTGAGTATTTCATTCGGGATCTAGCCGCGACGTTCTGGTAACTAACGAATCCATACAGCCGGCCAACGTACAACTCGCGGACTGTATGCGTGAACCTCTGGAGACTCGTGGTCATCAGGCTTCAGTCGCTCAAGAGCTGAGGGTGGTTCCCTTCCAAAAAACATCCAGGCCTTCCCATTCGCCACGTGGATGGTTGTGTGCTGCTTGAGCAGGAAGCGCGCTACTGTCTCGTCCTCCCGTCACAAGAGCGAGTCCTCTCGTCTCAAGACTAAAAACTATCCCCCGCTTGGAGTTTTCGGCGGTCCATGTGCCATAGGGCACAAAACTGCACAGGCAACGCGGATGGCCCTGAGGACGTCCTCAACTGGTCGAGGCGTCTTTGTCCCGACGAAGACGTCGTCGGGGCGTCCGGAACTGGTCGGGACATTCTGGTCCTTTCAAAGACGTCTTGAGGACGTTTTTAGGTTCCTTTATTTAGGAAGACCAAAAACGTATTCTCCCGAAAGATTTTCAATAGTACAAAATGTTTCGATGCCGGGAAGTGAAAACGAAACCAGAATGACTACGGAAATAAGAGTTCGGTAAAGGATAGTTTTACTGAACAATTTAACTGCGGCCGCCGAGGGCACAGGCCTCGGCGGCCGCAATCGCCGTAGCCTCGACATCAGCAGCCAGTCGCATCGGTTTCTCCCGAGCGAGCAGTGTGTTTCGGGTCCTCGCCGCTCAAAAGCTGTGCGCTCACTACCGACTCCCCAAAGTCAAAGTCAAATTGGACGTTTAGTGATTTATACAGCGTAAGGTCGGTCTGCCAGGATGGGGCGACACTGGTTTACACTATGGATGAGCAATTTAGCCAGTGCGGTACAACCGCTAGCCTGGGGTCTTTAACGTGACCACGCTGTAGTGATACACGACCGCACGCCGGTACAATGCCCATCCAGATTGAAACGGGCAGGGGTGGGGCTCGAACCTAGGGTGCTTTCATCTCGAACCCAGGATCCCTGGGTTCTGCAGAGCGAGCTTTCGCTCCCCGTGCGTCGAGCTGGGTGTGCGCTTTAGCCACGGTGTAAGATAATACCCTTCAGGTGAGGACACGGCGGGGCTGAACGCGCGGCGCGAGGAATCAGATAGTGTTCGTTCGACGGGCATCCGAAAGGCTGCATTATTCCTCGGCCTCCGTGCCCGCGGCTGACAGTGTCGCCGGCGGCCAAACGGCGAAACTGTGTGAGAGCGAAAAAAATTATCTCATTTCCATGACACCCCGGTACACCGTGGTCTTTCTGCACGAGCGACAACCTCGCTGGAGCTCTGCGCGTGTCAAGCATGAGGCGGCACGAGCCGTCTTTGCTGTACCCACGGGTCGACGAGTCATCTGCCGGCGCCGCTTGAAACCATAGTGAGAGAGAAAGAGAGAGAGAGTGAAAAGCGAACTTTATCTGCACTGCGCGAGGAGCGCGCTGTCCTCACCTGAAGAGTATTATCTTACACCGTGACTTTAGCCCACTCGGCCACTGATTCCTTTTTTTTTTTCCTTTATTGCATGGAAGCATAGACGGTGGGCACATGGGTCATAGTTGCAGTTTTGAAACGAGAATGCACTGAGATTATAAAAGCTTATTCATTTACATTTTCACCAACACTTTTACAACTCAGACAAATTTGCATACCTCATCGGGTACGCAGTGCTGACTCGGCTGTATCAGAAATCAGCAAACAGAAGACACTTTTTAAGTCGCCAGTACCATTCTGGCTTTTCCCTGAGTTTATCAAGGACACTTATGTGGTTGCATGTTTCGATAAAATTTGATTTGGTATACTCTGTTTCACCTTATGTCGTACCGCAGGAAAGGCTACAAGCGCGAGCGCCTTGCTCTGGGGCACATCCCGGCGGCACAAGCTCTCGTGACTTAAGAGCAGCTGCCAACGCTATGAGCTCGCGCTTCTAGCCTTCGCTGAGGTACAACATAAGGTGAAACAAAGTATAGTCCTTGGTGGTTAGCGTTTCTGTCTATCATGCGAGTCTTCCAGAGACTATGCATACCAAGAAAAATTAAAAAAAATCAGAGGGAAATGTTTCTGGATCTTCCACAGGAAGAAAACGAATAGAGTATGCGTTGATATACAAGTCCTTTTTTATAGTTTTTTGAAGTACATCTCTGAAAAGGTATGCATCTGTGCAAAAAATAAAGCAATGCTCAATAGTCTCTGGCGTGTTGCATAAACAACAGTTGACCGACCACGGTACAAAAATCTCTTTGCCACGTAGCCATAGTTTTACGGGAAGTGTGTTAGCATGAAGCTTAAAGAAAAATGTTTTTGCAGTTGGGGGAACACGCATTCTGCGAACTCGTTTAAAACATCTTGGTTTGTACTATTTGGATACAGGCTGCGATATAAAGGGTCTGGAAATAGCGAATCTATTAGGTTATGGTAGAGCTCTTTTCTGGAAACAGTAAATAAATAATCCAATGAAAATCGCACTTTCAAAAACTCAAAAGCTTCCACGACTTCTTTGAGAAAGCCAAAAGGTCGAGGCATTGCCACATGGTCGGATGAAACAACGAAGTCAGGGAGGAGATCCATCAAGTGAGGTAGGAGGAAGGTCCTTATGAACGGGTGGGAAAACGTTCTGAGGAACATGAAACGTGGAACAATCTTCCGTACATATAGGTGAGTTAAGCCTAGTCCTCTCGCTTCGATAGACCGAAACAGATTGTCTCGCCGCATTGGCTCCCATGAAGACGCCCATATGAAGTTCGCAAATATCCTATGGAAACGTTGAAGGTGTCCTCGGGCACAGTGAATAACCTGAAGCACGTACCACAGTTTGGCGACTAGGAAAATGTTACATGCAGTAGCACGGCCAAACACCGAAAGATGATTAAGCTTCAGCATGTCCGCTCGGCGCTTACGTTTTGTGACCCTTTCTGTCCAGTAGCGTGAGCTCGACCACATTCTAGAGGCGCGCCAAGGTAAGTAGTTGGCACGCCAGACCACGCCATTCCTGCATAATCCGAGGGCGTTGTCCCCCAAGTCCCATACCGAAGTCCACAACACTTGGAGGTATTAACCAGCGCTCCAGCTGCCTTACGAAATTGCTGGGTTAATTGTAAATGCAGCGTCGATACTTTGCTTATCAACACAGAAAAAAGTCACATCATCACCATAAGCCAGAACTTTCACTTCATGAGATAACAATTTATAACCCCTACCGACTCCCCGATAAGTGTTCTGTGCTACCAGATCCTCGCGATCTAAATCTGCGACCGGGCACTCTATTTCTCCATCGACGAACTGCCAGGCTTTGTAATTATAGAGGAGGCTATGGTACAGGTCTGTACTTTATCCATCGATCTATGTGGCGCGTCAGACAAAGTTGGTAAATTGTGGGCAGCCAAGGTCGACAACGGCTTCCTTGTGGTAGCTCTGTATTTCTCGCCTACGGCTCTCAGTATACATATTTCGTGTAAGACAAAGAAGAACTTCATACCACTCATGCAGGAAAGCATCCCATTGGCCCCGAGGGATGTGCACTGGCTGTTCTGCTGTGCCATCTCGGGGGAGCACGCTCCAGACTAATGCTGAGGAAATAAAAAACGCCGAGCAGTCTTCGACAGAGCCGCCAGCATGTAGGATGACATCGAGAGTATCACGTGCTTCGTCAAAGTGTTGACTCTAACGCTGTCTCGTTCTCCCGCTTTGATCCTGCACCGGCAAACTTAGACAGAGTAAAGCTTCCAGATGTGAGAAGATATATATAATATTTCTCAGAATGTTTAGTACGGTATATCACAAAATCGAAATACTTCAAGAGAAGAGGAGGAGGAGCAGGGGAGAAGGAGGAGGGGCATACCCTCCCTTCGTACCCTCCCCTCCTCCTCCTCAAGATCTGCGCTCTAATTCGGCATAACAGGGATAAACGTCTTTCATTTTTTTTTTTCCAACAGTGCCCTCTTCAAAAGAGGTCTCTACTCCGTTTCACACCAATGAAACGAGCGCCGCCGATGCTACGGTTCAATTGACCCAATCAAGCAGCGCCAAAAGTGCATCTTCACGGCCCTCGTCGTTTTTGTACGTTCGCTATCACCCTCTGAACCAATCTCTCACAGCTCAGGATCACGGCGCATTCACTCTACATCATTGGTTTAGTAGGAGATAGTAAAGGCACAAAGGCAACGAGCACTGTTGATGCACTTCTGGAGCTGCTTGACTGCCTCCATCGGATCACGGTTTCGGTTATACTCGGACTTGGCGTGAAACTATGTCTTTTAGACCCCTTTTGGAAGTCACGTTCCGACTGTTTGAAGGTCAGAATCACAGCGCAATGGCGGAGCAATCGACAACGCGGAATGCGAATGTCATCACTTTAGATGACGAGAAAATTTTACAGCGAAGCTGTTATGTGCTGGGATCTGGAAAAAAATGCGTCTATAGTTGTTAACAAAAAAAAAAAAAAAAAAAAAAAAAAACTCCCGAAACGGGCGCTCCTTCATTCCGATTGATCGTGGCAAGTATAAATAAAAAGAGGGGGCAACCCGCGTGTGTCAGCCTTCGTTGGCATTATTAGATAGTGAGGTCCTGATCCCTTGTTATCATCTACGGTCACCGACTTATCTCAGCTATGAGTCCGCCGTGACGGGGCTGAGGGCAGAACGCGCCGATATAACCTTTTTTTTTCCGCTTGCGCGATGCTGATAAAGAGACGGGCTCAGTCGGACAAAACTGTCCTCGAGGTGTGCCTCGAAAAATTGGGTTTAGAACTTGCCCATAAGTGATCATAAGGCAATGATCACTTTAGTCACTAAGAATAAAATACAGACAAATAAACAACGAAGTCGTGTACGTGTCTTCATTGCAATCATATGTAAATCGTATAGATGTCGAATAGTTGTCGTAATGTTGTCGCAAAGATAACAGCTTCGCTGGTCCTCCTCCTTCATGTGAAGTGGATGGGATCTACGATTTTTTATTAGTAGCTTTCCAAATAGGGGTGTGTGAATAGTGGTTCTAATCGAATAGCACTGCTCCATTTATAGCCTTGACAGCGCCAGGGGAAACCAAGATCTACCGTTTTTTTTTTATTTTTGTTGCAGTGTTGATGCTGGAAATGACGCTGCACTATTCGATTCGAACCACTATTTGTACACCCCTACTTTCTATGCTTTGTTTTACCATACGTTGGAGCGTAGCCACTGCCGGGAGTCGACGAGTCAAACAGCACCGGAAGTGGAACGTCACTGCGTACAGTACTTTTTCTGTGGGTGTGTTATTGCTTTCTAATCTGTACAAGCGCAGAAAGAGCGCTGAGACGTTGCGGTTTCATTTTGTGAGTTTGTGTGCACGTGTTTTGCGTCCGCCATTGCGTAGGGATTCCATAGCTTCTTACAGAGGGTAGACTCTCCACAGGGGTCTATACTAGCCATCTGAGTGAACATGGCTTCCGCCGTCCTGCAGTAGTTTAGGATTTCGCCACCAGTTTCAAAAACATGGCGTCCGAGACTGCGTTCGATACCCAATTCCCACCGGGAACACGTGCAGATCAGCTCTAATCCAAGAACGCAGGTCAACAAACAAATCTAAAAATAGAAGAACGGTTGGCCATAGGATTTCTTGTGGAGTGAAGACCGTTTTTCCGTGCCGAGTTTTTGATCCTGACACTGTGCGGGCCGCCAGCGGATGTTTCCAGCCGAACGCAGATGCTTTTTCTCGGAGGATCCTTTATAACCGGATTGGCCGATGCTCCCATGCGATGGCCGGAGAGGCCAAGGGGATTACCGAGCGTAAACTCAATTGCAAAAGTCCCGGAGGCCGAAGGCGGCGCCACTGTCGTATCCCAGGGAGAAGCCGAATCGATTTTCCTCAGTCGAGGTTCCTCCAGGCAGACAACAGCACTGAACTCTGGAGCGGCAAAAAGGTTCAAACCACGTTCCAAAAAAAAAAAAAAAGAAACTTTTTTTTTTTTTTACGCCAGCGTACGTTTGTTGTGTCTGAGTGCTTTTTTTTTTCGGTTGTTGTTTCAAGCTAAGGTTAATTTTCTTTACGAACCAAACTATTTGTCTTTATTTATATTTTTGTTTCTTATTTAGCACGTTTATGACAGGCGAGTTTGGTTTAAGGGGCAATATTGGGCGCAAGAAAAAAAAAAACTTGATCCGCTGAAATGCAGGTGAAAATCGCACACAGATAAACACATATACGCGCACGCACGCACGCAGGCACGCACGCACACAACTTAAGAACAAAAGTACATGGCACAAAACATATGTCTTGGATCGCCACGTGCGTTTCGTCGTCAACTGTTTCCTATGCGCCACAGAGGCGCAGTGCTCTCTGGCTCACACCAGAGCTGTATATTGGGAGAGTTTGGCCATTCATTGGTTTGAATAGGCGAGCACCTATTGACCAACCACAGGCCGCGAAACAGCCCCAAGCGCTAGTCGTGAGGTCCAGAAATGCTACGCGCCTAATTTAAGCCGTTCTAGCGTCGCTAGAGTAAAAAGGTGTAATTCCTGGTGACTGAATACTTGGCGCTTGTGAGGCTTTCGTCGCGCCCATATTCGACGGTAGAAATAAACGAACGCGCGTTCCAAACCAGATGAAACTGCGTAGTTGCGATCGTTGCTGCTGCGAGATTGAACGCGTCTATTTCACGCTTTAAGTGTCGTTTCCAATATTGTGACGTCGAGGTCTGCTGATTAGTCGATGCTGTGTCGCACTTTTAGTTTACGCTCTAAGCGCGGGGGGAATATTCGGCGCTGGCGGCGGTCTTTGCTCCGCCCATTGGCAGAACTCTTTCAATATACCGCTCTGGCCCGCACAGAAGGTTTAAGAGTTCAAACTATCTGCACTATTGGCGACGAGGGCCGTCTTCTGAAAATTACACGATCTCACTCTAGGTTAAAGGTTCTGTTCATGGGCGTTCGAAAACCTACCCGAGTCCAGCGTTGCTTTATCTGTCTTGTCACGTGACAATGATCCGCCGGAGTAATTCGGAACTATTCGAGCAACATTTCGAACACAGCCCATATGTTGCACCTCCTTTGGTTTCTATATGCGACGACACGACTAGGATTATCAATTGCCCGCGAATATTTCGACGGCGTATGTAAAAAGCACAATGGAAGCTTGGAGTCATCGCGTCCTTTAAGCAACACCGTCAAAGCCGACGGCCTGACATTCCTCCTATCTTTATTATTAAACGTAAAATGCATCATACTGAATACGTCCTAGTGAGCATTTGGCCAATCGTAGAAGGTCGAACACAGCGACGCTTTCACGCACGACGCCAATACACTGACTTGCATTGACGTCACATCTGCGTCCGTTGTGGTTGCTGAGCGCCTACCTCCTGCTGCGTCTTTCATACCTATCGAATTTGGTTTTCTCGGCAAGGACAAGTACGAATGGTGCATCCATGCATCAATACATGTGCAAGCCAGGTATTGATGCATCTCATAAGAAAATCTGGAAACTCGAGCTGTCAGCTCGAGTTCCGAGCCATTCCTGTGTGGTGGATAAGGCAAGCATGACGTTAATGGCGATAGACGCGGAAATGATGATGATTGGAGTTTTGACTTTGCTGATAATGCTGATCATGATGACGATGACGTGACCTCTCTACTTTCTCGTCTTTCAGATCGTGCAGGAGTACGAGCGAGCCGTCATATTCAGACTGGGTCGACTTGTCGAAGGAGGAGCCAAGGGTCCAGGTGAGTTTAGATATTGCGATTCGGGATATGCGGGAAGAACGAGTCAAAAAAGAGGTAGCGGATAACTTGCGGGAGTGGCACTGTCGTCACGTATTAAAAAAAAAAAAAATCCTATGGTTCCTTACAGCTTAAGAAACACGAGGTGTGGTTCATTACGTCCACGCTCCTTGCTTCGTTCTGAGCCGTCTTCTCGGCGAATGCCGCCATTTCATTATCGGTGCGAATCGATATTGAGATAGTTGTGAAATCTTTAAAACAAACGCAAGTGGGCGAAAATACGCAAGCCACTTACATATCATGGATGCATAAGAATGTACGTCTATACTCAAAAAAATTGAGGCAAAAAGGGGATAGAAAAAAAGGGTGGCAAACTTGGTTGTTGTACGTTAGATATCTCCGCATCCTTGCACACTGACCTTGGTGACAACTTAATCGGCTGGTATTATGTAAAGAAACTTTTTAAAATATTCATAAAACTTGCGACACATATCTCATTGCCGATACGCAAGACGCAATTTGTTACTGCCACGTCCGTATCTCGGAGCTTAACGTTGAGGACAAAGGGCTTCCCTGCATCCTAACCCCGGTGTCTATTTCGTCAGCAGCTGCGTATTAACCTGCCAACATTGTCTCTAAAACGCTCCTAAAACCCGCTTAGATCATAGACGTACCTTTGTCTAAACAATCTCCTCTAAAGAAACTTAAAAGCTCCAATTGCAAGGTTAGCCGCCTGACAAGTACAGAGCCTTCAAAACAAGAACCCCAAACGAAACTATCTAGGAGCCGACCGACTTCAATCAAACAAAAAGCTCACTCTCGTCTGCTCAGATTGGGAGACACTGCCGAACCGTCCGTTGTATGCCAAGTTTTTCGAGAGACCCGTCTTTTCTATGCCAAGTTTGTTTTTCGGGAACCCCGTTTCTTTGGAAGGAGGAACTGGGAAATGGAAAAGGAAGAAACCCAGAGAAAGCGATCTTTCCCTTCCTCCTTCCCTCCTTTCACTATAAAAACGGTCATCCCCAAAGGGGAATTTCTGTCCCCCGTTTCTTTTCCGTCTTTCCCCGAGACTGGCCGCCTTTTAGGCAAGTGGGAAGGGAGGAACCAAACATTTACGCTATTTGAGATCCTTCCTCTTTGGAACGGAGCTAGAAATGCGTATATTTCGGAATCTTTGCCCATTTTTCCTCTCCTATATTTTCTTTTCCCATTCGTACGACTGTGTACTCCGCGCGTTAGACCCATGGCTTTTTCGTCTTGGTCGCCTTCCCCTTGTTTGAACTAGTTCCCTTTTCTGTTCAGTTTGAAGCTCTGCTTCGTCTGCTTTTGTTTTGTTTTGTAGTCGTTACGGGGGAAAAACAATAAAATAAGAAAGAGTCGAATTATACTTCACGGCCAGGATAAACGTTTCATACCTCTCCCGTTCCTCCACTTACCGGGTTTGTTTGGGAGAAAAATAGTAGAATTCTCGCTGAAGTGTGCCTCCGCCGTTTTTATGGGCCATCTTTATATCCTGTTCGCTTTTCTGTTATGTTTAGGTTTTCTTTGTGGGGGGCCTTTTATCTCTGATTGCGCTTGAGTTTATCCGAGTTTATCCTCCTCGTTATTAAAGCGACGTAAAATACAGCGACACGGAAGGAAATGTGCGAAGTCGATGGGTGAAGAGTTGTGTCATCTCTTTCCAGCGATAACATATCCGACATGCTTCGGCGTCTTAGTGTGACCAGTGGAGCAGAAAGGAATCGAGCAGCCGTTGTACGACATTATGTCGTTACTGACAGTCTAAAAACGCGGTCAGGGTGAGCTCCGAGTATCTTATTATCGCTTTGCAACCATTGAGATTGCAGCCTGAACCGATGAGAAGAACACTGATGGACGGATCGCGAGCCAAGAAGCGTGAACATAATATGCTTGCGTTTAATCAGCTGTCAGTGACTATAGTACACACTCTCCGAAGCTCCTGCGTGTGTACCGTGTAGCTATTTTCCCGGCACACTGATCATCGGGCTTTCCTTAATTAGTCTAGTCAATCAGAACCCAAGTAACACAAAGCATGACCCGCGGGGGTATTGCATGGGCAGCCCAAGTTGAACCATGCCTCCGCGGATGCCAGCTCTGTGGTAACACTGCCCCCGTAAAGCCGATGTGGGACCCGGGGGCATTGCATGTGCAGATCAAGTTGGACATGCCTCTGCGGAGCCCAGCTCTGTGGTAACTCTTCCCCCGTAAAGCCGATGCACAGTTAGCAGAGATGGGCACCTGTGGAGCCCATCTCTGCTAACTGTGCCCCCGTATAGCCGAAGTGGAACCCACAGGATCATTGCATGGGCAGTCCAAGTCGGACATGCCCCGTGGAGCCCACCTCTGTGCTAACTCTGCCCCCTTATAGCCGAGTGACCCGCGGAGGAATTCTATGTGCAAGCCAATTTGGGCGAGTGGTATCGTACCCGAACGGTGCATGCTTTAGTTGCAAAACATCGAACACCCCTGTTGCCATCGAGGACGCTTGGCCATCGACGCAGGATACCGATCGCCCGTATGATACCGAGACATCCCGACTATTGTAGGAGCTACGAAAGCATTCATCCTTCGCGCCTCCAGCTCGTTGCTCGCCCTCTCGTGGCGGAAACGGGAAGCGCTGTAGTGGGGGTTCCCCGGTTCTCCTGCGCAGCGGGAACGGTGGAACTGCTCGCGATCCTGACTCGCGAACTGTCATTTCTGGATGCATAGAACGCTCCTTACTGACCAGTTGGAGTGCTGCCGCCGGCATGAGACTGTACCTTACTAGAGAGCTTTAATATTGCGTATACAAGCAAACGCAAGTGCTGTGCGTTTGCGTTAGAGTTGCGTGCTCCACGGTGCACATGCGTGTCGTTGCCATGCGCCAATCGAACACCGCAGTTTTGGGCTCCGCGCTTCAGCAATGTGGAGCATGCAACGCTAACGCAAACACAATGTGCTTGCGTTCGCTCGTATATGCAATACTAAAACGTGCTACTGTTTCACCGGTTTTTTAACGCCAACGAAACGTACTGAAGTGAGGAGACGTGAAAGCGGGTGGGCGCTCCTTCGAACTGGAAGGGCTGAGACTGGCAGAACAGCGGAGCGTAAAAATTAAAGAAAATAAATGTTCCGGGTAGTCTTGTAATTAAAACAACAACAAGAACGGTTTTTTCGTATTTCAGAACAGTTGGTCCGGAAGGATTGGTGGCGAGTTTGGAAGTTTTGCTGATTGACAAAAGTCGCGACTTTAATATCACCATTTGCTTTACCCACAATTAATGTCACTTTACGTGAATCTGCAAAACTACCTAGGATGTTTAAACTATTTTTATTTTATAACTTTTTAATCAAGAATGCTGCAATTGGCATCAATGAGGATAATTTGCCATGTATGGATTGCCATGGTTGTTCGCGCGTTTGAAATTAGATCACAAGCAGCAAATTTTAATATAGTTTGAAAAACTATTTATTAAAATATCTTGATTGTATTATCATTAATACATATTGCCGTAATGTAGGCCCCCCAAAAACGCCACAATCACAAAATGACGCCATTTAACCATAATAGTTTTTACAGAAAGGTCTTGTTTTGATTTGTTTTTAGCACATGAAAAACTCTCACGTCGTTATCAAGATATACATAAATGCTTGATGTAATATAAAGTTCTATGCGCCACGGGCTGCCTTAATAAAACACACACTTCCATTGTCTGACTCGAATTTTGGTTTTTGGGTTTTTGTAGTGAGAACCACGTTTCTTAATTTATACGTTTTGTGAATATATTCTAAACACATCACCCGTGGCGATATTTTGTAAATGTTGTATTGATTTTATTATTCTTGTGCTGGAAATAATTCTAAATCAATTAATGATTTAAATGGCCGAAACCATTAAATGGCCCGCAAATCATTATTTAACATCCAAATAAAAAAGAAAGGCTCCAAGAACACACAAATATCAGCGCTTATTTTTTCAACAAATACAATATTCTGCTACCTCTAAGGTGTATGGACGACCCTGTTTTTAAAGGGACACTGAACTATCCAAACATATTTTGACGTTCCTGGATCGGACACGCCTGTCACAAAATAAAGTTTTCGCGAACAATTTCTGTAGCGTGATGATCACGCTGTGAGGCACATCTTGAGGTAGGAGAGAAACAAAAATGAACACCTATACTGAGAAATTAAATCTAAAATATAAGTTAGTTTCGGTTTCGCACCTGAATGAAAACGTGCCTCCCTGCGTAAATATTACTCTAAACACCGGTTTTGTTTTCACATTAAAGAGGTGACCTGCGCACATAACACCCCAGCTTCCCCGTAAAAGCGGGAATAATTTGTGTCGGTCTGAAGCCTAGCACACTAGACAGGGCCCAGCAACTAGTGTGTGAGCACGCATCTCCGACCCTCACTATAACCACCATTTTGGAAAACGAGTGGCGCCACCTATACACAGTTAGAGTCGCTCACACCCAGATTCAGCTTTTCTAGGCATTTCCGATGACAGGAGGAGAGAGTGGAGGTGCCCGCTGACTGTCTTTTGTATGATGTATCATTATGAACTTGACCGCAGGTTTAGTATCTAGGCATCTCTTTCAGGAGGCCAGGGATGTGCCATAGGTAAAACTGGTTAAGACTACGATACTATTCGAGGCAAGATAAATAGTACCGATCACTCTTCCCAATGACCGCAGTGAACCAACGAGAGGTGTTCAGAATTAATTGTGCGAAGCGTGCATGTGATATAGTTACTAACGGCTAAAGAAACACAGTGTGCGGCTCGTTATACTCTTGCTTTGTGATTGGTACTATAGCGTTATAATCAGCGAATGCTGCATTCCCAATGGCTGCTGAACAATACTAAGATCGCATTCCTAACGAGCGTGTTGGTAATGTATAGTGGAAAACAGAAAGAATAAAACATAGAGAGGACGAAACAGAGACGAGTACATTCTTTCACTCGTCTGTGTTTCGTTTTCTCTGTTTTTATTTTTTTAATTTCTGTTGTCTAGGATAATAAGATCTGCCTGGGTCTCCTCCCGCCCCGCCTTTCTTAACAGGTCTCGGTTACTATATAAGTATACCCCTGAGAGCGGGCTGTCACGGAGCTCTTTGGACAGGACACCCAGGGAGATTCCAGAAAGGTCTATCGGAGCGAACGCTGAGGAGCACGACCGCGTGTCACGGGTGACAGGCACATGCTCCGTTAAGCCATATAATCTGACAGTCCGGTGGATCATTCATACGCCTATCTTTCGCCACGTGATCGCCCTCATGCCCATACCCACGCGCGGAGAGCCTGGGATCGGGTGTTAAAAAGGATGCGATTGATTGGTCGGGCGCGAGCTCGTAGCCCCCAGTGCACTGTCAGCTTGGGGGGTTGAACGGGATGGCGACCTATACCCAGAAGACCCCGAGCACGGACCTCCAGCGGCGCCGCGGTTCAGGCGGGAAGGCGTTGTGGACGACAGGAGAGTGTTCTCGGCGACATTGATGACGGGAAGAAGGGAAGGCGCGATACGCTCGCATGCAGTGATGGGATCCGGCCGCCTACCACGACTATATTACGCAGGACCGTCGCTCGACAGCACGGGTAATTGCGTTGGGCCGCGCGCTCTGCTGTTAGTGTAGGTCAGCCGATGTCTTTGTTGTTACCTGCCCGTTTCTTTGCTCGGTGATACTGTTCCCCTGGCTGCGTCGAAATCGATTTCGCGATACTCTTCTTTGCTACTTTTTGTTGTTGTCGCTGGTCTTGCGGCTTAAAGGGGGATATCGGGCTGTCTGCCCGCTTCCGACGCATCTTTTATGGCATTTGTTATAGTACGTGACCCCCCAAACGAAGCAATGCGATTTTTGTTTACAACTTTTTTTCAATGTAAGTAACACTCTCAAATTTAAAATTTTCATGGGAATTTTTTTTTTTTTTTTTAGTTTTGCTGCATAGTAAACTCTGAATATTTAGAATTAAGCGTTGCGTAGTTCGACTTTTGTTTTCACAGAGTTTTCTTTTCCCCTTAGTTATTGCGTAAATAAATAAAAAAGAGAGAGTAAATCGGTCGTCATTAAAGAGCTGCGGGTTCCTGGATTCTCGAGAAATGCGCTCATGCCTTCGTAATATTAGCGAGAGCTCCTATCCAGCGCTGTGAACCATTCCAATAGTCGCCTTCTCCGCGGTTCCATCTTTATCTAGTGAGCTGTGCAACGCATTGTGAGCGTGCACAGTAACTTTCTTTTGCAGAACATCAAATGCCACTCATTAGTTCACAACCCAGCGGCTCCAATTCTGTTTTGTTTTGTTTATGTGCTAAGCGCTGCAAGGGTGTCTATAGTCATGGCAGCATAAGAAACGTGGGGCGTGGTTTCTTATGTTGACGTCTCTTGCTTCGTAAATACTTCTTTATATTTATTTTTTTTTTATTTTTTTTTTTTGGGGGGGGGGGGGCATTCTCATCGGTGAATGCCGCGATTCCCGGTGCTGTGGAGCGATGATAAGATATCCGGGACTCGCCACAATCCACGTTTCTTAAACCAACAGGATTTTATTTGTTATTTTAAACGTTCGTAACTGTACGTTTTTCGCGTTATCGCGCCTAAAACTACGATGGTCTCCCTTCGGAGACAGGAGAGATAGGGTCTTCATCAATTGTTGAGACGACGGTTCATTCCGAGCCGACAGAACCAGAAAAGAGAAACCGATACGGCACAACGATAAAACGATTGCACCCCCCCCCCCCTTCTCTTTCTCTCTCTCCCGTATCGTGGGTCTATATAGAAAGGAGGAAAAATATATAGAAAGAAAATAAAGTAGACATTTCTCTCGGAGAGAGTCCTCATTAAAGGTTCATCGGCTCGCTCAATCACCTCGCAACAATCAGTCAAGGAGAACAATCAGGTTGGTCCAGGCGCGCGCGCGCGGCCGATGTCCGCCCCCACTTTTAGCGCACACTCCATCCCGTTCTCCCAGCCAAAGCCGTCCCGAGCAATTAGTGTGGGCCGAGACAAAGCCGGAGGCACGTACTCCGTTTGGCGCAAACGACGTTCTCGCGCTGCGCGACACACGAAATCGGAGCGCGAACAACACCAAAAGAGGAGCGAACGCCAAGAAAGGCGAGAGAAGACCTGTCTTTGAGCCGCAATCGCACACCATACAAAAGACAGTCTGCAGAACGTGTGTTTCTTTCTTGTGTAACGATCTGATTGGTCGTACAAAAACTGTCTGCAAACGTGTCTGAAGCACACGTATGTGCATGGAGCAAACGTGCTCCCAAAATGCTTCAGGCATGTCTACAGGTACTTCTGTCATCGTTTCTGCTGCGAACACAGGTGGCGTTTACCTGGATGCGACCGTAGCGCATCGAATCGAGATATGACTATTTTGCTTGGCAGTAAGTGGGTAGAAGAGGAAGAAGCAGGAAGAAAAAGGGTGCGTGTGATTGGTCCCTGTTCGATTCGATGCGCTATGATCGCATTCATGTGGCTGGGTTTACATGAATGCGATCATAGCGCATCGAATCGAGCAGGAACCAATCACACGCACCCTTTCTTCCTGCTTCTTCCTCTTCTACCCACCTACTGCCAATCAAAATAGTCATATCTCGATTCGATGCGCTACGGTCGCATCCATGTAAACGCCACCACAGTCTGTCTGTCGTAGATGTGTATGAGAAGCGTGAATGCGGCTTGAATGCGCTTCGACGAATTGCGCATGCAGAGGAGTGCTGAGCCTCTCCTGGAGTTCTCATGCTGCAAATGACTATTCGCAACTCCAACGACGAGCATTTCATTCCATGTTTTTCTTCTTTCACATTTTGGCAGCCACGCCGAACGAGCTTTCGCTGCGCACTTGAATAGTCTGTATACCTTCCCGCTTCTCTCCTTGACATTTTTTTTTTTATTTCCGCTGGGTGGCGACGCTTCTTCTGGATTGGGGAATAGGGCGTCAAACAGCGAAAGTTTCCTGCAGACGTTTGGCTAACCTAAGTATCTTAGTGAAACCTCAGGTGCCGCTTGAAAGGGACACTGACAAAATATTTATGCTCGCCGAGATTTTTTTTTTTTTTCACTTGATTTATAAGATTTTAGCTATTCAGAGCACAATTTACGGCTCGAAATTCGTTTTCTTTCCGCCCGAAAACCGCCGGTCGAGAATCGGTCGGTTTGATTCGCGCTCACTTTCTTTTCCATGACCACGTGCCGTTCAAACTAGCGTACCAAATATAATCAAAGTCGTGGGTTATCTAGGGCCCGCATTTAATATTAGAAATCTAAAAGAATAGGAACCCCATTTTTGTGGCTTCCAAAAAGCTGCAAAAATTGGGTCGGGAAAAAAATGGTTCATAGATCACAGGAAGTACACTTACTACGTCATTTTCAACATGGCGACGTACCGAAGGCTGAACGACGCGATGGCGGCGCACGACGGAGCAACGTTGCGACGGACGTGGGACCGCTGCTTGGAAACTGTCGTTCGCTGTAGCGGCCAATCGATCTTCAAGTGCAGACAGCGAAACAATGGACCTTTTGTAGAAATACGCAGTGCGCATGCGCGGAGTATTTGATGCGCCTGGGTTCGAGAGTATCTAGTTCCAAACAATCCGCCATCTTGCATTTCTCGCCTTTGGGCGCCTTGGAGACCATCGAGAGTCAAGACTCAAGTTTTGATGTTGCGAACAAGGTGAACACGAGTCATCGTACTGACGACGCCCGTTCTAGATTACGACGTGCACCGCAATCATGCCGGTGAAGGCAAGCGCATCCCCGATGCGCTTGCCTCAACGAACTGTCCTTTTTGAGGTAGCTCCATACGCGGTCCTGGGTGAGGTTCGTACGGTCCGGGGGATGACGTACCCAGTGGTCCGCGTCAAACGCGAACGGGATGTTCTGATCCCGAGACATCGCGACTCAAAATGCTTCGAAAAGCAGCGAGTGTACCCAAAAAGAAAACGAACCGGTAGAACACAAGAAGCCTAACGTGCACGTTGTTTTCTCTACAAATACTCTCCAACCCAGTGCGCCTCAGGTTCGCCCATCGCCCCATAGGTGGCAGCACATATTCGCCAAAAGGTCCATTGCACGACAAACAATGCATGCAACATCGTCGTCGTCGTCGTCTAAATCCAACGCCAAAAAAAAAAAAAGAGTAGTGGAAAAGAAAAAAGACACTAAAGGTGTGATAGCCACGCGACTTCGGGCAAATCTCTTCTCCTCCACACTTTAGCCTCCACGGTACCCCGTGCTCATGTTTCCGTTTCAATTTCAGAGCAGTTAATTTTTTTTTTTTGCTTCATTACAAAGATACGTGACTCCGGAGCAAATTATTGAATGGGTAGTATCCTGACACCATTATAACTCACCTAGCAAAAAACAAACAAAAACAATGTTGGAGTCAGTGTTTTTGTTTTTGTTTTCGACAAGGATTCTTTTCGCGTGATCTTTTGTATGAATGTTGTATCCATATGCCAAGAACATAAGAAAAAACAATGATTTTTTTTAAAATATACGATTGGAGCACGGCACATACACCTCGTAGTTTATTTTGTGGTGCCGGGAAAAAGAGAGAACTAGGAGAAAATAGAGAATGCTATAATCCGGAGCATCTCATTATCACTTCACAGACAATGAGATTGTGGCATTAGCCGATAACAACACCGAAGAACCAATCACGAAGCAGGAAACTTAATAAGCCACGCCCAGCGCTTCTGTCAGTGATTATATAGAGGCCTTCTTTTTGTCTGATTTACCAAATGGCCACCTGAGAATGTGCTTGTCAACATGCTGTATTGGGGCAGTGCATGCAGTGCTGCTTGTTTCCTTAAAGGGGCCATGAAACGAATTTTGGGCTGGGATAAATGATTTTAAATTGGGACTTTACTAATCGCATATCGTTTAGTTGGCCAAACGAAAGAGGGTAGAAAGTCAAAAGCCAGCTTTTCAGTACGAACATTTGAAAAAATAGCGGACTATTTTGTACCTTCTTGCCTTCGAAAGCTCTCCGCCTTTTCACTGTGATACATCCGCGGTTCCCAAAGCGCGTCAGTGGTGCCAACCTGACGTCAGCCGAGCCCAGCGCACGCATTGGACATGAGAACTGCGTCCCTCGAACGTATGCGCTCGTCAACAATAAATCCGTCGACGAATATTCGGATTCTCGTTAGTGGCCAATGAGTGCCCTGACGGAACTTATCGTCACTGGGGAATGACAAGTTTTATGGTGTGCATAAAAAGCACGGTGGAAGCTAGGAATCATCACACCGGTGCCGAAGAATATCACGACGACGTGATTTCACAATTCGCATTTGAGTTGAGGATTAAAGCTAAGGAAGAAGAAGTAAGAAAATCGTTTCATGACCCCTTAAAGACAGCTACAGCCACCTCGTGCCAAATTCTTACAGCTCTGAAACGTATACTGTCACTGTCGCATTCACTGGACAAAAATCTAGAGCCCGGGTGCCCGAGCGTGTCGCGCCAAAACCTCCAAGCAGCGCGCTTTTGTCTAATCGTTTGGTGGCCCACGGTACTGCCCAGAGTTGCCCTTTCTGGCCACCAGTCGCACTGATCAGCTCCCGACTGTGGCGCGTCTTGTCCAATCCTTCATGTAGAAGATATAGTTCGAGGCGGCAGATTGATTTAATTTCTGCTTTGTAGACAAAACGCAGTGTTAGGCGCGATAGTGAAACGGGTCCATTAGCGAGCGAAATCTCGTCGGCTAATCGCCGTGAGGGCCTTCGCTGGGCACGGCGATTGGAGCGACACGACGACGCCGACGACGCTTAAAGTGGCGAAGAAGATCAAGAAAGCAGAATCATAGAAAATAAAAAAAGGAAAGCAACGTAAGCGTGGTGGTGCTGCATCTGGATCGAAGTCGTCGTCGCCGCTCCGCGACACCGCGCTGAAACAAAGGAAAAGAGGCTATCCGCGGGGAACAAAGGAATAAGGGAGGAGACAAACCGGGAAGAAGAAAGGGGGAGTTAGGGAGCAAGAAAATAAATAAATAAGCATGAGAAGCATGCGCTCGTTGTCAGAGTAGGGAAGGAAATTCGGGAGACGCAACCGCACTGCAGTTCAAAGAAAAGGGGGGAAGGGAGAACGGTTGCTACAGTTCTTGAGACACAAGCGCCGCTCGTTCCGGAAGGAGTGATGAAGCATTTTGCTGGCTATTTACTTTTGCAGGATTTTTGCTGTTGTTGTTGTTCTTCTTCTTGTTTTTGTTCGAGTGCGTGTTTCTGAATGGATACAAATTTAGTCAGAAGTCTGCTCTAGTTCTTTTCGTATACCAGGGGGTTGCTTCAGAGTTTGGTATCTTGCCATCTATTTCTTTTTTTGTTCCTCGGGGATTTATGGGAGATGGATAAATGGAGCTTCTTTCTTGTTTTACGGCTTGATTTTCTTTCTTTTTTTTTTGTCTTTTAACTTTGCGATTCCAATAAAATCGTTTTTTGTGTGTGTTTGTGTTGTTCTTTTTCGTTCCGGTGAACGGTTACAAGGTTAGCTCGCCCTTGGGGAAGATCCCTTTTGTTCATTGCGCCCAGTCTTTCCAGCGGGCGGTTCGTGCGCGAGACAAACGAGGGGCTCGGTGCTTCTTCACGACCGCAGCTTTCGAACAGCGACTTTCAGAAGAGAGCCACCCTTGCGGTTCAGTAGGCGAGAGAGAAAGTTTCACGAATGTCAAGCACGTTTCTTGGGCAATGCAGATAACGCGTGAATTGCCTAGAAGAGCAAGACACGTTCGGCTCATGTAAATTTGCTGCACCCCTCGAAGTCCCTGGGTGTGAGTACAGCTCAGTGATCCACTAAGAGCACCAGTCACCGGTCTTTCTTTAGCCAGTCTAGCCAATGAGAAGGGGCGACCTGTAGTACCGGCGAGATGCTTCGTCGGTGCCTATTTTTAAGTTTCCTACCCGTGACGTCACGATCAAGATTTGCGTGAATGGCTGTGATTCTGGCCACTTATATATCATCGGCTGCGAACGATGAGTTTGACTGTGTGTCTCAAGAGCACGGCGGCAGCTTGTAGTCATCGAGTGTTCATGTGCAACACCCTACATTATGACGTTCTGAAATTGCCCTCAGTGAAGCCGATTAAAACTAAATAAACCCTACTAAAAACGTCATAACAAACTTTAAAATAATCCTAGAAGCCTGAAATATCATACGATCTCCGTGGCAAAGCGGTTGATATTTTTTCGTCCCTGAGGCCACATGGCCGTTGGGGGTACGGTACCGCTCTCCTCTCCTCATTGGCCAATAATTTAAGAAAGAGACCAATTAGCGACGCCAAGAGTGCATCGCGGGGCAGTATACACACAGGAGCTTACGAAAGTGAACAACCACTTACCCCTCCCTCCAGGCTGGAACTGATCGATGTCACGACATCCAGGATGTCAAACTTGATTTAAGTGACCTATTAAACGAGAGAAGGTACGAGGCGCAGATTCTAAATTGGTGCTCGCAAAGTTTCTATACTGCTACTCAGTGCTTTCGATCACTTCCGTGGCAATGCAATTTAAAATACAGGTTCGGGCTTGCACTCTTGTAGTTGATTTGGAACAAGTGAGCTTGAAAGGGAAGCGTCTTTCGATGCACTTTTACAAGTACCAAGGGGATCGGCGTTGCCCAATTTTCCTACTTATCAAGAGCTGAACAAACCTGCGGTCTCGCGCGGCTTTAATGAAAAGTTTACTAGCAGTTTTTTCCGGCATACCTACCTTCTTTCACTCACCCCCTTTTTCCCATCCTTGCGCTTTTCAGTTTGAGCAAAAGTAACTCTTAACGGCACCGAGGTCTTCGTGATGCATACGCGGTGAAATGACTCGGGTTAAAGAGACACTAGAAACATCTTTAGGCTTTTTGTAATTAACGGGTTCTACGATTGCGAGAAGACTAATTAGTCTAATGAAGCCAGGGCTTTTGTTTGGTGGGCTTTTATTGGTAAAGGGTCAACTTCAGAAGCCAAAGTGCCGAGAGAAAAAATATGTTTGCATCGTTTAAGCTTTCATCGCCCGTCGAGCGATTCTGGAACTATACGGGTAAAAACGGAGGGAGAGGAGGAGACGAGAGCCCACGGGGACGTCCTTCTCCTCTCTCTCCCTTTTTACCCGTAGAGTATGGTGCCTAGAGCGCGTCTTCGACTGGTGTGTTTAGCGTACCTAGGCTGCCCCTTCATCAGAAGTTGTCCCGAAGTGGCAACAAATGACGTCACAGAAGCCGAAGTGTCATGCTGTTGCGTGTTGCGATCCTGGCGGTTGGTCATAGAAATGCTAACGAGAAGGCTGCGAGTAGCACAACCGAACGCGAGTGACACTGTCGTCATGGCGTCCCAACTTCTGCCTACCGAAGCTTCCGTGGACTGCCACACTGGAGAGCGACCTGTAGCAGAACAGGCATTTGCACGTAGACCACAGCTGTTGGGACGCCGCCAGGATCGCGACCAGCAACAGCATGACACTTCTATGACGTCATCAGGCGGAAATGGAGGGACCACGTTTTTGGACGCGGTAAACACACCAGTCGGAGACGCGTTTAAAACACCATACCGCAGAGGGACCTTTATTAGAACGTACGCTAGAGGTTTGCCTCGCTAGCTTGAGCCAGAGCCGTATATGTAGAGAGTTTGGTCAATGGGAGGCGCGGGCAGAGCCAGGGCGTGCGGCAGACTCGGAAAGAGGGCTTGGCATGCTCTCTTGACCAACCAGAAGCCGAAAAGAATCCCCTAGCGGTGGTAGCGAGAAACAGTCTGATCAAAGGTCTATGTTCGTAAATGGTTTTAATAAGCGCATAAGAGTGATGTGTAGTAACTCTTTGTGGTTGAAAATAGGGTACACGTGTTGTTTTCATCATGATCATGCGGAAACATGTAAGAAACGAATGCGCCGCTCAACTCTGTTTTGCTCTGACAGAGTGTAACCGCTCGGACGGCAGATTCCCGGCCCTCAGCGCTTGGCGTACGGATTATGTCGATCGTTCCGCTAGTCGCACTCTTCCACCATCATTTTGGATGAGCGTGAGTGAAACATCACGTGTACCCTATTTTCAGTCATCGAGAGTTACTCCATTGCAGTTATCAGGTTTGTTTCTCGCGACCACCGCCAGGGTATTATTTCCGGCTTCTGGTTGGTCACATTCGAATTTCTGAAGACGCCCTGGAACACGCCCAGCCTGCTTTCGGCCAATGGCGCCTCCTCGTTGGTCTCCTATACTTCCCAACGAATGGCCAAACTCTCTACATATACGGCTCTGGCTTGAGCTAAAGCCCCTTGGTAAAGGCGTTCTTTTTTTACAAGTACCGACAACCATTGTTGTGGAAACGCTCAAGACACGTGCCACGAGCGGATGCTCCGCCGCTATTCGCTTCCAAGGGCCGCTCGAGACACGGGCCTCGTGCACTGGCGCATTTCACGCTACTTGCAAAGCAAACGCAAACACATCGAGGAGCTTTAGCTAGAGCTCGTGCCGTCCCTTCGAAGCGTGGACTTAGGACGCGCCCGCTAGACACGCAATCCGCAGCGTACATTCTACTATGGTGGCTAGAAGGGGGAGGTGTCAGCCAGAGCCGTATATTAGGAGAGTTTGGACAATAGGCGGAGCAAAGGCCGCCACCAGCGCCGAATATTCCCCCACGCTTAGAGCGTAAACTAAATTTGTGACACAGCGTCGACCAATCAGGAGACCTCTACTCCATCTCGTAGATGTCTGCAGTGAAGACAAAGGCACAGGCGCGTGAGCCTAGCTCAGCGAGACGCTTTTGTTTGTACGAGACCTCGCGCATGGGAGGCACTTTCCAAAGCCACGCGCTCGTGCCCATGCCTTTGTCTGCACTGCTAGAACAGCGTCCCGAGACTGGCTGAAAGAAAGCAGTGCAAAGGGTGGGGTGCGCGAGCGTCTTGAGACGCGGAGTTCCGCTCGGCACGGCTCAAATTATACTTCGTTTCACTTTATCTGCGAGCGAAGCCAAAGCTAGAAACGCGAGACCAGCGCTTTTTGCATTTCTCCCCAGCTCGCGCGCTCGAGCAAAGCCTGAACGCACGGAGCTTCCGTGCTCGCGCTTCCAGTTTTGCCTTCGCTCGCACATAAGGTGAAACGAAGTATAGTCGTGGCACAAATTTAGAGCACACGACCACCGCTAGGGGCTGTTTCGCGGCCTGTGGTTGGCCCCGAGATGCTCGCCTATTCAAACCAATGTATGGCCAAACTCTCTCAATAAACGGCTCTGGTGTCAGCATCGCGCAGCTTGCTCCGTGTGCGGCGGCGCCCCAGTATATCTTGACGACGATGTAGGTGGAGCGCGTATCGACTCTGAGATGCCTATTGCACACGCCGCGCCGGGGAAGGCTCGTTTGCTTTGCTCGAAGCGCTCGTTTGTGGTGTTATTCCCGGAAAGATTGCCCCGTGCATCCAGACTACCGCGATGGCAAAACGGCAAACACGCTGCTTTGCTCCCCCGGATGCACCACGGGGTACATTTCTGCGAGAAAGAAAGAAACGAATGCCTCCTTCTTCGACGTCCTCGACAACGACGACGACGACGACGACGAAAGCGTCGGCTGGTTTATTTTTGTGTTACGTTAGTAAAGTGGTTAGTTGGGCGAGTTGGTAATGATTGAACATGGTTAAAATTGCGCACAAATAGAAAGGAACAGTAAAGAGGGAAGAGAAAAGAGACAAGCGCAAACTCACAACTTGATGTATTGAAGAAGAAAAAAGAACAGCCCGCCGTATCAGCCTTTTTACAATCGTTTGAGTGTGGTTGATGGTGTGTGTCCTCCGCGTGCTCGGGTGCCCCCGTGCGAGTGTGGCCTCGGCTCGAGCTGATACCGCGGGCTGTTCTTTTTTCTTCTTCAATACATCAAGTTGTGAGTTTGCGCTTGTCTCTTCTCTCTTCTCTCTTTACTGTTCCTTTCTGTTTGTGCGCAATTTTAACCATGTGTTACGTTAGCCACATGTCCAAAATCAACGTAGTTTAATTTCAAGTGGACTTTAAAGGGCGCATATTTCACGCGACATTGTCGACAGCAGCTCCACCGCTTCATCCTGACGTAGTCTCTAATCGGACGTCTACGGTAGCGCTGATTGTAGAACGTCCTCTGGCAGCGGCAAAAAGCACATGTTACCTCACGCTAGCGCCTCTCCGGACTATGGACTCGTACATGTGCACTCTTACATTAGCTATACTTTTAAAACGTATTTCAGCTGTATCTCTATCTATCGATCAAGCCGTCATGTGCAGAATGTACCCTTTAAAAAAATCATGGGAGGAGAACGCGCCCACACACACCACGCTCGTCAATAGGCCGATCTCAGCAGGCAGTTTGCTACGCCACCGCTGCCGCAATGCTTCGAGGGAACTTTAGTCTTTCTGCACGTGCGACAGCCTCGCTGAAGCTCTGTGCATGTGGAGCATACGAGACGGCACGAGCCATCTCGTGCGCTGCCTTCTGCATTCTGTGAACTAAAACTATGGCGGCGTGAGGCATGCGGTCAAGGAGGTTATAATGGGCAGGAGGTGGCGTCCCTAGGGTGCCTTAATGTCCTTCTGTTTAGGGTGATGCCACCCTTTGTAGTACCCGATGCCGACAGCACGCGCTCACGGGTAAAATACAAAGAAATCGACGAAAACAAAATGTCGCCATAGCACAGTCAGCGCCAGAAGCGCGTGCAGGGACACACTCTTTCACGCGCTTCTGAACAAAAAATAAAAATAAAAGTGTGGAACAAAATGGCCAGATGTCTCCACCCTAGGGTGCCTTCATGTGCGCTTTGCTTAGGGTGGAGACATCCGGCCATTTTGTCCCACACTTTTATCTTTATTTTTTGTTCAGAAGCGCGTGAAAGAGCGTGCCCCTGCACGCGCTTGTGGCGCTGACTGTGCTATGACGACATTTTGTTTTCGTCGATTTCTTTGTATTTTACCCGTGAGCGCGTGCTGTCGGCATCGGGTACTACAAAGGGTGGTATCACCCTAAACAGAAGGACATTGAGGCACCCTACTCCACCCTAAGCAAAGCGCACATGAAGGCACCCTAGGCGTCCCTATCCCCAATGCATGGAGCGAAGTGTAACGGAAGTAGGCGTGGCCACGAGCCGCGACGAGCATTTCTTGACCAATGGGAAGCCTAGTGAGTGGGCGCCGCCATTAATTTCGGTGCAAACAACCGCGTTGCGATGACATTTCCGTGGCAACGCGATTGTGTGCACCGAAAGTAATGGCGGCACCCACTGTTATTTGAAACAGCGCTTAACGGGAGACTTTTAAACCGGTATGGTCGGAATTGTATGAGATTATTATAAACGAACGCCTGGTTGCCCAGCAGAAAGTAAGTGACTAGAGTTGAGATGCTCTAGACGACGCACCGACTGAATCGGTGTCGAACAGGCGAGATTTCGAGCCCAACACTTGCCTGACCAGTAGGACTAGGAAGTCGGCGTGTAGCGGACGCTCTCGACACCGCGCGACCGCACATACAGCGTCGTCTCGAACGAGCCGTCGTAGCGCGGCTTTGGAAAGCGATCGCGAGTCAGTCATCGTAGGCACGAGCGCTGAGAAGGGCATCGCGGGTTGAGAAAGCCGTACAAATTCTGTTTCGAGAAGATGTTGGTTTCACTCCGCCGTGATGAGTATTCGGGTTCGCATCGAAACATCTTTTGGTGCGCCGATCGAATCGAAAGCCAGCCGCGACAGCGAGCAGACGAAGCAGACCGCAGGCACGGAGCAGACGTAGCCTAAGCCTATCGACCGAGCGGAGAGCCGACGATGGGAGCATGGTTGAATTTAGTTTGGATGAGAGAGCGTCGGTGCGCGGGGCAGTCTGGGATTGGGTTGTTCTTCCGGCGTCGCTGGGTATGACGTCATGCCGGGTCCTGCCCTATTTAAAAGTCCTTGCATGCGGTGAACGCTTAGAGAAATCAGTCTACTGATGAAACGCAAACATGTGTTTAAATTCCACAAACCTTGAAGCCATAAAATTTGAAAAAGAAAAAAAAAGACGTTTACGAATTTCTGTAATGCGAAATTAGAGCGCAGCTCTTGAGGAGGAGGGGTGGTATGGAGGAGAGGGTATGTCTCTCCTCCTTCTCCTTCGTACACTCTCCTCCTCCTTCTCCTCCCCCAATTCATTTTTCCCGCTAAAGTTAGCGGGGAAAATGACGTCACTTGACTTGGGGCCATGTCACCTATGAACAAATTCAGTTTCTCCGCTAGGTTTAGCGAGAAAATAGACGTCACGTGACCTCAACACCAATTCGATTTCCCGCTAAATTTAGCATGGAATTGAATTAGTGTTAAGTTCAGGTGACGTCAGTTTTCCCGCTAAATCTAGTGGAGAAACTGAATTTGTCCCCTAAATCTAGCGGAGAAACTGAATTCCCTCGCTAAATTAAGCGGTGAATTGAATTGGCGTTGAGGTCACGTAGCGGAGAATCGAATGGACCTTTTCCGAGAAGCGTTCTGCGCACGCGCGAGCACTCGATGCCAAGCGGCGGAAGTCGGCACTAGAAATCGAGGAAATTCGGAAGGAGGTTGTGGATCAGCGAGTAGAACACGTAATTGCAACATATATATAATTGTGTTACACAAAAAAAGAAAGTGGACGGAAAGAAAAACATGACGTTTGGGTGGACGCCACAGATCCCCCTCTTTAGAGTCGCGTTGGGCACGCGCCGCTGCTCGGAGAGCGAAGAAACTGGTAGCGTAGCTCCCATTATCGATTGGTAGCGCAGGTAGGTCACTTCCTCGATTTTTAGTTCGTACAGCCACCGCCTGGTGCCGTCGGTATGTGAAAAAGGTCCATTGGTGTTGAGGTGACGTGACGTCAATTTTCCCGCTAAATTTAGCGCGGTTACGCCGACGCCGACGCCGCGAAACACGGAAACGGGGGCCTAAGAGCTGCGCTCTAAAAGGAGAATCTCATTTCCTGAGAAGCCCGATAACGCTTAAATTCAATATCCATCACGCCACGACACGCGCGCAATGGATGCTTTGGAAATCTGAGTTCGCTTCCGAAAGAATGCAATTCTGAACTAAAAGGCACACATCAGAGCTAGGGCTTCAAGTTCACTAAAACCCGCACGTCACATAATATTTCGGTATAGATCCGTGCACACACACTGCCAAAGCGAGATGTGCACACGGTAGTAGGGAACGTCGCAGCCTGCACACGTTTCAAAATAGATCGGTTTCCGCAGCTGCGAATCGTCTTCTATACTGCCGCGACTCAACCAAGAGCAGCCTCGAGGAACAGCTAACGCCGACCGCAACGCAGCCAGCTTCGTACAAAATAGGACAGGCGTATCTACTCTCCCTTCCGCAAATGGGCTTCCCTAAAGGGGAAACGATTTCTGTCCGGCGCCATCTTGGACGCTTCTATGTTGGCCTCTGTGTCGTCGTTCCGCTCGAGCGTCCCGACTCACATCCACAAGGCGTCGCGGGATAAACAGGCCTGCCGCTTCTCTATCCTTATTTTTCTTTCATCTTCCTCGCATCTCAAGCGACTTCGGATTTCTTTCCCGCAACGTGTGTGTGTATATACTATATATATTTGAAGAACTCTTGCATGGTAGCTTTTGCGGCGCGGCTGAATGTGTTCGTCCGTCTACTTGTGCGGATACCAGAGGCGAAAAAAAAAAAAAAGGGGAATCAAGCGAGTGAAACAGATCGTTGCGTGCTGCCTCCTCTGCACTATGGATGAAGTCTTGTAACAACGTCCGCAATTTGAGCGTATGGATGCGGTCTCTTTTTTTTTCTTTCTTTCTCGTACTGTATGTGTGAAAACCCGAAGGAACGAACGAGGGTCACATGGCAGAAAAGGAAAGAGCAGCTTCCTATGTTTGTGCGCGTGTATGACTCTCTTGGAATAAACATGCGCGCTGGTGCGCTTCATTTTGTGTGTGTTTGTGTGTGTGTGCGTGTGTGTAAGCGTGCATCTATACGTTGGATTCGTGAAAATGGGATTCCGTGGTTTGGTTGCGACTTTGTGAGGTTTTCGTATGCGTGTTTGGAGACTTGCGGCATCGTTTTATATACTATATGCGTATATTATGTATATATGTTTATATTACGGACACAGCTTGATTTATACGCATCGATATTGTTGCGCCTGACGGAATGCATGTCGTTGAAATTAAAAAATAAAAACGCAAGAAAACGCTGTAAATTTTTTTTTTTTTTTATAACAAACATGTTGTTGTTTTTGTTTGTTTTATAGCTTCGTTCAAGTTCTATGTTTATTGTCGTTTGTATTGCGAGCCTTAACAATGGCGGCTAATTCTGCATCCAGGGGCTGGAAGGTGGCTCACCACCCATGACTAAAACCGCCTTCTCCGAAGCTCACAAAGAACACCCTCAATTGGCTTACTTAAGAACTCAATGCCTGTACACGTTTCTAACCAATGTTTACATCAGAAATGACTTTTTTTCCCCTTGATTTCCTAACATGGTGTCAGTCATATCCTTTGTATATTCCTCGTTAAACTAAATATACTTATAAAGAACGTTCACCAAGTAAGCTAGAAACGCGAAGGAAAGTGCGAGCAGCAGCAGATGTTTTATTAGACAAACGTTTAATAAAGCGTTTAATAAAGCGCATTGAACAAACGTTTGAAGAAGGGAAGAGACATCCTTTCTTCCAACGCGTTTCCGAAAGTTTCTTTCTTGAACGTTTATCCGATGAAGCCTCCGCTGCTGTTCAAACATTTCTCGACGTTTAGTTTTCTCGCGTTAATGTTAGTTGCCTTCTCCCCGCTGTAATTTCCCCTGAGCCCTGCAAAGACCATAAACAAAAACAAAACGAAAAACACAGGAATAAATTAATTAGATACGACGATCTTGTCGGGTTTTTTTTTTGTTTTTTTTTCCACTCTCTTTACCTCTTCATCCGATAAACGCGATCCGAACGAAATATCGAGCGCCTTGTCTGCTGTCTCACGGCCCCCGCGTACACAAGCGCGCGCGCGAACAATTACCTCCCGGCACAAGCTTCCTCTAGACTCCGTCCACCCCCAAGGTGACAGTGCGTTCGAAGCTACGTGCTCGTTGGACCAGTCATGCATCTGTCTTTCGCCACGTGATAACGCTCCCGTCCACACCCACCAATACCACCACAAGACGAGGCTAGCTGCGCCTTTCCTCACCAAGCGTAATCACTATGGTGGATCCAATCAGCATCAGAGCCGTGTATTGGGACAGTTTGGCCAATGGGCGGAGCAAAGGCCGCCGCTAGCGCCGAATATTCCCCCCACGGTTAGAGCGCAAACTAAAAGTGCGACACAGCGTCGACCTATCAGCAGACCGCGAAGTAAGAATATTGGAAATGACATTTAAAGCGTGGAGCAGAAGCGTTCAATCTGGGTGTCTCGGTGACAATGGCGTCAACAGCAAACCAGCAGCAATGATCGCAACTACGCAGTTCGTTCTGGTTCGGAGAGCACGTTCGTTTATTCTACCGCTCAATATGGACGTGACGAAAACGTCACATGCGCCAAGTTTTCAGTCACCCAGAGTTATGCCTTTTTCACTCTAGCGACGCTAAGACGGCTTAAATTAGTCGAGTCGCATTTTTAGAGCTCACGACCACCGCTATGGGCCGTTTCGCGGCCCGTGGTTGGCCACGAGATGCTCGCCTATTCAAGCCAATGAATTGCCAAACTCTCCCAATAAAAAATTATCGTATCTTTCGGGCTATAGTCTGCGAACTATACTTGTTTAAAAGTTGAAATTTTAGGATGTGCGGACTATCTACACGTGCGGACTATACAGGAATTTCTTTTTTCAAGGTCGTTCATTATGAGGAGACGTGACGGAGTTTGTGAATGAAAGAGTATGTTAATGATGATTTGTGTATATTACGAGCCTCTATGTGAGCTAAGAAAGCAGACATTTGTTACGGTGTGCCGTGTATGAGAAGATTTTCGTGTCGAATAAGCACCAGGTGCGTACTGTGCACGGCAGGCGTACTATATGCACCGGGTGCGGACTATCTAAGCAAGAACTTTTACTTTCGACCCCAAATTCGCCCTTGCAAAATAAAAAAAAATCCATTTAAGGCGGCGGTCCCACGGCGGCCATCTTGAACAAGCCATTAGTTCAACCACTAGATGGCGGCACTCATCCGTGCGGCCAGAAAACAAGCTCGTGGCAGTGATGTTCCTCCTCTACTCTTAATTTCCTCCTTTCTGCTGCTCGCCCGTGCACGTTCAGCGCTCAGCGCGTGCTCCCGCTGACACAAATGCCAGCAAACGTGTCAGTGGTGCTATACTTCGTCTCACCCTAGCGTGGACTAACCGCGAAGGCTGTGCTAGCGCGAGCGGCCAGCCTTGGCTGCCTTGACTAGAGCACTTGCTCCACGAGCGCTCGTGCAGCCGCCGCGGCTTCATTCAAAGCGACTAGCTCGCGCTTTTAGTACGCGCGGCTAACAATAGTCCATACTAAGGTGAGACGAAGTATAGCAGTGCCCAGTTCGCACAGAAGCGGAGCCCAGCTAGCTCATCGACCCGATCGAGAGTGCCTAGCTCGAGATCGAGAGACTCACAAGCAAGTAGCTATCGTTTTAACTATTCAAGAATTAAAAACATAGTCAATCAATCAGTGAAGAATGCTATCAAACGTTAAAGAACATATATAAGACATGCCTTGTCAGCATTTCGTTAATGAAAGATCTTTTGCACGACAAAACATTTAAATTCATTTTTGCTGTAAGTCAGAGCGCAGCCGACATAACAGGTCAATGAGGCCAATCAAGCAGAACCAAAAAACACTATGTCACGGAGCTCAACATCCTATAGTGCCTTTGTTGTCACCGGTCAAAGCAATCAAGCGCAAACCATGCACTATGGCCTTCCGCTTTTAGTATGCGTGTTTGTGCTTGTGTATCTTATAGTCTTTGACTGCATTTTGATCTATAATAAAACAAGCAATAGCAGACTTTTTTTTTTCAAGACGGGTGTTCAGAAGGGCGCTTTATATAACTCATCATTTTGATGGTAGTTTGATTAAACTTGAATACCAATTATCTGACCTTATAAATAACCACCCTAATATTGTTGAAATAGTACGCCGAGGTCGAAGACTCTGCATGTTCAAGAAAAGAGTAAAAGTCTATTTTGTAGCCCAAGTGGCTTAAATTTTGTTAGGCGAGTGGGTAGCAGATTTCAAAGTGTATTTTATGTTGCTTTTGATATTTTTTGCATTATTATTTAGGTCTTTTTATAATTTGATGTTGAAAAAGATATACCAACCTGTTACATGTATCTTTATTATATATATTTTCTTTTTGATTGCAACAGATATGAAGAATTTTACAGTAACGCTGACATTGTATGTTAATAATGTGATCTCAATGATTTCGATGGGAATGATTTCCATTTGAAACGTTTGATGACGTTGATATTAATTATGATAAGTACGATGTTTAGCTGATGTCAATTTTAATATTTTATGCGTAATTGATTTTTATACTGACACTGGTCCTGTACACTGTTGAATGCTGTAAAAAGGGGCTGATGGCCTGGTCAGAAGACTTTTAATGCGAGAAAAGTATTTGCCCCACCACGCGAAAATCCGGCGGCGGCGGCGGCGGCGGCGGCATGATTAAGCGATGGTACCAAAAATGGCCGACGGCGCAAAGAGTAAAAACACGTCAGAAATGCTCAAATTGACGTCAAAATTTTCACGAAGGTTCCTATAAACAAAGTAAATGAACGACTTTCGAAACAAACTCTGTTACATTTCGGTCTGGATGGGAATCGAATCCGGGCCTCCGGGGTGCGAGACGGGCACGCTTCCCCGACTCCACGGCGGCTCCAAGGTCCTGGCTGACTAAGGTGTGCCTAGTGCGTGCGTCATTGCACACGTCCCGTCGCAACCATCTGGCTGACTAAAGGTGTGTCCAAGTGCGTGCGTCATTGGGCACGTGACGGTGCAGCCAATGGGGAGAAGGTGGCGCCACGTCATGAGTGTATAACATGAGCGCGCTGTTTCCCGCGCGTCACACACCGAATCAGCAAAAATAACGCATGTCGAAAAATTAATCGAAAACTTTTCACCAAAAGGACTGCAATGCTTTCATATTCCCACACGTAAGCAATCAAAAGTGTCTGTGCCGAATTTTCTTTTGTATTCTTTTGACGCAGCCCCTCAGACACATGTATGTCTGGAAATAAGGATTATTATTATTATTATTATTAACTCACGCACACAATATTTATTTTTACTTTTACAACATGTTCACGGGAGAACCGCCAAGCGGTCGGGACCATCTAAATTTCAGTGTGTCTTCACGTTCCTATAGCCGTCTGCACGTTCACGTTCAAATAGAAAAACACCGTAGACCGTCTTCTCTTTTCAAATGACAACGAACCGAAGCAGGCACGTAGCCAGGGGGGGGGGGGGGGGGGGGGGGGGGCATGGGGCCCGGCCTTCCCCCGAAATCTTCCATTTTGCTGAGACCTCCTCTCCCCCCTCCACCTCATACAGCATTTTGTCATTGCCCCCCCCCCCCCCCCCCCGAAACAAAATCCTGGCCACGTGCCTGAACCGAAGACCACATGAAGTGGTGACTAGTGCCACTAAATAAGCTACGCTTCAGAGTAACGACACTTGGCCATATTGTGGCTTAAAATCATGGTTGCCAGTTATCTGAAGCTTTATCTGAAATCACAAGAAACGCTTTTCCGTCCTCCAGAAATGTTTAAACAGTCCGCGACAGAGACAAGCAATATTACCTGAGCTTCCTGACACCGAATCGAATGCTGAGGAAGTCACACTTTTGAATCATGACGATCTGCAGTTGCGTCTGCTCTGCACAAGCCCCAATATGGCGACGCCCACAACAATGTCGGGGAACGGAGTGCCGATACTCTAAGCGCAGCTCATTTAGTGGCTCTAGTGGTGACAACTCAGCCATTTTTCCGCCCAATCGTTTTTTTATGCATTTTGAAGTGCGCGCAATCCGGTGTCACTCAGCTCGAGCCCGTAGCTTTGGCTAGTGCATAGACGCCATTTTACCGCCCAAATCACGCACCGAGTGCGCGAGAGCGTCACGCGCTGGCACATTCAGAGCAACAATGGATGTCTTCACCCTGAGACAGAGAGACATGTAGACAACCTAGGCTAGGGTGAACAAGAGTCACTAAATAAAGCTACACTTTCAGAGTACCGCATTCCTTTTCTTTGGCACTTTCCCGACAATACAGTCGCTCTATTCAACAATGTTCTGGTTCGCTGCGGCATCATTGGACAGCGGCAGTCACGTGAGTCGCTATCATCATCATCGCGTTTTTTCAACGCCACCATCTTGGGTCCAGCGATCCGCTGCCTGCTGCTGTTTTACTGTTTACTGCGCGCGCACGCCGAAGTCCGTCACTTAGCACGCACTTTTTCCTTCTTATGACGAGATACGAACAACACGACCTTGATTCGCTGCCACAGCTGCGGCTACGGCAGCTGGCGCAGGCGACGGCTACAGCTCGGCTTGGTTTAGGCTACAGGCACCCCTCCATCTGCGCCGCAGACCCAAGATGGTGGCGCCTGACGCGCTTCAGACGCGTAGTTTGGGAGTTTCGGTACTCTGAAAGCGTAGCTTTATTTTGTGACTCTAGGGTGAACAGGCATGATCTCTTACGGCCATTGCACCGGGAGTAGTTGCTCCCTGCGGCGGCAGCTTGGAGGGGTCGCTGTAACCCTACCGCTCCTACAGTGCTTTAATTCCTTCTGAGAGGCACGTCCTCCTCACCGTGTTGTCCTCTTTGCTCGGGGGTTGAGTTGGATAAGTTTCTAGAGTAATTGGACCAACAGGTCGTGAGGCCAGCTGCCTTCGGGGACTTATGCGGAACACGTCTTTCTGTTTGTCTCCTTAAGAAACAAGTTTGTATAGACAAGAATTTAAATATTGTAAGCCGAAACTTATTTCAATCTGCTCACTAGAGTTATTTCAAGCAAGTATAAATGCACACATTTTCAATCGCATTGGTCGGGGAACAGCTGTTCAGGATGGCTCAGGCGGCGTTGGGCATGGTTGTGTGGTCGCACCCCTACTCGGCTAAAGAAGTTCCATTGCTCCTCGGCGAGAGTGAAGGCCACAGGGAAACCGCTCTCTAGCCCGGTCATGGAAGAACATGTCAGGGCAGCACTGAGCATCTCGCTTGATTTTATTTCGCAATACTCATTGCGGGGACTCAAAAAAACGAAAGAGAAGCGCGAGGAAACTTCACGAGTTGTGATCCTGGACCGGCTTGCTAGAACAGCGTCTCAGCTGAGACTGACTGAAAGAAAGCACTGCAAAAGGTTGGGCGCACGACTGTCTTGAGACGCGGCTTGAGTCCCGCTCGGCTCGAGCGCTGGTTTTGGCATTGCTTTCTTTCCCAAAGTCAGCTGAGACGCTGTTTCTAGCAAGTCTGACCTGGCTGCTTATAATTAGTTGCAAAGGACAAGAGTCCTGGTTGGTGTAAACGCAAAGTGAAAGCCTGGAGTCGTTGCATTATTAAACCAACACCATGAAAGTTGATCTTCTGACATTGTTCTTATTTGAAAAAAATGAAATAAAAATTAATCCAAAAAAAGACGACTGTAGTGAGGGTTCCGCACATGTGCAACGCTTTTGATAGGGCACTGCGTGGAAAGGGGGTTTATTAGACCCTTTTCCTGAGCCTCAGATTTGAACCACGATGACTGGCTGTTTGTTGCTTTACCATGAGGACCAGTCACTGCGGTTTACACATAACACTCTCCGTAAGTTTTCTACAAGTAGAGTAACGTTAAAACTGAAAATCTAAAATTCCTGCACGATGGCGAACAAAACAGAACCAGAGCAGGTTGGAAAGCTGGAACCTTAAAAAAAAAATGTCGGGTAAATATCTTGGAGTAAAGAAAAAGAAATTCCCCTTTGTCGTCACCATCATATAAAGCTCAATATTCGCACCTTTCGTGGTGTCGGAACATGGCAGGGAGCATCGAATAGCTTATTTATAGGCACGAGATGTTTTCAAGAACTTGCTCGTGACCCTTGTTTTTTTCTTCTTTTTCTTGCTAGATTATTTACTCATTGCAACAGCGAGGAAGTAGCGCGAGAAAATATTTGAGAAAAGAATCCTCTGCACCAGGGACAGAATCCCCCCAGCGCCACTTTTGCTGAACTTCTCAACCTCGAATTTCAGCCACCTTTCAAAAGATGGCGCAAGTGCGCGTCGTCTGCTACAACATAGGTTCTTTTTAATATTTAGGACAATTAGTATGCTTTAAAAAAATTACAATCATAGAAAGTGATTTTAATTAGAACGAGAAAAGCACTAATTGAAGAATCGTTGCTTAAATAGCTGCCCTCTTCTTTGAAACCGGTTTCTTGCGTACAGAGTCGAGCTTGAAAATAGTCCCGTGATTTAAACACATTTTAAACAAATCTGAATATGAATACGAAAAAATCACGCTTCTAGTGAACCAGCTCAGTTCCTCTAGCATACAATTAAAAAGAAATTAGGTCAGATGCCAGAACGCTGTCTGAGAAAACCAAGAACGCGTTAAGGGAATTCTTAGAAATTTTACCATAATCAAGTTGTGTTTACGAAAAAACGGCTGGCGTTGCACTTCTAATATTTTGTGTTCTGAGTTCCTATGTTTACCACAAGCATGCCCTTAAATGTCGTTGCTGCGTTATGATGTGAAACTGAGTTACGAGACTTCAAAATCACATAAAAAAGGCTCTTTTTGAATAAATATTAAAAACTTTGAGCGTGCTAATTAACAAAAACACGTATGCAGGGAACTAGACGAGTCTTTCTTCTATTCAATAAAAAAATAAGAACGCGTCTTGGATGCCTTGCAAGTCTAGAAACTTGGAATGCATAGCGGTATGTCTTTGAAAATATCAAAACTTGCACTTTTTGTTTTCTTATTGTGCGTTAAGTTTTGAAAAATGGGTATCATATTTTGCACTAAAAGAGTGACGATGAATCGGAAATTTATTTGCAAAAAGAACGAAATACGTAACACACGCACAGACGCGACATTTGCACAGCAAACAGGAGCGTTAGCAGAGCTGCCACCGGTATTATAGTTGGGGCCGTGGGACCGCCGCCTTAAGTGTTTTTATAAGCTGAGATTGCAGCCAAAGCTACAAGCACAAGCTAGCCCGAGCTCCTGGCTTTAAGACGTGCATTTCTAGCGCGAGTGCTCGTTCTGCGGAAGAACGCTTCAAAGCAGCGACCTCGAGCTCTCGTTCTTGTGGCATTGGCTGCAGTCTCAGCCTGAGGGTGAACGGAGTATGGCTTCCACCGCGCTGTCAGCTTATGGGTGAATGAAGTAAAGTCCACTGCAGCCTGCCGCTTTCCGGGCGACAACCGGCTTCCTCCTCGAACAACTCGGTTCCCCACCAAGTGCCGAAGCTGCCTATCGACCTCGGACTGCTGACGGCGGGGCACGGCAGCTGGCGTCAACAGCCGACCGTAAATACACAACGAGTAGCGCCGCCCGTCCCCCGTCCTCCGCGCAGGCCTTACACCTATATCCGCGTCCCGGTTTTCCATATACCGCGCCTTACCCGCATACAGTTAGGGAGCTTTTCAGGCGCGTTGTCTCTGATCACTTTTTTTCAAGTTAAAGTAATTCGACGCCGTCGGTTTATTCTAGGTAAAGTAATTGTGCTTTGTGTGTGTGTTTACACATCAAGAAGTTAGTCAGCCCCCGTGGGCGCCTTGTGTCTCCTCTGTAACCAGTGCAGTATCCCTGCAAGCCCCAGTGGGGTCTTTAACGTGGATCACGCAGGAGTGATACACGACCGCACGCCAGTACTACGCCGGTGCAGAAAATTGTAGGGCGGTGTACTTCCGGTATGTGTATTGAGATGCGACCGGAAGTACGCCGCCCTACACTTTTCTGCACTGGTGCAGGAGGTACAGGTATATCGAACGAAGCTAGTGTAGGTAGAGTGTAGTCAAGAAGGCGGGAGTGTTGTGGCCAGCGAGTGTTCTGCTTAGGTGGCAACGAGTTACGCACAAGGCGACAGTGGCGGCGCAGTTCGGATTTTTTTTTTTTTTTTTTTTTTTGCAAATAAACGTTTACTCGAGAGAGCGCATAAATGAGCGCGCCATGTCGTACTGAGAGACTTTTCCTCAACGAGCATGCGTTATATTATTATCCCTCGTAAAGCCGTACTTTAAAATAGGCACCACAGGGAGCTTGACGTTCAAAAACGCGCCGTCATGCGGGGTTTTGACAGTTGCGTTGACCCAGCGTTGACAGAGTCACAGCTGTTCGCTGCACCGAATGTGCTGTATCCAACGTATCAAGCGATGCAAGAAGTAGCTTCCTGAAGCAATCACGGCTCACGCTGTCCCGGTGCCGCTTTCGCGGTTGTCATTGTGGTTGGTTTGAACGCAACTGATACTCTGGGCGACAGTGGAACAGGAAACATGACATCCCACAGGACCATAAATACATGTCTTGCCAAATATGAACCTATTGGCGACGTGCGCGACCGAAAGCGTCGCTGTGGTCGGCCTTCCACGATTGGCCGAACGCTGACTATGACGTCAGAAAAGGATTTATCATCGACGGAAATAAGAGGAATGAAAGAACTTTAATTTTGACGGTATTGGCAGTGTTCCTTTGAGAGCGCAATGGTTTCAAGCTTCCACCATGCTATTTACAAACACCATCGAACTTGTTGTTTGCAAGGTAATGACGTCACAAGGGGGAACCATAGGAGGGCGCCACCAAAACATCTCGCCGCTAATTCATGTTGAGTTTAATTAACACAGCCGATGATGATGCCTGTTCCCACCCCTACTGAAAAGTACACTTTTGACCGATTCATAACTTAGAAATTGTAGTCATTGATAGCTTGAATATCGCCGGGCGTGACTTGCTACGTTCACGATTCTTGCTTCGTGATTCGTTTTTCGGCGTTCTTATCGAATAATACCTCAATTTTATTGACTACGAAACGAATATAAGATGCACGGGGTTTGCCCTGACCTCCGTTTCTTAGGCCGGGGTCACACTACTCATACAGCATACAAAAGACAGTCCGCAAACACGAGTCACCGCAATATCCGTGGTTCGAATGCCGCGTGCCAAGTGTCTTTCTTGAACTCATTGCCATGCGGCATTCGAAGCCCGGATATCGCGATGACTCGCGTTCGAATCTGTATGCAGACTGTCCTTCGGATGATGTATAAGCAGTGTGACCCCGGCTTTAGGCTGTCAGCGACTACAATCCTGCTAATAGCGCGTGAATTGCTTAGCTGGTAGATGAATCGATTAACTCCGCGGCCCCAATTCGAGGGTCAGTGCACCAGGTTGAATGCTTGCATTGACGTAATCGTGGTGCGTGAAGGATCCCGCGAGTATTTCACCTTTTTTTTTTACGACCAACACTTTTTGGGGTTGATGCCAAATCTCTCGCTTACTCGCAGGCCTGTTCTTCATCATTCCGTGCATAGACACCTACTGCAAGGTGGACCTACGGACAGTATCCTTCGATGTTCCTCCTCAAGAGGTAAGTCTAAGTTTGTCTGATTTTGCCGAGGCGAGCTAACTTTGACCCCAAACGTAATAATTGTGTTGTTTGTATGCTCAGACAGCGGAAAGCTGTGCGGAGCGCAAGTTCGTCTGCTTATTGTGCAGGGGTTACAGTGACGTCAGAACGCGGCGTGCTCTGATTGGCTCTGATGGGAAAGACAGTGGGTGGATGTCAGTGTTATAGCTACCTTGATGTCTACCCACTAGCCATCCAATTGAAGCCAATTAGAGCACGGCGCGTTCTGTCGTCACTGTAACCCTTGCACAATAAGCAGACGAACTTGCGCTTGACAGCCTCAATGGGCGTCTGGCGTATTCGTTGTAGATGAGAAATTTGGCCAGTGCAACACCACTGTTAGCCTGTGGGCCTTTAACGTGTATCACACAGTTGTAGTGATACACGACCGCACGCCATTACGATGCTCATTCAGATCGAAAAGGGCACGAATTGGGGAACCAAACGCAATTGAATTTTTGTCCATAATTTAGGGCCTAGCCTTGTCGGGCGAACAAAGAACACTCACCACTCGCGGAAGTAACCACCTCAGCTCTCCGGCTTCCACACCAATCTACAGTATTAGAGGTTTTTTTGAAAACCGCTCTTCCCAGATATCCGTTTTCAAACCTCGCGTAGTTGTAGCACCTTCTCACATTTTTGTCCCGTTAAAGACAGAACAAAAAAATAGAAATAAAACATGGCAAAGTATAAAGCGGAATGATTTACTGTCATGAGATCAAACGAGACTGTATATAAAATAAGCTTAAAGAAAGTGGTGCATTTGAACTCAAACAAACCTACCAGAGAACCATTCTTTCTTAAAGAATTAAACGTGACACACACTCGGTTATCCGGGACATCGCGAAGTTCTGGGAAGACGGCCATCCATTACGAACACTCCCCTATCTCAGTGACGTCTTCCAATCTTTAAAAGACAAGACTCGCTATCTCCAAACGCAATGTCGACAAAACACGGTAGAAAAGAAAAAAAAATCCCTCATTTCACAGAGGCAAACGCGCGCTAACCGATCACGACTTCGACGCCACCGGTACGCAGGCCGCGAGAAAACAAAATAAATGAGCGAAAAAGAAAGAGAGTCGATATCATCCCGAAATCGCGCGCTAGTTCTTCCTTTCTTATCGTACCCCTTTCTTCCCCTATAGTCGATTTCCCCTGCCAGTCGGAAATAGCCACTTTCCGATTCGGTTCGTTAAAGCTCACGCCCTCGGGTGGGGCTATATGTTGGCTCCTTTCGAGCCTCAGATTTGGCTTGGCTTGGTTTGGATGCGACTGTCTGGGAGCGCGCTCCTTTGATCGTCGTCTCCGACTTCTTACTTCCCACGCCGCTTTCGAAAGGGACCCCCCCCCCCCCCCCCCTCCCCCGTAGGGAGGTGGTGATCAAAGAAACGAGCGTTTCCCAGAGATCCTAGATTTAAGGGAGGGAGCAACTCAATCGTGGAGAGCGTTTGCAATTTAATGGTGGACGCCTCTAGCGCGGATTAGGTGCGTGTGCGCATGCGTGGGTTGTTGAGTGGCGAGGATGACACAGCGGGGGTGGAATAAAGGAGCAGTGTGGAAACACTTGCACACCACCATCGACGCTTTCGACTCTTCCACGCAGTTCGTATTGCAATCGCGGCCCATGAAACACGTGACCCCATATCCAGCAGTTGGCAGTACTCCGCAATTTAAGCGCACTATAGTGTTTCCCTGGACCTGTTTTCTTAGGAAAGGTGGCGTCTTTGTAAAAGAAAGGGGCCGATATATCGAGCTGCCGGCAGGCACCACTTTCGAAGCCGAGGGCGCGCCTAAAAGTGCTCCAGAGTACCGCTGAATAAATAACGAAACCGCGCGTTTAAAAAGCTATCCCCCAGAAGCGACCCCGCGCTGCGAAGCCCGGGGGTATAAATGTCAGGGGTTGCGTTCAAAAGGTTGACCTGTGGAAGTAGCTGTGATATAGCTTAAATAACGGATCTTGTGGGCTGCTTCAGATTGACTTTTTTTTTTTTTTTAAATGAGTCGGCCGGCCTATGGTTTCTTTGTTGACAAGAAGACGTTTCGGGGACCGCCCTTTCTTTTTGATTTCTATATCCGTGACGTCGAGACGAGAACTTTCCCGATGAGCTTTGCGATATTGGTTCTTCTTATCGTCAGTGGCGAACAACTTCAATCATGCGCGTTGAGGACAATGAAATCTGCAGGGCAAAGCTCCGCCTCTGGCACACGCTTGTTGCCTTCCGTCTTGCTTTGACTGCGCGTGCGCTGAATTGCTATCAAAGGCAGAAAGCTCGTGCATAAAATATCCCATGCTCACATAAACGCCGTAAAAGGGGGCGCTGTAGCATTGCAACATATTGCCGTCGATGAGAGCAGAATTATACTTCTGTTTTGGGAGCATCCAAAAAACATCACAGAATTCCTTTAATGAATCGGCAAATCAGCTCGCGATCTCGACCAAGCGCATGCCTATTTGCGTCCGCTGAGTCGCCGACTCGTTAAAGGCGTTGTCCGGTAATATTTTGTGTTTTAGAAAACAACTAAATTATATTGTCATTGCGTTTATGAACATCTTCCGCAAAATATCAGAAATGTATTCCTCCTCCGCACAAGTAATTAAATTATAAAAAAAAAAACAATTCCTCAGATGGCACCCGCAAAACGCAGAGCGTTTTCGTTGGCAACAGCGGAAGCTCTGACGCAATATCATGTAAAGAGAGCCACGACAGCTCTTGCCTGATTTCTCAGTAAAATACCTTCGTTCTAAGAAAGACGAGATTTTCGGTATTGAGGGAAGCTCAATTCTTCGACGATGATCTTTGTACACACCATCAACCATGTCGATCAAAACCGGGAACAAGTCAACGCCCGCAACCCTGACGTTACCATGCCTGATGTGACGTCAAAGTTATGTTGCGTTTGAATTAAATAAATATCATATGTGACCATATTGAGGCCCTCTCCACTTGACCAGCGCAAAAACTTAGTAATTTCCGCATATCAGTGGACGATCCCTTTAAAGGTGTTCGCTCTGAAAGACGTCTTAGTACATGTGAAACAGGGTTACAAAATCCACTAAATACGTCACTGATAGCTTACGGCTAATATATGTAAGGCCGATTACAGCGACGTTTCTGGTGGTTACTGGTAGCCATAGCTGGCGGCACGCTTCTCGAGCGCTTCTGCCGGATGCGTGCCACACGATCAAGGTTCTTTCTCATAGTTGGTGCAAGATAAGTGGGAAATCGTACGCACGGAGCACAAGACTGGTGTTTTGACTGGGAAACTAAAACGTGAGTTCTGCATTTGACTCCGTTCTGGTCTCAGCATCCCAAAGTTAAAACAAAATTTCATCTCTACCAGTCTGTCCCCGGTGTACTCATGATATTATAAGTCCGAGGAGTTAATTTTGAGACCGTAAGTACAAACTAGATGAGGTGAAACAGTTCTGATTCCTCGGTCCTATATTTAAAAAAATAGTTCTGGTGTGGTGGCGAATGGCATACTTAAAACGCGCTCGCTGTGGTATAGCAGCCGGTTCCCGCAATGCCGCTGCGCCGCAGCTCACCGGTGTTGGCGGGAAGGTTGAACTCTTTCAAAGGAAGAAAAAACCAGACATGTAAACGTTAAAAAAAAAGTAACTAAATACGTTACTTGTTACCGATTCTCAAAAGTAACGCGTTACGTTACCTTAATAGTAACTACTTACTTTTCTCGTTACTTTGACGGCCAAACACACAATTGCTTTTGTTTCATTGTTCATTGTTTTCTATTCAGTAGTTGTTGCACTCAAGCAATAGCTGCCTCTCAAAGTTTTCATCGGTTATGTTTCCCCGCTTCCTTGAGAATACATCTCCGGCGACGCTGAAGAGTCGTTCTACTGACGCGTTCGAAGGAACGGCAGTGTTTTGCTTCAGGCAGAGCTGGCGAATCTGGGATTCCCCTCTCTCTTTTGTTCTCTCTGCTTCTAAAGTTCCAAGTTGGCAATGGGATCTGTGCCTTTCCGTGTTGGCAAGCTCCGGGTTTACATTCGCCCTGTACATGATATTAGAAGGTTCAACCAACGAACCTTATTGTGTTCTTTGGGTGAAGGACATTCACAGCCCTAGAGTTCAACTGGCGTGTTCACCGATAAACGTTGCAATACTATCGTAATGTTGAATTATTTGTTTTTGTAGGGGGGGGGGGGGGGGTTGCTTATTAGCTTTTGGCGCAATAGGTGCATACTCAGGTTATAATTAAACCGAGCTGTTTAAACGGTGCAGTGTACACGTTATTTCACAGAAGTAACGAAATACCGTTGCTTGTCACTTGGTCCCAAAGGTAACTAAGCATGTTACTCCTTCCTTTTCTAAAAAAAAAAAAAGTAACTGAATACGTTAATCGTTACTGAAAAAAGTGACTAGGTAGAAGGAACTCGTTACTAGTAACGCGTTGCGTACATGTCTGGGAAATACTGACTGTTTGCGTTCTGAGTGCATTGTGGCGTGGTGCGTATGCAGGAGCCTCTGGGTACACAGGAAAGACAGAGAACGAAAGAAGCAAGCTGAGAGACATTCAACCCCAAATCCAGACTTTGTGCGATTTCTCAAGTTGGTTAGTTTTCCGGTCTCGGGTTTTCGCACTATTATTCTGAGTTCTTTGTTTGTTTAGTTTCATAAGGTTACCAGACTGGCTTAGAGCCATTGTGCCGATGCTTTCGACCAACCTGGCAACGGTGCTATCGAAGACGGCGACACGCTTGTTGATACGCTATGGTATCTGTCTCCCCGTTTTTGCGCAGATACTGTCCAAGGACTCTGTGACAGTGGCCGTGGACGCGGTGGTGTATTACCGCATCAGCAACGCGACGATCTGCATCACGAACGTGGAAGACTACGGCCACTCCACCAGGCTGTTGGCCGCCACGACACTCCGGAACGTGCTGGGCACCAAGAACCTGTCGGAGATTCTGTCCGAGCGGGAATCCATTTCACATGTGATGCAGGTAGCACATCCCTCCTTCTGTCTATCTCTACCCCTGTATTTCTTTATATCCCACTTTTCCCCAATCTCACTCTGTCTCTCTATCTTTCTATATTTGGATATTCTTGTCAATAAATCGGTTATATTTTCCTTGACCTCTATCACTACCTATCTATATCTAAAAATGATGAACTATAATCCTAAGACTAGGGAGAAAGACAACGATGAAGGAGAGGAAAGACAGTACTCTTTTCCCTTCCTTCATCGTCGTCTTTCTCCCTAGTCTCAGGGTTATAGTTAATTATGTTTAATCATCACCAGCTCGTTTACGCCCTAACATTCTATCTATCTATATATCTATGTTAAATCAATGAATCAATCAGTCAAATTCTAAATATCTTTTTTATCTTTACTTACTCATTTCTTCCTATCTTTCTATCTATAGCCTACGTTTATGTCAGTCAATCAATGATTCAACCAATCAATCAATGATTCAACCAATCAATCAATGATTCAATCAATCAATCAAGATTTCTTTATATTTCCCTTTACCCTCCTGTGTATGCGTCTATCCATCTATCAATAAATTAAATTCCATTCATCTTTTTGTTTCTTTTTTTTTTCCCATCTAAACTGTGTAGTGTAGGGGGCAAGGGTTCGTAATTGGGCCTCTGCAATCGAGGACAACAAAAGTGCAGAACGGGCCAACTAGAGTCACCTACGCTCAGAGCATCGGCACTCTTTCCCCCATTGTCCGACGCAATCACGACGGGGGGGATTGGCGCGTCTCTTCCCGTCTCGTTCAAACGTCGTATCTGTTTCCGGAGACCTAGTTTCGCGACACTAGACTCGCCAAAAAGGTGTACCGTGTGAATAGGCCTTTAGAGATCTAAGCGCGTACGCGCCTAAAATATAAACCCTCTAAAACAAAAAAATAAAAAAAAAACATGAGAGTTTAGTGTAGGCACCAAATCCGCACCTTAGAAATGACTGGCACCTTTTGTCTCGCAGGCAAGCCTGGACGAGGCAACTGACTCGTGGGGAGTCAAAGTGGAGAGGGTGGAAATGTAAGTGGCGGCCGAGAGCAGTACCACCTCGAAGACGGTGCCCGCGCCTTTCCCCACCTAACAACATCACTAACGTCATCACTGGACATCCGGCTGAACCCTGTAAATCGGAACGAGGCTTTTACACTAATCCAGTCTCTTTAATAACAACACTATACGTGGCTTGCATTGGCGTCACGTCAACCGCCATTGCTCCGTACCATGTTCCAGTACCCGTACCTCCTGTGGCATACATTTGGCACCATCGAATCTGTTCTTCTCCGCAAGACTTGCCAAGAAGAGCAAATTCGATTTTGCGAAATGTATGCTGCAGAAGGTACGGGCAGAGGAGCTTGGTACGGAGCAATGGCGGCTGGTAGGTGCCATACGACGTCACATGCGAGGCATGTATAGTCACTGACATGATGAGAACGGCAGGGAGGGGCTTCAGTTGTACCGCCTCCAGCGCGAGTTTCGTACCTTCGACTAACGCTTCGTCAACTCGTGCATCTCGAGCGCGCGCGCAGCCAAAGCACGGTGGAAGGCGTGGAGCGCGTGCTGGAGGCCGGGCTCACCCTGTCAGTGACTATAGTGAAACTTCGCTGGTCTGCGTCCGCGTCGCCGCGAGCGCGTCTCTGAAGCGTGCGCGGAGGCGCCAAGAGGGCCATGTCCCCCGTGGTAGCCGTTCGGGCGTAGGGTGGGTGGTCGGGGATCCCATTAACTGAGACGTTGTGCGGAGGCCTTGTCTTCTAGGAGGTGTGGGCGATATGAGCGTCAGTTCGGCTCGGCTTGACTCCCGGTCTCGATCTCCGGCCCTTCGCAGAAAAGACGTGCGGTTGCCGGTGCAGCTGCAAAGGGCCATGGCGGCCGAAGCAGAAGCTGCACGCGAAGCAAGAGCCAAGGTGGGTGTTCCTTCGACACACGTCAGCCCAGTCGGGATGAACCACGACCGTTCCGCAGTTCAAAGACAGGAACTGCTGCCACGAACCCTCGCATACATACAGACTCACAGTCGCATCCTCGCAATCATTGAAGTTTTTCTAGTGTAATAATTTATATATTAAAAAAAAAAAAAAATTAACCTTACTGAGGAATTGGAAATGACAATTTCAAAGCCACAAAGAAACAAGAATGAATGGGGCCGAGATTCGAACCCCGGCCTCCTGATAACCGATCAGGGACACTAACCACTGCATATTGTTTTGCATGTTTATTTGCATAACCACACTGCGTTTGTATAGAAATGTCTCAACCTCGATTGGGATCCTAACATGTAACTGCACGGACGAACGCAAGCAGAGGCTGTTCCTTGCTTCAAAAAAGTAAAAAAAGCTTTTTTTTTTATTACCTGTATAGATTGTTGTGCACTACAATGAGCCACAGCAAAAGACTATTGGCAGTCAGGTTCAATAACGAGCCTATATATTCACAAAGCCTGGCAGTTCGATGATGGAGCCATAGAGTGCCCGGTCGCAGATTTGGAGCGCGAGGATTCGGTAGCACAGAGCATCAAAGAGCCATTTTTCGGAGAACCTGGAAGTCATCGCACAGCTTTTGGAGCGGCGAGGACCCGAAACACACTTGTTCGCTCGGGAGAAATGTGTTTCGGCATCTCGCCACAGCGGGGCGCCAGTCACGTGGCTGTCCTCTCATCCGTTGTCTGCCACTCCACCTTTTCCATTTCGGCGGCCGCTTCTCGTGACGATCTGCCAGGCTTTGTCAGTATATAGGAGGCTATGGGTATACTGATACGACGCCCAGATAGGCTCGTGGGAGCAATATACCACGGGGCTCGTAACTCTCATGGTTGTGGTAAAACAAATTATAGTTTGACAAATACAAATAAAAATTGTTTCATATATCCTTTGATCAGGAAGGCATTCTACAGTATCTCTATTTTTTTATTTTTTTTTTACCTTAGAAAAGGTATTAGCATTAGGCTATTTTCGATGCTCCAAATATGGCATTTTAAATTAAACGATATGTTAAAGTTAAATTTATGTTCCGAATAACCAGGCGATGCCTCGCAGTAAAAAGCAATTTAATGGTAATGAACGCCCCTCTCGCAAAGTAAACGCTTTGTCCCTTGTTTGTTGTTATTTTTGTGTTAACCTTTAGGCTAGCGTAAACTTCACTCAGGTTTAAGCAGACTACAATTTTAATGACCCTCCACGGGTCACCAAATTCGTTACTTTAATTACGAGGGTTTTCGCCAACCCCAATAGTCAAAGTTCCTGAAAATCGGTACACAAAGATAGCTAATATGAAAAAAAATTGCACTCCTTGAAACCCTCAGATTGACAGCCACCCGATGTTTTGCTGAAAAAATCATAACTTACATAAGTTTGAGTGGTGCTGTCTCTTGGTTTCCAGAAGGCTTCTTTTCAAATAAATCCCAAAAAAGAATTAAAAAAGATAAGGTGTCATTCTACTTACTACGTTTCTTCGAGTGCTTCTTTTCTCGCGTGTGTGCATGACGTCCTAAATAAGATGGCCTAAGGGCTGAATTTTCCTGCGTCACTAAAAGACGCCACTCCATGGCGCAGACTGGACCGGACTGCGGCGCCAGCGTTCGGCTGGGGCTCGCGTTCTCACTGATTGGACACAAGTTGTAGCCGAATGCTGACGTCATACTCGTGTCCAATCTGTGCCATGCGGTGGCCTCTTTTAATGACGCAGAAAAATTCGGCACAAAAGCCGCAGTCCTACTGCTCATACCTCAGACAAAAGACACGAAGTTTGGATACTTTGGCAAAATTTTCTGCGGACACGCATCAATCATGTGCGAACCCTGTTTTGCACATACATGGGCATGCCTGAATCATGTTTGCAGAGAGTTTTTGAATGATCAACGTGATAAGGCCGTCATACAAGGAAGAAACACAGCTCTTCTGTATGATGTAGTAGTAGTGTAACCGCAACTTAAAAGGTAACTCCAGTCAAAAGTTGCACCAAAATAAACGACTGATACAGTGATGTCTCGTTACTATAGACACCTCCGTTCCCGTAAAAATCGTCCATAACGTGAGTTGTCCATAATAACGAGACAAAATGCATGTATTTTCCCAGTTTGTCCCCGAAAGTGGTGTCCATATAGCGGGGTATCCATATTAACGGGGTCCATATTAACGAGACATGACTGTATCGATTTATGAAGACTAAATACGAGTCCTGCCAAAATATTACACTCATGGGAAACCCTAATCCACTCTAAAACCGACATTAGAAATGCCACCACCATCTTCTCAACAGGCATTCAGCATTCAGCAGGCATTCAGCAGGTTGGTTCTTTGTAAAGCAACCTTGTGCCCCGACGTCATGTTCATACTCAAGGAGCTTACTTGTTCGTAGTGTCACTTCTCGCCGTGTTATTCTGCTGCGTTTTCAGCAGATGATTTCTGCTTATTATGCGTTGTTTGCAAGTGTTTTTCGGCGATTGCCCACTAAGTTTACTGACTTCTTGCTCGCTCAAGCGCGTCGTCGTGCCGAAGGTGACATTCGCAGGCGGCAACTGTTTGGTCCGTTCCTGCTCAGCGCGAGCTTACGATTAGCTTCCACGGCGTTTCTGCAACGTGCATTGCACACCACCAAGATTCTAGTTATTTTCAGGCGCTAAGTAGGGTCTCGTTCTGAGCCTGCGCTGAGCCTGCCTTCATCGTGGTGAACTCGCTTTTCGGCCGGAAACTTTATGAATACGTATTAATATTTGCTGCAGATGTTTGATGTCTACGAAGCAAAACAGTAAAAGCAGCCGTAGCATCTTACCTGACTGATCGGCCCTGCTCTTGCGACTAAGCCAGTTGTACGTTTTGCGGTGCTTCGGTACGAACTTTACGTCACACTTTGGCCATGCAGCTGATCACAGGGGTTGTCATCACGCTCGAGCCAATAGTTTCGGATTCGCCGTAGTCCCCCGTAACAAAAACTTGAAATAACATGTCTACAAAACTACACGGGGAGTCGGAGAAACAAAAATTACCCCTTATAATTCAGGGACACTTACTTCACTAAGAACAGCCGTAACCCTAAAATCGCGAAGATGTTCAGTACGTGTCCTCAAAGGCTTTCTTATCTAAAAGGTTTCGGTACGTGCCACTTGTCCGACCACGCAACTGAGCCCTTTGTATTCTGTCTTCGCCGCAGGTGATAGCCGCAGAGGGCGAGCAGAAAGCCGCCCGGTCGCTCAAGGAGGCCGCCGAGGTGATCGCCGAGTCACCGTCGGCGCTCCAGCTGCGCTACTTGCAGACACTCACCTCCATAGCGGCCGAGAAGAACTCCACCATCGTGTTTCCGCTGCCCTTGGAACTGATGCGGGGATTTATGGCCTGGCAGCACGAAGACGACGAATGAAAACGCCTCGGAACGTCCTTCCACCCTCGCCACCCACTTCGCCGCGAAATATCTTCACGTACCCACCGGACCCCGACGGGAACCGAGGGTTTGAGAAACCGACGCGTCCACACTCTATAGCAAGCAACCGGAATGCTGTGTCCAACTCCCCACTTCCCCACCACCTCCCATTACGGTCGAGTGTGTCAGGCACTCGGGTTGTGTGCAAAGACCGCGTGCCCAAAGATTCGCAAGAAAAGCACGAACGTATTACGCAACGTATCTATCCATGGTACGCGTTGGGGCAATGCGTCCAGGGTCGCATATTCGCCCTCCTCGTTGTTATGCAGGTTGACAATGTGCTTGACGTCGTGGCGAATTATCTCTTTGGAGTAGCCGATTTATTTTTACCGGGTATTCCATCACATTCGTTTATTTCATGTACTCTGTTTTACTTTAAGTCCGACCACGGCCGACACTAGCTCGATCGTGACTCAAAGGGCTCACATGATTCGTCCAGCTGTTCGCCGTTGCTGCAGTGATGACAGCGACTTAGCGCGTTCCTCGACGGTGAGCGGTGCCCTTTGGTTTCCTTTTAGCACCATAGCCAACTTGTTGGCAGTGGCGCGCTGTTCCGTGCGGACTGATTTTATTGGCGTCACCGATTCGAGCGCTAGTCCAAAAATGCAACTCGTTTGCACGAGAGACAAAAAAAAATGCTTAGCTAATGGGCCCTTTTAAACTCTGCAAGGAGTACGAGTTTGATTCTGCGATGACGTCACACGAATATGCGACCACGGTATTGGGCGTTTGCGGATACTATTTTTGAGGTTGACGAAGGCAGGGTTTTTAATCCTCGCGCGTGATTACGTTGACATGCGCGAAGGAGCACGCACGACCTGGAAGTGGGCGCGGGCGACCGAATCGAGTAAACATCGAGGCACCGTGTCCCTTCGTCATTGCTCCAACTAGATGATAGGCTCTAAGGCATTTATGGACCGTCTAAAGTGTCCAGTAAACAATAGCGTCTGCCCATCGGAAGTTGTGGACACTGCCCACGCGCAGAAATCCGTTTTCTGTTTTTCTTTTTTTGAAGAACACTTGACCCGCGGATGCGCCAAACTCATGTTTCTGAGGTCACGTCCAAAACAAGAGTCGTGCTTCTAACGTCACGCCGCGCTACAGAGCATGTGCGGATGCTTCGCCCTTCGAAACCCTTTTATCTGCGTTCTTGGGCAGTGCGCACATCTCCCGATAGAGAAAACAAAAAGCGGGCAGCAGAGTTTTCATAAAAATACGAAAGATAGTTATTGTACTACTTCATCTTTATAAAGCTGTCAGTGGCTTAAAAAGCCGGCATCGGTGCTTGGTGTTATTACTGTCCCATGTTTCCAAAAAAAAAACTTTGTTTTGTTGTAGGCCCATTTTCCCGTTTCAATAACCGCATGACGTTTTATTCGTGCAATACTATTGATTTCATGTAAAAAAAATAATAATAATAACGCGCGAATTAGGACCTCAGGCAGCATTTAGTGCCCAGAAGGTTGGCTTAGTTATTTTACGTAAACGTGATTGGTGTTCAACAATCGCGTGACTCTGACGTCAAAATTTAGGAAGTCGATCAAAGAGTCGACGGCATGCGACTTCTCCTTAGTTCGTTTTCAGTTTCCCGCGGGATCATTAGAGTAACGTCATGAAGGCAGTGAAAACAAAACAATCAAGCCGCTCTCGCATAACCAAGGAATGAAGATTCTCTAGCCTTATTTGAAAAGTAACACTTCGAGTTGTTCTCTGCAAGGTCAGGATGCTTAATGTCCATCAATATTCCACTTTTCGAGACACCATAGCACGCTCGCAGTTCTTCAATGCTGGCCCGGTTTGTTAACTACTTTCACGTCGTTGCAGTGCATCCCCAACTTGCCACAGAGGTTGATTATTTAACTGGTTATAAAAAAAAAAAAAAAACGTTAGAGAAACAGAACAAAAAACAAATACAATAGAAGAACAAGTGAGGAACTTGTCGGTTTTTTCTAAAGGGACAAAAACGGGGACACAGCTCGAGAGTCCGTCCACCGAGCAGAAGGTGACTGCACGACTGAATCGCCTGATACATCTAATCCTGTGCCCATTCTGAGATGGTGCTTCTGGAAGTGTCTACGCCGGCCTCTCTAATTTTTTGTTTAATACGCCGCTGTTAAGAGCCTATGAGAATTTTCTCAGTATATCTGGACACCTTCGTGGACTGAATGATAATATATCCTCGGCAGCACGCCAGAGGAACGCCTAGCCTGGACAAAGTTCGGCAATCCTATAGGAACTTAATTTGAACTTAATGAGGTCTTTTTCTCCGGTACATTAGTTTGTGCCAAAGTACATTTCATGGGGTTTTCTATGGCTCCTATCTCATTCGCTAGATAAATGGCGAAAAGGTCAGACATGAGCCGAAAATGACACATGTCAAACACAAAACCAGCCCATAATTCTGGCACTGGTTTTGAAATTTAGGCCCAAAGTTGCCGAATGAAAACCGAACAACCACAATTGAAGCCTAATTCTGGCACATCTTTGGAAATCTATGGAATCGAAATATCCAGACTGGCTAAAGAATATCAAGTTTTTGGTTATGCCTTGGGTTTTTTGGGTCTTTCAGGGTGCTAAGTTCCTAGAAAAAAAAACTTTTTGCCCCCAAAAGTTTATGATACTTTGGATATGAGCAAGCTGCCACGTAATCTGTTGTCGTTTTATGCCGTCAGTGTTGGACGCAACCACACAAGTGAATTGGCGATGCTCAAAGTAAATATATTCCGGACGTTTTTTTGTTTTTATTAATTTTTGGCGATTACTATAAGCTGAGTAGTTCGTCACGAACTCGAACCCAAATATCCGCCGACGTATCAAGAGTTTCCAAGTGGCCACGAAATGATGTCTAAAAATAATAATTAAAAAAAAACTTTTACAATTTGGGACCGCAGACGCATCATGATAAGTAACAGTTGCGAAAGAGATAAGGGTATCCATTTAAACCGCGCTTCTTTCCGTACTTTTACATTAAAAAATTAAGTTTCAGGTCTATATCGTTTGGTCCCAGAGTGAAGCTTGTATCACAATGTCGTTGTGCAGTTCGTAATACTCGAACCCAAATTATTCCACGACTTCTCGAAGAACGATATTAGGCGCAGTTCGACCCACAGCGGATATATTCCGTCGCTTCTGAATGCTCGCATCGCGAATAAGAAACGGGACTTCTCGCAAAAAAAAAAAAAAAAAAAACACGAAAAAAAAACATTTTAATACAAATACAAGGCAGTACTGAAAATTAGATTATGCTTCGACTCCCGCAGAACCCAATAAAATGCCATTCCAACCGTATCTTTTTTTTTTTCTTTTGTCTTTCTTCGACTTGCAGTTTTCTACCTGCCTGGGGCTTTATACCCGTTTCAGTCCGGCAGAAAAAAGTGCGACAACGACCAACCAAAAAAAAAAAAAGAATTAGAAAAATTGGCTACGACGGAGGGTTGTTGTATGGATAACGTAATATAAAGTCGACTCCGGTTACGATCGACACGCCACGCACGCTCTCTCAAAGTAATTTTAAACGATAAAAAAAAAAAAAAAAAGTTACTGACATCGGATATGGTCGCTGAAGCTTCATTTTAGGTGACGGCGAAGCCGGCTGACCGACGGAGGCGTGTGTGGGTTATAGCCGAAGTGTTACTTTAAATGAACTTCAAAGTAGTCAGTGTCAAAAAATAATAAAGAAAGACTGATATATTGCAGCCGTAGGCGGGAGATCGGGTTACTGCAGTGAGCACCGCTTTACTTCTGATGAATCACCAAGTATATATAAAAATAAAACAAAGAAAAACGGGCAAAGTCACGGAGGAGCTGCATGATTTTGTAGCGTTGCAAAATTGTGACCATTCGTCCAATTTCTCTCTTTATTTTTTTTTTGTTTGTTTTTTTTTCCGTTATTCCGATCTTACTCTGGAGTTGAAACAGGAGATGGAATAACTGTAATTTCGTTATCGCGGTTGATTTCGTTTTACTCTATCCCAAAAAACAGAGTAAAATCATATTAGCCTTCTAAGTGAAGTTGGACTGACCATCGATAGTTTTAGTGAAATCCCCTCGGGCGAGGTAATATATATATATATATATATATATATATATATATATATATATATATATATATATATATATATATATATATATATATATATAACACGCATGCAGGAGCATGATTGACAAACTGAAAAGATGCGCAGTGGAGAAAAAAAAAAGCGAGGTTGGAGTGAGTGTGGGTGGAAACTTGTGCAAACCACAAAAAGAAATCGTAAAGGAAACCTCGCGTCGTGCAAAGCACCATTAGGAACGCTTATGTTTGATCATATTAATGAGGGCGGGACGTTTTAAAGATGCGGAACATTAACCTTGGAGTTTTTACGAATATATTTTATGGAAATCTTGTATTTTTTGTTGAAGAACGGAAACAAAAATCTGTCTCGTTTTGCGTTGGTGTTTCACATGTGACCATTTAGATCATATGTTTGAGGGCTTTATCTGGTGCCGCATTCGCAATTCCAGCGGCGTGCATTCAATCCCCTTTCTGAAGTTTAACATTTCAGCCACCAGGACACCCCAGTTTTCGCTGCATGCTTGAATAGGCAGTACCTCCCCGCGTCTCCCCTTCGCATCTTTTCCGCCAGGTAACGTGGTCTCCTCTGTAGTTGGGAATATAATCTGCTACGACAGGAGAACTGCAGTGGAGGCTCCTCCCTGATTTCCCCCCAAAAATATGTTGTCTTACGACATTCAGTACGAAATAACTGTTTCGCTGACGCCACTGAATGGGACGAGCATCCGTCACTGCTCTTACTTTCAATATATTACGGCCCACAAAAACAAAACTTCGCCCAATAGATTCACTCGAAAATGCCAATATGCCACATGATTTGTGCGCATTAGTGACTCCTAACTTATGACATTTTTTTTTCCTTGACATCCCAGTGTGTTTTGTTTGTCTTTATATTTCAAATGTATGCTGTAAAGTGCTATTATGTAGGAATATAATTTATACGTGTATGTTCATCTATGTAGCTAATCGTATACGATTGCGTTTCACCCTATAATCCGTATAAGTTGCTTGCCTCCTTTTATTGCTTTCACTCTGCATCATCAACTAATCTAGAAGTTTTAAACTCGCTATCCACCGCACTAAACTTCTATATGAAACTAGAAGTATTATTAAATAAAATAAATAAATAAATCATGCGTCGCACTTTCTGCGCGGAGCCTACTATGCAGTTCTTACGTTGTAACAGACTATAGCGCCCGCGCATGTACAGTAAGCCAGTAACCTATTTCTGAAACGGCGAAGCTGTAGTAAATAAACGTAAAATAAGTGCGCAAACAAGGAGGTGTAAACTGGACATAGCTACGAACATAATAGACCTTTCCGGAAATATGTGGCGCCCCTAGTGTCTGCTTTACGCATTGTAACGTTCAGATGTACGGCACGTGAAATCATCCAAGAAGCGAAGACGAAGTGGACGTTGGTTTAACAGTTCGTGGTTTCAGAGCGCAGAGAAGGCGGAAGGAAAGCAAAGCAGAGTATGTGATGGCCTGCTTTTCCGTTCGCTTAATTTTTGCGTCCGTTAACGATAAGAAATAATGAATCGTGCCACTTGCAGGATGTACGAAGCGTTCGAGCCGGCACGAGCGTACATCTGAAGAGCCCCACAATTCCCCTCGTTGCAAAGGTCTCCGGGGATTTTCCGGAAATTTCTTTGACGATATTATGTTCTATTGTAAATGCGCTCTGCCCACTTCTGTACCGCTGCCGGATTTTAAACGGTGTGGATGGGCCTGTGTATGTACACATTCATTTGAACAACGATCATGCGGGAACGTAAATCAAAATCCGAAAGTTGAAAACGAGAGATATGGGCGCGATTATATCTTGAATGGATTTTGAAACCGAAACGTGACTTCGCAGTTAGAGAACCGGAACGCGAAACGTTATGCAAATTCGAAGATTTATTAGTGGGCCGTTTTCCTTTTCCCCCGTTCCCTTTGTTTCTCCCATTAAAGGTATTTCTCGTCTTCTTCGCGATAAAAAAAAAAAAAGAACACAATAGAAAAGAGGGGAAACCGAGGAAAGGTATAATTTGGCAAAGCATTCCGATTTGAATCTTTTTTTTTTATTCTCTTTTAGTTACGCTACTCTTTTCCACTTTCTTTATTTTTATTTCTGCTCTTCTTTAACGCATGGACGCAATCTCATGACATAACAAAAAACGAAATTATGTTTGCTCTGTATTGTTACAAGGCTCAATGATATAACGGCGTATACCTTCATGCATCTTTTTTTTACTGCCAATATTGGGACATTAATTTCCGCGTTCGCCTGGGAAATTCTTCCATAGCAATCGCTCGCCTTTGACGATAAAGTCGAGTTATTGTCGGGTGACCGTGTCGTCACTTGGCCGTGACGAGACAGTTGAGGGATTGTTCCAGAACGTTATCCGTTGTCAAACATTATATTTGCTGTTACTTCAACGTTTCCCATTTTGAACGCACCGCGACTCAGGAGCTGCCATAGCTCCCAAGCTAAACATACCAACCAAAGCGCGCATGTCAATGAAAAAGTGGCCCCGTAGACACTTCCAGAAGTTTCCCTGTGCACAGTGTCGACACCTTAGTCGAGAAGACTGCCAATTCTGAGCTGTGAACTCAATCAAGCAGAACTGCCGAATCTACCAACAGATAGGACGAACAAAAACCGAGGTGTACACGTACTCGTTGTTTCTAATGAAGCGCGCTTTGCGCGTGCGCAGAAAACGGATTTTCGACAAGCGAAGCATCTGGGCATGCGCAGTTCGACAGCCAACGCCACCGCAATTTGCGTGACTTCAGAAGCCTGAGCGGCGAGCGCGCAGGTGCTTCGCTTTTCGAAAACGGGGGCTTTTCAGTGGGCCTGCGTCGGCGGTGAGATCACTGTGCTCGCGGGCTTTTCTACACTGCTGGCTGTTTTTGTTTCAACGTGCCGCACCTCCGATGCTCCAAGAGTTGTTACCAGGCGACGTAGTTTAACTCGTACGCCGTCCTTATAGACTTCTTCTGACCTCATTATCCTCTTCCTTTAGACCTTTCAATCTCTCTATTTCACTTTAGCTCCTTCCCCCCACCTCCTCCCCCGCGACAGTTTGGATGTTTAAAAGAGACTCGAAGTCTGACGCGTCTTTTAGGCAACTTCCTGCACTCTGTTCTTTTTCTTTTTTTTTTTTAACGCGGTAAGTTGTCTGTTTTTATTGTGCCGACAATATTGTTTTCTACATGCACTTCCTTTTTTTTTTTTTTTTTTTTGTGAGATGTGTTGTTTGTTCTTTTCTCGGGATATTACTCGTAGGCATCACACGAATCTTCAAGGGACCACTGCAACGACACTCAAGTCGGTCGAAATTTCCAGAAGCTGGTTATGATGCCAGGATTACCAACGCGAAGAGTGCGCGCGTTGGTCATTCGCACTTTTCAGCGACTACACCTTGCGGATCTCGAACGGACTGCCCCGGGGGGCTGTCGCGACAGGCGTCTTAACGTAACGAACCTCTCGTCTGCTCGTTGGCTTTTCTTCGTCCGGACCGGCATGTAGAGTGCGATGAGAAATACGAAAGGTTGTCCAAGATATTGCTCCTGTCGATCTTTGAACCGGACCACAACCGATACAGTAGGCGTGTGCTTATATCATTAATACAAGCAGTTATGCACGACAAAGGGAAAGACGCGCTTCACATTTCGAACGAAAAACATTTTTGAATTTACAGGTGATGTTTCTGTAACTACTATCATCACCTCAATTCGCTTAAACGAGTACATTGGTAACAAGAGGTACTATATAGGAATAGGACTCATCCCCCAGTTGTTCCGCTTACAAAAAATTACGGACAAACAGGCGTACCTTGGCTGAGCAACAACTCAGATTATAGTCGCTTGAAAGTGCTAACGAATCGTTCGAGGCGGAGATTGGTATAAGAATCATCGGGGAAAACCAAATTAGAGCATATTGTTCCACAAAAAAAAAAAATTGTTTAATAACGGTTTTAATAACAAATAATACGTATTTGCAGCTGCCATTAAAAACAAGAAAAAGAAACATGCGACCAAGAAAACAATGTTGCGAGTCAGTGAAGGCAATCCGACTTGAATTTGAAGTGTATGCATAACACACAATATATATTCGACTATTCTCACAATGTTTCGGTCAAAAGTTTCGGCCAAAATGTTTCGTCCAAGCGTTTCGGTCAAAATGCTTGGGCCAAACGCTCGCAGATATCTGAGCACTACCTTAATAACTTTTTAGGGAACCAATTTTATGTTCGTTGCAATGGTCCTTTTAAAGTTCGCAGATAATCAAGGTCACACAGTTCTGTCTGTGCCACTACGCTCATTTAAAAGTTCACCGAAGGGAGTCATTGAGCCACAGTGGATGCCGCACGCCTGTGTTCAAAAAGCAAACGCCAAGTCAACCTCTATCTTTTTCTTTTAATTTACCCGTGACTGGACCTTTGGCTCGCGTGGCGAAGCAATCAGCCGTTGTTAGTGTTGACCGTTTGTGTCCTTCTCTAATTGGGATTTTGGCGGTGGGTTAGCGTAGCGCCATCTTTTAGCGTCACTGTTGTGACGGCTTGTATGTTCTGCCACGCTTGTAACCAAGAAGGGTTGAACCAGAAACATAAATGAACGTCCACAAAAGACGTTCTCGGCGGGGCCTTTTTCCCGTTATCCGGAAAACTTGAAAAGAATCACCGGGAGCGCCTAGTGTGTGCGTGGAGTAGAGCCAGATTCAAAAGCTTCGTCGTTACTTTTGAGAGATGTTGTCACGAATATTTCGAAATGAAGATAACCCCTAACCTTCCTCTGCCCTGAGCATGCGGATGAACCCTCATAGCTTGTGTGCATTCTGTGACAAAGCTACGATCAAATAATAAAACGTCTCAACTACAGAGCATTATGAATCAAGGTGCTCGCTCTATAATCAGCTGGAAAAATCGGCGCCTGCGCAAAACGCGCTGCATTTTACCATGTAAAGCGTAGACCGCATGGAGCGTTTTTCTGCACGCGAAAACGCGACGCGCTATGAACGCTCGCGCGGAAGCTGACGCGGGGGCACCCGCATGAAGCCGAAGACAAGCGCCGCCGGCCGCGCGTTATCAACGTTGCCAGATAACCGATTTCTCAACGCGCGATGTAATTGCTCACGCAAATACTACAAAATAAGAGTTAAAGTATTAAATAAGTAAATCAAACGGGTTTTCGTGTCAAAAAGAACACTTTTTCAATTTTTATATGGCCAATAAAAATGTTTTTGAACACTTTGAATTGCACTGAATACGAAACAGCGTACTGAGCCAGCCGCGTCGCGAGTGGTGTGTTGTTCGCGTTGTTCGTGTTGCGTGCTTTTCTGCGCTGAGTGCAAGTAAAGTTTACTTTAGTGCAAGCTCTATTTGCCAGAATTTGAGATTTGCTCTAGTCCAGTATGGAGTGAAGGCGATAGCTCCTCCTGCTAAGAAGTATGCTTGTGCTAAAGCAGGCACAACTGGAAAATCGATCCCAAAGAATGGGGCGCTTCTCAACCTCGTCAATGAGCATTTAATTGAATGCACGTTTGTCAACCATCGCACGTGCAATCGGCAAACAAAAAGAAGCGCAGACAAACCGCCAAAACCAGAAGCGGTTTTCTGTGCTGAATCATGTGATGGTTCGAGCGACTCTCATTGGGCGAGAGCCGCTTAGACGCCTCGGCGCGCGCGTCTTGTTCTGGGTCGGCTAGAAACCAACGCTCCCGCGAAAACGCGCGGCCGCGCGCAGGAAATGACGTCAATTTGACGCCGACGCGCCCGAATCGCGAGCAAAAACGCTCCATGCGGTCTACGCTTAAAGTTTCAAGGCGTAGCTCCCTTCCCCAGCGCAACCAAGGGTTGTGTTTGTGGCGCCATCTCCCAATAGGCGCAACAAGCAGACGGACAACCCTCGGTCAGAGGGCGACGACACCGTCCTGGGCTTGCTGCGTCTATCGCTAGATGGCGTCACAAGCACAACCGTCTGGTCACACGGCCGTCAGCGCTAGCGTCGACCGCCGCAAATATCGGGGGTGTTCGTCTAATCTCTCTAACGTATCAATGTTTCGAGAGCTACGACTTGAAACTTTGCAAGCTTAAATGCACCGCGAAAATACACCTTTAGTGAAAGTTTTTGGATCGCTACGTGCAGGCACAACTTTTTAGGGCTAATTTTGTAGCGATCACTTCGATTCATAACACCCTATAGGTGTTTTTCTTTCTCTCTCTAGTGTTGAAATGGGTCCGTCTGACAGCCGGTCTAGGATTGAATCAGTGCGAGTGTGAATATTCTTCAATCGCTGTGTACCTAACTGCGAGTGAAACATTCGCAAGTGTATGTGTGTATGCGTGTGCCTGTCTTAACGTAATTTTCGCCAACGATCTACCGTTTACCGCCAAGTTCTGGCGCCCAACGTGAGAAACACCTTCCCTATGCGGGCTCTCACGTGGCCGGCCCTTGCTCACGTGGGGACTGACCGATACATCACGTTACAATCCTTGTAGGCTAGAAACTTTCTCATCAAACTCGAGTTGTGAAAAGCGAAAAATCAGTCCACGACGAGACGCGAATGTTTTTGGAAATGTTCACTGACCCGCGCACGGGCGCGAAGGGGCTAGTGTGCGTGTTGTGTGAAAATGTGAAGGTGCGTTTCGTGCGCACGGTGGTGCATAATGTTATATTTGTATAAACCAAAGGCAACAACAACCGCCACGGAAAAAGACTATGTATACTATTATACATACGCTGTATACATAATATATACATATATATATATATTAGAGCAAGCGTGTTATCGAACGAAGAAAACATTTACTTCTTCTTTTCGTTGAGCCAATTTACTTCGGTGGTACCAAAAAAAAAAAATAATAATAAATCGCGGAGGCGTTTATGCGGAATACGGACGAAGCGTAGTCGTTCACCGAAATGCACGCGCTCCATATATTTTATTTCCCGGAGTAATTATTTGACGACCAATAAAAACGATTGTATACCACTTTGAAAGTCTTTGTGTTCCCTCAGGACGAATTGTCACTGCGCGTGAGCAGAAACCAGATTTGCGTGAGGTGAACTGTCCGTGCATGCGGCGAACCCTACCCGGTGGGATGCCAGAGCCTTTTGTTGGTGCAGATTTTTATGCTCTGTCTTTAAGCACATTCAAGATTATTGTCGTGGTTGACCAAAGAAGATGTTAAAAAGTCGATATAAATTAATGAAAATGTTTTTTTGTTGTTGTTTTTTTTGTGCAGGGTTTGTATAAAAAAATAATTTAGACGTTTACGTTTTTGTTTGTTTTTTATAGCACATAAACGAATTGCGCATGGCAGAACGTTGAAACTTTCCCACCCCATCTCGCTCGCATGCCGCAGCGGTAAAGACTGGATGCGAAGGTTTCAGCCAAATAATAAACGTTACGTTGATCAGAGGTTAGAAGCGATTTGCCAGTTATTATGAAAGGACACCGTTTTCCGTCGGTACCAAACGCGTAAGCCTACTACTTGAGACCGCGGCTCATTGATGGTGCGAGCTCTCGTTTGTACAGGCCAACGTTACTAGAACCACTCAGTTGGGAAACTGCCATAGAGCCTGCTTGAAAAAAGTGGCTCCGATCCGTACTCGAGAACCGAGCTTATGGCGATCGCAACGCCACCATTTCTCCTGCAGTGTCCACTCCGGGAACTGCACGGCTGCACGTATTGGTTCAGATCAAGTCGGGCAAGGCCGGTGGCGCCATCTCGCAGGTTCATCTCGCAGTAGCTATGTAAAGCAACTTTCATGTTTGAACTCGTCGCTAAAGGGTGGCGCTTTTATCGTATTTAGCTCGGTCTCGGTGGACGCCAGCGACCCAAGTTTCAAGGGTGAGTTTCCCAACTGAGTGTTTTAGTAACGTTGGAACAGGCTCACGTCTTTACGAGGAAGCTGCCATGAGCAGGAAATAAAAGCCCATCGATAAAATTCACGCTTCGCGCCAGAAACCGAGCCAGCGTCATCTATGGGCAGGGGTGTCAACTAGACGACCTACAACTATTCGCAACTACACCGACTACACCGGCCTAAAGGGGTCGCCACTCTCCGGCAGATATAACGATCGAAAACAAGTCGTGCCGTACCATGTGCCTGCTCGACGTAGTCGTACTGGTCGTACTACAACGCTCGAATTTCAGCAGGTAAGCATGGGACTCGAAACGGTTTACCTCAATGTTGATTCACTATGTTTCAGACCTGCAGCAGTACGTGTTGGCGTAGGCGAGCTACTATAGAGGACAGGCCTTTTTCGGGGAACCGATGAAACGACTACTATACCGTCCTTCTACCGCACTGATGAACGTTGATAAACGCACGACGTCTGGTTCAGGTGGTGGCGTAGGTTGCGTCCCGTGCGACCGAGGCAACACGCTGACTGAGTCGTCAGGACAACTGTTCGCCCTTAGGTTATTATGAACCACGGTTTTCCCTGCGGCTCCGTCATTGCTGCCGTTTTTGTTGCTTTGGACACAACCAACGCAACTTCCGTCGCTTCACTTCAGTGGCTATCCCGCCAGACGCCGAGAACACGGAATCACGGGAGCTTCAAGAGACCAGCAGAAATCGCGAAAGGACCTCTTCCGGCCAGTTCAGTATTCTTTTCTTTCTTTTTTCTTTTTTTTTCCCCTAGGTGGCGTTCGTTTAGCTGGAATCGCGAATATACAATTCTGGGGTGTACATTCGCCACATTGTTTCACCGTACAAAGCGAAGCCACTCCAGTGCTACAATTGCGGTAGGTTTGGTCACAAGAGAGTTCCTTGCAAGCGCACCACGACTTGCAGCCGCTGTGGAGGACGTCATGCAGAGACAGAGAATGTCAGACGCCGACACCGAGATGCATCAACTACAGAGGACGGCATCGTAACTCGCCATGAACGCGGTCCAGAAACGGCCATCTGTGACCCAACGTTTTCTCTGCAGAAATGTGGGCGCTCGAACATTTTGTTTTAGAGTTTCATCTAAAAGTGATTGCTTCTGGCGACGAGTAAAAGACCTTCGGTTTCTTCCCCGAAGTTGTTGCAACATGTGCAGTTATAGCCTATAGACGCTTTACACACGCGCCAGATTGAGCCGCCATAGCCGCCCTTCTCTTGTCTTACCGAGATGCCGAGCCACTGAAGCGGGCGTTGACGAGTCTCCACAACGGCCTATGCTGGGGGGAAAGACACAGTAACACTTAAAATGGCAATAACCTGTCCTGCTGTGGAAATGATGAAGTCAAGCGAACGGAATAAGAGGGAACAAAAACTGAAGGTCAGTTATGGCGGCACCCATGCACAGCTGCTGTAAAGCGTCTATAGGTAGGTTTTTCCAAAGCCACTGAAAGGCTTCTGGACGATGTCCTATTCAGCGTCTCAACGTGCGGTACGCAGTTATCACTCATTCCAAACACCAGCTCTCTCGTGCTGTTGAGCAGTGCCTACACCACCTAGAATATTCAAAGCCTCCCCTAGTTTCCATGAAACACCATCATACCAGGATGCGCAAACTCAGCAATTGGCCCCGAGCCCGATGTCGAGCATCTTTCGACTCATTGATTGGACACGATACCCTGCCGAACGCCGACGCAGTACTCGTATCCAATCTGCGTCTGCTCTCGATCTCACTGTGACGACTTCAAAATGCTAGTGCAGCGACTTTGACTCCTTTAGGTGGTGTTGACCGTGAACCGCGAATACTGAACTCTGTGTCGGTGGAAGAGCTGGCATCGTCTACTCATTTCGTAACTCAGCAATCACGCGCGTTGCTAAAAACATTAAAAAAAAAACTCTGCTTCATGGTGCCGTATGGCCATGCATCATTAATTAAAGGGTTTTAGGGAACCGTTTTTTCCCATCCGATACGGTACGATGGGCCCTCTGGTACGAACTGCGCCTCTGCTACCGCAGAATACTAGCAGACGAGAAGCTCGTGCCGGACAGCCCATCGTACCATATCGGATGTGCAAAAAATGAAAGACGTTTACAATCCTCTGGAATGTCGAACTAGAGCGCAGCTCTTGAGGAGGAGGGGAGGGTGTGCCCCTCCTCCCCCTCCGTGCCCTCTTCCCCTGCTCCCCTCCCATTTAGCGAGAAATTTTCGCTAAAGTTCCCTCTAAATTTAGCAAAAAATTGCCGCTAAACTTAGTGGGGAAACTTTCCCGGTAAATTTAGGGGGGAAGTTATTCCGCTATAGTGAGGGGGTGATATTTCCCCGCTCAATTGAGTGGGAAAATTTTCCCGCTAAATTGAGCGGGGAAATTTTTCCACTAAATTGAGCGGGGAAACTCTTCCGCTAAATTTAGCGGGGAAATTCACTAATAATGCAACGCGCGGTTACACCAACTCCGGCGAAGGCGACGCCGTCGCCGTCGCCGTTTTTGCAGATCCGATACGGTACGGTGGGCCCTACGGTACGAACTGCGCATACGGGAGTCTTGTGCGGTAGCGCATGCGCAGTTCGTACCGGAGGGCCCATTGTACCGTATAGGATGCGCGAAAACGGTTTCCTAAAACTCTCTCATATTCTAAGACTTGCTATTGTGATGCTCACCAGGGAGCAACGGGAAAGCTTTGGAAGTCAATCGGATAGAACATGGCTCGAAGTAGCAACGAACACAGTCTTTCAACAGTATAGTATATATACTATGTAAAACGTTTTTGTGCGATACGGCGACAGGGGATATGAGCAGATGGTAGATTGACTTTATTTCGTATACTACATATGCCTCCAAGAACTGCCGCTAGACCAATAAGTTTCAATCAACTTAAATACTGTAAACGACTTAATTTACGCGGGCTCAAATTTTCGGGAATCGGGCCAAAGCTGAAAGTTTGAAATTATTCGCGGGCTCTAATATTCGCGAATCGAGTGTGGCTTCCGTAGCGTTCACATATTGCCCGAATCGTTCGCGGGACGTATTTTTCGCGAATTGTAGGCGATTCGCGAAATTCTCGAAAATTAGGTCCTCGCAAAAATTTAGTCGTTTACAGTAGTCTAAAGTCGTTTATTGTTAATCAATTCTTGGCAGTAAGTCCTGCCGTCTCTTGGAGAATATGGGATGATGACCGATGTTAGGTTTGCCCTTACCGTCAGTCGGCCCACCACAAAAAAGTAGCAGCAGATAATTTGTTGCTTTTTGTTTACTGTGAACATGCGACTTGTATGAGAACAGGAAGTCAAATACGCATTCTGCAGAAAAGTCATTTTGCTACGTTCAGTTGTCGATTTTCGCGGTCAGTTGTGTATTCTAAGCGATTTCTTTTACATATGATGTGATCTATAAAAAAAAAAGGATTATATCAACTTTCTTGCAGAGCGCTTGGAGTACCAGTCACTGCGATCTACGCAGCCAGGTTTCAGCGTGATATTCGAGGTGCGGTTCCAAAATTCTAGTAGTATACTTCGTTTCAGCTTAAGTTCAGACAGAGCGAGAACGAATATCAATTATGCGTGACCGACCCCCTTTGTCTTCCAGGGATGTCTCACCATTCTTGTGGCACGCGTGTCACTGAAAGCTACACTGAAATTGTCATTGTTCTCGTGCACGGGGTCAGAAAACCTCGTATATAGTGCAGCTCCAAATGTTCCCAAAAAGACGTCCCTTGGCATAATGAGGCATCAGGGTCGCTGCCTTCGACAGCTTCGCGCGCATCACCGTGCTGCCTCCCCTTTTTACGCTACAAAACTATACTCCGTTTCACTTTAGGTCCGAGCGAAGCGGACGCTACGAAACGATAGGGCCAACCAAGCGGCGACAAGAGCGCACTTTTTGCACCTGATTGGGTCGCCCGAGCGTAGTGTACGCTGCGCTCGGACTTAAGGTGAAACGGAGTATAGTCCCGGAATTTCTGGATCGCACCCTGTACGCCTGCGGAGCGGGGTTTCACCAAAGAATAAAAAGTGCGATGTGACTCCGTGCACAACGCGAGCAGGTGTGACGTCATGCTCTGCGTCACAACACATGCTCCCTTTTTACGTCCACACAGTTTTTTAGGTCTCCGCATTCGCTGAGCTCTCTCGACGATCGCAACAATTTTTCCTCTCCGAGTGCTTTGCTGTAAACTTGACGCCCAAAAAGTTTTTAGAATCTTAAAAAAAAAAAAAGCGAACGTAACCTAATGAGTTATTCACGCGTGACGGGGCGCAGGTGAGCGTGCGTGTGTTCATGTGACAGGGCATTCATCCGTGTATGCCCGAAAGGGCGAGGGGGGGGGGGGGGGGGTGCGACGGTGCAGCATAATAGTTACATTATTGCTCGCATAAAAAGTGGCAGCCATCTGTCTCAATCTGAACACTCTTTGTTAATATTTTTCTTCTTCTGAGGAACGCTCCGTCGACACCAAATTTTGACTGCTTGAGCATTGCTTTTTGTGAAAAAGAGCCGATTCATCCCATTATAAATCAAACAAAAAAGAAAAGAAAAAAATCTCCGCCTTGAACCGATCTATTCTGCTTCCATAAGACGTTAGTAACAAAAGAAAATCACACGTAAAACCAGCGATTCCCCTGCTTCCATGAGAAAAAGGCATCCTGTCAACAATAATCGAGTCGGGAAATGAAACTGCGCTTTGCGACAGCGCGCGACGGCGACGATGGCGGCTGCCATGTTTGCACTGGGAAATAAAAAAGCAAAAAAGAGGGGAATTGTAAATTCTTGAGCTTATTAAAATCTCCTCCAAATGTCGTAAATGTAACGGCGCTGTTCCGTCTTCCGATATCCGCGGCACCTTTTCTTTCTTTCTTTTTTATTTTTCGTTCACTCAGCGTATATTTTAATCTCAGACGCAAGAACGAACTATTGGAGGAAACAAAATGGGCACAGTGATCACCGGCACACGACATGTTGTATTTTCATTTCCGTCATGCGCGGTTAAATCTTTTCTCTTGTAATAAGTTACGTTCTCCGATATGCTCTCCGATATCCTAATATGTTTAACCAGTGTTCGAGGCGGGGCTTAGGCCGCACGTCCGGAAGCTTCCTGGCTCGTGACGACGACCATTCCCCGAAGAGAAGAACCCAGGGGTCCAGTGGAGGTGGGAGAATTGGTAACGTAACGAACGGTTTAATTACATGGTAGCGATACAGTCGTCAAATCCGAGAGAACAACTGAGCAGCCTCACGCCCCGCCTTATATAGGGGTCCGTTTTCTCCCTCACTCTCCGCCAGGGCAGCAGGTGCGACCGCCAAGTGCGTTGCAGCAAAGCCCGCCGCGTCGTAGCCAGAAGTGCGTCGTAGCCATGGTTCTCCGCAGTTAGGCCAGGCCTCTCTCCCCTTCCGGAGCGCACGAACCCACACGCACACACACACACGTCCCGTTGACGTCACGGACGCGTTGAGACTCGTTTTGGGCAGGCATCGACAGGTGGGCGACAGTCCAGAACACGTCGGGACTCGTTTCGGGACTGGTTTCCGCAGCGTTGAAACTCGAAAAAGGTTGCCGAAGGTTCCATTCTTAACACCAGCTATAGCCCGCCAAATGATCTTGATGCTCTTCCACTAAAGAAGCACTTGGATGGTCGAGTGGCGACTAGCACGAGTTATCCACAGAGGTGCTGTGCGTTCTTTCCCTGTTCCAGCCTACGTTTCTTTTTTTTTTTTTTTTTTTTTTTTTTTATTCAGGTGGGTTGGGTGTTTAGGCATTGTATACTTGAGCGAATCCTATGCGGTGAGAAACTGAGGGAGAGGAGGAAATGAGAGCGTGCCGGGACCTCAGAGTGCTGAGCTCTGATTGGAAGGATTATTTAGGGAGTTCCCAAGAAAAGATAAGTGTTCTTCGGACGGGGAAAATAAACTATGCATCGCAGAAAGCTCGAACTCCGTGAGAACGTAACGCTGGCGGTTGGGATAGAACGCGAAAGTTTGAAAACATGACGTTACACTAGATCAAAAGATAAATCGATGAAAAATAGTTTCCCCCGATATAAAGTTCACGAACGTTCAGAATGTCGAGTTCTGTTTTGACGATATTAGGCTTAGGTGCACGTCGGTTCATAGAGAAATTTGATTTTTCTCAATTATCCTTTTATAGCCGCCTCGGTGGCTCCGAGGCGAGAGCGCTGGCCTACGGATCCCCATGTGGTGGGTTCGAATCCCGGCCGAGGCGCCCGCAATCTGACGGAGGCTTATTGCGGAGGAGGCGCCGTGTAACCGAGCTTTCGGTTGCACGTCAAAAGATCCCCAGGTGGTCCAAATTAATCCTCAGTCCTCCGTTGGGGCGTGCCAGATGCCCGTCGTTGGTTTGGAACGTAAAACCCCCAAATTCGATCAATTATCCTTTTATCTAGGTAACACAAGGTTCTCAAACTTTCGCGTTCTTTCCCAACCGCCAGCCTTACGTTCTCACGGAGTTCGAGCTTTCTGCGATGCATAGTTTATATACCCGGAACGAAAAAGACGATTCTCGTTTTTTGGGAACTCCCCGTACTCTTTTTAATACTTAGTGTACAACGCTGTCAGAGCTGCTGGCGCGAGCGTGGGGTTTTATCTCGTAGATAATTTGCACGCGTTCTCGCGCAAACGAAACCGCAGCCGAAGCCACGCGCTCGCGCCGTTAGCTTGGACGGCGTTAAGACGCTTTGCACACCCGTCAGATTCCAGCCGCCATTGCTGACCTTCTCTTGTCTTACCCAGACGCTGAGCCAGTGAAGCGGGCGTTGCCGAGCTTCCACAAAGGTCAATGCTGGGGAGACGGACAGAGTAGAATCAAAAATGGCAATAACCTGACCTGCTGTGGTAATGATGAAGTGGAGTAAACATTACAAGAGGAAATGAAAATCGAAGGTCGGCTTTGGCGGCGCCCACGCATAGCTGCTGCAAAGCGTTTATAGGAAGTATTCACTGGCGGCCATAGCTGTGTGCACGACTGCTGAGTGCGTGCTGATGGCGGGCTTCCACAGTTCTATTGTAACGTGCATTCCGCACCCTCAAGATTGCCGGTCTTAGCAGCCTATTAATGTGGGCTCGTTCAGAGAATGCGCTCTAGACATCACCCACAAATATGGCACCCAGTGAATACTCCTTATAGACGATTGCAAGCAAGGCGACTGGCCGCCGCCGTATCCCTGCTCGTGCGGACAAGCCGGTGCGATTGCAAGCTTGCCAAAGCTAAGTTCACGCGCAAGCTGCACGCGTTGCACGCATGGGGCACCAGTCGGGGCGCCATGCTTGCAATTGCCTATGCTAAGTATGAAATAGGGTGCCTTCATGTGCGCTCTGCCTAGGGGGATGGCATCTGGCCATTTTGTACATTTTTTTTTTCGTTCCGGAACACGTGGAAGAGCGTGTCCTTGAACGCGCTCTTGGCGCGGCCTGTGTTACGGCGACATTTTGTTTTCGACGATTTCTTCGTATTTTACCTGTAAGCGCGTGCTATCGTCATCGGGTACAACAAAGTATGGCGTCACCTTATAAACAGAAGGACATGGAGGCACCACGCAAAGGCAGGCTGCCTTTATCTCTATCTACTGTTCGAACGTGTTGGAACGCCGAACGCCGCTGTTCGAACTCCAGACACCGCGATTAAGCAGACGCTGTTCTTGTCCACTCGGACGACGCCCTTGTCAGATAAAGTCGATAGAGACAAAGGCAGCTAGCCTTTCCGTCCACCCACCAAACCTTTCAATCAGAGCTCAGCGCTCTGAGGTCCCCGCACGCTCCTCCTCTCCCTCAGTCTGTCACCGTATAATTACCCCGGCAGGTCACATTATGTTACAGCACAGATAGAGCAACGCTGAATGGCGGCTTGGTTTTCGGATGCCAAGGTTTGAAATCTTTACTCTGGAGTTATAGGGATAGTCAGTTTTGAAACACGGCCAGGATGCATCCGCTGAAAAAAGTCAACCATTTTTTATGCTCCGGACCCCTCCATAACAACAGTTTGTACCAGCGGTTGCTGCGCTACATGCTGTCAATTGGCAACGGCTGCGCAGATGGCTGTTGCACTCGCCAAGTCGCCATCGGCGGCGGCGATGGACGCCAGCGGCCTTGGTTCGTCGTCTCATGTTTCGCTCACGGGCGGTGCCCATCGTCATATAATTCACCGCCAAAATAACGTGTCTGCGAAATGTCTGCTTGGGGTGAGGCGCCAAAACAACGAGGACACGAGGAGAGAAGCAAACAGGACGAGGCGCACCTTCAACTGAGCTTTATTTTTAGAAAAACACAGAAACGCAAGCTATGTCCAATGAGCACGTGCGCATGGGTAAGAAAAAAGAAAAGAAAAAAGACAGAACGAAGCCTAGCACGTTTTCCTATGTGACTCGTTCATTTTGAAAAAACGTATACTCCCTATCAGATAGAGATAAAGATGGGGCGCTGACACATACATCTGTGCCGCGAGATCTTATGGTGAAGGCCTCCAAGATTTCGCGAGCGATGTTTGTTGCGCCGCTTCCAACAATTCTTGTTTCGTCAAACTTTGGGTCACACTCGCATCGGTCACAGTGTACTGCCAAGTGGCCAGACGGGGATTGCCTAGTTGACGCAGAGTGCTCCCTGATTCTATCATTAATGCACCTCCCCGTCTGGCCAACATACACTCTCCCGCAAGACAGGGGTATCTCATAGGGCACCATGACAGAACAGCACACGACAAAACAGCACGCGACAAAACAGCACGCGACAAAACAGCACGGTCAAAACAGCACGCGTCAAAACAGCACAGCGTCAAAACAGCACGGCGACAAAACAGCACGCGTCAAAATAGCACGCGACAAAACAGCACAGCGTCAAAACGGCACAGCGACAGAAGAGCACGTGCCAAAACAGCACGGCGTCGAAACAGCTCAGCGTCAAAACAGCAAAACGACAAGACAGCACAGCGCCCAAAAAAATGTGTTTCGGAAATTACTGCGGTAAATATTTGTAGACTCATAAACTTCTCGGTTCTTTTCGGTTTATTGACGAAAATCAGTATACTGACGAAAATGTAATATTTAAAAGCGTTTGTTTAAAATGTATAGTGAGTTAACCAGGTACTGATATTTGTATTTGTTGTGGCAGCCGACACTACTTGTTCTGCAAGACGCACTGGGGCCCTATCGTGATCTGACATTATTTTCGTGTGCTCGTATTTCTAGACAGGACGAACATGAGCTTCACTGCCGCTTCGGTCAGAAAGGCAAATGTCAAAATCCAGAAACTTTCAAGCATTGTACTCAGTGTGATTTTTCCCCATTTTCACGACTGCGAGAGGTAGTAAATTCGCGACAACCACAGGAACGGCTATAAAACAACCGTATGTATTCCCTTCTCTAGTAGACGGAAGCTAGGGTTGTTAAAAAGTGTGCGGCATTTACGGGCGCGCTTGATTTGCATTGTGCAGTTCACGATTAGATTTTCTTCTTCCCTTTCCCTATCCCTATCAGGTCCCTATTAGGTCTAAAACCCAGATTTCAACCTGAAGACCCCTGCGCCCCCGGAGCTTTTGTTGAAAGTTGAACCGACCTCTGAGACAAGCTGAAAACTGCGAAAGGAAGTGGTCATATAGCCAGGAATGAGTCGCACCCCCCCCTCCGCCCCCCCCCCCCCCCCCTCCAGACCCCCTCGAAAATACTAACCTTTTCTTTTTCTGCTGACAAACGACACGGAAAAATCCGACAAACGCACCAACAAGAGCTTCGCTGAAGGAGGTTCGAACAATTGCACTCGTTTGTTTAAAGCTTTCCGCTTGTCACCTTACGGGAATGCTTAACGCTGGATGCCGATCGGTAACTCCTGTTGTGATAAAAATCGTGGTCCACTACCAACTGCCCTGCCTTCTAAACTGTGGGTCCGACAGATCCAGTGTTTTTTTTTTTTTTTGTGGTTATAAGTTTAGTCATCTTCAGCATACATTTTATTATGTAGACTGCTACTAGTATTCATCATTGTAACTGACTCTTGTAGCCTCGTGAAAAGCCCGAGGGAGGGTCGTGACACGATATTTGTTTTGTTTTTTTGAAAGGGGGGGGGGGGGGGGTTCCGGGTTGCGGAGTTTGGTAAGCTCTGAAATTGGCAATAAATTCCTTTATAACCTAGGGACAATAATTGAAAAGGTCAAGGAGGTTCGATATTATTCGCGCAGAGAGAGGTGAAGAACGCGCTTGAAGTTGCTATATGCGTGCTGTTTTGTCGCCGTGCTGTTTTGACGCCGTGCTGTTTTGACGCCGTGCTGTTTTGACACGTGCTCTTCTGTCGCTGTGCCGTTTTGACGCTGTGCTGTTTTGTCGCGTGCTATTTTGACTCGTGCTGTTTTGTCGCCGTGATGTTTTGACGCTGTGCTGTTTTGACGCGTGCTGTTTTGACCGTGCTGTTTTGTCGCGTGCTGTTTTGTCGTGTGCTGTTCTGTCGCGTTCCCATCTCATAGACGACTTCAGGGACGCAATCGCGGTACCGCGTCTCGTGTCTCTTATTGCAATCCCTTTCCGTCGCAGTGGCTTCACCTGAGCTCCTATTGATCCTATTGCACAATGCAGAAAGTTTATTTGGCGCAGAAAAGACAACTGGAATGCCAAACCTATTGGCTACCTTCTTCAGGTTGTGGGATAGTCTGTGTATGTAGGGTAAGACCGCAGGTCTGGCCGCCCTCCTTATGTTGCCCTCACAATCCTCCCTGCTGTGCCTTTTTATCTTTTTTAACAAGGTCTCCGACACATCGCGAAGCACATTGGGAGGGAAACCCGCCGCCTCCAATCTGCTGAGCTGCGCGTGAAAGCTGGCGCTCATTCTATGCTTGCACGATTTGTTCAGCGAGGCCGCCAAGCAGGTGGAAGCTATCCCTCTCTTCACAAGCTTGGAGTGAGCCGAATCGTACGGCAGCATCCCTTTCTTTGAACGAGGCTCGTACGCCCAGCACACATGATCTACGCCGAATGACAACCCCAAGTCCAAAAATTGTAATCGACCTGAGCATGCAGTTTCATGTGGGAAGCTCAAGCCGAAGGCACAGCTCGTGAACAGCTTCAGCATCCCAGAAATCACTTCGTCACTCAACCCCACCGGTTCAGATGTCAGCACCAAAAAATCATCTACAAATCTAAAAATCTTCACTTGTTCTTTATGCTCCAATTTATCTGCGATCGCCCTGTCGCAGAAGGCAAGAAACATGTCGCACAAGACCGGAGCCACTCTCGAGCCAATGCAGATTCCGCGTTTTTGTACAAATATTTCCCCTTCAAAAGAAACCATAGTGGAGCCTAGGTAATGTGTTAATAGCTCCAGGAAGCCTTCTACCGTGAGGCCAGTCGAATTGCGGAAAGAAATCTCCCCGTTCTCTTCAATGCAAAGCTTAACAGCTGTCAGCAGTTCGACTGGCGCAATTCGACTGGCCTCACGGTAGAAGGCTTCCTGGAGCTATTAACACATTACCTAGGCTCCACTATGGTTTCTTTTGAAGGGGAAATATTTGTACAAAAACGCGGAATCTGCATTGGCTCGAGAGTGGCTCCGGTCTTGTGCGACATGTTTCTTGCCTTCTGCGACAGGGCGATCGCAGATAAATTGGAGCATAAAGAACAATTGAAGGTTTTTAGATTTGTAGATGATTTTTTGGTGCTGACATCTGAACCGGTGGGGTTGAGTGACGAAGTGATTTCTGGGATGCTGAAGCTGTTCACGAGCTGTGCCTTCGGCTTGAGCTTCCCACATGAAACTGCATGCTCAGGTCGATTACAATTTTTGGACTTGGGGTTGTCATTCGGCGTAGATCATGTGTGCTGGGCGTACGAGCCTCGTTCAAAGAAAGGGATGCTGCCGTACGATTCGGCTCACTCCAAGCTTGTGAAGAGAGGGATAGCTTCCACCTGCTTGGCGGCCTCACTGAACAAATCGTGCAAGCATAGAATGAGCGCCAGCTTTCACGCGCAGCTCAGCAGATTGGAGGCGGCGGGTTTCCCTCCCAATGTGCTTCGCGATATGTCGGTGACTTTGTTAAAAAAGATAAAAAAGCACAGCAGGGAGGATTGTGAGGGCAACATAAGGAGGGCGGCCAGACCTGCGGTCTTGCCCTACATACACAGACTATCCCACAACCTGAAGAAGGTAGCCAATAGGTTTGGCATTCCAGTTGTCTTTTCTGCGCCAAATAAACTTTCTGCATTGTGCAATAGGATCAATAGGAGCTCAGGTGAAGCCACTGCGACGGAAAGGGATTGCAATAAGAGACACGTGACGCGGTACCGCGATTGCGTCACTGAAGTCGTCTATGAGATACCCCTGTCTTGCGGGAGAGTGTATGTTGGCCAGACGGGGAGGTGCATTAATGATAGAATCAGGGAGCACTCTGCGTCAACTAGGCAATCCCCGTCTGGCCACTTGGCAGTACATTGTGACCGATGCGAGTGTGACCCAAAGTTTGACGAAACAGGAATTGTTGGAAGCGGCGCAACAAAAATCGCTCGCGAAATCTTGGAGGCCTTCACCATAAGATCTCTCGGCACAGATGTATGTGTAGCGCCCCATCTTTATCTCTATCTGATAGGGAGTTTACGTTTTTTTTCAAAATGAACGAGTCACGTAGGAAAACGTGCTAGGCTTCGTTCTGTCTTTTTTCTTTTCTTTCTTTTCTTTTCTTCTTTTTTTTTCTTTTTTCTTTTTTCTTACCCATGCGCACGTGCTCATTGGACATAGCTTGCGTTTCTGTGTTTTTCTAAAAATAAAGCTCAGTTGAAAGTGCGCCTCGTCCTGTCTGCTTCTCTCCTCGTGTCCTCGTTGTTTTGGCGCCTCACCCCAAGCATGTACAACCAACTAGCCCAACTCGCCGTTGAAATGTCTGCCCTTCTTGGAACCCAAGTGAGATACTCGGGCAAGGTAAACCCCAGCGGACCTCGGACCCGAACATTACGTCAAGCTCTCGCCCTGCCTGCCCCAAGACGCCTGCAAGGACGACGCCTTCAAAAGAATGGTGCGTCGATGGGATGCCTGGCGCCATCGAGTAAGTCGATCTCTTCGGTGTGGTGTGCGCGGACGAGTGACGTAACTTGGACAGAGGGTCTTCCCGAGAAGGCGTGGGTGACGAAACTAGTGCACCACCGCGATTGGTTGCCGCTCGACTGCATGGTAACCGAAATACTTTAAAAGGACTGAGCTCACCTAACTCGGGGAGCTCACCAAGGTCAAGGCTCATAGCTGCGGCTAGTTGCTGTATAGCCAGAGCTCAATGCTCCCGTCACATGTAAATAAAGGCGAGTTTTAACCATCGTCGCCTGCTGAGGTTCCTGCCAGGAGCTCCGTCCGGATCTGGACCCCAGCCGAGCCTGGTCCATCCTGGGGACTCACGTCGGCCGCGACAACTGGTGGCAGCGGTGGGATGGACTTGAGCGACGTCGGCTGCGGGGAGTGGTGAGTGCTCGACTTGACTCGTAGGGACGCCAGATTTCCAGCCGGGGTAGTCTAGGACTGGTGGTGGGGCTGTACTCGAGCAAGGTTTTGCTGGGCAGCCTTAGAGCGATTTCAAGTCACACTCGATATGGATCTCGAGCAGCTGCGTAAGCCGGACTTGCTGTTAATGTGTGAGGAGTTGGGGATCGATGCCAGGAAAATTCAACGAAAACCACTCCTCGTGAAGGCAATCCAGGCCCTAGGCGCTGACGATAAAGAGTTGATCGAGTGCTGGGAATTAATCAAAGAGAGGCGCGAAGCAGCTAAAGCCAAAGAGGAACGCGAAGCGGCTGTGGAGCTGAAACGCTTGGAACTGGAAATGAAACGTCTCGAGTTGGATCAGGCAGTGAAGGGCGTCTCGAATCCCGGCGAAGGGAAGGCTTTAAAAATTAAAGACATAATGCAGCCTTTCAAGGTGGGTGAGGATATTGGCCTTTTTCTGGTAAATTTTGAAAGGACGTGCAACAGGATCGGGTGGTCACGTGATACATGGCCTCAGCTCTTGCTCACGTTGTTGCCTTGTGAAGCGGCACAGGTTGTCGCCAGACTTAGCCCGGAGGAGGCAGCAGACTATGACGCGGTCAAGCTCGGCCTTCAGAAAAAGTATCGCTTGTCGACGGAGGCTTTCCGACAGCGTTTTCGGGGGGCCAGAAAAAAAGCCGAAGAGTCATACATTGAGTTCGCTTACAATCTTAAGTCGAACTTGGTGGAATGGCTTAAAAGTGCGGAGCTCTACGGTAATCACGACGGCGTTGTCGAGTGCTTCGGGCTCGAACAACTGTATAAGGGCATGCCTGAGGTAATGCGATACTGGGTTCAGAATAAAAATCCTGACATGACACAAAAGGCTGCCGAGCTGGCCGAAGAGTTCGTGGCACGCCGCAGTAGCCAGAAAGACGATACCCCAGAACGTAAGTTTCCAGGAGCGCGCGGCGATTACCGGGGAAAATATTATAGGCCACGCTCCGAGGAAGTCAAGAGAGAGCCAAAGGACTCCGTAAAGGGCGCTCAGGAGTCCAAGGCCGCGGGAGGCGGAGAGGCAGGAGAAGAGAACCGTCGCGCGGAGAAGCAAGGTCGGGCAGACGAAACAAAAAAAAAAAATTTGAGGCGAGAAAGCCCATGCGTTGTTTCCGCTGCAACGAGACGGGTCATATGGCGGCTGGTTGCCGAAAGCATCGGGTGGTATTCTCGTACCTTAGTAAAGGTGACGAGAACGACAGGCTACTCGAGCCTTATCTCCACGACCTCCTCGTGAACGGCGAGCCCTGCAAGGTACTCGGGGACTGCGCCGCCACGTTGGACGTCGTGCACCCATCGCTCGTGCAAGCGGACCACTACACTGGTGAGTGTGCGTGGATACGTCAGGTGGTGGAACAGCAGAGCGTCTGTCTGCCGGTAGCCAGGGTGACGATTCAAGGTCCTTTCGGCACACTGGACACGGAGGCTGCGGTTTCAGCTAACCTACCACCCCAGTATCCGTACCTCTTTTCTAATAAATCGGACCAAAAACTGCGTAAAATGGGAAAGCGTTTGACCGACGGGGTAGTGATGGCACTAACTCGGTCGAAAGCGCGGGAGCTTGCTAGCCAGCTTAGATACAATGAGCAGCCCGAAACTTCCGAGAACGTGGTGTTGTCTGGGGACGCTGGGCAGGCAAGCGAGACGCGGTCCGAACCCGACGACGAAGGAGAGGACTCTCCAGGCTCAGATGAGTCCTCAAATTGTGACGTTTTGGAAATGGCTGAGGGGCGCGTTGTTCCTCCAGTCACTTCTAGGTTGCAAAGTTTACTGAGAGTGGGGACGGCGAACTTGCAATCTGAACAGAAGAGTGACCCCAGCCTCAAGATACTCTCCAATACAGAGAGGGAAGGGGTAGCCCGGAAAAACATTACCTTTTACGAGAAAGGGGGTCTCCTTCATCGGAAATACGAGGACAGGCGAGGAAGGGTATATGATCAACTCGTAGTGCCTTCCAAGTACCACTCCGACCTCCTGCATGTGGCGCATGAAAACCCTTGGTCAGGGCATCTCGGTATAAAGAAAACCAAAGAGCGATTACTTCAAGAGTATTATTGGCCAGGGTGTTTTCGAGATGTTAAGAAACACGTGAAGTCATGTAGCGTATGCCAGGCCGTCGGGAAGGCAAACGACAAGTGGAAGGCCCCTCTAAAACTGGTCCCGTTGATCTCTTTGCCTTTCAAGCGTCTGGTAGTGGACACGGTAGGGCCCTTGCCCGTCACTGAGTCAGGGTACAAGCACCTTCTTACAATGATTTGTCCGTCCACTAAGTTTCCGGAGGCGGTGCCTCTGAAAAGCTTGAGCTCGACGGAAATGGTCGACGCTTTCCTGACCGTATTCGCCAGAGTAGGTTTCCCTGCGGAGCTCCAGAGCGATCAGAGTAGCGTTTTTACGAGTGCTTTGACGACGACCTTCCTTGAGCGGTGTCCACCACCCGCAATCAAACAGTGTGGAGCGGTGGCATGCAACACTGAAACGGGTCCTCCGAGCACTGACTCATGAGCACAAGCGGGATTGGGAGCGCTGTTTGCCCGCAGCGATGTTCGCCTTGCGTTCGGCACAGCACGAATCAACGGGTTTCAGTCCCGCAGAGTTGGTGTACGGTAGAGCGCTGCGTTCTCCGATGCGTATGTTACGCGAGTGTTGGGAAGGAAGTGGAGAGGACACGACAGTTGTAGAGTACGTCCTCGAATTACTTGAACGCTTGCATGTTGCTAGGAAAATTGCCGAGGACAACATGTCGGCAGCGCAGCTCAGGGCGAAAACATGCTATGATAAAACGGCCCGTAAAAGAACGTTCAAGGTGAACGACAAGGTAATGCTCTTAAGGAGTTCAAGACAAAATAAGCTCGAAGTGCACTGGGAAGGTCCGGCAGAGGTTGTTCAGAAACTATCCGATACGAATTATGCTGTCAAAATGAAGGGGAAGCGAAAGGAAGTCAAACTTTATCACGCAAATCTAATGAAGCCATTTTTCGAACGCGAAGAAATTGTTTTTATGACCCTGAATGCGCCGGAAGAAGAAACGCTGCAAATCCCGTCTTTAAGTGGGGTTTCTGGTACCGAGACGGTGGACGACGTGATGCGGTAGGCGGTAAAGACGGAAGAGCTGGAACCTGCGCAGATTGAAGGTCTGAAACAGCTTTTGACCGAGTTCCAGGACGTCTTTTCAGATCGACCAGGCAAGACCACATGGGTCACTCATGATATCGAGGTTACCTCTGACCAGCCCGTCAGGGCAAAGCCCTCCGTCAGGGCAAAGCCCTACAGAGTGTCTCCTAGGCAGCGAAACTTAATTAGGACTGAGATCGATAAGATGCTTGAACTGGGAGTGATAAAACCCGGAGAAAGTGACTACACGTCCCCTCTGATCATGGTCGAGGTTCCGGGTAAAAATCCGCGTCCTTGCATCGACTATCGTCGACTAAACTCGATAACCAAGGACCAAATTTACCCGATACCGAACATCGAGGAGCGTATCGAGACAGTAAGCAATGCCAAATTTATCTCCACACTTGATTTGGTTCGGAGATATTGGCAGGTGCCCCTTACAGAGCGTGCCAGTCGGTTCTCTGCTTTTGTTTCTCCGTTTGGCACCTTTCGACCCCTGATGCTGAGTTTCGGGTGAAAGAATGCTCCCTTTTGTTTCTCTAGTTTGATGGATCGGGTGCTGCGTGGACTTGGCGATTTTGCCTTGCCATATTTAGATGACATTGCTATTTTTTCTAACACATGGGAAGGTCACCTCGATCATCTGCGGGCAGTGTTCACCCGACTCCGGGAGGCCGGTCTGACAGTGAAGGCGGAGAAGTGCCAGTTGGGTAGAGCCGAGGTCACGTATCTGGGCCATGTTGTAGGACAAGGATCTCGTCGTCCGTCCGAAATTAAGATCGAAGCCGTAGCAAACTATTCCCGACCTAAAACTAAAACTGATATCAGAACGTTTCTCGGGCTTACCGGGTATTATCAGCGATACATCCGCGGTTACTCGGATTTGGCTAGCCCGCTCACTGACGCGCATCGAAAAACACAACCACCGCTCGTCGTCTGGGACGAACCAAAACAAAAAGCGTTTGACGCACTGAAAGCAGCACTTACTGGGCAGCCCATTCTCATGGCTCCTGATTACGAAAGGCCGTTTGTCGTTCAGTGTGATGCCAGCGACCGAGGAATGGGGGTTGTGTTATGTCAGAGGGATAATGAGGGCATTGAGCACCCTGTCTTGTACGCAAGCCGAAAGCTCAGTGTTCGAGAACAGGCGTACAGTGCGAGCGAGAAAGAATGCGCATGTTTAGTCGGGGCGGCTCAAAAGCTCTCGTGCTACCTCTCGGGGAACAAATTCACCTTTGAAACGGACCACTGCCCTTTGACGTGGTTACATAACATGTCTCCGAAAAACGGACGCCTCTTGCGCTGGAGCATTGCCCTACAACAGTTTAATTTTGACGTTGTATACAAAAAGGGTAGGAGTAACGGCAACGCCGACGGCCTGAGTAGGCCCTCAACATGAGGACTGATGTTCGTCAGGGTATGACCTAGCTTAGTTTAGCCAGCTTGAACCTGAGGGCATTTAGCCATTTACTCTAGTAGGCTTTCAGTATTTTGTGTGTAGAAAGCAATTGTATTCAGAGGTTATATTGCTTTGTGTGTAGAAAGCAGTTGTATTGCTTTGCTGAACCTAATATCGGCAAGTTCAGTTTTAGCTGTCGTGGGATTTATGATGAGTGTGACATTGTATTTTGGGGTAAGATTTTAATAGGGTAGAAGTTATGTGTCTGATTTATCTTACTCTATTGTCTGGCGTTCCTTTGAGTTGGGTTGAGTGCCTGCCTGCTTTCTGTGGTTGCCGGTGTTGCGCGGGTTAATCCCTATCGTTGCTGAATACGTCTTGGGAACAGAGAAGGTTTTACATGGCCGGCAGCAAGACACATCGTTCCTTCAGGCGACCAGGAGGATGCTCACCTTTGGAACGACTTCCCCGGCGGCGGAGGGGCTGTTGCAATCGGCAACGGCAGCGCAGATGGCTGTTGCACTCGCCATCGGCGGCGGCGATGGACGCCGGCGGCCTTGGTTCGTCGTCTCATGTTTCGCTCACGGGCGGTGCCCATCGTCATATAATTCACCGCCGAAATAACGTGTCTGCGAAATGTCTGCCCTTCTTGGGACCCAAGTGAGATACCCGGGCAAGGTAAACCCAGCGGACCTTGGACCCGAACATTACGTCAAGCTCTCGCCCTGCCTGCCCCAAGACGCCTGCAAGGACGACGCCTTCAAAAGAATGGTGCGTCGATCGGATGCCTGGCGCCATCGAGTAAGGCGATCTCTTCGGTGTGGTGTGCGCGGACGAGTGACGTAACTTGGACAGAGGGTCTTCCCGAGAAGGCGTGGGTGACGAAACTAGTGCACCGCCGCGATTGGTTGCCGCTCGACTGCATGGTAACCGAAATACTTTAAAAGGACGGAGCTCACCTAACTCGGGGAGCTCACCAAGTTTAAGGCTCATAGCTGCGGCTAGTTGCTGTATAGCCAGAGCTCAATGCTCTCCCGTCACATGTAAATAAAGGAGAGTTTTAACCATCGTCGCCTGCTGATGTTCCTGCCAGGAGCTCCGTCCGGATCTGGACCCCAGCCGAGCCTGGTCCATCCTGGGGACTCACGTCGGCCGCGACAATGCGCATTTTCAACGTGGTTCCCCGCTGAACATGCAGTCGGAACCGATGCCTCCATGGAAATTCACCCACATTACCACCAACAAACCGACCAAGTTACGACGTCGCGATCAGGGGGGCACACCCTCCCAACGTCCCTGCCCCGAAACCCAACATGACGACCACTGTCAAGTTTACACGGATGCAACGATCTTCCCAGACGGTGGCCGAGTCTCATTCCTCAGCTCCACACATACATGCATCCAGTGGCATCAGCGATATACATCTCAGGAAGCCGACCCACTTGTCATGGAACTACAGGCCATCCACGACGCTATACAAGCAGTGACCACCAAGCTGCCGACGATCCGCCATCTTCCCATTTTTACAGACTCCTTAGCGGCAATTCGAGAGCTCAAAAAGGTTTCCAAAGCAATGGAACTGTGTCAAAGGATACACACCCTTCACCGCAATACCTCGACCTACATTAAGGTGTACTGGATTCAAGGTCATGCCACGAACCAATACAACCTTGCAGCTGATCAACAAGCACACTTTCCATCTGATCCCGATCTCCCTTCCCTCCCCCTCCCGTCTGAACCCCTTTCCCTCCTCCACGCCCGTAAACACTCTCTCCGGCAGGACACACGCGCTCTTATCCCTCCGTGTGTCTGCTCCCTCCCCTGCCATCTCACCAGGGTGGAGGAAGTTGTGCTTCGGAGACTGCGGGCTGGGGTGGCCCTTACACCGGCTGTAACCAGCACATGGAACTCCCCCCCCCCCCCACCCGGCGCACGACGGGCGACATGCCCCAGGTGTCCCCTAGACGCGACGGAAGCGGATGTGCGTCACCTTATATGGACTTGTCCTGGCCTACAGACTGAGCGCACTCGCCTACTTATAGCTGCAGGTCTCCAACACAGTGCACCCACCAGCTACCATAAGTGGCTGCATGACAACCACTATCACAAAACATTGCTTCAATTCATCCATACCACAGGCCTTGTAGCATACATATAAGACATTTATGCCTAAAGGCATAAATGCCTTTAGGCCCTACGTAATAAAAAAAAAAAACTTCGTTTCACTTCACTCTCAGGAAACAGTGCTTAAAACTAATCCATGACGTCAGTTACTGCAGCTGGGTGACTTACCGTTAGCACTGCCTGTAAGCTTCAGTTGAATAGCCAGTCCGACATACAAATGAAAACACGACTGCTTGCGGATCAACCAAGGTCTTTATTAGATTTGGGGGGGGGGGGGGGAGGGGAGGGGATAGGGGGAGATGGTTGCAAAAGTGATCAAACAAAATGTTCAGAACTCTGCGGTATATCTTGTCTAATAAATAGCCACATAGCAATTGTCATGAAAACGTAACGGAAGACTCATTCCAAAAGCGAATGAGGATAAAAAAAAAAAGAGTTGTGCCACATCATTGTTCTATTTATAATGGAAAGACTTCACGTCAGGACCAGCGCGTTCCCAGCAGTATAACTACAGTGCTAAAGTATGAGGTGTCACAAACATCGCCGGTCCACCGGAGGCGCTTAGTGGGAAAAGGTAACGTACAAATAGACACTGGCGCCACCTTCCTTGCCTGCTTGCCAACAGGCATTCACCTCGATCATATTACAAAAATAACAAACAAGCTGCACAGAAAGGCCATATCCGGCATTTCGCACTCTCAACGAGAACGTGCAAAATTATCATCGTATTTTTGTTTGTATCTGCGTATCGGGTGCCTTGACACTCGAAAATAAGCAGGCGCAATGAATGATGTAATGAATTCCAATACAGAAATCAACGACTGCGCTGCCACGTTTTCTTCTATCTTTTTTTTTTTCTTTTTTCACACGCACAGCTTTGCGGTCGTTTATAGGAATCATTGCTTCGTCAAAACACTTCTTCATCCAGTGCATTCTATACGGCGAGCAAGTGTTTCAAACTGCGTCTTTCGCGCATCGGAACGCAAGGAAGAGCATGCCAATCAAATGGCAACGTAGACAACGCGTAGGGAACGCGCGATGACGAGGCAGTTAAGCGCGTGCCGTCATTAGTTGAGATCGGGGGAAAAACAAAAGCACGTGGGCGCATTTGGGGGGTAAACAAACGCACGAGGTGCCCACAGAGCAGACGCACTTGCAGGCCGTATACTCCGTGTCACCTTACGATGGGCTAAAGCCAGAATTGCGGAGCGCCAGGTTCAATACCAAACCGGATGACGACCCACGTGGTATATTGCATTGACGATACGCTCGTGGAAGCAATATACCACGTGATGCAGGTGGGTGGACCTGGTGGCGAGCGGCTTTGGTTCTAGTCCATCGTAGGCCGAGACAAAGAATCGCACAATCATTTTTTTAACCATGGCGTGATCCTGACGACAGAAGTTCGCGACAACGTGACAGATAGACGCATCTCGCAGCATCGTCCGTTTTGTCGATACAAATCTCCAGTAGCTTAGGTACCACATCTATTTATACTGTATTTTTCTTTCTTTTTTTTTTTTTTACTAATTTAAGCTGAGATCTTTGTTCATGGGACGAGGTTTGAGATCAAGCTATTAGAAAGAAGCTCGCCTGTTTCACCTTTCATCCAAAAGCGAAGCGAGAAAAATAACCCGCTACATGGAGACTATAACCTCTCATTTCGCATTTTCTCCTCTTTCGTTGTTCTTGTTCTAATTTTAAGTTTATCACTCACCCATTCTATAACGGTTGCGCCCGGGCCTGCTTTTCGAACTTTTTAGTTCGAGTAACTTCTTGTAAATAAAATTCACACTACAAATACGAAAATATAAAATGGTCCGCAACTGTAATACCCGATTCTAGATCATTTTACTGTATACAAGCACGAGCCGTCTCTTCTCTCCTAAGTGGCTTCCAGTAGCTCCCTTTCGGCTGGCCTTAATTCCGAGCCTTTTAAAGTCGAAATTTTTGAAACAATGAAGTTGTACGGAAATCATGAAGTTGTAGATTTAGCAAGGTTCTTATGTAGTGCTAACAAGAACTTTTAGCAAATTGGGTTGTGTGGATGTTTATACAGCCTAGAACTTGGTCTGCCTCAACGGGCGACGAGTCTCCCAGCTGTAGATGAGCAATTTAGCCAGTGCAGTACAACCGCTAGCCTGGGGTCTTTAACGTGCATCACGCAGTAGTGATACACGACCGCACGCCGGTACGATGCTCATCCAGATCGAAACGGGCAAGGGTGCGGATTGAACCCAGGATCCCATTAGCGTGTTCATGAATTTAGCGCGCGCCATGCCCGAGATCACGGTATCACTCTAAATGCGCGCTTAAAAGCATGCTTAAAAGGCTCCAGTAGTGCGGTACGCGGAACACGGTAACGGTTTGCTAGAAAATCTCTATTAAGAGGGGATTGGTCGTCTTACAGGAGTAATAAAAAAGCCTCCAATAAATCTCTCGCTAACCGGTCATTTAGCTAAGCACCTGAAGAAGTGGTCATCAAATATTTCACGACCGCTACAAGAAGCGGTGCCATGGTGGGGATTGTCTGACCTCTCATTTGAGCGGAGATTCGCGGGGACGTAAATTGCCGACAACGTCTCCTCTGGGCGCTTTTAAAGGAAGGGCCTTTAGAATTAAACAAGCGCGGTGATGTATACTCGGAGAAACCGTTCTTTTGCGTTTTCGAGAAGACCGTAAGTTTGCCAGCATAGCTGATCGTCGAACAAAGGGGAAATTCTGGCACTACACGTGCAGGTCCTTTTGTGGGAATGAAATGTCAAAGTAAACGCAAGGCAATGATCAGCGCAGGCTCCAGAAGATATATATGCTTTTGTCACTATATTCGAAACTTAAGATGACACTTCAAATGTTAAATAATACTTCTCGGTTTCGGGTTACTAGAATGTCTTATACTCGCCGATTATTTCCAAACGCAACTAGGCGGGTTATGTGGCCAGTCCCTTACAACGCGTGCAGTGATAGCCAAACGGTATCTTGAAACGCTCAAGTTATCCTTACGGCTCCACCCGCGACGTCCTCGGTACCACCACGACATTATGAAACGTCAAGGTGGCACTGACTAGATTCCCTGAATGTCCCCAATGTGCCGACCCTCCCAAGATTCCGTGAAAACCTCCGTCGCTGCGCTGAAATCGGTGGCGATCGACAATAGGGAGGCCATTTTCCTTTAGCGGGCAAATGGCGACTCCTGCGAAATCGACGGCACTATAGTCGCTAGAGCAGAAAACTGTCACGGCAGGTTAGCTCGACAGCTTTCTCGAAACAAAATGAGATTTCTACAATGTCTGGCGGTCTGAAGACGTAGCCGTGAATTTTGTTCAAAAATAAGCGACGAAAATCGCCAATATTGTACGGGCTGCTTGATATACAAATCTTTAATAAAAAAAAAAACACGCGTATCACTTTCTGACCTGATTCGGCTCTTCCGAGCACCTGTGCGTATACCTTTTAAGTGCGTTTCTTTTATGTTTTTTTTATTCGTCTCCCGACGTCAATTCATGTGCGACATTAGCAAATCAGATTGCTCAATCGGCTCATTTCTAGTCTAAATCAAGCAAATTCCACGGAGTGCGATACGCTGGGAATATTCAGTGACACGAGTAGTGACGAAAGTCCTGAAACGTGAAATTCGTTTAGGACAATAGGCATGGCGTTTCGAATGCTCATTGTTCCTGCGAACCTAGCGTCTCTCGAGCCAACCCGTTATTTTCTGTCGTCATTCGCCGAACGCGCTCTGTAGATCGTAGTGATTGGACCGCCCCTGTGTAGTGCGGAAATCCAGACGCACAGGCATTTATTTACGGCGTTTAAATGGGAGACACTGAAAGGAATCTGAAGTCTGAAGTCGACGATGGATATATGTAGACGAACTCTTAGCACTCCGAGCGACTAATACAGTTATCCGTTTGAGACGGGCTCCGCAGAGTCAGAAATTGGTTAAGGATGTCCATTAGGTATAGTGAAGTGCTATACGTAATGTACCTGAAACTGCGTACTTAATGTACCATTAAGTATAGTTTTATTATTACGCGCTTGCCGCACCCTAACAAAACGTTGAAGGAAAATTGTCGTAGAGATACAGTGCAACTGAAAAGACGAGCGACAGCTCGGGCAGAGCTCCGTTGGACGGATGGGCCGTGCAGCTCTGAGATGTTCTTTAGTGCAGGGTAACAATTTATAAACGAACACTCGACTGCGTCGTTACAGCCGAGTCATGGTTGTGGAAGCACTCGGCGAGTAATGAAGTTGAGAATGCACGGACATTTTGCTTTTCTTCGTATTTGAAAGACACTTTTTGAAAGAAATCCTGTCTAAAGCATTAAAAAAAAAACTATGTTCTATTTTTCTGGTTTTTGCAATCGTAGAACACATCATTGGCAAAAAGAATTATATAATGAAAGCTAAACAAAAGGCAGGGACGAGGGACAGGCATGTACAGGCCTTCAGCCTAAACATGTCTGTCCTTCGTCCCTTTTTTTTTTCTTTTTTTTTTATTGTTTAGCGCTCATTATATTAGTATCTACGACAACACGCTCCTCCAACTCTCGACAAAAAGACACCCCTTCAATGTCTATGGAGACTCGCTTTTTTGGAGGTGTTCCCTGAGCTCTTTATGCGCCGAGAAAATGGGGGAGAGAAGGATACGAGAGCGCTAGGGGACGTCACAACGCCGAGCTCTGGTTGGAACGATTAGTGGGTAGAGGGCCTAAAACTAGCTGCCTCTATCCACTGCACTTGTCGAATGCGTTCAAATGCTAAAGTCAAACGCCTGACGCCGACGTTGCGCGTTCTAAAGCGTTCGACGCGTGCAGTGAAGGCTAAAGCTGCGTCTTTCTCCCCTACGCTCGTCGAACAAATCCGAACGCGAAAGCCAAACGTCGGACGTCAGCTTTTCGCGTTCGAACGCGTTCGACGAGTGCAGTGGAGTCAAAGGCAGCTAGATTTAGGTCTACCTAGAGTCACTGAATGTTCCGAGAGTACTGATACTCCCAAGCTTCGTTTCAGAATCGAGTACAGCGGCGCAGCAGTCGCGATCCCCATAATGGCGCTGGTCTGTGTGGTCGAAGCGAAGCGCGTACAGTGTAGCGCTCCTTCTCGTGCGAGCTCTTCAATCCACTTTTCCTGGTCTGTGGCGACACTGGTTTGTTTTTGTTAAAGTTCTATCCTCCGTTTCAAGCGGTGCGTGACTTGCTCCTCGCTGTTACCTGTCTCTCTCTCTCTCTCTCTCGCCTCGAAACACATCAAAGTCGAGTGTTCAGCTTAGCGTCTGAGGCGTAGAATTTGAAACGAAGCACCAGCGCAACCGGAGCGAGTTAACAAGCTTGCATTCTTCTTTGGCGAACGAGATTAGCAGCTACTTGATTAAAAAAGAAAAACAAAATAGACAAAATTAACGCACCTTCCGTTCGGTCCTAACTCATCGATGCATAGAGCTCCCCCCCGTGCTTACCTGACGGAGCCGTGGTAACGCGGAAACGTTTTATATATGATGTTTTTTTTAGCCGATTCACGAAATGGCCGACTGATAACTTCCGCCACGGGGCCAATCAGAGCTGGATTCTGCGGGACTGACTTCCGGTAAGAGGACTGAATGGAATTCGGTACTCGGGGAACATTCAGGAACTCGAGGTCTACCCACTAATCGTTCCAATCAGAGCTCGGCGTTCTGACGCCCCGCGCGCTCTTTTCTCTTCCTCTCCTTCAGTTTCTTGGCGCATACACATGGCGTCCGTAAATGACTGCTACACTTAATGCGGAACGCAATTTCGTCTGCTTTTTTTAGCAGGGGGTAGTGGTGACGTCAGAACGCTGAGCTCTGATTGGCTGTGATTGAAGGATAGTGGGTAGACCTTAAAGCAAGCTGCCTTGAGGTCTACCATCTATCCTTCATTTAGAACCAATCAGAGCTCAGCGTTCTTACGTCACCACAACCCCCTGCAAAAGAAGCAGACGAACTTGCACTCGGCATTCCTTTGTGATCGTAATCTTACGTGCAGCTTTTCTGGCTCTTCAAGTGCAATTTTCTGGTATTCGCCACACGCCTTTGTTTTTTTAGCTCTCTGCATATGTGCATGTGCATGTCCTCATGTGCCCACGTGACCACATGCTTGTCTATCAACAATGAGTTGGTGTGGGTGCTGGGAAATAATTTTATTTGAATGACGCAAGTTTTATGTACCATAAATTAGGTTTAGAAAAAATCTACCAACTGAGTTAGCACTGCTGGAGCAAAACGAATTCATTCTGAACAACGCCGATGAAAGAAAGCTGGTTCTGGGTGTATTTATCGACTTTACAAAAGCATTTGACTACATAAATCACAATATATTGCTTCGTAAACTTGATTTCTACGGTATTCGCGGTTTGCCTTTATCGCTTTTGAGGTCCTACTTACACCATCGTAATCAATATGTTTTCATTGGTAAATATTCATCCGATATCAAACCATTAGGTCTGGCGTCCCACAGGGGAGTATACTTGGGCCATTTATTTTTAATATCTATATAAAAGATATTGTCAATATAAATCCATCGGCAAAATTTGTAATATATGCTGACGACAGCAGCATATTTTGTTGTTGTTTTTTTTTGGCACACACAGCGATGAACTTATCAATGTCGCCAATTTAACATTGTCTAATTTGTACGCCTGGGCACGAGATAATGGTCTGAACATTAATACCGAGAAAACAAAAGCCATAATTTTTCGGTCAAAAAACAAGAGCGTAATAATAATGCGAGACATCGTATTGAACTCCGTCCCAATAGAAATCGTTAGCACTTTTAAAACTCTCGGAGTATTCTTTTCAGAACGAATGTCATGGGATAACCACATTGATCACTTAGCCACAAATCTGTCACGTGTTATAGGACTAACATACCGTCACGGTTCTTCCCTTCCCGTTAACGTAAAACTAGTAATATACAATGCCCTGTTTCAGTACCATTTAAATTACTGTAGCCTCGTTTGGAGTAACACGACATTCACAAACTAGCAGAAACTATATTTATTGCAAAAACGAATATTGAGAATTATTCGTAATGTGCCTTATGATTACCATAGTGAGGGCTTGTTTCGAAAGTTCAGAATGCTAAAAATATTTAACCTTTATGAATATAGATTATGTATCAGCTAAAAACTCGAAAACAGAAAAAAAAATACGCGTTTTTTGTCAGACTTATCCGAGTTAGTGCGGAACGGATCACGTCTATTTAACCCGACACATGGAATATTGGAAGGTTACCGGCTGTAGACATACTATGGTACACAAACACTACGTTACACTATACCTAAATCGCTCAACTACCTCGCCAGCAACGAAATCTGTACAGACTCTATATCAACTAAAGATTTGCGTTCATTCTATTTGCGCTTGTGATTCTTCATCGATGCCCACTATGTTACCTATTATCTACTTGTTTGTTTGAACTCTATAGGGTTATTTTTTAGGGCTACAACGGTGTCTACTGTGTAGTGTTTATAATTCTGATGATGTTTTTGTCTTTCTTATGTAGATGCGTGTGTGTGCGCTTCTCTTTTTTTTTTTTTTTTTTCTTGTGCTGCTGCGCCTGTCACCGTACGGGGCTTCGGGCTCGTCAAGCCTCCACTGGAGGCTTTTTCCCTTCTGTCCCTCCAATTCATTTGGAAAATAAAGTTATTATAATTATTATAAATAAGCCCAGGGCGAGCTCCTGTTGCGACCCGACACAAGACCTGTTTGTAATCCAGCTGCATGGGCGCAGAGCCTTTTATACTGGGAGAGTTCGGCGGGTGGGAGGGGCTTACGGCCCGCTAGGTTTAGCTGATTCAGCGCGTTCCGCTTCCGCCATGATGTGCCTCCCGGCAAGTGGGTCCCCATTGACGTGCAATGTATACGCGTGTAGGTTTTGCCGTTCGCGCTTTTGTTGGCCTAAGGAGAGAGTCGGAAAACAAGCATTTCGTGATTCGGTGCTTTATTCATGTAAGAATTAGCAAAGAAACCGCCCATTTACGAACGGCACTCATTTATAAATGGGAAATCGCTCAAAAACGCCCGATGTCCGACACAGCTCAGCGGCCTAGTGCGCATTTTTCAGTGGACAAGTTTGATTGTCTGGATCGCTCTCCAACTGTTTACCACGGTTGGTGCACCGTTGTATGGAATACGGCGGACCGATCGCGATTTTCCGCCGTGCTTCTTCACCTGCCGGTCTTTTGGGGGTTTTCTGACATTGTTTGGTTTGCTGTGAAGGAACAGAGTCGTCATTGCGTGGTGCCTGAGCTTTTTGCGATCGCGACAAACCCTCTTTCGAATTCACTGTCTATAAAGTGCACCTAAAAAAAAGGCATGACAAGTAAGTATTTGTTACGCGCATTCAAAAATATATCAAAATAAAGGTATCGCTAGCGAAACAAAAGCTTGCGAGACGGCGAAGCTGAGCTGCGAGGCCGCTTCTAAAAACTTAAGCGTAGAGAAAGCTACGAGAGCGAGCTGCATGCTTTGAACGCGCCGACGGAGCGCGCGCACTCGTAGAGCTCACGCGTCGTTCAGCGCGACGTGCACGGTCTTGCACCGATCGGCTCCGCTCGCGCTTACACTGAAATTTGCAAGCTAGGCCGCTCGCAACTGTCAAGTCTCGCGCGACAGGAAACCAGACTTGGACGTAGTTCAACTACTCTACTCAAACTACTGTAGTTTAACTACTTTTTTGAGTAACTTGGTAACTTTCAATTACAACTTTATTTGGGTAATTAGTAGTTTACTTTAACTACATTTTTTCAGGTAACTTCTACTCAAATTACTAACTACTTTCGAAATCGCCGGCAGATGAAGCGGCCTTCCCGAACAAGGGGCCCCCTCGCAGCTGTAGAAAATGCATCACAAGCGTCCTTGGGCCAAGGCGGCGATGAGCAGCCAAAACATAACACCGACGCGCACGAACGCAGGAAGAGATGCTTAACAAGCCTTGGTCGGGTATTGACCTAATCCGGTAATGCACGCAGGCGCCGCGCCTTCAGCTTCAACCGTGCAAGTTAAGACGGGGGCACTCCGAAGGTTGTTGTTTTCATGTTGCCTGCCCTTTGTGAGTTCTGACTCAGGCGGTTTGGGGGTTCTACAGGAGGCGCCACTGGCATGACCTCGCAGCTGGGCGCCTGTTCCCATCGTCGCCTTGTCGTCAGCGAATACTCGCTTGCACAGCCGGACTCCACCGCACAGAAACGCAGACACGGATAATCCGCTCATGGGAGCACATTCCCGCTTCCAGCTGCAAATGTACGAGCGTCAATGCTTGTTCACGTAATCCTTCGAGCCCTTCCGACCTTCCACGACAGGGAGACCTTCTCTTTGTTGAAAGCGATTTACTTGTCAGGCGTGTCAGGCGCGTCAGGATACCGTAGTCGCCGGCGAGGGTTGCGAGTCACCCTTGGGAGTTCCTTTTATTGGACCCGGCGTCAGCGGCGAAGTATACTTCGTTTTATCTTCTGTTAAATAAAAAAAAAAACGTTTTTTTTCGGTAGCGCAGCACTAGCACTGCAACGATACGCGCAGTCGTCCGGATGATCTCATCGTCGTGGCGTGAGACTTGAACCCTTGACGGTCAGGTGCACTCGCTCAGCGTACTCTCCGAACGTCGTGGGAATAAAGAGGGGCCAGTTACAATCTCAACTTGCCGAAGAAAAAAGACAAAAGGAGGAGAATTTGTTATACAACCCCCCAAACGAGGCAAACTTCACATGTTTCGTCATGGACACCTAAGATGCCAACACTCGCTTACCCGACCGTGCACAGCCTGTTTCTCAAACTCAACGCTGCCGTTCCATCCAGCGCGTCGGTGGAACGTCTTTTTAGCTTAGCTGGGGACGTCGTTAGGAGGAAAAGGCGAAAACTCTCCTATCAATAACTTTGAAAGTAAAATGCTTCTGCGAGCGAATAAACTATTTTGGTGAAAACGCAAGTCATAAAATGACTGCATTTATTTCAGGCTCGCAGGGTTTTTCACCAATCAAAACTGCTGTTCATTTTGCTACCACAAAAATATAAAAAAGTAACTTCGAAAGTAACTTCAAAGTAACTCGCTACTTTTTTACAGTAGTTAGTAGTTTACTCAATTACTATTACAAATGTGTAATTTCTACTCTACTCTAATTACTTTTGGCGTCGATACTCAGTAACTTAACTTAACTACCTTTTTTGAGTAATTTGTACATGTCTGCAGGAAACAGCTTCGTGATCAACGGACACTCTCACCTTACGCTGCCACACCAAGTCGCTGCACAGTTTTAGTCAAAATAAAACGCGTTTAACGCATAAAATAATTTAATTGTAAAATTACCTCGCACAATCGAGAACTCGAAGTCGGTTTCCACTTATTAGCCCTCTTCGTTTTGGCCTCCCGTATCTTGTGCCTTCTCCGGTTTTCTTTTCCTTGCGGGAACCGGTACATCCTGAACCCTTTTTTTCGCGCTGTTCGAGCACCCAACGGCATTGCAGCACCCCATTACGTTTTCTTCTAACGACTCGCAGAGCGCAGAACGAACATTTTCACCGTCGTCTCTCGCTCCACGCTAGTGGGGCGGCTGCCGGCTCGAGACGGCAAGGCACATCATGGCGGACGACGAAACTCGGAACGCGATGCGCACAGTTGCCAGACTGTTTCATCAGTGTTGCCAGACTGGCGGCTGGATCAAGAGACCGCCGAACTCTCCCAGTATAAAAGGCTCTGCATGGGCGTACAGCCCCCTCACTCACACAAGGACGGCTCCCAATTTTCTTCCTAAAAAGAGCATCCCCGGTTTTAAAAATTGTCCTATCACCTCTGTATCGATTCTGGAGAAGGTGAAGACAAAACCATCTTCGCTAAACACCAATGCATTTTTTTTTTCCTTACCAAATTTTTTTTTTTTTTTTTTACCCATCGAGAGAAGCAAAATATATTCTCCCTGGGAAAGGCCATTTCTGAAGTTTGCGGAGTCTGGCTGTTAACATAGGTAACATGGAAATCTCCCGCCAATTTTAGCACCTTCGAGAGTTTGACTCTCCGCTTATACCGGTGTGGGAATGCTTTGTAGTTTTTCCGTATGTCGACCCCGCGGGATATGTATCAATCATTTACGGACCCCCTGTAAGCGTGGACAGTCTATCCAGTTCCGCCCAGCCCGATGAAGCAATACCTCCTAGATGACAAGGCCGTGGGGCTGGATTTATGGCGTCACCTTCCTGAGGCCGCCGCGCGGCAGATTGGACACGACTCACGAGTGCTGCCTCAGCTATCGTCTGGGACTCGTGTTCAATCAGTGAGCCGTGCTGGCCGCCGGCAGGTGACGTCACAAATCCAGCCGAACGGCCTTGTTATCAGGCGTTGTATGACGTCACGACCGTCGTACGCTGCGTCTATCAGCGCGGCGCAGGCGGCGACGATGACGACGTGGTGGTACTACGCCGTGTCAGTCCTAGAGGTCTTGGCCGTACAAAGTGGTCAGTGTGGTCCGCGCAGTTTTCTCTAAGTGGGAAAAAAAAGAGATCGCGACGTCGCTGTGAACCCAGAGTACGGGGAGAGGACTTGGTTGCAGGACAAGACGGTGAATAAGTAAGCACATTTAATTTTATTTTTCGTAAAGCATGCGCACAATTATGGTGTTGGGGCTACGGGTGACTAGAGACACCACGACACCTTGGGAGGAGGGAAGGGCCTCTGGTACGTGTCAGCAGATTCCACAAATGTCATGCTGTTAAACCACAGGCAAGGCACAGGAAGTGGGACGATAGACGTTTTTTGGAGAAAGGCAAGGCACGTGTGATACAAGCGGCGGCCATACGAGCTGGATGGTCATAGTGAAAAGTACTGGATTTTTAAGCTGTTTACTGGAGGCGGAACTAAACTGGCACTTCCGGTAGTACGTGTGTGCCCCCCCCCCCCCCTCCCCGAAAAAAAAATATATATATCGTTTTGCCAAATAATTACTGCCCCAGGTACTAAGTTCACACCGCATGGGGTGCACGAAGTCTCCCCAGTTAACCACTAGATGGCGCAACGGGCAAAGGCAGAAGCCATCCGTTGGAACTAGAAACAAAACTGACTTGGTGGCGCCAACCGCCGCCCGATTAAAAGGGCTCACTCGTATTTATCCACCCATCCATCCCTTTATAGCTGTTGGATACCCCAACCATCGAGCTCATAACGCCGGCGATAATGACTTGCATTCACCTCTTTTCACTTCAATGAAGCGGCCTCGATTCGTGAGCTTGTACCTAATTCTGCGACTAAATATTTTCAGTCACAACGTTTTCTCTCAGAGGGGCGTGCCCATATGACCATAATAAATGTTCGAGCATCAACCAAAATGTTGGCATAGAGCGCGAGAACTTAACATCAAATGTATCCACTGGAACAACCATGAACAGAAAGCGTTGGCAGTTTCTTGATTAAGTGTCACAATAACGGTAGTGTATCTAACGAGCTGAATAGACACAAATACGAAGGATAATGCATTTATATTAACATGTTCGTGAAGATCTACGTATAATCGGCATCAACTCATCTGTGTTACACTGTCAATGCTAGCGTTGATTCCACGGTGCTCGAACGCTGTCAAAGCTACTTGCGTCAGCATTGCTGCTTCGTTTGGCGTCTTCATACCATGAAAGGGCGTGCAATTGACGTGCGTGACGAAGCCAGATGCACTCGCAGCATTGCGGGGCTGCATCCTTGTGGAAACTACAGTGTTGTGGAAACGGCGCTAGCCTCGTCAACGTAGCACGAGATAAAAATTTGCCCCGAGCATAAATGCACACGCGGCTCTTGTCTTGGAATGTAGTACATATAACCGTCGGAATAAACAGTTTTATTAACGTAGACCAGAATTTCATTGCGCTACATTCTCATAAAAAAGCACGATTGTACAACGCAATGCAGTCGCTTTCTAGTATATTATACTGCTCTTAAAAAGGCAGTGCGACAATGGCACTCAACATGTTAGTTCGCCCATAGTGGCATAAGCAAGACGCTTGTAGAAACAGGCTTTTTTTCATGCATACATACACAATTCCATCGAGCCAATAAAAGGCGGGAAACACTGCGAATGGTTCCCACTGCAAACAAAGCAACTTCGGTAACTAGTCACATTTTTACGGTCTGTTAGTCACAGGTGTGCAGTTGTATAGCTTAGTAGAATTGCATCATCTGCATTGGGGAGCTTAACATGTTTCTAGCAAAGGCACCACAGTGAAATCGACCAACCTTAAAAGCACATACATTTTTGCAACCTAGATCGATATAGAGATCGTTTTATATAAGAACAAAGCGACGAAAGAGGCAAAAATATATTAAATCTTGAGAAACACTACGTCCCGTCTATGCACATACGCACACAAAAGAATTGACTTTAAAAAATTGCTGACAACAAAATGGCTCTGTTTTGGAGAGGGCAGATCTTGATATTTCGGTTCGTAATGTTTCCACCTGAGGTCTCACTGCTGTAACGACTGAAAGGGCTTTGTTTTTCATGAATTCCAAGGTCAGAATTCACTTCCAAGCTCGCTAATCGTCCCGGTCGCAATTATGGGTTTCGATGTTACCGAGCCACGGCATATAAAAAAAATAATTTAAGATCTTCCACTCGCTCTACTTGCTTGCCTTCTCAGACAGTTAAAATGAGGACTTGAGTTTTCAAAGACAATTACAATCAAAAGACTAAAAAGTATTTTACTTCTGGCAAAAGAAATCAGGTTATGAGATACATTTATACAGTGTGAGGTCAGTTTGCCCTAAAGGCGTCTCCCGGTGTACACGGACAACATCGCCAGCACAATATGTGTGCTAATCCGTACAACCTACGCAGAATCACAATCTTAGCGCAAACAAGCAATAGTAGGTGGTTTCTATTATTTGTTTTTAATTAAATGGCTGTGATAAAAGTTGCCACAGTGGTGGAAAGTCCTCATTTAGGGCAGCGACCTAAACGGTAAAGCCTCTCGCCCGTCAAAACTCTTCCTAAGTAAAATGCAACAAAGCGCCGATGCGGCGTGTTCGCACTCACTGCGTGTCGCGCAGCGTATTACGTCACAATTCGCAGGAATGTTCTTCTGCAGAACGCTCGTTCAAATCAAACCCTACAAAAGTTTCGTCACTGCGGAAAAAAGGGCGACTTAACAAACAGAGGATCTCTCTTTGGCATCGCTGCCTACTTCCACAAACAAAACAAGTCATCCACACAAACATGGAGATAATGAAAAGATACGGAGCTGGTCTAATACCACCAAGAAAACAAGGCTTGTGGCGCTTTTCCTCCTTTAACATCATAACCAGTAGATCCACAAAGCACTGCCTATTTCGCGTCCGCGTCGCCGTGAACACGCGTCTTGCAGGTCTCATAACGAGAGCGAGGTTAGTGCGACGACGCCCAAAACGCGCGTCGTGCGCTTTGTCGCCTGCTCTCGTCGAGTTTCGGCGTTTTTGCCGCTTGGAGCAGGTCGGCAGTCCACTAACGATGACGTAAAAAAACAGGCCTTGTCTTCTAGGTGGTATTGGCTGGATTCAGTCCACACACACGGTCTTGCGAGGGGTTCTTGCATAGCGTGCTCCTCGTGCATCAGAGCCGCTCCTTACCCAGGATGCCCCTGAAGAGTTCCATGGGCAGCGGGAACACGATGGTCGAGTTCTTCTCGGCGGCGATGGACGTGAGCGTCTGCAGGTAGCGCAGCTGGAGGGCCGGGCCGGACTCGGAGATGATGTCGGCAGCGTCCTTGAGCGAACGGGCCGCGCGCTGCTCGCCTTCCGCCGCAATCACCTGTTCGGGGGCAAGGTACGGTCGTTGCAGAGCTTTGGGAAACCGTCTTCGGTCACTCAGTAGTAGTACTACTAACATCGGTATGGCTACGATAGGTACGGTTGCGATCGGCACAATGGGGAGCTTTAGGGAACCGTTTTTGCAGATCCGATACGGTATGATAGGCCCTTTTGCGCAAACTACGTATGAGGGCCCATCGAATACCGTATTGGATGTGCAAAAACGGTTCCCTTTTGGGGAACCGTTCTTGCCCATTAAATACGGTACGATGGGCCCTCCGGTACGAAGAGACTCGCGCATGCGCAGTTCGTACCGGAGGGCCCATCGTACCGTATTGGACGTACAAAAACGGTTCCCTAATAATAGAGAGTTTTAGCAGGTTGTTCTCACACGAACGGTTCGCCCTCGAACGCATCGGCGACGCCATTGCGCATGCGCGCTCGAGTCGTTCGGGCCGTCGGGAGGCTCTTCTCTCTTCGTTTCTCTCATTCTGGCCACTGGAATCGTCACCGCAACGCAGCCAGCACCGTTCACGACTCGGGTAAAAAAAGATGGCGGTCGGTTTGGCGACTGACTTCGCCGACCCAGCCGAGCAGTTAAGGCTTAGGGCAGCGCGAAGGCAATTTGCCATCCTGTTAGTCTGCTTCATTTGAGAGGGATGAACCAAATCATTTCGAGGAGTGCTCACAATGGTAAGCGATCGTGAATGCTGTAAACTGTGCACGCTAGTAACTTTTTGCGATCTGCGGGCAGACATGCTGCCGCGGCGATCGCGAGCAGACGAAATGATTTGGTTTGACGGCACACAACGTGAACGACCGTTCAAGTTCAAGATGACGGAGGCACACCACATGCCTTTACGTTCGTTCAGATGCTTTTTACTCTATCTAGCTTCGCAGTGTTTGAAATTCCGATCCGCAAATCTTACGCCGGCCGTCTTGCTTACATCAGTCGTACGCCGGAAACATGATCCGCCACGGATTTACACGTTGCACAATGTTTCACATGTTTACTAGAAGATGGCACCACCAGTAAAACACAATCACGATCAACGTTTACACGGTTGCGCCAGTTTCACGATTCGCTAAATATGTCAAATTTCACGTGCGGCTTCACCGAACGGACCTGCTGCACCGTTCGCGATTTCGGAACCGTGGGCTCGAAAAACGACTCGCTAAAACTCTCTAATATTGGTACGGTTACGGTCGGTACGGTTTCGAACGGTACGATTACGGTGCCACCGCGATCGATAAAGCTATGATCGCTATGTGAACGTGTATTGTTCAGAGCGAAAGCTTGTGGTTACGGGACGGCAGACGTGCTCTAATGGTGCATCTCTGATCCCGGTCGAACGATAATTGGAAACCGGTCAATACGACTACGCTCGGTGCGACTGCGATCGAAACAACTATGATCTGTGTGACTACATTCGGTATGACTACGATAGGTACAGTAGCGATAGGTGCGGTTGTGGTTGGTGCCGCTGAAACTGGTATGACTGCAATTTACACCATTGAAATTGTGCACCACTGCAATATATAAAATACAGTATAATCAAGCATACAAGTTCGTCTCGAAAGGGGTAATGAAATATGTGTGATCTAATTGGTTATCAGTGAGGTATTATGAAAACGCCATATATTTAGCGAGATAAAACGCAAACTTAAACGAAGCGTTTCGAGCCTATGTACGCGAAACAACGCGAATGCTAGTTTTTTTGTTTTTTTTTCTGAAGTTATTTAATTTTAAAAAATCTCAATCATTCCTTTACTGAAAATATACTTAACGAATAGCTCCTGGTTTATCGAAGCACAATTTTCAACGGCTGAAGAAGTGTTGAAACACTTATCTTATTACTCATAATAGCAAAATATTTTTAGCTATATATTTAGAGAAACAAGTTGTTATAATCGCTTTTTATTGGGTTCGAAATTCCACTCCCTCCCCCGAGTAGTTATTGCGTGCAGGAAAGCTACACGAACACTTCCTAAAATCAGCACGCGAGAACGCCACTTTGTTTTCTGAAACATGTTCCTGGCTGCATCGCGTAGAAAAGTAATACGTGTCCAGATTTCCTCACCTTGGCGCGAGCTTCTCTGGACGCCTCGGCTTCGGCTGCCATGGCCCTTTGCATCTGAACCGGCAGGCGAACGTCCTTGCTGAAATTCGAGATTGCGGCCCCATATCGCGCGAGCGAATGACGTTTTAGCGAACAGCCACATTTGAGCGAATCGACGTTTTGCTTACCACCAAGAACGTAAACAAACTTTTGAAGCATTGCATTGTTGTATGCGCCACACTACAAAGAGAGAAACAGCGCCAAAAGTACGGAGGACAAAGAACGAGGAAGACACAAACCGAGCGCTGTGTTCCTCGTTTTTTGTCCTCCGTACTTTTGGCGCTGTTTCCCTCTTCGTAACTATGCATAACCAACTGGCCCAAATTTCAAAGGTACCACACTACAGTCGGTGGCATGCTAAGAATCTAGCAGATGCCCCACCTCTAGCGAGAGCTTATTGCCTTCCACCGGGCTTTGGCTCCGTGTGCGCCCAAGAGCTACCAAAGGCGCGATGCTCCAGCTGGAAACGGAGCACCTCCTGAATTATTAACATGTCACCGACTATAATAAAAAAGTATGATACATAAAAAAAGAAAGAAAAACAGCGCGAAGAGTTAGAACATAGCGTACAACGAGGGAGATTGCCAAAGAAACTGTCGGCGTCAGAGCGCCGCATCTAGATGCGCGTGGAACGAAAGCTGGCGCTGTAGAACCCAGGGATGTTGGGTTCAATCCCGGCCCCTGTCCGTTTCGATCGGGATGAGCATCGTATCGCGGCGTGCGTTCCTGTATCACGTCTCAAAAGTCTACAAGATATGCTTACTGACAGGATGAGGAGGACAGAGCGTGTCTTTTGAACGCTCGGCCTCCAGCACGCGCCGATTGCCCTCCGCCGTGCTTTGGCAGCGTGCTCTAGGTGCACGAGACGCCGAAGCATTGTCGAAGGTAGGAAGCTCGCGCTGGAGGAAGGCGGGACAACTGAAGCTCCTCACCGCTGTTCTCCCCTCGCCAGTGACTACAGCAGCTGTACTGAACTGGCTAAATATTTCATAGACACTGGAGACATCAATCAGACGCCACTTGTGGCCCGGCCAACGTTCCAATGTGTTAACGGCTGGCGAACAAAATCCTACGGCGTCGGAGTCCTCGTACGCCACTCACATTTCAACACGCTCCACCTTCACTCCCCAGGCGTCTGTGGCTTCGTCCAGGTTCGTCTGCGAGGGAACGAGAGGGGTCGATATTACAAAATCGGCACAAAAAGAGGTACAGAGAAATACATTACCGAAGTATATACTGTTATGTAGTTCGACAACAACACGAGCTCCAATATCTTGCCCGCTCGTGAGAGCGGGCACGAATAATGGTCACCCGGCGCCAGACGGTAAACATCCGTTCCTGGCTCCGCGTAGCCCGATTCACACGGTGCTATCTTGCTTGCGAATTCACAGCTACAACGTCGGGCACCGCAGCTTCACCCGGACTTTTTTTGCCGCACGAGCGCCGTCGCAACTGCGAAATCTCAAGGAAAATCGCACCATGTGAATCGGGCTTGACCCGAGCGCTTTGAAAAACGACGCCTCGTACCCGAGGCGTCGTTTTTCAATCAGACAGAGTTCTAATAAACGAGTATAAGTCTTCAGTCTGACTTCTGACTCCTGCACGAGTAGTTGTTCGTGTGCTTCTTTTCATATATATACTATAAAAATTAAAACCTCGTGGGTAGCACGTGCACTACACATAGTGAAGAAAACAGAAGTCCTCCCCGAGCCTCTCACCGCGAATACAATATTCCAATATCTACGAGTCCTCAACCCAGCACGCGCATGTTCGTCGCCTCGAAAAGCGCGCAAATCACGCGCCATACGCAGGAACACTAACTGAAACCAGCCGGGAGCCAATACGATTTTCCACACCGCGTCTCGTCATTTATTCCACTTAAAGGGGCTATGCAACAATTTTTTTTACTTTGCGCAAATACCGCTTAGAACGGATCCCTGACGTTAATGACCTATGAAACACGCCTTAGTTTTTCACCCGACGCATTAGAAGTCCCAGAAAAAAATTAAAAAACAACGAGCAGCGTTCACGCCCTCAACTCGCAGCCAGAACAAGCGGCCACGTGATCTGGAGCCGATTATATGCCGCCAATGTTGATCATAGCCACGCGCTGGGGTTGGCAAAGCACAGGACACGCGCTGAGTTCCAGACATTGTTATGGCTCGGCTATTGTCGTCGTTGCAGCGATTGGACACGGGCCACTACTCGAATGCTTCTCGAGCTATCAATTATCACGAGCCTAAATAGAGTGCCCACGCAATGCTCGGGTCCAATCTATGAACCGCATTCAAATATCGTCATACGGGTGTACTGCGATCCCCGCGTTACGTCATCGAATTTTGCAAGGGAGAGATTGAATGAAAATGATCGCTTTTGTCCTTGAAATTACACCGCAACAAAGGAGTTTCTTGGCCAGTGGCATTGCATGCGAGTATCCTTGAGTCCCACTAGTGCCAGTAAGCTCGTGTAAAGTGAAAAACATTCCAATTGAATATCGTTGCACAGCTCCTTTAAACCCGACGCAGCTGCGTTTGTTTCGCCACTGCTGCTCGAGTCAACATCACGGCGTCAAATGTTTGTACCGTCCCAGAACACGAATTGTATCTCGTACTGTACATCACAGAAGTGACGCCGAGTTTCTCTGCGGACACTCTTCAAGCTTATGTCGAACCATGTTTTTGTTTTACATGTGTGTGCTTCTAACATATGTGCAAACAGCTAGTGTATGACCAATGTGAAATTTTATAAGGAAGACACTCATCAGACAGCGTCTGCAGGCTGTTGTTTTTTGTACGATGTATTTGCAGCGTGCCCGCGGCTTTAAGCCGGGGTTCACACTGCTCGTACATCATACAAAAAGACAGTCTGCAAGCATGAGTCTCCGCAATTTCCGTGGTTCAAATGCCGCGTGCTAAGTTTCCTCCGTGGAGCTCATTGCCATGCGGCATTCGAAGCAGGGATCTCGCGGCGACTCGCGTTCAATCCGTACGCAGACTCTTTTGCATGACGTATGAAGAGTGTGACCCTGGGTTTAGACTTCGCCCACTGCAATTCCGAAATAAAAAAAATTGCAAAAAAAAAAAAAAAGAGAATAGGCAAGCGAGTTCGAAATAGTTCAATCGACGAAACAGAAACTTCGTCTCGAAACCTATTTTCGTGTTTCCGCAGCTGGGAACCATTGTCTGTTCGGCCAGTAGCCACTTTCCCCCATCGCGTGAGTGCGGTAAGGCGGCCGGTCCGTCCGGCGGTCGACTGGCCGCCACTGCGTGTGGTGCTGACTCCGCGAGAACGAGAGCTAGGCGAGTCGTCTGCCCCTTTTCCAGCCGATCGCATCTGCTCTCCAGAACAGCGCGTTCTCACGCACGCCGTGTCCCGAGTCAAAGACAACAGTTGGCCTTCAAGGTTGTGTATATACTGACGGACGGCGACTAATTCGGGAGGCGCCCCGCTACGCTTTATTTGTCCCGTGCGCGTATTCGGAAAAGCTTGCGGTGTAAGTCAACGGGCCAATTTGAACACTCTGCATGGCGCGTTTTCATGAAAGTCCCAGTGTTTGGTTTACGGGGGAGGATAGAAAGGAAGGGAGGCCCGAGGGTTAGGTAAACACGCCTCAGTGATTTACAGGCTTGCCTTTTGCCGGCTCTCAAATTTTCTTACACGTTACACGCTTAAAATCCCCCCCCCCCTTTCCTGTAAACCAAGCGATGTTCCATTCTTGAAAACCCAGCATTAAGTGCCGATATTGTCCTGTTGACTTACTCCACATGCTTTACCGAATACGCGTCCCGTGCTGCCTGTGTGGTATGGTCCATGGCAATGTACAGCAAGCGCCACGGTCAGCTCGGCCGATGACCAGAAAGGGCAGAACTGGGCAGTATTTGGTTGCCACAACACGAGCACTGTGCACAGGCTTCTCATGCTCAATCAACGCGACCGCGATACGCCTCAACATTGCGATAATTTCGCACTAGGTAGCCGAATATTAACCAAACATTTACATGTTTTTTGTTTTTTTATCGGCCTCCCCTTCCCTTTATTTCTTTTCTTCCCCTATTTGCTTTTCTATTCAGGGTAGCTGATTAAGTCAGACGACCTGAAGCGACCTCTATGTTAATAAGACACAGCTATCTTTCTTCCCGGCCGATCGATAAAAAAACAAATAGGGGACTAGATTTTAAAACTTTTGAGAATGCGAAGATTAATCACCACGTCTGTGTCCCTGCACTAAAAAGAAAGAAAAAACAACAACAAGGCGCACCCATTTTTTACAGTCTCTCGTTGCTGTGTGAACACTCCGGTAACCCGATAAGCTGAGGTTACTATAATGCAGGCAGGGAAAATGCGCGCATCATATAGATTGCAAGGTTTTTTGTTGTTTTTTTCGTTCGTTGCATCATTTCGCACAGCTGCATGTAACGTTGTGCGTCAATAAGGAGGCAGATATTGACGCACAACGTCACATATAGCTGTGCGAGATGATGCAACTATCCTAAGTGCTTTTGACCTTCGATATTTCGAAACCACTCTCGCCATCCAGTTTCATAGTTAGCAACTATCATTACACACCCAGTGTATCATCCATAAAATCCAACCTCTCTCTGCCTGAACAGAATGTTAGGGCGCAAACGAGCTGGTGATGATTAAACATGATAAGCCTGAGACTAGAGAGAAAGACGACGATGAAGGAGAGGAAGAACAGGAATCTCAATTGAGACTCCTGCTCTTTTTCTATTTCATCATCGTCTTTCTCTCTAGTCTCAGGATTATAGTTCATCATGGTCTCTTCTTCTTTTTGCGTTGTGCCGCATATAACCTCGTCTATGTCTTTTCCATTAAATACATCATACTAATCCTATCTTAACAGAACGGCTCCTTTTCGAGCCTCTTAAAGTTCTTCACGCATCGATCATTAGTTCAAAGTTGGCATTCCTCGTTGTGGGACATCGGCCTATATTGTGATTCCTCATACCTAGAACATCGTAAGAATGTAACCAGCTGCCTACTCATTAGTATCAATAACGTCATTGAATTTGTTTTAAAGTTGATTTTACTATTATATATCTGTAAGTGTTCCCCGACTCCGTTTAACTTCTACTTCCGTCTGTGTTGTTCTGATTAATTGCCTACTCCCTCTGTAACGCTCCCTGGGTCCTAAGGGTACTGAAATACACTGATCAGTCAAAACATTATGACCAGCCATTTAATATCATGTTAATCTACCTCTGCCACGCAAAACAATTGCAACTCATCCTGGAATTCACTTTACAAGTTCTTGTTAAGTGCCTTGAGTAAATTTGTACCAGATTTGTAAGCACAGGGTCACGCCATTCCTGTACTTTACGAGGAGGTGGTTGGTGAGCTCAGAGCTGGCGCTCCATCACATTGCAGATGTGCTCAATGGGATTGATATCTGACGAGTTGGGTGGCCAGGGCAGCAACTAGAATTCACCATGCTCTTATATTCACTATAGCAAAATTCCGGCCCTGTGGCATGCCCTGTTGGAAGATTCCCGTTACGGTGGGGAAGATAAACCACGAATAGGTGTAACTGGTCAGCGGTGATCTTGACATCAGAATCTGCCCTCTGTAGAAGTCGCTTAAATCAGCAGTCTTTCCCATTACACTCACACGTAGGCGGCAAAATGATCCCTTTGTGTCCCCGGCAGCCGTTACCTACCACGCTGGTAATTAACGCGGATGGCGCTTCAGCTAGGCGCGCAAGTTTCCACAATTAATGTAGGGGTGGTCATAGCGTTTTGGCTGATGAGTGTAAAATATATAAATAAATACACCAAACCCCAAACCTGGCCGACACTCAGGAGCATCCGACTTCCGTCGGCTCGGGCCGTTCGAATGTCTAATGATTAGGGTCTCATTTTTCAGCTGAACGGAGCTATGCCTCTGACCTGAACTAAACAAAGCTTATATATGACTAAAATACATATCTCCTAAATAACTTTTAGCTTGCTAGGTGTAGGCGCCGGTAGTAGACCCTTTTCAAAAGTGCATGAAGCAACATTGGCAGCCGCCATTCCTTCGGCACGAAGCTTGTGACTGGATCCGAATCCTCGCCGAACTTTGACGCAGCCCTCGTGTTCAATGCATGGTCAGAGTACTTGTCCAAACGACGACGGACTCAGATAATTGCCGCCGCAGCTACTAGATGGCGTGCCAAGAGAAAAGCCGCAGAATCATTATAATAATCATCATCATCATCGGTCTAATTCGGCACGTTTTACAGGTTACACGAATATCGATGCCACCTAGTATCCCCAACTCCAGACGTGTCGACGCCACTTAGCGGGGCAGACGTGAATTAAGGAGAGAAGCGGGGAGCAACTACCGCCTGTTTCAGTGGATGGATGGATGGATGGATGGATGAATACGGCTGAGCCCTTTGGATCGGGCGGTAGCTTACGCCACCTAGCCATTTTGTCTTACCCTTTAAGCTTAGAATATTTAAATGTGAAAACTATATTCACTCCGTACTGAAAAGAAAGTGAGGCTATAAATCCCCCTTGCCATCAGTTAATAAGAAAATGCCTAGTTTTCTCTCGCTTTCTGCCACCATTCACTTAATCTTTGCTTGGTAATCTCTACTGTCTTGAAATCCACTTTTCCTTCGCTGTCTCTAAAACCCAATGACTTTATTAAATCTTGGCAGCAAAACTTGGCGCGGCCTGGCGGCCGAATTATGAAACCGAGGAAAAAAAAAGGGGGTCAATTCGCAACTTTCACGACCTATAGGTGGCGCACGGGTGCCTATTAAAATGGCTGTCATCTGGATGGTCGTCGTACAACAGCAGTACGAAGCTGGATCTGCGACGCGTGAGTAATTCTAGTTTTGCTATATACGAGCACTATTACAGCCTTAGTTTATTTTTTCACGTCAAAAAGGTGTTGGCAAGCACATTTATTGTGAAGCCGATCATCCAGGAGCTAGGGAGCGCGATTCTCACACTGCGGTACCACCATCGCTGAAAGCTGCGAATAGCGTACCTGCATGGTATGGCTGATGGGCTCTCGCTCGGACAGGATCTCGGAGAGGTTCTTTGTGCCCAGCACGTTCCTGAGCGTCGTGGCCGCCAGGAGCCTCGTGGAGCGGCCGTAGTCCTCGACGTTGGTCACGGCCACCGTGGCGTTCTGGATGCGGTAGTAGACGACCGCGTCCACGGCCACAGTTACGGAGTCCTTGGTCAGGATCTACGTACAGAAGTGGCAGGGGGGAGGGAACGTGAGATCACCGGATAGTGAGGTATCATCTGCACTTATTAGTGTGGCTAGATTTCAAAATGTTTCCAACTGGTCGATCGGGGTCGCGTGGTTTGTGGCCCGCGTTTGCAATGCAAGCGGCGATGATGCAATGAGAGCGTCGACGGTGTATCGGTGACCCAGTGTAGTTGGCGCATCGTAGCTCGGGCCACGTGAAGCGAAAGCTCGCGGTGAAAAACCGAAGGATCCCGAGTTCAATACCCTACCCCTGCCCGTTTTGATCAGGATGAGCGTCCCTATTGGGGAGGAGATCGAACAGTCACGCCTCTAGCGATGCGCTTCAGCTGTGGGGACAACAAATCGAATTTTCTTGTTTGTTTTTGATCAGATATATCGAAGATGACGATTCGAAGACCACTCCTCTCGCGACCAAAGCACTGGTCAGAGCGAAGCGCTCGTGCTCAGACCGTGCTGGACAAGGTTCCATTTCTTTGTTATGCCGTGTTAGTAAACACCAGGCTGCGGCGACAAAAAGGTCGATAAAGCGCCCCCTGTAGTTAGATATTGTGCCAAAAATGGTGTAGTATTCACTGGACGCCATATCTGAGGGCGATGTTTAGAGCGCATGTGCTCAGGACGAGCTTGCATTAATAGGCTGCAAAGACCGGAAATCTTGATGGTGCGGAGTGCACGTTGCAAAGGAACTGCGGAAGCTTGCCGTCAGCACGTGCTCAGCAGTCGCGCGCACAGCTATGGCCGCCAGTGAATACTCCTTATAGACAATATGGCTCAACTCTTACCCAAATGGATCCAAGCTACTCCGGCGGATCGTATCACGTGACAGCACAGATTGAAAAACGCTGGACGCGGGTAGGTTTTAGAACGCCAAGGGTACAAAACCCTTACCCTGGAGTAAGATCCGAGTAAATTTTGGAACACGGCCTAGACTATTTGCTATACAGTCAAACGCCGCTACAACGAACGCTTCTACTACGAAATAGCCTGTACAACGCTTTAATAGCTTGTACATCTGCTTTATTGGGGTCATTAAAGTGCGCGACGGATATAACGAAGTGACGTGTATAACGAAGAATTATCGCGGTCCCACACGCTTCGTTATACAGGCGTTTGACTGTATTACCCAAGCATCAATGATAATGCAGGGATTGGTGTTCCACGCGCCACACGCGCACGCCTTCCCCGTATAAAAGATTCGAAGTAAAATAACAAAAATAAAGCGTTGACGAACCTGCGTGCAAGGTGCCATTTCTTTTAGGTATTTGCTTTAGAAAAGTTACTACTGCTGAGGCTAGCACGTGCGGCGCGTGGAACACCAATCCCTGCATTCTCCTTGATGCTTGGGTAATATAGAGCGACTGGCTGCCGCCATGTTTCAGCTCGTGCGAGAAAGCCCGTGAAATTACAAGCTTGTCGAAGCTATCTTCACACGCACGCTGCACGTGCCTGCAAGCGTGGGGCACCAGTTGGGACGCTATGCTTGCAATGAACTTCTTCCAAAACCGACGCGCCCCATCGCGGCAAAATACCACGCAGTGCACTCTGGGAACTAGTTGGCCACTCAGTTTCGGTTTCGACTGAGCAGCTTCATCTCATGCTATCACGCCGCGACAGAACGCGCAGCTTGCGTTTTCGATTATCTGACTTTTTACGAACGTACAATACGCTCATTCTCGAGCGATACAAAACGAAGACCGGGGCACTTTCCTTGGTTCCCAAACCACCGGATATTATGAGTGCGTATGCAAACGTAGTAAGACGTGGCTTAGTCACCTCACCCCACGAGTGCATCTTTGAGTTCAATTTCAATAATCCGGTCTAGTACCAGTGAACTACAACTGAAATTTGGTCACCTTGAGCCTTACACGTATCTTGTTTGCCAAACGTCCGCTTCTTGTTACTTTATCGGGCGAAAAGCAATCCGCATCCTCACAGGAGTATCAAAGTTGAGCCCAGCGTTGACGCATGAACGTTTAAGGAAACGCAATAAATTCGACCTCACTACTGCACAAAAGTTACTGTGATGTCTTCCTCGTGTCATCATATATCTCCCACTCAAATTTTATGGTGATAGAAGATTAAGTTTTCGCAAACGCTGAGATCGGGTAGCTGCGACGGAGGCCCTACTCCTCGGTAAGCCTTTTTGGACGAGCTTTTACTGACGCCCAAGATCTGTGCCTGAACGGTGTGTCTGAAATTATCTCGGCATACTCAGGCAGGAAGAAAGCAAACACATAACAAATATTAGTGACCGTCAAATGCGCTTTGAATAATTTCGTTCGTTTGGCGCACCGCATAGGGGTTCACGCCCGTCCGGCACACATCCGGCGAACGGTGCGACATTCTTCACACAAGTGCTCGGCTTTTGCTTTCTTAATAGGGTTTGTATGTGTGAATGTGCCTATATGATTGCAGGATAACTTTATGCGCATACGCGATGTTGAATATTAGTGGAATGCAAGCGGGTGGGGACTTCACTTCGTGCAGTGCTGCGGTTCAGTACAGATAAGAGATAAGAAGTGTGTTAAAATTTAGCTTTTCAATGGCGCCTCCGAGTTTTACCTTGCGTACTCAGGCGTATTAAGAAAAACAGTAATTGCAAAAAGTAATATTTCGTCTATGGACGCACGGAACAAACAAACTTCCTGATCAACAACACTAATGTAAAGGCGTGAGCTCGGTGTATGCATGCTTATTGGTTGCTACAGCTTGTTGATTCGTACACAAGCAAGATCCCCGAGCTTCGCAGCGTTGAGATTCCCAGCACTGGCTCGTCCACATACCTCGAAACGCTGACAGAAAGGCTCAAGTACAAAAATACAACAAGCATGTGTTAAGACAATTGTTATACGTCTCGGGCTTGTGCTAAAGCTTCAAGGTCTTGCCATTTGGGTTAGTTTAGAGACCACAAATGACGCTCTTGGGAGCAGAAAACACGAGATAACGGCCGTTAATAGTCCACGCTCTGTGTACAATCTCCTGTCGACGTGTCGATCGAAACCGAAACCATGCCACTCTCCTCCCTGGCCAACTAGTTCCCAGGGTACAGCGCGCGCCGTGTTGCATGCAGGGCTTTATGGAAGTAGTCAATTGTCTATAGACCTTTCCAATGTTTACAAAATCACAGTCCAGCGTGCGGTCTTCACAGCCCAGCACGTGCGTGTTCGTCGCTTTGGAAAGCGAGCAAAGCGCGCGCCATACGCACGAACACCCAAAATGGCACCGGCCGCACGCTCTTTTTTGGAAAGGTCTATAGTCTGTTGACCCTCAAGGTGAGCTTTTTGCCCTTCTTACTCGAAGCGTGCACGCGCAGGAACGCGCCAAGAAGGCACTGCGGAAGCCAGCGAGCTCGCGCTGAAGGCGGAGCTTCAGTCATGTATCGCTACTGCATGGTACACATACACGTTAAAGATCCCAGGCTAACAGTCGTACTGCACTGGAGAAATTTCTCATCTACAGCTCAAACCAGTGAAGCATACCTCAGCGGCAGACCGGCAGTGCGCTGCCTTAACTCAAATGTCAATTTTTCTTTTTTTCACAGCGTTGATATTGTGTAGCGTTTCCGCCTCGCCACGCGACAACGCAACGTATGCACACTTGTGCAATCTGCGCAGAAGGCATCCGCCATTAAATTGACAACACTCTCAACAGTTTGATATGCTCCCAATCTTAAATACTTATATAGGCTCTCTAGCACTTCCCAGCGAAGTAGTCGCCACTAGACAGATATGGAACAAACTATAACATCCCGCCCTCCCCCCCCCCCCCCCCCCGCCAAAAAATAAAAAAAGATTACAATGTATTTTTATTTATATTATCCCTCTTCATTTTTATTTTTTAATTGCAAAACTAGATTACATTTTGCCCAACGCTGGCTTCGCCCAAATGCAGAGCTAACGGTCCGGACCAGATTCCAAAGTTTCAAAACCGCCCTTTATCTTATTCAACATTTACGAGTCGTTTATTGAAACTTTCAATGGGAAAATGGGGCCCGTTCCCCGTAGCTGACGCTATTCATCTCCACGTATTCGTTGGCGTCGGCCGTCATTTTCCCATTGAAAATTGCCGGAAAATCACTTAAATCTTTTGAATCTAGATAACGGCAAGCTCTTGGACTTTGCCATCTGTTTCGGATCGCTAGGGCGCTATATTTGAGCGGGGACTTGGCGTTCAGCGATAAATGATTCATATTTGCAATAACAAAATAAATGAAAAGCATTGAATATTTTTGGGGGCGCTGTTGCGACGGGCGTTTCAACTTTCAGAGCAACCAGCTTGTCGTCTGCTTTTCTCTGCTGGGTCACAGCTGCTTGATCGCTGCCGCTACGGTATAACCTGCCGCTTCACCAGATGCATAGAAACAGTAGAGAGTTTTAGTAGATCATACGTTGAGGAAAGCGAGCCCAGCGGGCGCGTGCTCAATCCATGCTTTGAAGTGACGGCACGAGCTCAGGCTAGCGAAGCGAAGCTCTATTATACGGTCTAACAAAAGTTCCTTGTGATCCAGCTGAGTTTCCTCATTTTGTCGCTGGAGGCACGGCTCCAGCGGACATGAGGAATGTTTTTGTTTTTTTTTTTTAATTACTCGGGCTTTGCGCCGTTTCCGCTGGTTCGTTTCCAGCTGCTGTGACCGCTGGTCAGTGCCACGAGGCTACATACAACGCATTGCGGCCACTCCGAGCACTTTCCTTTCCCCCGGCCAAAAGAGTCGGCTCAACAGGCCGTTCCGAGCGGAGCGAGAATCCAGAATCCAGCGGCTGAATCGACTCGACGACTACGGCGCAAAAAGTACAAAATTCGTCAAAGGGGTTGCGTATCTCTAGTTTAGAACCCAGCCGTCGCCAATACTAAGCTTTCGTGTCTCCAATACTTCACGATTGTGCATGCATCTGGGGCTTGAGGGAGGCTGCGTTCTGACGTGCAATCGCGCTATACCTGACACCAAAAAGAACGACCTAAGTTCGCAGTAAATACCGGACGGGTCAGAACAGCTGCGATCTATGGCCAGTTGCAATAAATCTGCAGACGTCTGCGCCACCATCGCTAGCTTTCTTCCTTTGATCACACTTCGGCGCCTACTGAGCACTCGCAGCTGGGTTCAGAGCTCCAAAGAACGACGGAAAGCCACGATCGCGGGCTGGAGGCGGAGCTTTTAGTCCTCAGGTTTTGCCCCGCGTTCCGATAAAAGGTTAATGGCCGTTGCCATTTTTAGCTTTCATGTGTATGGCGCGTGATATGCTTGCTCTCTGAACTTCTAACTATAGCGAGTACCTCGCTCGGAGCACTGACACTTCACTTACGCTTTCCACTTTCGGGCTGCTGCCGGTACGGCAGGTGTTTATAAAGTGTAAAGCTTACGCAAACTGCAAGTGTAAAGCATCTGTACCATGTCCGATGGCTGGAAAAGTGCCGATTACAGGAAATGCGAACTTCAAGGAAGGCTATAATTTCCTTCGACCGCACTTAATGATTCACCTTGAGTGTTAATTTTTAATGGCCACCGTCCACGTGTTGTTCGCCGACAAAGTTAAATCATCTTTCTCGCGACCCGAGCCGTCCTCCCAAGTTCCGCTCGTTCGCAGACGCGTCCCTTCGTGGTCGGTTGGTTTTTTGGAGGAAGGATGCTTCGCAGGTGAACTTAAGGTACTAGCGAACAGCGTTTGGTGTTTGCACTCCGGTGAGACTGACGCCCTCACTAACACAAACAGAAAAACAAAACAAAAAACGAGACCATGCAGTTCCAGCATTCCTGGAAAAGGATTCTTTACACCAGGGGTGTCCAAACGTTTTGGCAAAGGGGCCGATTCGGGAATCTGTCACTACCTCGAGGGTCGGACATAAATAAGCAAATAAATATTCCTAGATTAGCATTAAAAAAAGTAAGCATAAAAATTTAAAAAAAACTTAATAATCTAAGGTTGATGAATATATATATACTTAATTTTTAAATTCAATCTCCATCTAATTATGACATAATAATATTTGCGCCTGTAGCAGCGGGTCTGCTGCAAGCGGGCCGTGGGTCTGGCTTCATTGAAAGTTCCGCGGCCAGTCGCGGGCCGCTTGGAAGACCTCCGCGGGCCGGATTCGGTCCACGGGCCAGGGTTTGGACACCCCTGCTTTACACGAACAGAATAAGAAAAAAGCACATATGCAATACAACGTCAAAAACGAAAATATGTATGCAATCGATTATACGAAATAAAAAAAAATTGAAAAGAAAAGGCAAACGATAAGGAAAAAAGGAACTTGCCTCTTGCGGAGGAACGTCAAAAGACACCGTCCTCAAATCGACTTTGGTGTAGTTGTCAATGCACGGAATGATAAAGAACAGGCCTACAAAAACGAAGAGGGGAAATCAGTGAAAGCATGCAAAAAAGTTAAACCAAATAAAATTATGGAGTTTAACCGTGATTAAATCTTCAAAACAACCCTCGATAATTGTGAAAACGGAAACGAATGAACTGCCCACGGACGGATTAACCAATGTTTTCTTACCAGGACCACGAGCTCCTCCCTTGACCAGACGACCCAGTCTGAATATGACGGCTCTTTCGTACTCCTGTACGATCTGTGGAAAAGACAAAAACACGCAGGCCTAAACAAAACGCGATAAATGCGCACACATAAGATCCTGGACGTCTAGCTCATAAGCCATCTCCATGTTTATGAATTATGAGGAAGTCCGTTTGCCCAAAACCCTACAGGAACTGCGGGCAAAGTGTATATGAGTAGAAACACCTTTCTACCAGTGCGAAGCGTGTGCTCCACCACACAGCCAGCATAGCACCGCTGCCAGCAAAAAACAAAGCTCCGTCGACATAGAAGAGAGGGCTGGTGTGCACTGTGCAGTGGCTCTCTTCTGGTAAACTGCCGCTCAGTTCTCCCGATGCTTATTGTCGGCGAGCCTCGAATCACGCGATGACTTTTTGTTTTTCTTTAAACGCTCCAGTAAGTCTACCAGTCTCCTCTCTAGCACGTTGAATTTCTCAGTAGTAAAAACCTCGCTAAAATTTCACACTTCGGTGTTTACGGTCTGTATCGTTTCTGGCACTTTGGTCACTGACAGAGTGAGAACGGCAGGGAGTGTCTTCCGAACGCCCGACCTCCAGCACGCGCTCTGTGCCTTCCGCCGTGCTTTGGCTGCGCGCTTAAGGTGCTCGAGATGCCGAAGCACTGTCGAAGGCAGGAAGCTCGCACTAGAGGCGGGACAGCTGAAGCTCCTCCCCGCCATTATCACCCCGTCAGTGACATATAGTGGCGTAAACAAGCTCAGAAGACCAGCCGAAGGCAAGCGACCTGAACACACTCGGCGGAATGAATAAAGTTTGATTGTTAAAAAGAAAAAAAAAACACAAAGGGTCGACAGACGCACTTGTTGGTCAGAGCAAGTTCGATCATCCACAGGTGTTGCGAGCATCACACCACACACACACTCGGAAATTTCACACCCTAAAAAGCCACGACCGCACTGCTCATACCGTAGAGTTATAATAATGAACGCTAGAGGTTCAACTGGCGCTAGTGTCTATGCGTCTTCCGGGAGGCAACTTGAAGCAGACGGAAACCAGTCTACTTTCGCGGTGCTCCTGTGCATTCCTATTAAAAAATAAAAAAAAAAAAAACGCGCGTGCATTTTGTTTGTTTTTTTTTGCCGGAAAATAACGTGGGACATTTTTGTTATTTGGGTCGTACCAAATTATATGTAACTTTATTGACATGGTAAAAGTGTAATTGCTTTGTAGCGTATTTTTCTTCATCAGTGAACGATGTTTAACTTCGCTATATTTCAGGGACCCTAACCTGTGTTCTACAGCAGGTGTGTAAAAACGAGCGACGATTCTAAGCAAAATAACAATCGAAAGGAATGTAGAGCGTGTTCAAGATTCGCCAGCATTCCAGTGGTGCTTATATATTTCTAATATGCCAGTCCTGTCACTATATGAAAATGACCCCGTCTGCATCTTTACGAGCGGTTAAAACATTCAAGACGTAAATAATAAAGTACGTGGGCTATGAAAGGTGTCTCTTTTTATGATTTTCTATGCCGGGCAGCTTTTATCGGGCAATTGTTCTCAAACATTTCGAGCGTGCGGGCGATGGTTTGAACGTAGAACAAACTTCTTCGCACATAGCAGAAAGACTAAAGCAGTAATTGATGAAAATTGTAATATATTACGTGGCCTTCAACTTATTTTGATCGTACATGCACGGGGAGTTACCGATTCAGTGGTATTGCGTTGTTCTTGCCGTCTCTCTTGGTTTTCCAGACGTCCTTCCTTCGTTTGGCACGTATACCCCCCATGGTGAAAAACGTCAACGTCGTGTTCGCGCTAACAGTGTCCGACAGTGCACATAAATACATGTACGAAGCCGTTTTAGCGCCGTTTTTTTAATGCGATCAGTTTGAAATAAAAACGCCGTAAGTGACCGATTATTTCTTCTGCCTGACGGGGAAACGTTCCAAGCTACCTAGTACGTACGAGTTATTCGGGATATTTGCTCTTCTGATCGAGCACAGGGAGAAAATGCACTCAATTTTTCCCATAGAAATGCATTACCGGAAGTCAATTTCTGACTGGTTGCTGTCTGCTTCAATTTGCCAGAGCACACTAGCGCCACCTGAACCTCTAGCGTTACACAAAAGACACGGTGTCCGCTGCAAACATGACGACAGAATTATCCGCGTCCACGCCTGAAGCATGTTCAAATTCATGTTTGCTTCATGCGTTTCGAACATGTCTGCAGACATTTTTGTATAGCGAATGTGACAGGACCGGCATACAGAGAAGAAACTGCTTCAGACAGTGTTTGCAGACTGTCTTTTGTATGATGCATGAGCAGTGTGACCCCGGCTTAAGAGTGTGAATTGGTGTTCCAGAGACTTACGCCCGTGGCAAAACCCTTTCAGCACCCTTAGTTTTGGAGCAATACAACCTTTTAAATCGTGAAACAGGGTGCTGCTGTTGCATGAAACACCCTGCATTTTTGAAGGGTATGAAAAAGGGTGTTAGCGCTAACTGGGGCGAACACTCTTTTTGAAGGGCGTTCGCCGCACTCGCAACCGCTTCAAATAGCCTTAGCGGAAGTTGTTTTAGCCCGAGACACCTACGACAAGGTGGTGGTATACACCCGTACATGTGTAGAATCCGTCCTGTCAAACTACGAAGCATCGGTACATACGCAGTTCCACAGTCAGCGCCACGGCCTTGCATGGCCTGACGTCAATAATATTGAGTTAATGTTGACGCCGCCAACTTGGCATGACGTCACAAATAGCTATATTACGAAACATTCTCGGAGCACCCGAGAAAAGCGTGACGTCCGCCGTGACAGCAATGGCAGATCCTTAGGCCCGCACCGATGCAGACGACAATGGTGCATTATATGTGTGTATGGTATATATATATACATATATTATATATAACAGGGCAATAAAGTACGTTCTAACAACAACGAAAGGTGAGGCCGTAAAAGCAGATCACCCACCTTAACGCACATAAACAGCGACACCGGAAAGGTGAGGATGATGAAGACGACGGAGATGGCCGTCAGCAAGAATGTGCAGATGCCGCTGGTGTTCTTCTCCACGTAGGCTGTTGGGAGACCAAATAAAAGCACTTAGAATCCCAAAGGCCACAGGAGCAGATCCAAATTGAAACGGGCAGGGGTGGGATTTGACCACAGGCCGCGCGAGTTTTTGCTCCCCGTGCTCCGGGCTAGAGCAGTGTGCGTACACACTCGGCCATCGATCCCCCTAGTATGGAGGCCAAACAACGATGTGTAGGTAGGTTGGACCTATAGAAGTCCATGAGAAGGCTCGATGCACAAGAAGGCGCTGGCTGGACCTTGTTCGAAATAAGGGAGGCTATACTTCGTTTCACTTTATGTGCGAGCGAAGGCAAAGCTGGAAGCGCGAGCGCGAATGTTCCGTGCGTTCAGGCTTTGCTCGAGCGCGCGAGCTGGGGAGAAACGCAAAAAGCGCTGGTCTCGCGCTTCTAGCTTTGGCTTCGCTCGCAGATAATGTGATAAGACCTTTCCAAGAAAGAGCGTGTGCCCGGTGCCATTTTGAGTGTTCGTGCGTATGGCGCGTGCTTTGCTCGCTTTCCGAAGCGACGAACACGCACGTGCTGGACTGTGAAGATCGCACGCTGGACTGTGATTTTGTAAACATTGGAAAGGATGGATGATAAAATTTGAAAAACGTTTAGGGAAAGGGACAAAAAAAAAAAACATAAGGCAGGCAGAATATTCTTTTTTTTTTTTTTTTCGAGTACGAGCAACGTGGGCACAGGGCTTGAAAATGCAAACTCGTAAATTAGAAGATAAAAAAAGTACAATCAAGATTGCCGAAGAATGCTGTAAAAGCTGAAAACAAAATAGAGGGAAGGATGTAGGAGGCAAGAAGAGAAGAATCCAGATTTAGAAATATACAGGGTGATAAAAAAACAGGATTAAAAAAAAAATTACACCATCTTCCAGAGGGGAACCATGGGGTGATGCGGAGCATCGCGGATCGTTATTAACGGTGTTAGTAACGTTGTTAGTAACGTTTTTGTCTTCAGTGGACGTAGCGTTGCTGTTAGTTTGTTGGGTGGTGCTGACGCTTGCTTGCGCCAACCCACGAGCTGACGGGACTGTTGCTTCCATCACACTTCATCGGAAGAACGGAGTGAAGTGGAGTCAACAGCGCTGAACTGAACGCGCGCAGGTTTGCTCTTTATGTTTATACAACCTTGATGGAGATGCGCCTCAACGGGTAATCGGTCTCTTAGCTGTAGATAAGAAATTTAGCCAGTGCAGTACAACCGCTAACCTGGGGTTTTTAACGTGCATCACGCAGTAGTGATCACACGAACGCGTGCCGGTACGAAACTCATCCAGATCGAAACGGGCGGGGGCGGCGGGGATCGAACCCAGGTTAGCGGTTGTACTGCGCAAGCTTTCCCAGCGCAAGCTTTCGCTCCACGCTCCGAGCTGAGACGCCACTCGGCCACTTCCTCCCCCCGAACGCGCGCAGCGCGCTACCGCTGCTTACATTCACACTTGAAGGAGAGGAGACTAGAGGAGGAGAGTTGCGCATGCGCGCGCGGAGTGATAGAAGCGAACGCACGCGAAGTGCACGCAGCTGGAAGAGAGAGAGAGCGGAGAGAGTAACGCGCAGCTGTTGGAGAGAGGGAAGGAGGAGAGTTGCGCATGCGTAGTGTGAGTGCGGACTACGACGCCGCGGGACATAGACCCGAGCAAGAGATGCTCCGCATCTAAAAAATAGACAGTTTGTAATCTATACTTCAGCTTAGGTCCGAGCGCAGCCGATGTTAGGAGCCGAAGGGCCAATCAAACAGCGCAAAAATCGCAACGACATGGCGTGCTCTCTGCGCTTGATAGGACTAGCCGGCAGTGGAGCACGCACAGAGCGACGGCGAATATCAGCTGGTCCTTTCAACTGCAGAGAGCACGCCATGACGTTGTGCCTCTTTCGCTGTTTGATTGGCCCTTCGGCTCATAACATCGGCCGCGCTCGGACCGAAGCTGAAACGAAGTATAGGGGAAGTGCGTTACTATTTCAGGCTGAAAACAATAACGCAGATAGCGCGATACTTTCAGCATAAACTATGTCCCTCGTTTCATCTCAAGTTCATACGCAGCCGACGCTACGAGCTGACGGGACCAATCAAAGCAGCGTCAAAAGCGCAAGTCACTGGGCCCTTTTGTTTGTGATTGGTTCAGCGATGATAGAACACGTGGAGAAACGTGACGAACGCCATGATGGTGCCCTTTTGACGCTGTATAATTGGTCTCATCGGCTCGTAGGGGAAGCTGCGTCTGGAGTTAAAGGAGCCATGAAATTAAGATTTATGTTGGGATAAATGTTTTTAGACTGGGATTATACTAATCGCATATCATATAGTGGACCGAGAGAAAGAGGGTATAAAATTCAAAAGCCCGCTTTTCCGTACGAAATTTTGAAAATATAGCGGACTATTTCGTACCTCTTTTGCCCTTCAAAAGCTTTCCTACATTTCCCCGTGATACATCCGCGGTGGCCAAGCCCGTCAGCCGAACCCAGCTCACGCATTGGACACAAACACTGCGTCACTCGGACGTATGCGCTCGTCAACAGTCAATCTGTCGACGATTATTTGGATTCGCGTTCGTGGCCAATGACTGCCGTGACGGCACTATTATCACTTGCAAAGTATAAACAGCACGGTGGAAGCTTGTAATTCTCGAATTCCGAAATCAACACTGCGAAAGTCGACCATCTGACACCGTACTGTTAATTCCGCCAATGAAAGCGAAATTACCCAGGTTGCTCAGTCGCGGGATGCCGATCACGTCAGCAAGAAGATTGGGAGGGCTGTCGCTGTAGCTCAAGTCATCGACGATTGCACCAGACGCGAGGAACACTAACGCTAACCCTGTCGACTCCAGAAGGCTGGGAGAACTTCCGACTACTGTGCACCGCTATATCACATGTCCACGTGATTTCTCATTCTACGTTTGTGTTGAGAAGGAAAGCTGACGAGGAACAAGTATGAAAATGATTTCATGGCTCCTTTAAGGTCAAACGAAGCACACCGCAGTTTTGCTATACAAGTGTGATGGAAAGTCATTATTCTGGTTCCTTCGAACGGTATACTTCTGTGCTCGTCAATACCTTTTCTTGGCAATTTACGAAAAACTCGTACACGACGGGTAAGCGCAAACTGTGTCGTGCCGTACACAGAAAAACAAAATACCAGAAGATTAACACAACACGCGCCATACGCGGGAATGGAAAAGAAGCGCCAGTACGTAAGACTTTCATTCACTCATTTTTTTTTTTTCACCAAGAAAGATGGTAGTTGGGGCAAAAAGCTGCAACCAGTGTAGTCACGACATTGCATAGTGAAATGTAAACCAAACAACACCGCACGAAAAAGCAGACTCCCTCAGAGTCCCCGGACTCGGTGAGGATAACTGTACTGCGCAGTATAAAACTCCTTTCAATGGCAGAAGAAAGTAAGAAAAGGGTAGAAGAATGATGGCTAAAATCAAGGAAAGGATAGAACAGAATTAGGGTGGCTAAGTGGGCTAGTTGGTTCATGATGAAGCAAGGGAAAACAGCGCGCACAAGACAGGGGTGACACAAGGGCAAACAACACTCGTCCCGTGTGCACACCTTTTACATTGTCAGTTTTTTTTTTTCCTTTTTTTTTCCCCCGCTGTTTGCCTTCGTGTCAAGCAGGCACGTAGCCAGGACTTTGATTCGGGGGCGGGGGCGGGGGGGGGGGGGGGGGGCGTTCATAACAAATTACTGAATGAGGGGGAGGGGGGAGAGGAGGCCCCAGCAAAATGGAAGATTTGGGGGGGGGGGCGGGCCCCATGCCCCCCCCCCCCTTTTGGATGCTTGCCTGGTGTCAAGGATAGTCAGTACGACGTAATATACTTAACCAGTAATCAGTGTAGTATACTATTCTCAATAACGAGCTGAGAACGGCAGGCAGCAGCTTCAGTTGTCCCTCCATTAGCGCGAGCTTCCTACCTTCAACCATGCTTTGGCGTATCCTGGATATCGAGCGCGCTCGCGCAGCCAAAGCACGGTGGAAGGCGTAAGCGCGTGCTGGAGGTCGAACGTTCCAAAGAGACGCCCTGCCGTTCTCACTCTGTCAGTAACTATAGAGATAATATTTAAGCTGATATTCAGCCAGGTGGCGCAAGCCACCGCCTGGCCCAAAGGAAACAGCCGCCATTCATTCATTCATCCATCTAGTAGACACCAGAGCAGACGTCATCTGCTTGAATGTTGACATCTGCTTGTCATCGAGAGCGGCACCGTCCGCTTCGTCGCTGGCTCTGACGAAAGCAGAAGTGTAATCCTTGACGCCGGAGATGACCGAGTCGTTCCAAAAACTCAGCTCTACTGTTTTCACTTTTCAGCACAGTCATTAATTGCCCCGTGTTCTTCTCACCTCCCTCCTTTTATCCCTTTCTCTCCTTCGTCTTCTAGGTTGTGGGTGTTGGATGTGGGCTCCTTGGCTCGTTGAAGCGGTTTCTGTTTTTTTTTTTTTGTTTTTTTTTTGCGGGGTAGTATTGTATTCTTCTTGGCAGCTGAAAGATGTGCCTGTGTTGTCGTTTCTTGTCCTAAGTATTTATTATTTCACTTTGTTTCATATGACAGATAGATGCATCGGAAAACTGCCGCGTTTCTAGATTTTTTCTTCTGTACGCGCTAGTTCTGAAACTTTGACATCAAATTCTAACCACTGCTCAATACTCTAGAGAACTCTAAACTTCCAGCAATTAGTGTTTTTTTTTTTTTTTCATACTATGCGAGAAACAGTTGTAAGGAGCGGTGTTCCAAGGAACGGCGTTCCCGGAACGCGTTCCTTTTAGGAGGAACGAAGCAACGTCGCCGTTCCATTTTGCATCGGTGGATCTAGAACGAGAACTCGTTACATTTTTACTAAAATAAAAAAAAAACGGCGTTCCTTTTCTTTTCTTTTTTTTTTTTTGTCCATGGGGTAATCTTTATTTTATTTCTAAGAGGGAAATTCTAAATGTATAAAAACATTATCTTTAGGAAGTGCAGGATCTCGTTAACTTGTTGGTTAATTATCGTAGGGTTTATTTTGGGTGGTCCTCGCTTGGCAATAGACGGGTGCAGAAGAGCTAGTGGACATTGATTCTTTTTGAGTGCCCGAGACTCCGGTACAAAAAGGAAAACTTTTAGTCGAAGGAAAAGACACAGAAAGAGAGACGTTTCAAACTTAGTATTTGCTTAAACGAATCCTCACACACCGAGAAAGCTAAGGCTGACTACAGCCATCACTGAACTTCAAAAAAAAGACCTACAGTTACAACAAAAGAACAGGTTACCAGACACCGAACGCACCTTTGTATGCCGAACATCGGTCACCTAAAAGATACACAAAAATTAACCTTTATTCCTTCTCCCCTTGTCTCCCCCCTTCAAACTGAACAACGAATCTAACCTTCACGAAGAAGGACTTGTAGTTTTGAAGACTGACCTTCCAACAATACATATGGCTCGTCTGAATCACCCGCCACACACATGAATATTGTTAAAAGCTGCGATTTTTAAAGGTGAATATATCAACAAATGAAACTCTGCTTCCGCTCGTTTTCATCTCCTGGTACCCTTCCATCACGGCATTCAAATTCGTATGTTGCCATTTATTGGGATAAATAAAAGAAAGAACAACACTTTGCTCGATCTAACTAGATAAATGGTAATAAGCAAAATACAAATGTAACGTATATGTAACGATACGTTCCATTTTTTTAAACTGTAACGGGAACGAGTTCCTTTTTCACATATGGAACTTGTAACGGGAACGCGTTCCAAAAATCAAAATCAACGAGGCACGATATTTCGTTCCTGTTTGTGAGGAACGTGTACAACACTGTCGAGAAACACGGTTCATTTTTTTTTTTTTTTTCGAAGCTGAGCCTTTCTGGGGTTGGTACAGGACATCAAGCTAGATGCGAATAAACGCTTGGAGGTTTACGTGTCAAACCAGCCACGAGCATAAGAAAGTCCTAATAAAGAATTAACGTGGTTGAAGGAACGATGGTCTACAATATGTACAAATGCGATGTGCAAAAAACAAAAACCAGAACAACAAAAAAGGTCCCAAGACTGATGACATAAACGTCATAAGAAGGTTAAACTATCTGCCTTGACATAGAGTACACCACACTGTAAAATCAGTGCCAACAACTCCATCAGACATCATATAGTAGAGAAATTAAAGTAGCTATATACCAAACGAGCGAGAAAATACAACCTAATATTAAAGCGGTACAAAAATGTATTTTGAGATCGTACTTTTTATGGCGCAAGCCCCCAGAAAACCCAAAGTTTCATTCATGCGTGTATACGCTTCCCTATTAAAAAGACGATGTTTGGTCACGTTTAAATTAAAAAAAAAAAATAGGTCACGCGTGATTGTCCTTTTTGGGTTTTGTGGGATGCCTAGAGCGCGTAGATTGAGTTTTCGCCGTAAGAAAAGAAAAAGAAAACGATATTAAAATGTATTTTTGTATAGCCCTTTTAAGACGCAGACCGCTGCAAACGCGTGACAGAATACAGCCCTCCAGAAGATTTACGGGGGAGGACTTAGGCGCACGATAAACCGCGTGACCTCGTCAAGTTCACATAAAGCTTTGTTTTGTTTCTCTTCTTGCCATCAAAGTTTTTCCATCCTTGCCTCCATCAGCAGTGTAAACAGACGGGCGCGGAACACTTAACGGGGATCAAAATATAGCCTTCATTGTCGGCCGCTGGGAGCACAATAAGAAAAGGCAAATAAACCGAAACTCCGTGTCTGAAACAGCTGATCATACGAGGGGAACAAGGGCTGCGATTACCGAGTAGATCCACCGTCCCGCCGTTTTTGTTGTATGTACGTATATGCTTCCTCGAAGAGCCGGGGTCGGGGCGTCTATGTATAGAAAGAAGTCGAGGGGCTCCGACGACAAAAAGAAGCCGCGGAGTTGTAGACCTTTTGAGAGACGACGACGACGACCGTCCTCTGGCCTGCGAAAGTTACGCCGCCCCAAAACGTCCCGTCGGCTGACGAAAATATGGGGAAGAGACAGAAGCCGCTTTGCTTGCAACGGGCCCGCGAGACAGCCTCGAAGATTTAGGAGCCCACGATTATTTTGGTGCACCTTAAACGACAATTTTTTTTTATAACACCCATGCGCTTTTAGTTTGTTTTTGTGTTTTTTTCCCCCTTGGGGTAGACGATTTGTTTGCCAACAGCTGAGCTGGCGGGAATACACTTACCACGTGCTTTTGCCGGACTGCTGTAACGCGCGAGCTTTTAGCGCTCCGCGTATTTAGGGTAGATAACTTTTGAAATATAATTTAACTATAGTTACTTAGCTCAAAAAGTAGTCGATTAGAATTATAATTACTCCCGCATAGAAAGTAATGCTTTGCTTCGGTGGCGTAGCTAAAGAGAAGAAAAGGGGGTATGCGGTTTCAGCTCCCCCCCCCCCCCCCCTTTTTTTTGAACTCTGAACGAAAACAAATGAAAAGCGGTCGCGCCAAACCTTACAATGGTACTTTGCAATTAACGCACCATAAAGTTATGAAAATTAATATAACAAATAATTTGAGTCAAAAGTATTAAAAACGCGCAGTAGTTGTAATGACATTTTTGCAATTACCGCGCCAAAAATTAGTTTAACAAAAATTACGAGTAACTTCATTAAAAATTAATTAACTTCAATTCAAAAAGCTTGGAACAGTACTTAGAGGACTGTAATTGAACCCAGGCACGCCGCTCCGCATAATAACCGTGCCATGTGTTTTCCTGTCAAAAAAAGAAAAAAAAAAGCGTCGTTTGAGTTTTTGATTATTTACCCGTTCGCTCTCGGTTTGTTAAAGGAACCATGAAATGATTGTTCAACTTCTTCCTCAGTTTTAATCCTCAAATCAAAAGCGTAATGAGAAGTCACGTGGTCGTGAAGTGCTTTGGAACCGGATGCGGTGACTCCAAGCTTAAAGGGGCCATGAAACGATATTGGGTTGGAATGTCAATGACTTTACAAAGGCGTACTGGCCCTATAGTCTGTCCCAAGTATACTCGCCCGGACCACCACTGATTCAGAAGCTTCTTGGTCGCGGTGAAATTGCGAGGCAAAAAGGGGGACTATCTCTTTCCGTCTTGCCTTCGCAAAGCTTCAAGTGGTAGTCGTGGGATCGAAACCACCCCGCTGACGACAGTCGAGCGCGGCTCATGGATTGGACACGAGAACTCTGTGAGCGCTCGGCTCGTAACAATCAGTGCCTCGGCGGACACTCGGATAGTGGCTCGTGTGCCAACCCCAGCGCGTGGATATGATAAACGTCGGCGGCCTAGGATAGGCACCAGGCCACGTGGCCGCTTGTTCTGTCTCCGAGTTGAGGGGATAAACGATGCTCATATTTCTCGAATTTATTTTCCGACTACCATTGCTTAGAAAGAAAAACTAAAGCACGTTTATTCGGTTATCAACGTTGGGGAGTAATTCTGAATAGTATTCAGAGAAAGTAACAAAATCGTTTCATGGCCCTTTTAAACCGTGCTTTCTAAGCACATCATATATAACATGTCATTTGCAAGTGATAAGTGCCGTCACTGCACTCATTGGCCATGAATGCGAATTCAAATATTCGTCGACGGATTGATTGGTGACGATCACATAGGCCCGAGTGACGCAGTGCTCGTGTGTCCAATGCGTGAGCTGGGTCAACACCATCTAGACAGAAGGCCTCCGCACGCGTCATCCCAGTCAGATCGATCGAGGCGTGAGATTGGGCACGAGTGCTGTGTCAGTGTTCGGCTGGAGCTCGTGTCCAATCAGCGCGTCGAAGGTCGGGCTCGGGCCCAATAGCCGGGTTAGCGCGATCCGACTTTGATGACGTTTCATAGAGGGAGAGGAGGCCATGCGGAGGCCTTCTGTCTAGGTGATGTTGGCTGGGTTCGGCCGACGTGACGCGGATGCATCACAGTGAAAAGGCGGGAAGGGTAGCCTTCGAAGAAAAGGAGGTACGAAACAGTCCGCTATATTTTCGAATTTTCGTACCGAAAAAGCAGGCTTTTGGCTTTCTACGCTCGTGTACTAGTTTTCTCTTGGCGCACTAAACGATATGCGATTATATTAAAACCCCAATGTATCCCCGCCCAAAAGTTATTTCATGGTTCCTTTTGACTGACAATTTGCGTTTCAGCGTGCTCGAGTTCGTTGCGTTCTTTTTACGACGCAACAAACTTACGAGAGGAAAACACAGTGGTCACACTGGCGCCATCTATCGGGTAGACGTGGAACTCCGTACATGACTCGATCTGAAAGATATTTCAGTATTTGTGAGATCAAATCTACGCACTATCCAAGAGAAATGATCGCTTATATAGCATGGTCAGAATCATTCCAACAACACGGACAAAAAATAATCGGCAAAAAAAAAAAGAAAATAGGCACCTTTACTGAGATCGAAAATGTTACAGGACTACCAGTGGCGTAGCCAGAGGGGAGGCTTACATGGCTTTAGCCCCCCCCCCCCCCCCCCCCCTTTTTAGAGCCTTTTTATTTTCAATAAAGTTTTCTCCTCCTCCTCCTCCTGAGGACTACCTGATAGTTTTGTCAGTGTGTTAGCGTGTTCTCTCGACACAACACGCGGATACGAGGAAACACGAGGCAATCGGCCGGACTTAACTGAAACGCAAAGCTGTGAATTAGACTTTGCCGTCCGTGATGAGTAGCGCCACAATTGCTCCATACCACCCGCCGGGGCATGCTGAACATTTCTGAGTGACTATTTTAGGCATGGAATAGAATGTATATCCAGTAGTAGTATTGCAAATAATATTAACAGATAGAAAATTTGGAGTGCCAAACTAGATGTTTTGTTCGAATCCTGAATGATTGTAAAAAAAAACAAAAAAAAACTGTGCAATTCTTAGCTAAGTTTAAAAAGCCGAGGGTTCAACATTTTATTAAACGCGCCACTGGCCTTTTTTTTTACGTGTAGAGCTTTATTACGATGTAAAATTAGCAGCACATGAAAGATAACTGTCTTTAAAATGCAGTCGAACATGCTGTTAATCCCAAGCTTTCATTCGTAGCAGTGCTAAAACCAATTTAGTTTTTGCTCCGACTTTATTGAGTGTGAATCTATAGGAGCAATAACAAAATACCAAATTTGACATGTACACATTAAGCCTTCAGTTCTTGTCTGACGTCACCTCTCCACATCAGAGTACCGTTCGCTAAACCTAGGATTTAAAAAGATGCCCTCACCAGCAACGCACGCAACTCGTCATGATATCGCTATCTACGATAGAATGTACTCGCCACGGTTTCAGTTTTTAAACCTTTATTGTGAGGTAAGGTTTTCACATAGGCATTTTCCCCAAGCTTCCACCTTACCCCAACCCACCCCACCTTAAAAGAAAGAACAACAACAACAACAAAAAAGAACCGACGCGTGCATGTGAAATTTCAGGAAGAGTGCTTCCGACTGTCGCTTCTCCATAGTGCAGGGATGCACTGTGAGAAGCGCACTCAGCGAAGGTTCAGCGAGATAGGAAGCAGAAACGACACGAAAAACAAGAAAAAAAACAGCAAAAAATAGGACAAAAAATAACAAAGACACTTAAGACTGCTAACGCGTTATAATGCGAAAGCATTCGTATACGTAGCGTATTCCTACGCGCCGCGCTGAGGCCGGCCGTGCGACATCTGCGTAGGCTGCCCGGGCGGGATGTGCGGCCAGCCGACACGTACGGCAACTCGGCCGCTGTGCAGAGCCCGGCCACCCTCTCCCTCTTACCGGCGACCGGGCCGCTGCGCCATTTAGGGGGCTTCTCTGTGGGGTGGCGTTCCTTGGAACTATGCCGCGCGCCAGCCAATGGGAGTTTATCCATCAATTCGCTGCTACGCACTACAGGCTTCGCTCCATGGGAAAGGGGAATTTAGGTGCCGTTTGGCGCGGCTTCAAGAGCTGATAACGCCGGTTCGCTCTAGGGGACAGTTACGTTTTCGCATGAAAAAGTAAGGAAACAAGCTTTATGTCGTGGGAGGATGCCATTTTTATTTAAGTGAAGCGTTTGAACACATCACGAATTATTAGAAATATCAAGGAACATTCAGGTCCCGTCAGTGTTCTAAACGAAACTCAAATCAAATAGTACGTTTTTCGAAGCAACATTCGTACGTTTTCCGATTTTGGTCAAACCTATCACGTCGATCCGGCAGGGTAATGTGGTCCGAGCTATTAGTTCTAGTATTATTATTTTTTGTTTATTTTCTATTTGCATCAAGCATAACGTACAGGATACTGGAGGCTTGTGGAAAGAGATGTCACAAGTCCAGCTTGACAAAGCCACAGACCCCCACAATGGCATTTATGCAGCACTAAAAAAAAAAAGTAATAATCAACATACTCTACAGTTTACAGCATTAACAGAAAAGAAGAAGAATAAAGAGAATAAAGAAAAGCAACAACGGACACGGTCCAATTACGTCAAAACCACGCAAACGAAGGATATCTGGAAAGACATTAACAAGAAAAAAAAAAAAACTAAGATCGCGCACATGCAGAACAATTTTTAAGGTTTACTAATATTACACAGCATTTTTTACATAAGAAATGTCGACTGGGGGCTGAGATAACAACGCAACGTGATATCTAAAAGCTCGACATTTGCGGCAGCTAATCTCTTTAGTAATCTTGGTAGTTTGTTTTTCAACGTATCTTGCCCGTAGATTGCTCTATGCATGCTAACTTTCCAAGGCTCACAATGTCGCGTTGTGCAGGCTGTAGTATTACTTTGGAAGTTAAGTCCTTTTAAAAACGGTGATTCAGTTTTGACACATTATTTTTATTGGTAAATGGTAATACATTATATTTTACGAAGAACTCATGTCTGTGAAAGTAAGACGGAATATTTCAACAACTCTTGGGAACCGTTTTTGTATGACGTGTATTTTATGTAGATTTGCTAGAGTTGTGGAAGTAAACTTAATATGTGGCGCAATAGGACGGAAAGCGCTGACATTTGGGTTAAATGTAGCAGGACATAGCAGGGTAAGCACTTTGACGCAGCTTGGCGCTGATGGTGCAGCGATGACGACACTGCAATGCATTCCTATCTCTAAAACTGCTAGTCTGGCAAGTTACTGACAAAGACTAAGTTGCGTGACACGCGTCGAAAACGAGCAGTCAAGGTATGCAAACCTAACAGCTCGGTTTTGGATTACTTGGGCGTTTTCGATGAGTAATGCCGTTATTTTAAAGTCCCATATCGCTGCGGAGTATTCTAAATTTGTGCGGACGAGCGCCGTGTAGGCTGTATATACCCCTTTCAAAAGTCACGTGCCGATTATTAGAGGGTCGGAACCACTGCACAATGGTGGAGCGACTGCATCGAGGAACGTGCAAGTCATTCCATAGGATAGCGAACGTCGGAGCGCGGCCAACACCACGAGCCGACGAGCCAATCAAACAGCGTCGAAAATGCAACGTCACTGCGATCATCACCTTTTTTAGTGGGTGTGTTTTTTCCAGTGTGCCGTGACGTTGACGTTTTAGTCCGCCATTGTGCAGGGATTTCACAGCTGCCAACAGAGTACCGTATTTTGAAAGGGGTCTATATGAGCTGCAGGTGTGAGGGAGGGAAGTTCGAAGTACGTTCCGTACTGTCCATGGATTTGCTTGCAGTGGGAACGAGATGCAATTAATATGAAACAGCCATGAAAGACGTTGACTCATGTGTACGCCGAGGAATTCGTATGCATTATTTGATTGTAACGATTTCCAACCGAACGAATACTAATCAAATGGACTGGTGCGCCCATGAACAGGGATTAGTTGACACTTGACAACGTATGTTTTTCACTTTACACGAGCTTACTGGCACTAGTGGGACTCAAGGATACTCGCATGCAATGCCACTGGCCAAGAAACTCCTTTGTTGCGGTGTAATTTCAAGGACAAAAGCGATCATTTTCATTCAATCTCTCCCTTGCAAAATTCGATGACGTAACGCGGGGATCGCAGTACACCCGTATGACGATATTTGAATGCGGTTCATAGATTGGACCCGAGCATTGCGTGGGCACTCGATTTAGGCTCGTGATAATTGATAGCTCGAGAAGCATTCGAGTAGTGGCCCGTGTCCAATCGCTGCAACGACGACAATAGCCGAGCCATAACAATGTCTGGAACTCAGCGCGTGTCCTGTGCTTTGCCAACCCCAGCGCGTGGCTATGATCAACATTGGCGGCATATAATCGGCTCCAGATCACGTGGCCGCTTGTTCTGGCTGCGAGTTGAGGGCGTGAACGCTGCTCGTTGTTTTTTAATTTTTTTCTGGGACTTCTAATGCTAAGGACATTTGCAGGAGCACCAATGATTGGCGTTCCGGAGAAGGCACGGTCAGTATACCTTCGAGTCAGTTTCATTAAGGATATAAATGCTCACATGGACCTGGGCGGCTATGTTCGACAAATGTTTCGTTTCTCCTACAAAGAAACGGATGTGACGGAAGTGGCGATATCGCGTCTGATTGCTTAGAGGCTCAAATGACGAAAGAGCGAACTTTCGTCATTTGAGCCTCTTACCAATCAGACGCGATATCGTCACTTCTGTCACTTCCGTTTCTTTTTAAAAGAAACGAAACATTTGTCGAACATAGCCCCCCTAAGGCGCATTTACCGGACGCCATTGTTGAGTGTTGCTTGATTTGCAAGTGATGACAGCGAGCCACCACGACGTTTATCCCACACCATCAAAGTGGTTGTTTGTGACAGACGACAAGTTACTTTTGCCACAACCTAGGGCGTAAATTTTACTACAGAGACCCCGCCCACGAAAGGCAGAACTCCGCCCACACAAAAGAAGGGTGCTGTGCCAGTGGTTCTCTTCTGGTAAAATGCTGTTCAGTGACAGGTGCTAAACACCACCGAGCTGAGAAATTCACAGATTATATAACGTCACTTTCCAAGCAAATGTATGACGTTATAGAAGCGCATGTTTCGGGAACAAACCCATTCTGTGACGCCAAAAATACCTTCTTATTTTTTAGCAGATTATTCTCTTTTCTTTTTTTTTAAGTTTTGAGGCGCGGCTTTTCTTGCAGACCTTCCGTCGCGAACTCGCGAACGTTGCAACAGTCCGTACACGTATCCAAAAGCGATCTCTTGGAGCCGTCATCTTGCTGCTGGTGTGTGTTTGAATCATCCCATAGTCAAGCCTGCTAAAGGCTTGGGAAGAGTTTCGACGATCGCCAGACTGGCGCCCCAACAAAGCGTTCTTATTCCGCACACGGTGTACAGACTAGTTTTTGATGCAAGGTTGCTTACAAAAGTGTATAGTATAGCTGTACACCCTTCCAGCGCTTATTCGGGCAAAAAAAAAAAAAAGGTGTCCCGTCACTGAGCTGCGAGGAAGCATGCGATGCGGCTGATATTTAACGAAGGAAAAGCAACTGCTTACGCTCACAACACGTTCCACAACCTAGTAGACAAAGACGGCAGCTCGCAAAAGACGATTACTGGAATGGCCTCTATTGCGCAGAGTAGATCACCACTTCGGTAGCAACGCCATTTTTATTTCATCAAACGTCGCGCCAATCGCCGAGCTCAGCCGTGAAGCCAACGGCGCGATCACGAGCGAGACGAGCGGCAAAAAAAGAAAACATCACAGCAATCGCAGCTTTACGCAGAGCGCGCATGCGCAGAGTGATAAGTGGGGCGGCGTAAACAAGCCAGACGGCGAATACTATCGGCGGTTCACAGGGTCCGTTTCGTTCCCCTGCACCGCGTACGATCTACTCAGGCAGTGTCGTGTTCGGTACGGCTTTTTTTTTTTTTTTTTTTTTTTTCTCGCCAGATGAATGATTGCTTACGTTTGTGGATTTTGCGTCCTGCAATGGCTGCTCGCCGGACCGGTTTGGTCCTGCCTTGTTCATCTACTTCTATCTACCGCGCCGGCTAGAGATGTGGGTCCATCAAATAAAGATAACACCGGTGTTCGATTGAAAAAAAAAAAAAAAAAAAAGAGAAGAAAAATTTCGTCTTTAGGAAGAACTTATATATACGAAAAACGGAACATGCGAACATTTAAATTCCTGACCTCCAGTGGCTCGGAGAAAAAAAGTGTAAGCTCGGATGAACATGTTTTCGCCGGGTATGCTTTTGGAGGTACACGTATAAATTTCGAATCTGTTGAGATTTCATAAAAATGCCGATATCGAAGGCCCGCGCGAGAAGAAATTTCGATGCGAAACGCCAGTGGCGACGATTTGTTTACGTGCGCCGCCACCGGCAACTCCGCAGACGATTGCTCGCAGACGACCAAGTCCTGGCGCGGCGCTCCCCTCTAGCAGACGACGAACGGCATGCACATGCGACACTTATTTCCAAGCGCGGACGGCGCGGACACAAGCGACCGAGTCAGGGACCGTCTATTTATAGACGGAGGGGTGGCATCGGCACGACATCCACACCACGCACACACGCACAAAATAAATAAATAAATAGAGAAATCAAACGTACCGTTCGTATCGTATCCTGTCATCTGTTCCTTCTCCATGACGTCCGAGTTGGGTTCGCTCGAACCTGCGCGGTAGTCCGAAAGCAAATGCGACGCACCTTCGCCTGAACTGCCGCCAGCCCGTACCGCAGGCTTGCTTCTACCGCCGTCCTGTGACATGAGGCTTGTTCCCTTACTTTTTTTTACTATCTTTTGCCGTTCTTTCTTTTTTTTTTTTCTTGCGTCAACTTAATGGCGGATCTTTCTTTTGTTTCCTATCTCGCCGAACCCCCAGTGCTACGGCGCGGCGGTTTTGTGCAACTGCCAAGTTGACGGAACAGCAGCAAAGGGGGCGAGGCAGCGCGGCAGGGCGGCAGGGATTCGTTGTCGCCCGGCGGAGGAAAGACCTCGTGCAACGGCGGTAACCTCACGTCACTTCCTTTTTAGAAGAGCGGGGAGGAGGGAGTGAGGAGGGGAGCGTGCAACAACTGGCTTCGTTGGCTTCGTGTGCTACGATGCCTGCGTGGCGGTTTTGTTCCTCTACTTATTTGCGAGGTTCTCTCTCTCCCGTCATTTCTGCTTCGTCCGTACTTTAACGTTTTTTCTCTACTTTACCGCGACTCCTCGCTCACTTCTTTCTTTCTACCCATCTTCCCGCCCAGTTGGCTGGTGGTAGGTTTATTCGTTCACTCTCAAGTTGTTTGATCCCACTTTGCGAGCGGCGGCTTGGCGTGCTTCATGCTACTCGTGCCTCCATGGGGCGCAGCGAGCGAGAGATACCACCCTTTCTCTCGAATCGCGAGCAACTACAACAAAACACCGCTCTATCAGCTGGCTGACCGATTTTCTTTCTTTCTTTGCCATTTTAATTCCCGTCGCCCGTCCTCCGGATGTATTCATTCGACAGCCGGAGCGAAAAACTAGTTATCATTGGTGGGCTCCGCGCCCGCATAATGAGTAAGCTCACAAAAAAAAAAAAAAAAAAAGGACCGGTTGAATAGTGTTGACGACCTGTTCACCTTCAGACACATCTCAAACTGTCTAATCAACGGAACTCAAGTGATGAGGAGCTATGCGTGCGAAACGTTGGACACCATTTGGGGAGCTAGATACGCGCGAGGCGAAGTGTCTGAGCCCGCGCCGTGGCGCCACAACAGCTGATGGGAGGTTGAGGAATTGAGGAAAACTGGCTCCGTTTTAAAAATAAATTATCATTCCACGCGAATAAATACATGCCACTGGTGAACAACATCAAAACAGATAGTCACAACCCCTGGTATACTAAAGCAATCGAGCGACTAGGAAATAAGAAAAAGAGATTATTCAAGCGTGCTAAACAGAAACCCTTAAACATAGAGGCGCAAAATAAATGCGAAGAATGCGAAAAATTATATCGACACGAAATTACAAAAGCCAAATCAAACTTTTATGGTACCGACCTATTACAAGTATTGGCCGACAAACCCAAACAGTTCTGGAACGTAATCAGTTCGAAGCCGTTCACCCCTCTTGCACTAACCGATGACGAAGGTCTAGTTCTCTCTCTCCGACGACCAGTGTGCTGATTGCCTAAACAACTATTTTTGTTCCGTGTTCACCAGCGAAAATCTTAACAACATTCCGGAACTTCCTGCCCTCACTCATCCGTCTATGAAAACCCTTACCATCGACTAATCTGGGGTTATCAACGCTATTGAATATCAGAAACTTTCTTCGAACTCTGGCGATGACCTCGTCAATTCAAAAATATTAAAAACTACAAAGTATGCATCATCTCTGTTTTTAACCGACATTTTTGTGAATCCCTTTCTTCAGGTAACGTCCCTCATGACTGGAAAATTAGCCCTGTCCTCCCTATGCATAAGTCCGGAAACCGAAATTCCCCTTATATTATCGCCCGATATCACACACCAGCATTCCTTCAAAAATCTTGGAACGTATCATATTTTCTAATGTTATGAGATGCATCGAATCTAATAACCTTACCATAAACCGACACGGATTAAAGAGAAAAAAAATAATCATGCGAATCCCAACTCCTCAAATTTGTACATAACATCATTCCAATTTGGAGCATAAACAACAAACTGACGCTATCTTCCTTGATTTTTCGAAGGCCTTCAACAGAGTACCTCATAACCGCCTTATAATTAAACTTCACCAGTTACAAATTGACCACTTCATCGTTACTTGAATTTCTGAACAACTCTCTGATTGCTGTCAATATATCGTTGTTAATAACTAAGTATCATCTAAAACGAGCGTAACATCTGGCGTTCCACAGGGAAGCTTGCGCGGACCACTTCTTTTTTTTTTTTTTTTATCTACATCAATGACCTCCCTCTTTGTGTTTCTTCCACAATCCGCCTTTTCGCAGACGACTGCGTAATCTACCGTGCTATCTCGTGCACTAACGACCACTCATCCCTTCAAACTGACTTATCATCCATTGCAGAATGTTGCGATAATTGGCAGATGTCAACGAACCTAGATAAATGCAAAGAACTCACCATTTTTCGCCTTTTGTCGCCGTCTTCTTATAACTACCGCATTAACGATATTATACTCGATTCACCTTCATCTTATAAATACCTTGCTATCCATATAACCACCGATCTAACATGGATGATGCACGTCAATCACACTATTGCTAAGGCGAACAGCACACTCGGTTGCGACGGAATTTAAGACTCGCCCCCCTCCCCCCGCCCCCTAAAGTAAAACAAACGGCATATTTAACATTAGGACGTCCAAAACTGGAATTTGTTGCATCCATATGGTCTCCGTGGCAAACTTATCTGAAAGATGAACTAAAAGGTATCCAAAAAAGACCGTTACGATTTATTTATTTCGATTACTCTTTTTACTCAAGCGTGTCTGAACTGCGTAAACGAGCAAACCTCCCTAAACTCACTTTAAAAGTCCCCTAAAAAGAAACTTAAAAAATTTTTTTTTTTTTTTTTTTAACAGTCTGGTTGGGACACCCGTGTCGAAAAAATTGATTTTATGCCAAAAACTTTTTAGAGCAATATTGACGGCGCGAGACGCGATTTAGTCGGTGGTCACCTCCTTTCCACTTAGATTGCTCGATGGTGGTTACTCTTTTCCCTCTGATACTTTTTTTTCTCAGGACAGTGCGTATTGTTCTGCAGTGTGATGTCGTCTTTCGTTCTTATTTTTGTAATCCCTGCTTAAAATCGTTTTATTTTCCTTGAATAGGTGCATCAGAATTAATTGGGGGGCTAGTTGGTTGAACATCTAGACGGTCAAGTTAATGACAAGAATATGAGAATTCCTACGATTGTCAATTATTTCAAAACGAATGACCTAACCCTTCTAGTTTCTGATAAAGAAGGAGGTTTCGTTGTCATTCCTAGGCCACTCTACCTCGAAAAAGTAGGGCGGGCCATAGAGAAAAACTTTAACCAGTTGCATGATTTCAAAACCAAGAGTGTGAAGGCAAAGGCGCTTCAACTGTGCCACAGACTTGAGTTAGAGCAATTGAGGAAGACAATTACTGCTTCAAAGAAGGACCATTTGGATATGTTTTTCGCAGCAAAAACACACAAGAATGAATGTCCTTTTCGAGTTGTGGTCACCGAGAATGGGTCTTGGCAGGGTTTAATGTCGCGGTTCCTCTTCAGCCATTTGTCGAATCTCCAGCTGAATGACCCATTCCTAATAGCAAACTCAAAGGAACTTATTAAGTATCTCCAACTAAATGCAATGTCAGTGCGCTTTGGGTTCTCACTTGATGTGGAGGATCTATTCTACTCAGTACCACACATCAAATTATTTGCAGCAGTAAGTGAATGTATTGAAGCTAATGGAACTATTTCCTTTCAAAACAAGTGCGGCATTTCTGTAGAGTCCTTCTTAGAACTTTTAAAGTTCTACCTTTCTGCTACAGTCGTCACTTTTGAAGGTAAATCTTACCTACCAAAGAAAGGTATCTGTATAGGTTCCTGTGTGGCACCTATATTATGTGATATTTACTTGTCCCAATGTGATCGGGCAATAGCCAGTACACTTTCCAACAGCCACGTATCTCAGATTTTTCGATATGTTGACGATTACCTCGTTCTCCTTCAACATCGCCCAGGTGAGAATGAGACGCAAATATTCAACATCATCCGATTTAACTTTTTAGAAAATGGCCAGGGTCTCAAGTTCACCCAAGAGTCACCAGTGAACTCCATGCTTCAATTTTTAGATCTAAGACTGGTGTTCTCTGACAACCACGCTTGCTGGATGTATTCCCCTCGATCGAAGAAAGGTATTTTACAGTATGATTTGGCTCATTCCAAAATTATTAAAAGAGGAATTGCAAAAAATTGCCTGAATACAGCTCTTAAAAAATCTTGCGTACACTCAGCGGGGGAAAGCTTCGATGCTCAAGTACAAAGACTGAAAGCGTCAGGATATCCGAGTTCGATAATATATGACGTCGCCGAAAGCTTGATGACCTCAACTACAAAACGTGACACTGAAAAACACAAGAAACACCGACCGACTGTTCTGCCATATATACACCGCTTGTCCCACAACTTGAAGAGAACAGCCGCGAAGTTCCAAGTCCAAGTTGTGCTTTCAGCTCCGGACAAACTAAAAAGGCTCTGCCCTAAGATCAATTGCCAACAGCATCAACAGGCAGAGTGCAGTGTAAAACATCGACTCAAGTATGTAGAATGTCAAAGTGGAGTGGTATATCAGATACCATTTACTTGCGGCAAAGTATATGTAGGTCAGTCGGGGCGATGTATTAATACGAGATTAAGAGAACACGCCCAAACTTTGAAATCAGCACCATCGGGACATCTTGCGGTGCATGTCAGAGACTGCAAATGCTCACCAACATTCAACCACACCAAAGTTTTGAAGCGGTTCCAAGGTATATGTTGGCGGTTCTGTGACAAAAGCACAAGAGAACTGTACGAGGCTCAAGTCATCCTCACCAGTGGCGACAAGTGCATAAGCGCGCCGTCAGTGACCCTAACACAAAAAGAACTTCAGTTCCTTCGGTGTTTCCCCTGAAAACTTGAAACACAAAAAGAACTTCAGTTCTAGCGGTGTTTCCCCTGAAAACTTGAAACACAAAAAGAACTTCAGTTCTAGCGGTGTTTCACCTAAAGACTTTTTAGCCGTTTGCTCTGCGTACTTTTTTTCTTCTTTCTTCTATTTCCTTTTTTTTAATTTTTCTTTCTAATTTAATTTTTTCTTTTTTTCTTTTTTCTTTTTGTTTTATAGACAGTTTTTTTTACGTGACAAGTAATTTGCCTTTAGCTGAAGTTAAAATAATTTTTATTTCGATTTCTAAAACTAAATATGTTCTTTGCAGCCGCAGTGACTTTAATTTTATCTTTATTTTCTCCTTTTTCACTTCCACCTTGTCGTTCTCTAGATGCTCTATTAAATTTGACAGTTGTAAGTAAGCGCTCTGTCTTGTCCCCTCCTTCTCTTCTTAGTCCTTTGCGCTTTTTAAAACCACCGTCTAGTTGAATAGGTGATTTCGATGGTGAATGCGCATTTTATACTTATGTTAAAAATAGTGAATTTGCCACCCACTGTGCCGAGCCAGGTACACAAGCCCTTGAGGCTGACACCGGCTCATCATTGTACTTTTTTGAAAATGTAGGTATTGGAAATAAAACTTTTTTATTCTATTCTATTCTCTCTCGGCATTTCGGACGCGTGGAGGAGAGGTGGATCGGCTTCGCCTTCACGACCGAGATGGTCATTCCGGAATGACTCAAGA